>CM043316.1:10276235-10891235 GCA_023736055.1 Quercus glauca | reverse complement strand
TACAGAGCCTTAGGCTTAACTAAGGGCATGTTTGGTAGACTATAATAGGCGCTGTAATATAATAGTTATTCCTATGGTTTAGTTATTCTTTAGTTTGGTTATGTTTTTATTACAAGGAATAATCATTCCTTATGAATTGCTATTCTTCAAAATGAAGAATAACTATTCATCTTTAAAAGGTTGTATTAGCTATTCCTTAGTAAATGCAATAATTTCAAAACTTAATATATTTTCAAATAAACAAACTTTCCATATACATCTAACAATTATAAAAATAAAAAATCATAAAAAATAATACATATCTCTCTTAAATTTAAAAATAACAATTTTTAAGGAGATATAATTGTATAAGTAAGATATTTCCTAAAATAAATATTAAGTTTCATTCTAATGTTATAACTCACAACCAAACTAATGAATATGTTTAGTTATTACATTACAACACAATTTAGTACTAGTAATAAAGATTACAATTCCTGTTGTAATCCCCATTCAGTGTACCAAACGTACCCTAAGCAAATTAATCTTCTACCCGAGTTATACTTACAGTACAGTTAATTAACCCATTTGAAAAGTTGACACTTCTGAACAATTATTAACATCTAATGCTTAAATAACAGTTGCTCATGATGATAGACCTCAATGATGCAAAACAAATTCTTTATTTCAAACCATCTAGCACTACATGACAACATTTAGCAATGAAATTCCAACTTTACAAACATAAGTTCCCATTGCATCAACAAGCTCAGATAAACAAAAGTCGGAGTGAAACATAATCTTCAGAAGTACTAGTTCTTTTTGCAACAGCATCGCAAAGCTCGAAAATTTCTAAACTGGAAGACCATCAAGCCTCTCATCATAACTGGAAATTTCAAACCCATTTGGAATGATATATAGACCCCTTGCACCAAGGGAGACTCCCTTCAGCATCACATGACAATGAGTATTGTCAACCCTTTGCCTGGTCTTCATGAAGCTCAGCATATAGCACTTTATAGAGGGCACATAAAGTGAATAATAGCTAGCACTGAAAAGTAATAGCATTAGCTACACAAGCAATAAGGCATTTTTCCAATCAGATGCTCAATCAATAAGGCATTTTTCCCCAAGCAACAAAGCCACCGCAAATTAACTTTCTAGACCAGTCTTTTGATAATTGCAACTTGCAAGAAAATATCTCCATTATGCTAGACCCTTGGTTAAAAAAGCATTAAATCCTCCCTGCAAGTTCTGCCTGCTGCTTGCTACTTCTATTGCAAGTCTGAAGTTTTGCAAATCTGCTGCTTTGAAAACTCAGTAATACCAAAAAAATTCTGCTGCATTGGAATAAACTCTTGCTACTTTGACTGCAAAACTCAGCAATACAAAACACCACTTTGTAGAAACCCAATTAAACAATTATCTTTGACAGTAACCAGCCGCTCAAACCTGGCAACAAGGCAATCCCATTTCCACTTGCTAATTTTAATAAAGCTAGATAACTTGGCTAATCTACGAAACTCCCAAAGTCATAGCTAATTTAATGGCCGAATTTTTGGTTCAATGGACACTTTGCAGAAACCAGAAAGTAAAAGAACATGTCAAAATTAAAACATGGCCACTTTAACTTTGCAAAAACCCAATTTAAAAAAAAAAAAAAAATTTAAAACCCTAGGTTTCAAATATTAAATCTACCTAGAATAAGAGGAAAAAAGCAGATGAAAGTAGAAGAAAAATAAAAAATTCATGCTCAGAACATCTAAAGTAGCTCACCAAGTAAAGAGAAATCCGAATGGATTCAAGACCAAAATATTCCCAAACACGAATCCGTGGGTCTCCTTCTTCCAAAATTCGTGGGTCTCCTTCCTCGGTGTTCTTGCACAAACAAAACCCAGTCAATTCTTAGTTTAGAATGGATGAGCAGGCATGAGAGAGACAGCGTGGAGAGGAGTGTTTGATATGATTTCTTGTTAAATTTTTGGACAAAAAGTGTTAGAGTAACGGAATATTTAGCGGTGGGTTATGGAGCATTGACGGGATGAACTACGGGTAGATAAAGTGTCAAAAATAAAATTACAGATAAGTAAGTTAAATTTGAGGCAAACCACATGTTGGTAAGTTGTAATAATCCCTTTTTTTTCTTTTTTCTTTTTTAAAAGAAAGCCTTACCACTGATATTATTTCAAAACATTGATATCTTTTACAAAGTAATCAAAGGGGTCAGGAAGAACAGATTCTATCCAAACCAACAAAAGAAAAGAAATTCCCACTCTTTGAGCTAAGGTATAAGCTAAAGTATTGTCATGTCAAAGAGAATGAGAAAAAGAGAAGTTTTGTAAAGAATTAGCATCAAACAACGTGTCTTTGATAATATGCACAAAGATAAGTGCAGCATCTTATTACTCTTGTACAAACGGGGTCATTTCAAAATGCCAGATTTTGGAATTCGTGGAGTCGTGGACATAAATGCAATACAATACAAGCTCATAAAAGTTGGGAGTGATGGATTTAATGAATGGCCTATAAACAAAAACTTTTCAGACTCGAATCGTTTATTGAACCGTAAAAAGGAGAGGTTCAAGGTTTTTGAGGTCGAACCGAGGTCGAACTAGAGTCAAACCGTGATGACGTCATAATTAATTTAATAATTATTTTAATATAAATAAATATATTAAATTAGTATAAATAGAAAATTTAACTAAAATTATCCAATTAAATATAAATATCTATATTTCAAATATATATTTTCATATCATAACTTTTACAAGACAAATAAGAAATATCAAATTCTAAGCAAATTTAAATATAATATCTATTTATTTATTTATATATTGATTAGTTAAACTTGTAATAATAATAATAATAATAATAATAATAATAATTATTATTATTATTATTATTATTATATAAGAATTAGAAAAACACTCAAATAAAATAAAAATAAATTATTTAATAATTTTAAATTGAAATAATTTTTTAATAAATTTTTTTTTTTGAGAATGAATTATTTAATAATTATTATATGCTTAACTGTAAATATTAATTAAAATTAGAGCAATAATAGGAATATAACATTTTATACAAATTTTGTCACAATTTGCCACATGATGAGATGTGAGTGGTAAAGATGTAAACCCATAATTTTTTTTTTTTTCATTACTCACACTTTGCCGTGTGTCAAATTATAGCAAAAAATTGTGTAAAATATTAGAGAAATGGTATGCCCATAATATTTTTACAACAAATCCTAAGTGGCAGGTTGTTACTGGTTGTTATCGTTGGGGCAAAAAAATAATCTTAGTGTTAGTTTCAAATTTGAACCAATAACAACTAACCACCTATAATTTATTATAAAAATGTTGTAAAAATATTGTGGATGTAGTATCTTCAAAATACTACATTACTCCTAAAAATACATAAAATATTTAGTGCACCTATCAATCATGTTACATCACGTTGGGCGACTGAAAAAATATTTAAATCTAATGGTTGAAAATTTTTTGCTTTTATTAAAAAACTAAATCCTTTCATCATTTCCAAGTTAGCCACGTGAGGGACAGGGACTTAGAATTCAAAAGGAGTAAAAAAGTAACATAAGTCCAAAGAAAGAAAGAGAAACACATACCTCAGAGAAAAAGAGAAAATACAGAGCTCCATCAACGGAAAAAAGAAAGAGAAGAAAAAAAAGAAGAAAGAAGAAGGAGAAGCAGCAGTAGAAGATGAAGCGTGATCGGCAACTGTGTTGGCAGAAGACGAAGATACATGTTATTGTAATTTGTGTTTTATTTTTTTTTTTTTGGATCTAATATAGTTTGTGTTTACTGTTTATTTGCTAAGCAAGTGTGGAGTTTGTTTTGGCGCAGACTGTTTATTTGCTGAGCAAGCGTGATCGGCGACTGTTTTTTTATTTTTTGATCTAATGTAGTTTGTGTTTTTTTGATCTCTGGTTCTTTTTTTTTTTTCCTTGCAAATCCCTTTGTTCAAGATCTGAAATTATCAGATCTCCTTCTGATCTTTGTTCTTCTTCATGTTCTTTTATTTCTTCTAGATCTGATTATAAATTCATACCAATGTATTGGCCAAAATTCACCGGAAAAGCTGAAACAAAAAGGAACCGATCGAACCTCAAAAACCGGTCACGGTTCATAGAATCGGGCGGTCGGACCGCAGTCTGTGCGGGTCCCTGCTTTTGTTGCATGGAACGGTTCTTCACCCTAAACAGACCGTAAAGCTGAATGGTTCCAGGTTTTTTCGGTCAGTCCGGTTCGGGTTTCAAAACCATATTAAACATAGCAACCAGTTCCACAAATTTTGGGTTGAACCGAACACAAGCAAGTTAGTAAGCTGAAAACATTATCGTGTCTTATAAATGTTTTTTAACCCAACTAGTATCTGCTCAAAAAAAAAAAAAAATCCAACTAGTATATTTGTTTTCGGTTGGGTTTAGAGGTTATAGAGGGTAGGATTTGGATTGAGAATCTTGTGCCCATTATTGTTGAGCCTGACGTGAATTTAGGCTGCATTGGGTCTTAATCAGGGATTGTACAAACTGGACTTGGGGTGCATTTTTAACATTGTTTCGATTTTCAATTAAGGTGAAATTATGAAAGACAACTTTAGCTAGTTGAAAGCCTATGCATTGCACAATTTTGGCCATGAAATGATAAAATATATAATTTTATTAAGAAATATTGAATACTAGTAAGGGTTGCACGAGCAAGGCACATGCTGCCCATTAAGTGAAAAAAATTTAGATATAATTTTTTTTGAAGTAGTATCAAATCATGAATTTAAATTTAGAATAGTTATTTAACATATGACTATCTATTTAGTATGATAATTTCCTAGAACCTATTTACTAAAGACAATATCTATTCATAAAAAAAATTCTACTAAGAATGATAACAAATGTCGTCATCTTCCAATAATAAACAACTAAGTTTCGATAAAATATTGTCACAATATTTAAATTCTCGCAATAAATGATGACATATACTACAATTAAAACTCCTCATCAAATTAAATACCTACAACCATTTGCAATGAATATTTTGTTATTCATACTTCTTTTTTTATCATTTTATTTTATGAGCCTAACTACGATGCTTATCTTACTTAATTTTTAATGAACACCCTTTTAAGAAATAAAAGAAATAAAAAAAAAAACAAAATAACAAAAGACATATGTCATTGAAGTTTCTATAAGATAAAATTATAAATCTAGAAAATTTAAACTTCTAATAAATTAGCGTTCTCCAGGTAACAAATAGAATACCATAGATCACCATTTTTACTTTTTAAGTATGACTAACACATAAAACTCAAAATACACAAAGAAAATTTTTGGGACATTAAAATTTAGTGCAACATTTTAGATATTGCACAATGAAATGTTCTAGGAATCATAAGATTTTGTTAGGATTTAACTAAGAGAGTAACAGCAGGGATTATATGCTTGTGTACAAAATATAAAGGAGAAAATTGTTCAACTTTAAAGTTGGGGGATGAAACTACTCCAAACATAAAGAGGGAAAGTATTTTTTTCTATAATTTTTTTTTTTGTTGGTAAAATTATGTGTTTTTTACTTTAAACAATGTGTTAAAAAACCCAAGAAAACTGTCCATAAAACTATGAATTTTGGTTCAACAAGTTGTCTAAACAAAGAAAAAAAAAGTCAAGAACACAATAAATATCACGATATTTTCTTAATATTTTTATTTTAGCTATGGTGGGCCCTGGTATGATATTTTATAATTTTATTTTAGAGTAAGCTGCACCACAAAATTTTCACAACATATCCTAGATGGTAAATTGTTATTGATTTTTAATTGGGACAACCACTTTAAACTATGCATAAAAAAAATTTAAAAAAAAAAAAAAAAAAAACCAACATAAGAAAATTGTGGGTGAAACAGTGAATTTTTGCTCAACAAATTTGACTAAACCAAAAAAGAAGTCTAGAAACACAACAAAATGTCATAATATTTTCACAATACCTTTATTTTCAGTCGTGGTAAATTTTGGTTTGATATATTATCATTTATTTTATAGAAATGCTATCTTCATAATATTTTCATAATAAATTCTAAGTGACAAGTTGTTACTGATTTTACAATTGACACACGACTGATATCACTTTTTTATCCATCAATAGTAGCTTACCACTTATGATTTGTTGTGAAATTAATGTGAAAATGTTGTGAACTTAGCAATTTTTTATTTGATCTATAAGAAATTGAGTTCTCAACAATTGTGAAAATATTGTGATAACAACAAGTGTTACAACATTTTCAAAACATTTATTCTTAGTTGTGGTTGATCACATTCTCATATTTTATTATTTTATTTTGACCTACAAAAAATTGACACCTCAATAATTGTGTATTAGGAAATTTTTTGTGTCAATATAACAATATATATGCTAGCTCATATAATATATATTTTTTAAAAGAGCACAAACCAATCACTGGAGAAAAAAAAAAAGAAAAAAAAAGGCTAATAAAGTGATGAACAATACATATTGAATAAATCAAAAATCAAAAAGTACTATAGCTACTACAGTAGCTTTTACACATTCACACAACAAGTGTTACAACATTTTCACAAAATATTTATTTTCAATTGTGGTTGGTCACAGTCTCATATTTTATTATTTTATTTCAACTTATAAAAAATTGAAACCTCAACAATTGTGAAAATATTGTGAAATTTATTGTGTCGTATAACAATACCTTTATTTTTAGTTGTGATTAGTTCCAGCATGATATTTTGTTTTGATCTATAAGGAATTAACATCTCAACAATTGTGAAAAATATTGTGACAATTTATTGTGCTAAGTAACAGCTATATATAAAAAAATTTTAAAAAGAAAAAAAAGAAAGAGTTGACTGGGCAATAATACCCAAAAAAAGGCCAGTGAACAGTGCAAATTGAACAAACCAAAAAAAATATGTAGCTACTACTATAACTTTACGACATTCACACTTTTGTTGTAAAAGTGTTATGAAAAATGTTGTGGATGTAACACTTCTTTTTTCACAATACCTTTATTTTTGTTGTGATTGGTTCTAGTATGATAATTTATTTTGACCTATAAGAAATTAACACCTCAACAATTGTGAAAATATTGTGACAATTTATTGTGTTAACTAACAGCTCTATATAAAATAAATAAATAAGGAGTGGACTGGACGGTATTACCCAGAGGAAAGAAAAAAAAAAGGGGGCAGCGAAACAATGCAAAGGATTGAATAAACCAAATGACTGTAGTGAAAATCACTATAACTTATAAGAAGTTGACATCTCAATAATTGTGAAAATACTGTGAAATTTATTGTGTCATATAACAATACATTTATTTTTAGTTGTGGTTTGTTCCAGTATGATATTTTATTTTGACCTATAAAGAATTAATATCTCAACAATTCTAAAAATATTGTGACAATTTATTGTGTTAAGTAACATATATATATATATATATATATATAAAAGTTAAGTGGGCACTATTACCGAAAAAAGACTAATGAACAGTGCAAATTGAACAAACTAAATAAAAAAAAAAAAATGTAGCTACTACTATAACTTTACGACATTCACACTTTTGTTATAAAAGTGTTTGAAAAATGTTGTAAATGTAATACTTTTTTTTTTCATAGGTCATTTATTTTTAGTTATGGTTGGTTCTAGTATGATATTTTATTTTGACCTATAAGGAATTAACACCTCAACAATTGTGAAAATATTGTAACAATTTATTATGTTAACTAATAACTCTATATAAAATAAAAATATGAATAATTACAGTAAACCCTCCTGAGGTTAGGCCCGTTTTCACTTTACCTACCCGTGGTTCAAAACTTAACACTTTGCCCACTTGAGGTGCCTTCCGTGAGAGATCTGTTACCCACCTCTTCCTTTGCCGTTAGAAAAACACATTTTTAGGAAAAAACAAACATAATAAAGATCAAAAAGTTAGGATTTTTTTTATTGCTTGAGAACTTCTACGAGAACAAAACACAGGAATAGTACACGGATCAAAGGCTCAATGAAATCACTTTTAATCTATATTAATATCAACAATCTCATAACAACTCAAAATTGTGAACCAATTTTTACAAAAAGACCAACAATCTCAAAACAACCAGCAACGTTATTAACAAAGGAGAGTAAGATAGAGATAAGCAATCAACAACCAAAGAATGAGGTAATGAGAAATCTAGCTGTGGGTTTGGATTGTGGTAGATCAGCCATGGGTTTGGTGGCGTGGTGGCGACCCTAGATGCTGCTTGTGCCTCTCATAATTCTCAGTCCTTTTCTGCACAACCAAACACCATTAACCCAGGAAAGGAAAGGAACCTTCCAACTTCAAACCCACTCCCAATTCCAACCATAGTAGCAAACCCACCCCCAATTCCAACTTCCAACCCACTCTAAATCCCAGCCACAGTAGCAAAACACCTGAATCTGAATCCGACGACCATTGTCACAGTAGCAAAACACCTGAATAATCAACCTAACGAAACCGAATCCGACGACCCCACAACTCGGCGAATCCGACGGTCGGCTCTCCTTGCAGCTCCTCAACCCAGATCATGATCGTGATCGTGATCATCTTCAGCTTGCGAAGATGAAGAGCACAACCATTGTCACAGTAGCAAAACACCTGAATAATCAACCTGATGAAACCGAATCCGACGACCCTACAACTCGGCGAATCCGACGGTCGGCTCTCCTTGTAGCTCCTCAACCCAAATCATGATCATGATCGTGATCATCTTCAGCTTGCGAAGTTGAAGAGCACAACCATTGTCACAGTTGATTCCATGACGGAGTGGGACAATCTAGCACCGAAGTTGTTTAGATCTTACCAAAGATAGTGCTTGTGATAAAGACTAAGCTGAATCTGCTCTTACTTTGGTAGCTTTGTGCACGTGTTGCTTATTTGCTTGTGGGTTTTGAGTATATGGGTGCTGTTTTGATAAAAAGGAGATTGCTTTTTAGTCAAAGAAACAGCTAAAAGTACAGATTCAAACCAATACATGTTTGAATAACCCATTGGACAAGAGAATAGCTTGATTTGTGTTTTATTCTCATAGAAGTTCTTAAACAAAAAAAAAAAAAAAAAAAAAAAAAAAAAACCTAACTTTTTGATCTTTGTTATGTTTGTTTTTCCCTAAAAATGTGTTTTTCTAACGGCAAAGGGAGAGGAGAGTAACAGATCCCTAACGGAAGGCACCTCAGGTGAGCAAAGTGTTAAGTTTTGAACCACGGGTAGGCAAAGTGAAAACGAGCCTAACCTCAGGTGGGTTTACTGTAATTATCCCATAAAAATAAAAAGGCAGTAGGCATGGGCGCTTTTTATATATACTAGCACCGAGCCATAATCAAGCCATCAGAGCATGACCAACCCAAACCCATGAATCTGAGCACGGCGACACCTCACAAATCACAAAATCAGCAACCCAAACCCACGAATCCGATCTCCACGCTGATGCCACCTTAACGCCGATGTCCACAATTCGATTTCACATGGGCCAGGGTTGGAGCTGAGAGGAGAGAGTGGAGGAGAAGTGACAGAGGAGAAAGAAAAAGAAAAGAGAGAAAACAAACTTATGCATGTGAAGTGCTTTGTGAGCGTGTGGGAAATAAAAAATTAGTTTTTGTTATGCCATCCAACTACAATGAGTTGCTAGAGATAGCAGCCCACTGTAGCAATCACTCAAATTTTTTTAGCTTTACCTTCTTTGCTGTAGTGTGTGTTTTTGGTGTTTTGGTTGCTAAAATGACTATTTAGTCATTTTAGCAACC
The DNA here is from genome assembly GCA_023736055.1 of Quercus glauca. Taxonomy (NCBI): domain Eukaryota; kingdom Viridiplantae; phylum Streptophyta; class Magnoliopsida; order Fagales; family Fagaceae; genus Quercus; species Quercus glauca. Next base: position 10,881,444 of record CM043316.1, on the reverse strand, counting down.
TTATTGTGAGTGCTCTTAGCTATAACATGCAAATTCTGATGTCTTTGTCATGGGTCATTTATGAAAATTTTGAACCTTAAATAGTTTCTACAAATAAATCAACAAAAATGGTGTTATAATATGAAAGTACAAGTAAAAAAGAAAAAGTAAAGAGATTAAATTCAAACTCTAATATATTAATAAAAAATAAACTATTTTTGTGGTAGTCATAGTCATATATAGTCTTTTTTTTATAAAAAGGTAAAAAAAACTTTTATATTTTTAAATCATTTTGCAAGATGCTAAAATAGATTTATTTTCAAAATTAACTTGGAGTGTATTTGAATACGTTTAGCTTATTGTTTATTTGTTAATAGTATAGTAGAAAAAGAGGAAAATTTTGAGTACTTTTAGTGTGAGGCATGCGAAAATTTTCCTTTTGCTCTCTAATGTTAAATTAATGTATGAAAATAAGATTCTGAACAAAAATTGAAAAAAATTTATGTTAAATTCTTCCAATTTATTAGGTGTTTATTTATGAAACTACTTGATGTTTATTAAAGTAGACAACTCATCAAAGTATATAATTATTATATTGATCATATGATTGAAAGTACACGTGAATACTCATTTTAGACTTTCGATTATCACTAACAACGTTTACTTCCTACTCATTAGTTGATGGTTTATAGAACCACTTCTGTTTAAAGTAGACAACTCATTAGTTTGAGGTGTGATGTAAGCGCGGACATCCTAAGTTCAATTTACTACACTACCATAATGTAGTGTCTAAGATGTCTTATGAATAAAGAATGAAATAGTATTCTCAAAGACTGAAACACTACTTCATTTTATATAAAATAAAAAAATTATATGATTAAAAATACATGTGAATACTTGTCTGAGTTGTGATTAGTAGGTATTAAACTAACTCTTAAAGCTTTCGCATCAGCTCGTACAAAAATTAATGTCTATTTTAACATAATAACCATATCTTTCTATTTTACATAACTATTTTTGAAAAATATTCACATCATATTATCTATTCTATTGTCTATTTTATTAAAATGTCAATTTTTTAAAAATATTTTTAATTATTTCTCTTTCTTCACATATCACAAAATAACATCTATTCTCATATTTTATTCTCGAGAAATACAAACAATGAATAAAAAATTGAATATACACAATTACAATAGACATAGAAAGTTACAAAATTACTGTAAGGATGCAATTTGAGTCCTAAGCCCAAAAGATAAAATGATCTAGGCCCAAAGAGCCCAATACAATGAATTTGTAAAGAATGGGTTCGAAAGCTAGGTTCTAATGAGTTGAGTAGCAATCATAATGGATCCAAATGACAATAAAGTAAAGACAAAATCGTTTTATCTAAAGAAAATCGTCATCGGCACAGTCCAAGAAAGTCAGTTCTTGTATATAATTCTTCAATTTGATTACAAGTACAGTTCTTATTTTTACAGTATTTCTCTCTCAATTCTCCGATCCCTCTCCCTTAAGGTCTTCTTCCTACTTTATACTACCTTCCTTCTTTCATCTCTACCCTCCATGTGTAGCTCAAATTGCTGGAGTTGATCCTTGTCCTATCAGCACCTTCTTAAAGTCTTTAGAGGGTAGCTGTAAAGCTGAAAATTACTGTTTAAATATCACTTCTTCATTAATGTGGCCAGAGAGTTAGCTACAAAGTATTCAATGCGGTGGTAGCAACTTTCTCTTAGATATTTCATAGCTTTCCTTTATCCTGTGCTTTCATGATGCATATCCTTATCAATAGAATCTCCTGGAACATTACTTCTGGCTGGCAGACCACACCTTCGTACCTCGGCTTTGCTTAGCCAAGGAGACATTCATCCTCGAACCACTTTCTCGGACTCTTATGTCCAGACCTCACCTCTTCACTTACTAACACGGACTCTCATGATAGTATTTACCCGTCCTTGGATTACTTAATATCCTCGGATTGGTTCCCCGGCCCAATATTTACATAGATATATACCATTGGGCTTATCACCCCTACAATAGCCCCTCAAAATTCTCCTCTTCAGCTCCTCGGGAAGAAAGGAGGATTTTGATGTCACTACAATTATCCCGCCCTTATTACACATCATTTCATTTTGCGCAGGTACCTTTTTAACTGCCCAATGCATGCTCCTAACGCTTCGGCATCCGAGACGCACCTTCATTAAATTTCTGCGGCTCCATGTCCCCCACGTTCTATGGTGAAATGCAAATCCTACGGCTATGATTTTTATTGGAACTCGGGTGGGAATTTTCCCGCTTGCCCACCTCTCTAATACAAATGGTGCCTGTACACTTCCTTCACTTCACTTTTGCATTTCATTCGCTGAACCTTCGCACTCTTACACAGAACCTTTACATTCATAAATATCAAGAGCTGGTCCGAGGAGAAATTCTTTCTTTGCGTAAGTCTTTTTAACCTGTTCTGTTTACAATTTGTTCTACTTTTTCTTTATAAAGAGTCCTCTTCTCCTCGGCCCTCTTAATTTCCTTTCACCTCTTTCTCTCCTCCACCTATCTCTGACAAAATGGGTAGATTTGCTCGTCTGGTCGACTCCCCAGAGAATATAGAGAGCTTTAAAGCTCGACATGGAATTTCACAGGGGGTTTCCATTAGATATTGTAAACAAGGGGATTGGTTCGCTGAAAGGCAAGAGGGAGAAGTGGTAATCCCGATGGTTGCCTTCATAGAGGGGGGAATGAGAATTCCCATGGGTAGAGTCACTAGGGATTATTTGATAGCTCATAGATTAGCCCCCACCCAGTGTGCCCCCAACATGTTTAGAATCCTAGGTAGTGTTGACGCCCTTAATGAAAAGATAGGTGTGAACCTCACCCATCACGACGTTAATTGGATTTACAACCACCACAAACTAACGGGGTAGGGATATTATCTAAAAAATAAAGAACTTGCAGTTAGGCTCATATCATGTCTTCCCGAGTCCAATAAGGGCATGAACAAAGATTTCTTAATAATCTCGGGAAAGTGGCACACTAGGCTTCATTGTCCGACCAGAGAAGGGACACCAGGTAGGGGATTATAGGTTTAGGTTTACTGTTCTTAGTAATACAGCCCCCTTTTAATTGGCATATCTCGTGCTTGTCATTACTATTTTTCCTTATTTGTACTTACAACTCTAATTTTCTTTTATTCGTGTTGCCTTTCTTTCTTTGTTTTCTTAACAGCGTTTCTTTGTTTTTGTTGGTTTTACAGATCCACGCGCTGCCATCCCAAACATAAATCTTGTTAACAAGGTAGATTTAAACAAAGTACTTAAGGCCGAGGTCTTTGTCCACAGTGATGGGCAGTTAAGGGCAGCCCACCTCATCATCAGCTATGACCCAATCTCCTCAAACTTCCAAGCACCTAAGTGTGTGATCAAGGCGAGGGACCCGCGTCTATACCAAATCAACGTAGCAGTCCTCGGCTTCCTCATCCTCAATCCCATTCCAAAGGGTGTACTGCAAGTAGAGTTACCATTTCGGTTTACAGCCGAGGCAGAAGCAACTCCCTCCTAACCAATAATCAAAGAAGAAGAAGGAGAAGAAATAGTAGACGTTTCGGACTCAGAGGACGACTATGAGATCTTCAATCAACCCTAATCCCCGAAAATCCGAACCAGTGATCTTAGCCATCTCCTCCTAGCCCAAGTTAGCCACGACCAGGAAGCCATTGACATTCCAAACGCTATGGGGATCCAACGTAGATCAAGATTAAGTCTCCAAGAACTATTGGAGTCCCAAGTTGGTGGAAACGTGTAGGGGAGGGCAGCCCAAACCAAGCTTCCCACCCCTCCACCCCTCTAGTCCCTCCGACCTGAGCCCACCGACCATAAGAGGAAGAGAGAGCAGAATGGGAAGAAGGTAGTGGAAACAGGAAAAGGCCACCCCTCCTAGGAGGCTGAGCCCCAAAGAGGGGCCAAACAAGCAAGAGTAGGGCAGACGGCGGCTGACAAGAGACATGACTCTCAAGTTGGACCTCCAGCCTAGACCCCTGCCCTATGCTGGACGAAGCTTCCCTGCCTGCCGACGCATCTATCAGGGAATTCTAGCAGGGGCAGGCTGGCTATGCTGCTGATGCAGTGGAATAGGCGCTGCTGCTTTTCGCCGTCATGGCCGACCTCAGGTCAATGAGGAAACATGAAGTGTCCCTGAGCCTAAAAAGGGATCTCGCAATGGTAAGTCCTTCAACCAACTCCTTTTTTTTTTTCTTTTCTTTTCTTCCTTTCATTATTATTCTTCTTCTTTTTTTCTTTTTTTTTAATTGACTATGTTTCTTCCCTCCGCAAGCTGTTCAAGCCACATTCAGAGCCGAGGAGATGGTAAACTTCCCCCACAGGTAGATGAAAGACGAAGAAGGGAGGCGCATTGTGGCCGTGGAGGCCTTCAATGTGGCCGACAAAAGGATAACCGAGCTAAAAAACAAACTGACCGAGGCAGAAAGGGATAAGAAGAGTGCTGAAACTGCCTTGGAAGGTGTTGAGAGACAAGCTGAAGGTTAGTGAAGGCAGCTTTGCCAGACCAAGGACCAGTTGTCTGCTTCCAAGGAGCATATTGTGGCTCTAAAAAAGAAATTGGAGGAGGCCGAAAAGGTTAGGGACCAGGCTGAACAGGACGGCTATGACGTAGGGGTGGCAGAGACCGAGGAGGCCCTCAAGGCTGAGGTCCCGGAGGTATGTAGAAACTACTGCCTCCAGGTGTGGAATGAGGCCCTTAACCAAGCTGGAGTTGAGGCCTCTTTTATACTTATGAGAGCAGATAGTGTATACTACCCTCTTGCCATCCGTGCATCAGTTTCTGCCAGCTCCAAGACTAACACCACTTCTGAGGTGGCAGAGCTTCAGAAGGACAGCCCGGAAAAGGTCCCTCTCTCTTCTGGCAGCCTTCCAAAAGAGGCTAAGCCGGTTGGGGTTGTTGAAAAAGAGGCAGACACAACCAAGGGAGTGGCCCCTAATGCCACCAAACCCTCAACTGTTCCTCAGGATCCCCTCAAAGAGAAAAAGGTACCTCCCAAGATGGAGATTGTTCTTGCCACTCTTCCAGTGCCTACTAAAGGTGACCTCAAGGGTAAAGACCAAAGATCCTTAGAGGCAGCACTCTCCCAATCTACCAAGGCCCCACCAAAGGATAAGATTGTAATATAGAAGAAGTAGTTTAGAGTAGCTTTTTTTTTTTTTTTTTAGCTATTGTTTTTATTTTCAAAGTTTGTAATTAAGTTACCCTTTTGTAACTAATTTGCCTTTTTCTAAGGCTTAAATTAATGAAAATTATGAACATTCCCTTTATTCTTGTGATATTCATACAAGTCTTGATATGATTTCTATCTTATTTAGCACTTAACCAATATGAAAATGAGACACAATTTCACTTAGCTATCTGTGTAAATGACAATGTGTTTGAAATCTAAACAAAGTATATCCTTTACTCCAAAAACATACACAATGATAGAGCATCCGTACATGTCTGACTCCACTTAATTCCCCACTTATTAGTAGATCTAAAGGACTGGGGGGACAATCAATTCTCAAACAGTTAATAGATATATTGGATATACTTACAAATGCTTTAAGTGATAGCCATGAATGTCCATTTGCTCAAGTAACTACCATGAAGGTCTCTGCCATTTAGCTTAGCCGGTTCTATTTGATACTTAAACGAATAATAGAAAGTAGCATATGGTCTGAAGAGCCAAGCATGACTAAGATTCTGTTTAACACTTAGGAAAATAATAGAAGTATTAATTTACCCAAAGCATGTAGTCCGAGGAGTCAGACATAACTAAGGTTCTGTTTAATACTTAGAAAAATAACAGGAAGTATTAATTTACCCAAAGTATGTAGTCCAAGGAGTTAGGCATAACTATGGTTCTGTTTAACATTTAGAAAAATGATAGGAATTATTAATTTACCCAAAGTATGTAGTTTGAGGAGCCAGGTATAACTAAGATTTTGTTTAATACTTAGATAAATAACAGGAAGTATTAATTTATCCAAAGTATGTGATCTGAGGAGTCACGCATAACTAAGATTCTTTTTAACACTTAGAAAAATGATATGAAGTATTAATTTACCCAAAGTATGTGGTCTGAGGAGCCCAACATAACTAAGATTCTATTTAATACTTAGAAAAATAATAGGAAGCATTAATTTGCTCAAAGTATGTGATCCAATGAGCCAGGCGTAACTAAAGTTCTGTTTAATACTTAGAAAAATACCAGGAAGTATTAATTTACCTAAAGTATATGGTTCGAGGAGTCAGACATAACTAAGGTTCTGTTTAACACTTAGAAAAATAACAGGAAGTATTAATTTACCCAAAGTATGTAGTCCGAGGAGCTAGACATAACTAATGGCCTTAGCTTTATGTTGGCAACATACCCTTGCTTGAGCTTGAGTTGATAATATACCAATTGGACCATGGCATTTTCTCTTTGCTCTTCAATCAAGTCTAAACTCTTCCTTAACAGCCCATCATTGTTACTCAGAGTGAAAGAACTCGTTCTCAATGTTGGAAATCCAGTCACCAGAGGAATAACAACCTCGGCCCCATAAGTCATTGAAAAGGGTGTCTCCCCTATTAATCTATGAGGTGTGGTCCGATATGTCCATAGGACGTGTGACAGCTCTTCCACCTATTTTTCCTTTACATCATCTAACCTCTTCTTGAGTCTATTCATTATCACCTTATTAACAGCCTCGGCTTGTCCATTCCCCTGTGGATAAGCCGGGGTGGAATATCTGTTGGTAACACCTAGGTCACACCTAGGTCACAATAGTACCTCCTGAAAGCTTTACTATCAAACTGAAGACCATTGTTCGAGATGAGGGTATAGGGGATCCCAAACCAAGTGTCAATATTTTTCCAAATAAATTTCTTGGCATCCACGTCCCTGATATTTGCCAATAGTTCAGCTTCAACTCACTTGGTGAAGTAATTCATCCTAACTAGTAACCATCTCTTATTCCTTGTTGCCGTAGGGAAAGGTTCTATAATATCCAAATCCTATTGAGCAAAAGGCCAAGGGTTGGACAAAGGGTTAAGGACACCCCTTAGTTGGTGAATGTTTTGGGGCAAATCTTTGGCATTGGTCACACTTTTTCACATACTCTTGTGCCTCATTTTGCATGTTCGACCACCAGTATCCTGCGTGAGGACCCTGTAAGACAAATACCTGCATCCTGTGTGGATTCCACAAATCCCTTCATATAACTCCCCTAGGAGTAACTCTGATGCCTCAGGGTGTATACATAGCAAATATGGCCCAAAAAAAAAAAGCGCTTGTACAGCTTTTGGTCCTCGGACAACCAAAACTGAGGAGCTTTTCTTCGTACTTTGTCAGCCTTTGACTTCTCTTCGGACAAGATATTCTCCTTAAGGAACAGCACTATGGAGTCCATCCAACTAGGTCCCACCCTAATTTGATGGATATAGACCATCCCCTTCTTCATCTCAGTAGGCTTGCATAAGTCTTCAACAATAATGACCCGAGGTAAGCCCTGCGCCAAGGAGGTTGCAAGAGTAGCCAGAGAATCAGTATGTGTGTTTCCACTTCTAGAGATATGCAGCAAGTTGAAAGACTCAAACCCTGATTGTAAGTGCCTAACCGGGTTTAAGTATTCTTGCATTCTCACATCCCTAGCCTCTAACTCTCCCTTTACCTGGCCTATAATCAATCTTGAATCTGAAAATATCTCCATTGTCTTTCCTCCCATTTTCTGAACCATGGTCATTCCTACCAATAGAGCCTTATATTCAGCCTTATTGTTTGTGGCCGAGAAACCCAATCTTAAGGATTTCTTAATAGTGATCATCTCAGGAGATATCAAAACTAGCTCGACTTCAGATCCTCTTTAATTCGCTGCACCATCAACGTACACCCTCCAGGATAAAGGTTCTTGCAAGGAGACTATGCCAACTGATTTTCCATCCATGTCCTACTTCTCTACTTCCTCTTCTACTTGGGATTTAGCAAACTTGGCCACTAAATCTGCGAGGACCTAGCCCTTGATAGAAGTGTGAGGTATATATTTGATATCAAAAGCCCCTAAGATCGTACCCCATTTGCAATCCTCCCTGTGAAATCAGTACTCCGAAGTAGTGATCGAAGCGGGAGTTAGGTTAAAATAACAACTGTATGGGATTGGAAGTAGTGAGGGAGTTAACGTGTAGCATGTACTACGACCAAAATGGTCTTCTCTAGTGGTAAATAACGAACTTCTACTTCATGTAATGACTTGCTCACATAGTAAACTGACCACTGCACACCATTGTCAACTCGTATAAGCACAAAGCTTATGGCATGGGAAGCCACAACAATGTAAGCAAACAAAACCTTATCCACCTCAGGCCTGGACATAGCAGGTGGCCGAAAAAGGTAATCCTTAAGTTGCTGGAAGGCCAAGGCATACTCCTCGGTCCACTCAAATCCCTTTCACTTATTCAATAATTGGAAGAAGGGCCTGCACCTGTTCGCTGACCGAGAGATAAATCGGTTCAATGCAGTAGTCATTCCTGTTAACTTCCAAACTTCTTTAGGATTCCGAGGTGGTTGTAAGCTCTTAATTGCCCTAACATGATGAGTGACCATATAGCCTAGAAATTTTCCTGATCCCACGCCAAAGGAGCACATGGATGTATTGAGGCGCAGTTTATATTTCCTCAGTATTTCAAAAATATTTCTGAGGTCTCCCACGTGCTCAGACACCACCTTACTCTTCACCACCATATCATCTATATAAACCTCAATATTTTTGCCCAATTGTGGCTCAAACATTCTAGTCATCATCCTCTGATAGGTAGACCCTGCATTCTTCAAACCAAAAGGCATCACCTTGTAGTAGTAATTCTCAATAAGAGTGACAAAAGCCGTCTTCTCCTGATCACTCAGGGCTAGTGGTATTTGGTGGTATCCTTGGAAGGCATCCAAAAAGCTCATCCGAGGATGGCTTACAGTTGCATCCACTAGCTGGTATATCTGAGGCATAGGGAAAGGGTCCTTCGAACAGGCCTTATTCAAATCTGTGAAGTCCATACATACTCGTCACTTTCCATTTTTCTTTTTCACAACCACAATATTGGCTAACCACTCAGGGTAAAACACATTATTAATAGCCCCGGCCTGCTTAAGTTTTTTCATCTTGTCCTTGATAGCATCAAAGTGATCTTTAGATAAGCAACGAGGTAGTTGCCTTTTCGAGACGAGGGATAAATTGACATTCAAATAAAGGCAGATGAAGTTTGGATCCACCCCAGGAGCTTCGTAAGCACTCCATGCGAACACATCAATATTCCTCTTAAGAAACTTTATCGGCTCTTCCTTCTCCCGAAGAGGCAGCTGAGCTCCGACCTGAAAAAACTTTTTTGAATCATTGTCAAAAACATTCTTCTCTAACTCCTCGCACTTCGCCCCTTCGGCTATCTCATCCACGGATAACACCGGAGTCCTTAATTGCTATAAACCCTTATCAGCAAAGGCCAAGGATCCAACTTCAGGCTGATGCATAATCGCGGCTACCAAGCACTGCCTATCCACGAACTGGCTCCCAACAAATTCCTTAATATGATCCTCGAATGAATACTTCACTTTCAAATGGAGGGTGGAAGAAACAGCCCCCAGGGCATGAAGCCAAGAGCGTACCACAATGGCTATGTAAGGAGAATAAGCATCCACCACAATGAAATCCACCTCCACCTTCACCACCTCTGAGCCAGCCTGCACAAGTAGTCTAATTTGGCCCCTTGGAATAACAACCTTCTCATCAAAGCTCAACAGAGGTGAATCATAACCTGTTAGATCCTCAGGTTTCAAGTTTAGCCTTTGTACAAATCATGGTACATAATCTCTGCCCTACTACCTTGATCCACCAACACCCTTTTTACATCATACCCCTTTATCTTGAGAGTGACCACAAGGGCATCATCATGTGGCTGTATGGTTCCAACCTTATCCTCATCCGAGAAGCTCAATACTGGTCGGATCTCCATCCTAGCCCTCTTCGGCTCATGGTTAGAGTCCTCGGTAGGTGGCCGAGCTACAGACATCAACCTGAAGGGATGAGAACCAGTCCTCCCTGGGGCAGTGAGGATGACATTAATTGTGTCCAAAGGGACTCTCGAAGAAGCATCTCTTCGAGGTTCCAACTTGCCTGGCCCTCTTGCTCACTAGGATGATACAAAAACTGCTTTAATCTCCCTTCTCGGACTAGCTGCTCCAGGTGCTTCCACAAAGTTCTACAATTCTCCGTGGTGTGCCCTCAGTCCTGGTGGTATTGGTAATGAAGGCTTTGATTGCGGTTTATGGGGTCACTTCTCATCTTATTTGGTCATTTAAAGAATGGCTCGTTCTTGATCTTCTCCAAGACTTGGTATACTAGTTCTCGGAACACCGTGTTAACCATTTAAGTAGCGATAGACCCCGATTGCCCAGCAAAGTCTCTCCGGGGCAGGTTATTGTTGTATCAATCCGACCTGAAATTTCTCCTCTCTTGAGGGATAACCTTAGCCTTCCCTTTCCCTTGTTGTTGGTTCTCCTCGACCCGCTTATACTTGTCAATTCAATCCATGAGTTGACGTACACTGTTAGCAGGTTTCCTAGTCAAAGACTTCCTTAAACCATGCTCGGCTGGTAGGCCGACCTTGAAAGTTCTTATGGAGACATCAAGATTGAGGAAATGATTCTGACGTTGGGAGCCGATGGATTCTTCTTGGTTTGGACCTAAACCTACCATAATTGAATGTTAAACTCACTATAACACAAGGAATTCCCACAGACGGTACCAATTGTAAGGACGCAATTTGAGTCCTAAGCCCAAAAGGTAAAAGGATCTAGGCCCAGAGAGTCCAATACAATGAATTTGTAGAAAGTGAGTTCAAAAGCTAGGTTCTAATGAGTTGGGTAATAATTATAATGGATCCAAATGACAATAAAGTAAAGACAAAATGGTTTTATCTAAAAAAAATCGTCCACGACACAGTCCGAGAAAGTTAATTCTTGTATATAGTTCTTCAATTTGATTACAAGTACAGTTCTTACTTTTACAGTATTTCTCTCTCAATTCTCTGATCCCTCTCCCTTAGGGTCTTCTTCCTCTTTTATACTACCTTCCTTCTTTTATCTCTACCCTCCACATGTAGCTCAGATTGCTAGAGTTGATCCTTGTCCCATATGACAATAAAGTAATGACAGAATGGTTTTATTTAAAGAAAATCGTCCACGGCACAGTCCAAGGAAGTTAATTCTTGTATATAATTCTTCAATTTAATTACAAGTACAGTTCTTATTTTTACAGTATTTCTCTCTCAATTCTCTAATCCCTCTCCCTTAGGGTCTTCTTCCTCTTTTATACTACCTTCCTTCTTTTATCTCTACCCTCCACATATAGCTCAGATTGCTAGAGTTGATCCTTGTCCCATCAGCACTTTCTTAAAGTCTTTGGAGGGTAATTGTAAGGCTGAAAATTACTGTTCAGGTATCACTTCTTCATTAATGCGGTCAGAGAGTTAGTTACAGAGCATTTAATGCGATGATAGCAGCTTTCTCTTAGATATTTCATAGCTTTCCTTTGTTTTATGCTTTCATGATGCATATCCTTATCAATAGAATCTCCTAGAACATTGCTTCTGGGTGGCAAACCAGACCTTCGTACCTCAGCTTTGCTCAGCCGATGAGACATTCATCCTCGAACCACCTTCTCGGACTTTTATGACCAGACCTCACTTCTTCACTTACTAACACAGACTCCCATGACAGTATTTATCTGTCCTTGGACTACTTAATGTCGTTGAATTGGGCTCCTGGCTCAATATATACATAGATATATACCACTGAGCTTATCACCCCTACAATTACTATAGCTAAAATTGAAAAATGCATAACTTTACACAAATTGATACATGGGGTGATTTTTAAGGTAAATTAGCCAAAATTTTACATTTTAGCAAACATTATGTGCGACTTACGCAAGTGATCTTATAAGTGTATGTTTGGATTGGGCATTTTGCCCAATCCTTGCGTTTAGCGTTTTTTTAGTGGGTCTCATAGGTACTGTTCATGTACCACCAAACTCAGTAAAACACAAATTTTTAAGTAAATAGATGTCCCATAGCACTATTTACACTTTTAAAAATTATTTTATTAAAATGTTTTCAGTAATAAGTTTTCTGTTTTCAGCAAATAAGTGGTATCCAAACTTAAGGAATGAATTTTTTTTTATATTATTTTTACAAAAAAGAAGTTTTAACTGAAAAAGAAATGCACGCGTTCTCATAAGCGTGTGGCTCAGTGCTTATAAGTGTTTTTTTTTTTTTGATAGGATGCTTATAAGTGTTAGTATTTCTTTTTCTTGTTTTCTTTCACAGGGACCAACGAGACAGAGAAAAGATGAAATGGGTCTGTGGGATTTTCATAATTTACACATATTCCAATAATACCCTTCATATTTTCCCATCTTTCCAAAGTTTAACTCAGGGGCATGACAGTAATTTAATGAGAACAACCTCTGCTGGCCTGGTTTTCGAAACTGAGAATCTGACGACACGACGCTTAAGATTGTTATGCCTAGGAGACAATGAAACCACGCACGCTCTCTAGGGAAGAAGAGGCAGAGTTGGCTCGAAGTAACAAGAAAGTTAAGGACTACCATCACAGTGGCTATAATGAAGGTTCAAGGGAGAGCTCACCTCCGCCGGGGTTTCAGAATGCTGAGTCTTCTGATAGAGCCTCTTTCAAGGAGAAGCTAGTGGGCGAGATGCCAGGGGCTTATGCAAAAGCTTTTGATTTTGATAGCCTTATGGAGGAAGATGACGTTTCCGATGGTGAAGATGGCGAGAACAACGGTCAGACTCGAGTTGGTTGGGTCTCGTACAAGTTAACCAAGGATACTAAACGGCGCATTAGAGGACCCTGGTCCAAATCGATTATTGTCAAGCTCGTTGGAAGAACAAATAGTCTCATCTACATGCGGAACAAGCTGAACCAAATGTGGAGGCCGATGAGTAGGATGGACTGTGTGGATCTTGGGATTGGCTTTTTCCTGGTAAGGTTCTATTCTAAGGAGGATCTTGATAACGTTCTAAGGAAAGGTCCATGGTTTGTTGGTGACCAGTTCCTGTCCATAAGGCCTTGGGAACCTTTCTTTAAGCCATCAACAGCGAATGTTTCTCTGATTGCAGTCTGGATCCGGCTTCATGAACTTCCCATCGAGCTATACGAAGCGGAGGTTTTGAAGGAGTTAGGAGAAACCATTGGTAAGGTCTTAAGGATTGATTCTCACACGGCAATGGAGGCTCGTGGCAAATACGCAAGACTGTGCATCCAGATTGACATCAACAAACCTTTAGTTAACACTATCCTCATTGGCCGTTTCGAGCAAGTTGTGAGCTATGAAGGCATCCAAAGCCTCTGCTTCTCCTGTGGAAGGCTTGGTCATAAAGTGGAAGCATGCCCTTACACCATACGGAAGAACAGGGAGAAAGTGGTACCGGAGGAAGAAGGGCTGCCCAAGCATGGTGAGCCTTTACATGAAGATCATGATGGTCATTGTGCTCAGGCCGGTAACGACATGGCAGAGGAGGGTAAGACTACGGAGGAGGAAGGTCAGTACGGTCCGTGGATGGTTGTTAGCAGAAGGACAAGCGGGCGCAAGGGAACAAATTCCCGTGTCAGTACGGATAGTACTAACAAATCAGCTCGGAATGCCACGCCTCAACAGAATCCTAAAAATTCGGAACGGAGGGACACGTCTACTGGTCCAGCTCTCATGCAGTACATGGCACGAAAGGAACGTGTTCATGATTCTGGGGGCCAGCATAAGAGGTCCGCATCAGTCTGGACTCCTATAGGTGCTGGTTTGGGCTCCACAGACTTGAGGGACAGCAGCGATTTGGGCCCAGGGGTTAAGTCTGTCTCGGCTAAGGAGGCCGAAGGTCATGATAATGGTAATGGGCTTCGGCCAAGCCCGTTTTCTCAAGCCCAGCTCCTTAGGAAAGTGCCGAGTTCGGTTAAGGGTAAAAAAGTCATGGCTAGGGGTTTAAGTTCTTTACCTATCTCTAACCGGTCCCCTGTAAAAAATCTTTCTGGTGCAAAAGTCAATCCCCTGCCTCCCTTCCATGGCACTTTACCTGATCGTGTGCCTCCTTTTCCTGGTGAACATACTTTTGAATTCACGGCCTTTTCTAGTGATTCTTCGCATCCCGAGGTGCGTATGGTCATCGGTGATGGGAAAGTTGGTGAGTCTTCTTTTTGTAAACCCATTGTTGAAGAGTATGGCCAAATCAACTGTGTGGGGGTTGAGGATATCATTGTTGAAGATCAGTCAAGTCCTTGTTCTAAAGAAGGATCTTTTTATGAAGATGTGGGTATGGAAGGTTTGGTTTCGGAGGGAGGGGATGGAATCCCTCCATCTGATTGAGTGTTTTTTTTCTTCCGCTTTTGCTGGTGTTATCATGAATTTGCTGATTTGGAATAGTAGAGGTGCCTTAAAACCCTCCTTCCAGCCTTATGTTCAGGAGTTGTCTCGGCGGCATGATCCGGCTATTCTTGTTATTATGGAGACCAAGTTGGGTGGTAGCAGAGCTAAAGAAGTTACAGACAGATTACCTTTTGATGGTGCGATTCATACGGAGACGATTGGGTTTTCCGGCGGTTTGTGGTTGCTGTGGAATGAAGATCAAGTAGTGATTGAAGAGTTAGCTAAAACAGAGCAGGAAATTCATGTTGAAGTCAAGGTGCGTGCCTCTAATCTTTCTTGGATTTTCTCTGCTATTTATGCTAGTCCTAGGAGTGAGGAGAGGTGTATTCTATGGAATAATCTATCAAAAGTTGCTGGGCTTCATAACAAGCCTTGGATAATGGCAGGGGATTTTAACGAACCTCTTGTCCAAGAAGATAAGTTTGGTGGAAGAGGGGTTAGTGTAAATCGATCGTTGGCTTTTAAAGATTGCTTAGATTTGTGTAGTATGATTGATATGGGTTTTGCTGGTCCAAGGTACACTTGGACTAATAAACGGGATGTTAGTAATCTTATTCTGGAGAGGATTGACCGTTTTTTCATGAATCCGGACTGGTGTGTCCTGTATCCTGAGGCCAAAGTAACCCATCTTCCTCGTTGTCATTCCGATCATTGTCCGGTTCTTTTGGAGACAATGCCGTGCAGATCAGTTCGTCTTAATCGCCCTTTTAAATTTCAAGAATTTTGGCTGTCAGATATGTCTTTTCCTAGTGTGGTTACCAGTGCTTGGAATTGTAACAGAAATCTAGCTGAGTCTATTGAGGCTTTCTCTAAAGAAGCTACTATTTGGAATAGGGAACATTTTGGGAATATTCATCAGAAGAAGAGGAGAATTATGGCTAGAATATATGGTGCCCAAAAAGCTATCTCCATTTGGCCAAGTTCCTCCCTGCTTAATCTTGAGAATCAGTTGCATCAGGAGCTGGAGGTAATCCTGGATCAGGAAAGGGATCTCTGGAGGCTTAAATCCAGAATTAATTGGATGATTCAAGGGGATCGCAATACCTCTTTCTATCACGTTTCTGCCCTAGCTAGAAGGAAAAGGAATCACATTGCATCGGTTAAAGACGAGCGGGGGGAGTGGATTGTGGTTGAGAGTGAAGTGATGGAGCATTTTAGAAATGGTTTTATATCTCTGTATACCACTTCTCTTGATGAAGTCTCTCGGGTGCCTTGGCACGATGTGTGTGGGCAGGTGCAATTATCTGAGGAAGCTAAGGAGTCTATCGATGGCATGGTTACCATGGAGGAGATTAGAGACGCGCTTTGGTCAATGAAGCCGTACAAGGCACCGGGTCCGGATGGTCTTCACGCCGGATTTTTTCAACGTTTCTGGCCTGTGGTTAGGGGGACTGTTTTGGATGAAGTAAGGAAAATTTTTAATGATAGGAAGGTGCCTGAGTATCTTAATAGGACCCACATTGTGCTTATCCCAAAAATCCAAGGTCCAGAAACCATTGGTAATTACAGGCCTATTAGTCTTTGCAACACTATTTATAAGATCATCTCCAAGATTATTGTTGCTCGGATTAGACCTCATCTGGAGTTTCTTGTCTCGCCTTACCAAACGGCTTTCGTGCCAGGTAGAAGAGGGGCGGATAATGTTATTATTGTTCAAGAGTTGATCCATTCTATAGGAAGAGCCAAAGGTAGAAAGGGGTATATGGCTATTAAGATTGATCTTGAAAAAGCTTATGACAAGATTGAGTGGAGCTTTATTAGGGAAATGCTGTTATTTTTCAATTTTCCTACTGCTATTATTGAGCTTATTATGAGCTGTGTTTCCTCAGTGTCGACTTCTCTGCTTTTCAATGGGGGATGCCTTGAATCCTTTCGTCCTTCTAGAGGTATTAGACAAGGAGACCCCCTGTCTCCTTATCTTTTCATTCTTTGCATGGAATACTTGGGTCATTTGATTGAAGAGAAGTGTGATTCTAAGCACTGGACTCCTGTGAAAGCTTCTAGAAGTGGTCCGTTTTTCTCGCATTTATTCTTTGCGGATGACTTGGTGCTGTTTGCAAGTGCGGATCAGGATAATTGTAATACCATTAAGGCTGTGCTTCAGAATTTTTGCCTAAGATCTGGGCAGAGGGTGAGCGAAGCAAAATCTCGGGTTTTTTTCTCTCCCAATGTGGATCCGGATCAAAGGGAGCTCCTGTCTGGTATTCTTGGGTTCACCTCGACTCCAAATCTTGGCAAGTACTTGGGCTTTCCTTTAAAGCATTCAGGGGACCGAAAGCATGATTTTGATTTTGTGCTCGATAGAGTCAAGAAGAAGCTGGCAGGGTGGAAAGCCAACTTACTCTCTATGGCTGGTCGTGTAGTTCTTATTCAAGCTTCCTCCTCAACTATTCCGAATTATGTGATGCAATATGCTTCCCTTCCAAATAAAATCCTTAATGGCATTGATAGGGTAAATAGAAATTTCCTTTGGGGGTCGACAGAGCATGCCAAAAAGATGCATTGGGTTAATTGGGACGAAGTGGCTAAGCCAAAAGAGGCAGGTGGTTTGGGGTTACAATCTGCTAAAGGAAGGAACACGGCGCTGCTGGCAAAGCTTAATTGGAGGTTTCACAAAGAGGGGACTGCCCCTTGGGCAAAGGTTCTTAAATTCAAGTATTGCAATAGGCAAAGGATAAATGCTAGGAATGAAGCAAGACTTCCAAGCTCCTCTGTCTGGAAAGGGTTCAAGAAAGGTGAAGAAGTTTTCAAAAAAGGGGTCATTTGGATTCCAGGTAATGATAGCAGTCTTAATTTTTGGTATGATAATTGGTCTAAGCTTGGTACCATTAGGTCTGTTATTCAAGGCCCATTGCCTCAAGATTCTGAGCATTTGCAGATTAAAAATGTTCTTACTCCTACTGGGTGGGATTGGAATTCTATTCCTTTTGATCTCCCCTCTGAGGTTAAAGCTGACATCCAAGCTGTCCCCGTTCCCCGTGTGGCGAGGTGTAGCGATAAATTAGCTTGGAAGTTCTCGCCAAAAGGTAATTTTGAGATGAGTAGTGCCTATCTCATTGCCAGAAGCTCCTCAGATTCCGTTTCTTTCTCTGGGTCTTGGATTTGGAAGCTTCCCTCCTTGCCTAGGATTCAAATGTTTATTTGGAAGTGTATGCAGCAGAGCATTGGTGTTAAGGAGTGCCTAGCCAGAAGAGGGCTTCCTATTGATACTACCTGTCCTTTATGCCATTCAGAAGCTGAATCAATTTTGCATGCTCTCAGAGATTGTAGCCTGGTCAAACCCGTGTGGCATCAGCTGGGAAACCACGGTCTGCACTCCTCCTTTTTCTCCCAAGACATCAGGGAATGGTTAACCATTAATGGGGGCCTTAAGTTCACTCAAAGGGCGTTGGGTATTCCTTGGAATGTTTTATTTTCCTTTGCTCTTTGGTTGATTTGGAATCAACGCAACCAAGTTGTTTTCAATAGTAAGAATGTTAACCCAAGTCTCTGTAAGAGTATTGCTTTGCAAGCGTCGGAGTTTTTCTTTTGTGCATCTCAGCAAAGTCGGAACAAGAGAATGATTCTCAGAGAAGTGAAGTGGGAAAGACCGGAGCTGGGTTGGTTGAAGATGAATACTGACGGGTCTTGGAGCGAATCTTTGGGAAAGGCAGCAGGGGGAGGTGTAATCAGAGATGAAGTGGGAAACTGGGTGGTTGGTTTTTCCAGGAAGCTGGGCAATGTGAACAGTTTCTCGGCGGAGGTTTGGGCGCTTCGTGATGGGCTGATGATTTGCCACCAAATGAAACTCCCTGCTATTATTGTCGAGCTCGACGCTAAGGCTCTTGTGGAGGCTCTGAATAATCCCCACTACAACAATTCAGTAATCTCTCCTTTATTTGAGGATTGCAAAGTTTTGATTTCCAAATTTCCCCATATTCGTATCAGGCATATTTTTCGTGAGGCGAATAAATGTGCGGATCGTTTAGCATATTCCGGTCATGCTCAAGCTTTAGAGTTTATTATGCATTCAGCTCCTCCAGTGGATTTGGTCTCCTTTGTTGAGGCTGACTCTCTTGGCGTCCCTTGTAACAGGCTGTGTCCTGAGTTGCTTCCTTCTTGCTAGTTGTTTTTTTTTCTTCCTGTTTACCAAAAAAAAAAAAAAAAAATCTGACGACACGAAATAATGAAAGGCTGTTTGGGGTTTTGAAAACATCGAGACAGATTTTGACGGATGAGATATTTTGTTTCAGATAAAATCGTGTGGCTGTGATTCATAGTTTTTAATGTATTATGCAAAATTTAAAAAGTGAAAAGTTTAGTTACAAAATTAGTTTTAATTGATCTGTTTAGATGGAGGGGGAGTGGAGGGGAGTAAAGTGGAATCGACTAAAAATAAGTTAATTTTGTGCTAAATCTACTCTATTCTACTCTACTCTCTCTCTCTTTCTCTTAATCCAAACGGACCACCACTCACTAAACAAAATAAATATTACAACATATTTTGAAAATCTAATTGTTGAATAACGTGTTTTTTGTACTTTAAATACACATTTTAACCACCGCACACCCTTGGTGCGATGGTTACTCTAAAAGTATAATTCTATCTTGTGGAGTGTGGGGGGCAAGGGCCAGGGTTCAAGTCTCCAAGAGGGAGTTTCACACACATATACACTTAGATTAGGCTAGAGTAAAATTCTATCTTGTATAAAAAAAAATACACATTTTAAATTTTGTATTAATCGGATATTATTTACTATATGATTTATAAGCTTATATTTTCTGCATAATTTTAAATTACAAAAACTTTCAATTTAAAAAATTTATTGATGACATAGCTATTAATTTTTAATTTTCTTGAAATTTTGCAAGCATGGAGGATATTAGAAGAATATGTAATCCAATAGTGGATTTGTCAAAATTCACATTCAATAAAAAAATATTAACTAAGTTTGTAGTCTAAAGTTACAACTAATTTTGTAGCTAAACTTTGTCCATTTAAAAATTACTTTTTTTTTAAATGTTCTCCACATTTTTATAACATCAATGTTTTTATAATAACTAGTGTGGGTTGCATGTGCAAGGCATGTGCTGCCCCTTTAGTGTAAAAATTAATAAATTTTTTTTTTTTGGTTTGTTGAAGAAATATGAAATCATGTACTTAAATTTAAAATAGCTATTTGAATATCTATTTAGTATTTACTACGACAATTTCTTATAAACTATTTACTAAATGTAATATCTACTCACCAAAAAATGCTACAAAGAATGGTAATGAAAGTCATCATCTTTCCACAATATTTAAATTTTCGCAATGAATGATGATATGTGCTACAATTTTTTTAAAGATCTTCATCAAATTAAATACTTGTATAATGGAATATTTTAGGAATTATAAGATTTCATTAAGGTTTAACTGAGAGAGTAACAGTAGGAGTATATGCTCATTTACAAAATATAATGGAGGAAATTATTCAACTTTAATTTAGGGGGAATGAAACTACCCCAAACATAAAGGAAAAAAGTGCTACTTCGTCAATTTGTATGTGTGTGTGTGTGTTTTTTTAACCTAAAAAAATTTATGCATAAAACAATGAATTTTGGTTCAACAAATTGACAAAACCAAAAACAAAGTCTAGGAACACAACAAAATGTCACGATATTTTTACAATACCTTTATTTCTAGTTATGGTGGGTTTTGGTATGATATTTTATTATTTTATTTTAGAATAATGCACATCCACAACATTTTCATAATAAATCCTAGGTGGCAAATTGTTACTGGTTTTAAATTGGGCTAACCACTTTTGACCATGCATTAAAAAAAATAAAATAAAAATCCAATTGAAGCAAATTGTGCCTAAAACAATGAATTTTAGCTTACCAAATTTGACTAAACAAAAAAAGAAGCCTAGGAAGACAACAAAATGTCACACAAAAAAGAATTCAAGGAACACAACAAAATGTCACAACATTTTCGCAATTTTTTTTTATTTCCAGCTGTGGTACGTCTCAATTTGATATTATTATATTATTTTTTACATCCACAGCATTTTCACAACAAATTTTAGGTGAAAAATTATTACTGGTTTTAAAATTATGCATTAAAAAAAAACACAAGAAAATTGTGTGTGAAACCGTGAATTTTGGCTCACCCAATTTAACTATATTAAAAAAGAAGTCTAAGAATACAGCAAAATATCACAACATTTTCACAATACCTTCATTTTTAGGATCCAAATAGATTTTTTATTTTATTTTATTTTATTTGAGAGAAATGCTACATCCATCACATTTTTAGAATAAATTTTAAATGACAAGTTGTTATTGGTTTTATACAGAACCCAATACTGATATCACTTTTTTACCCATCAAAAATACCTTGCCACATAAATTTTGTTGTGAAATTATTATGAAAATGTTGTGGACATAGCATTACTCCTTAAATTTTAAAATGAAGCAATTTTTCCCTTAATATTTAGGAAAATAGCAAATATGTCATATTATTATTCTCTCAATTAAACCTTAATAAAAGCTTATGATTCTTAAACTATTTATTGTGTAATGTCTAAAATACTCCCACTAAATTTGAATATCCACAAAATTTTCTTCACGTATTTTGAGTTTTAGGTGGTAGCAATTCTCAGTCTCTTATTTTATTATTTTATTTGACTTTTAAGAAATTGACACTTTAATAATTGTGAAAATATTGTAAGAATATGTTGTGTTAGTACAACTGCGTATGCACATATAAATATTTAAAAAAAAAAAAAAAACAAAAACAAAAAGAGCACAACCAAAACCAGCATACGGTGGAAAAAAGAAAAAAGAAAAAGAAAAAGAGGTCCATGAACAGTGCAAATTGTCAAATAATTGTAAGAATTTGTTGAGTCGGTGTAACTAAATATGTACATATAAATAATAAATATTTAAAAGAAAAGACAAAAAACAAAAAGCATAAACAAAACCGGCGGAAAAAAAAGAAAAGAAAAGAAAAGAATAAAGGAAGGCCAATGCACAATGCGGGTTGAACAAACCAAATCCACTGTACAAAAACATTGTTTGTGCATTGGCACTTTTTATATATACTAGTTAGGGCAGCGCGTGCAAGGCACGTGCTTGTTGTGAAAAAAGAGTAGTGATTAAGGTCAATTTTATATTTTATTTGTATCACAAAATAAATATATAAATCATTTGATTTTTAAAGTACATAGAGATTTACATTAATCAAAAGAGACATTAATAATAAAAATTTTGATAATTACGTTGTAAAGATTTAATCTCATTTGTATAAGAATTTTGATCAACCACAAAGTTAGGGTAGCTATTTAACATATAAATATCTATTTTATTATAATAGTTTTTTAGTACCTACTTGCTAAAGGCAATGTATCCACTCACTAAAAATTTCTAAGAATAATAATGAATATCATCATTTTTCAACAATAAATAACTGAATTTTGCTAAGAAAATTAAAAATAAAAAAGATAACAAAAGACATGTGTTATCAAATTTTTCATTAGATAAATTATAAGTTTTGAAAATTTAAACCTAGAAAATCAATGTTTGTTAGTGTCACGCCCCGAACCCAACTATAAAAATAGGTATGTGACAACCACTGCACGCTTATAAAGTACGCACCCTACAAGTGTGTAAGGCCTTCTTTGCAACTAAAATTTATCATCAAAAATTAAATCAAATAAATCCAAAATACCTCAACAATTTCTTTATGAAATAGATCTCCAATAATTTAATAGAAACAAAATCCAAACCTCATGTCATAATGCCAGTTGGCTAATAAATATAAAACTATTAGAAGACCATCCAATCCCAAAATCGCTAAGTTTCTTTTCCTGCTCACAACATAACATAAAAATTCTAAAAACTTGCTACTCTTCACAATCTGAAACTGGAGGGGAAAAAGGGAGATGAGTTGATAACTCAATAAGTAACCAAAATCCTATTAAGTTTGTCAAGCAATAGATCTGTAAAGTATAAGATGTAATATGTGTTTTCAAAGTTATAATATACTATGTGTTTTCAAAATATTGAAGAAGTTTTGTAGTCTTAAAATAATAATTTGCACATAGATCACATACATACTTTAATCTGACAAATATATCATAGATGGTTTAGAAAGTAGTCAGTTTTCCATATATCAAACCTATAACTTACAATATGTTTCAAAAAGATACATAAGCAATTTTGATAACTCAAAATAGTTCAAATATTCAAACGTAATTCTTATTCTTAACAATCTTATGACTATGGTCACGCTATATTCCCATGACTAGGCATCAGAGTACCAATGAATAACCCTCATTGGATGGGTATCAGAGTACCAATCAATAATCCCCATTGGCTGGGTATCAGAATAAATTCATAGTCAGATTGTTCATAATCATATTTATGAAGTCATAGTTTCTAACAGAAATATATCTTATTCAAATACATATATATATATATATATATAATCATATATTCAATATTCAAATTTATTTGTGATATTTCTATAATTCTTAATTTACTTTAAATCAATATAGCTAAAAACAATTAAATAAAATAAATCTTATATTCAATGCTCATGTATATTTGTGAAAATTCTTTATTCTTTACTTTGAATCAGTATAGCTAAAAACAATTAAATAAAATACATCATATATTCAGTAATCAGATATGTTTGTAATAATTATTTACTTAAGATCAATAATATAATAAAAATAAAATTGTAACAACTGTAAACAATTTTCAATAGTTAAAATACGCAAAATAAAAACCAATTAAGATAAGGTTACTTACCTCCAAAAGCCATACCAAATGGAACTTTTCCTTAACAATTCCTCTTAAATCTTTAGATATCACCTAGAACAATTTTCAAATATTTTTACTCAATAATCAAATAATTTAAAAAGGACTTATAATGATACCCAGTCAGATAGAAAGACTACTAAAAGTATCCAATAACTATCCACGGTTATCTCACACCAAAATTCATCCTAATCATAACATTTTTCTTTATATATATATATATATATATTTTTTTTTTTCTTCTGCCACAACTAAAGCCCCACCAAAGATAAGACCATAACTCCAATTACTATGTAGGCACGTGGGCCATCTTCAATTTTGTGTGTTCCTTTGTTTCCTTTGTTTGTTTATCTTCTTCTTCTTCTTCTTCTTCTTTTTTTTTTTTTTTTTTTTTTAACTAGTCAGACCTCCTATTACTATGTCAGACCTCCAAGCATGCCTAGACTACTAGGCTTCTGAATTTCCCCCAATACCCCTTCGGTTCTGCCATATACCCTAAGAAGTCCACGTCCAGTAACTATTTATCAAAGAAAACCGTGCAGAATCCCGACCATTAAGCCCAAAAGTTTATAGCCTCTATCTTCGCATAACGCAACAAAACTATAGAAAAAGATTAAATCTCATAACCTAGAAAAATCTGCAGGTACATTGTCCAGTTTACCGAAAAAATAAAACTAAACTTTTCTTCGTATGCATCATTTAAACTCTTGAATATTTAAATAGTTTTACTATTGGTCAAAATACCCACATAAAAATAAAAATAAAAAAAAACTTTAATATAAAACTTAGATTTGACAAGAAAGAAATTCTTAAACTCTTACTTCAATTGTGCAGTAAATTGACATATTTCTACTTGAGTAATTTGGGTAGTCTCCTCTCTCAAAATATCTCTCCATATATGTTGACATAATAAGCTTATATATAGCTAGGGTTTCAACCTTATTTTTCTAAAAACTCCCATATAATTATAAATTATAAAATTGACCCCACAAGAGATTTACTTAAATACCCTCCCTTTTAATATATATATATATATTTTTCAGGTATTACAATCTCCCCCACTTATAAGAATTCAGTCCTCTGAATTCATCACAAGTTGAACGAATTATCATGCTTCCACTGCACTACTCTAAAGCCACAATTGTATCGATCTATACAAATTTATCACTCATCACCATAGTTCAAAACCATTTCACAACATATGCGTAGACTTTTCCTTCCCAAGATTTGTAAAAAATTTCCAAAGCAAATGGAGCCATGATGCTTCCGCTGCATAATACAATACCACTATAAAATCTCTTACTCAATTACCCATAGTTTAAGAACAACCATAATACGAAAAATATAAGATTCTTTTAAGATATACATGTCTCTAGTCTAAATAGCTCTCTAAGTTCCTTTCAATATGAATAAAAGTTCCAAGGCCTGTTCGTTTAGATTAACCCCAATAACTGATTTTCCATCAATTATTAATTCCAACAAAATTCCAAGGCCTAATTAGTCTCCAAAATTACAATAAGGGAAATCCACAATTTTGAGATTCACCATAGACCATTGAATGCTAGCATCCATTTAATTATATACCTCAAAATTAAGTAGTGCATCCAATGTTCCAATCCTTCCTAAGTTCAAAACTAATTTACAACATATGCGTATATCACTATATCTTTTCTTCCTCAAGTTTTGTAAGAAAAAGAAATTCCAAAATCTTCATAAATAATCAATTGAGCATTGATATAAAGTCTTTCATAGAACCTCTATCTTAACCATAATTTATCTTCTCAAATAAGCAACATTTATTCACCTTTAATCTCCAAATGTTACTTGGGCTGGAACTCATTGAAGAGCTGGGTTCCTTATAATTACATTGCCTATTGTGAAAACAAATCTCTAAGTATAAATTGGCTAGAAGGGAACAGTCCATGAAGTATCTCAACCCTTTTTTTTTTATTTACCTTGCAAATAATAGTCCCAGAAGTCTAGAACTAAGTGTACACTGCAATTTATTATCACTAACCATCTGCCAATATAAAACAAAAGGTACAACAATTGACTATAATTCAAATTGTAATAGTCTTCCAAAATAAACTCTCTTGCCATCCCAACTCCTTCAATATCCAATCAAAAATATGGTTCACTAGTCCAATTCAATACTACCACGTACTAGTGTTCTATCCACTTCATTTTCTATTAAGCCAATCCATTTCCTCTTATCAGTTAAATTCAAAGAATTACATTTTTGGCATCAAAACTTATTCCTTAGAATATTAAACAAACCTCCAAGTCCATAGAAAAGAAATTGTGGACCTCAAACTTCTAAGTAACAAAATATATCTCAAAAACATTTAGGGACTACCTCACACATAAATAAAGCTATGGTAATCCATGTAGGTCAACCCTAAAAAGAACAATGATCCAAAGAAAGTCGGTCCTTAAAATTAGAATCCAAGGAAGTCCATCGATATATTACTGAATTCTTTAAGCACCCTCAGAATTTATATAATAACATATAATATAATGTGAACTACAATAACCACAAATTGATTTTCCTTCACACTACGAACTTTCCATTAATTTCCTTACTCCATATAAACTAAAATCAAGGAATCATAACTCTAACATCAACCTTAACCCCTAAATAAAGTTCTGCAATTTCCAATTCCCTAAAAGCACTCCAAATTCTAAATAGGGCATATAGTAAACTATCATTCAATAATTAAACCTATGAGAATCTCCTACAGATCAAACTAACCTTAGGTAGGTCGACTATATTAGGCAAAACTATCAAATGAGTTTTCAAAAGATCAATCACAAAACAGTAGTAAGATTTCTTTTGCTTGTTCTTTTCTCACTCTCTTCTCCTTTTAATAATAAGAAGAAGAAGTTTTAATAACCAATATGATCAATTACAAAATTTTCAAGAATAAAATACACTTGCCTAATACTAGTATAAGATCATAGAAGTATATCAATTAAAATCCTCCCTTTTGTGTTTATAAGTCACGTATGCATAACCACATAGACATAAATATCAAATCCTTCAAATATGACCTAACAAATCATCATATGATGGAACCTCACTTACACTTCTCATTGAGTCATCAAAACAACACTATCTATGACCTAATAACCTTCATAAACAATAACTAGAAATGTAATGCCTAGGGCACAGATTCCATTCTAAATCAAAACCTATCATAAAGTCTACAAGATCATAACCTAAGCTCTGATACCATTAAAATTGTCACGCCCCGAACCCAATTATAAAGATAGGCACGTGACAACTGCCACACGCTTATAAAGTAAGCACCCTACAAGTGTGCAAGGTCTTCTTCGCAACTAAAATTTATCATCAAAAATTAAATCAAATAAATCCAAAATAGCTCAACAATTTCTTTATGAAATAGATCTCCAATAATTTAATAGGAACAAAATCCAAACCTCATGTACATAATTCCAATTGGCCAATAAATATAAAACTATTAGAAGACCATCCAATCCCAAAATCACTAAGCTTCTTTTCCTACTCACAGCATAACATCAAAACTCCCAAAACTTGCTATTTTTCACAATCTGAAGCTGGAGGGGAAAAAGGGGGCGAGTTGACAACTCAATAAGTAACCAAAATCCTAATAAGTTCTATCAAGCAATAGATCTGTAAAGTATAAGATGTAATATGTGTTTTCAAAGTTATAATATACTATGTGTTTTCAAAATACTAAAGAAGTTTCGTAGTCTTAAAATAATAAGTTGCACATAGATCACATACTTTAATATGACAAATATATCATAGATGGTTTAGAAAATAGTCAGTTTTCCATATATCAAACCTATAACTTACAATATGTTCCAAAAAGATACATAAGCAGTTTTGATGACTCAAAATAGTTCAAATATTCAAACGTAATTCTTATTCTTAACAATCTTATGACTATGGTTACGCTATATCCCCGTGACTAGGCATCAGAGTACCAATGAATAACCCCCATTGGCTGGGTATCAGAGTACCAATGAATATCCCCCATTGGTTTGGGTATTAAACTACCAATGAATAACTCCCATGGCTGGGTATCAGAATAAATTCATAGTCAGATTGTTCATAATCATATTTATGAAATCATAGTTTCTAACAAAAATATATCTTATTCAAATATATATATATATATATATATATAATCATATATTCAATATTCAAATCTATTTGTGATATTTCTATAATTCTTAATTTACTTTAAATCAATATAGCTAAAAACAATTAAATAAAATAAATCTTATATTCAATGCTCATGTATATTTGTGAAAATTCTTTATTCTTTACTTTGAATCAGTATAGCTAAAAACAATTAAATAAAATACATCATATATTCAATAATCAGATATATTTGTAATAATTATTTACTTAAGATCAGTAATACAATAAAAATAAAATTGTAACAGCTGTAAACAATTTTCAGTAGTTAAAATACGCAAAATAAAACCAATTAAGATTAAGGTTACTTACCTCCAAAAGCCATATCAAATGGAACTTTTCCTTAACAATTCCTCTTAAATCTTTAGATATCACCTAGAACAATTTTCAAATATTTTTACTCAATAATCAAATAATTTAAGAAGGACTTATAATGGTACCCAGCCTGATAGAGAGACTACTAGAAGTATCCAATAACTATCCACGGTCATCTCACACCAAAATTCCTCTTAATCATAATATTTTTCTTTATATATATTATTTCTCCTGCCACAACTAAAGCTCCACCAAAGATAAGACCATAACTCCAATTACTATGTAGGCACGTGGGCCATCTTCAATTTTGTGTGTTCCTTTGTTTCCTTTGTTTGTTTCTCTTCTTCTCTTCTTCTTCTTCTTCTTCTTCTTCTTCTTTTTTTTTTTTTTTTTTTTTTTTTTTTTTTTTTAACTAGTCAGACCTCCTATTACTATGTCAGACCTTTAAGCATGCCTAGACTACTAGGCTTCTGAATTTCCCCCAATACCACTTCGGTTCTACCATATACCCTAAGAAGTCCACATCCGGTACTACTTATCAAAGAAAACCGTGCAAAAATCCGACCATTAAGCCCAAAAGTTTATAGCCTTTATCTTTGCATAACGTAACAAAACTATTGAAAAAGATCAAATCTCATAACCTCGAAAAATTTGCAGGTACATCGTCCAATTTACCGAAAAAATAAAACTAAATTTTCTTCGTATGCATCATTTAAACTCTTAAATATTTAAATAATTTTACTACTGATCAAAATATCCACAAAAAAAAAAAAAACTTTAATTTTAAATAAAACTTAAATTTGATAAGAAAGAAATTTTTAAACTCTTATCTCAATTGTGCAGTCAATTGACATATCTCTACTTGAGTAATTTGGATAGTCTCCTCTCTCAAAATATCTCTCTATATACGTTGACATAATAAGCTTATATATAGTTAGGGTTTCAACCTTATTTTTCTAAAAACTCTCATATAATTATAAATTATAAAATTGACTCCACAAGAGATTTATTTAAATACCCTCCCTTTTAATCCTTTTTTTTTTTTGGGTATTACAGTTAGATAATAAATAAAACACCTTATATCATTATTCTAACTTTCCAAGAATTTCTACCGTCTAAAACTCAAAATACATGAAGAAAATTGTTGGGATGTTAAAATTTAGCAGTAGTAATTTAAACATTACACAATAAAATATTTTAAGAATTATAAGCTTTCATTAGGGTTTAACTAAGAGAATAACAATATGACATATTTACTTTTTTCCAAAATATTAAGGGAAGATTGCTTGATTTTAAAATTTAAGGAGGAATTGTAAACTATTCCAAATATAAATGATGAAAAGTGTTTTTTTTTTCCTAAGTTTTTGTTTTTGTCTTTATGTGTAAAACTATGTATTTTTACTTAAAATGGTGTGCAATGAAAAAAATACAAAAAGTCAACTCAAGAAAATTATATGTGAAATAGTAAATTTTGGCTCAACAAAACTGATTAAACCAACAAAAAATTTCTAAAAACACAATAGAATGACAAAACATTTTCATAATACTTTTATAATTTTGTTATATTTTATTTTGACTTGTAAAGAATTAACATCTCAGTAGTTTCGAAAATATTGTGACGACAATAAGATGTCTTAACATTTTCACACAAAAAATGCTATGTTCATGACATTTCACAACAAATCATAAGTAGTAGGTTACTATAGGTTGTTATTGGTGAGAAAAAACGTAGCTTCATTGGAAAGTTTAAATTAGAACCAATAACAATTTACCACCTATAATTTGTTATAAAAGTGTTGTGAAAAATATTGTAGATGTAGCACTTCTTTTTTCACAATACTTTTATTTTTAGTTGTGGTTGGTTCTAGTATGATATTTTATTATTTTATTTTGACTTATAATGAATAACACCTCAACAATCGATAAAATATTGTGTCAATTTGTTGTGTTAATATTTTATTATAATATGAAATAGTGCGAATTGGACAAACCAAAGATAATATAGCAAATCTACTGCAACTTTACAAATTCACCCAAAAAAAAAAAAAAGCGGCTAGCGAAACAGTGAAAATTGAACAAACCAAAACTACTGTAGCGAAGTTACTGTAACTTTTCCCATTCACTCTTTTTATATACAAAAATATACATTGTACTTACAATGTAAATTTATGTTGTAAACACATAAAAATTGGCAAATGTGTACTGTACAATATTTATTTTATTTTTTTTGCAAACGTATATAATATTTTCCACTTTTTGTGTCTATACAACGTAAACTTACATTACAAGTATAAAGTAAACCTATAAAGATATTAAAGAAACAAAAAAACAAAAACAAGCTCAAACCAAATTATTAAACTTGGGGGAAAAAAAAAAGAATGCCTAATAAACAAAAACACTGTTTAAAATACTGTTCACGAGCCTATTGTCTCTTTTTATATATAGAGATAGAAAATTGAAGGTAATTAGACAAAGTATGGTAGAAACATGACTCTCTTCGCACAGTTTGTGGGGCCTACCAAGCAATCACCTTCCAAAGTAGGGGTGTACATGAGTCGGGTTGGGTCAAGTTAAAAGGATTTTTTTACCTAACCCATCATGGTAGGTAAAAAAAAATTCAACCCAACCCAACCCAACCCACATGAGTCGGGTCGAGTTGGGTTGGGTTGAACCTATGGATTGGACAAATTTTTTACTATTATTATCATTATTATTAAATTGAGTAGAAAAAAATATAAATATAAATATATTAAAAAAATCCAAAGATTAGTATCAATGTAACTCCTTAAAGGCAAACAACACTAATGACTAAACAACAATAGTAATTTACTAGGGTTTGTGTGAACTAATTGGCTTTTATATAGGAAAGGAAGAGCTAGTTATTTTAAAAAAATTATTAATTATATAATATTTTTTAAATATATATATTAAATATATGTGTAGGCCGGGTTGGGTTTAGCAGGTTTGAAATTTTATGACCCAAACCCAACCCTACCCGCTATAAAAAAAAAATTCTGTAACCCAATCCAACTCACCAAGCCCTAAAAACTGACCCAACTTGACAAATTGGGTTGAATCAAGTCGATTTTGGTGGGTTGGCGCCTTGGCGGGTTGGCTGAATGCCCCCACTCCAAGGCCTCTTCCACCATTGGTTAAATAAATTTGTTTGGTGTAGAAGGGTTTGCCCACATGACTAAGGATACTTTGACCAAGTATACTTGTCAGCTCTTTTTACCGTGCCATCAAATCTATTTTCAGGAATTTACACAACCCAGATGGCATAAATTCATTGCCTCCCAAATTGATAATCAACAATATTTTAAAGGCGAAAAGCACATTTTAGTCCTTACATTTTTAGGAGATTCTCATTTTAGTCCCTACTTTTTAATTTTACCGCATTTAGTCCCTAAAATCAAAAACGCGTTCTATTTTAGTCTCTACCGTCATCTCACTAATAGAAATTATCTGTGGCAAACGGAGCGTACAGGTGGCACACTAAATGCTGATGTCAACATTAAAATAATAAGAAAATTTTTTATTTAGTATTTTAAAAATTAAAATATTAATTTGTCAATTTTAATAAAAAAAAAAAAGGAAAAACAAAAATAAAAGCCAAAAGTCATATGAATTGAGATCTAACTTTAGCTTGATCAAGAACAATAAAAACACAAACCTAGAAAATTCAAAACCCAAAAACATCAGTCAGTTATCTCCAAAAAAAAAAATCAAACATGAACACATTAAACATTTGAGCAAGAACACAAACCCGGAAAATTTAAAACCCAGAAAATTAACATCAGATCTACAATTCTTAATTCTTAGTACATGAATATTAACATTTACCATCTCAATGCTTTCCAAGACTCTTTTGACAATATCAATTAACCCGAATCTCTCGTACTAGCCATTCAAAACACAGTCATTCTCATTGATTGATTTTTTGGGATTTCTTATTTTCAAGCAAAAAATGAGAAACTTTATCAAATATGAAAGAGCAAAAGAAGAGCTTGAATGATGAGAAAGCAAATGAGAAACAATATAGGAATATGAGATGGAAAGGAAATGAACCAGCTCGACCCATTGACGAGAATCATCTGTCCACTCAAAAGCAGAGTCTTCAAGGAGCTCTGATTTCAGAACCGAGTATACCTTCAGAAATGTTAACTTCAGATCCACCATTGACACCCCCACAAAGAGCTTTCAGAGAGAGAGTGTGTCAAAGAAAGAGAAAGATAGAAAGACTGAGGAAGAACAGACAAGAACAAAACCCAGAAAATTCAAAACCCAAAAACCCAAATAAAAACCCACACTTCTTCAATCGCCAAAACCGCTTTGAAACCCAGAATCCGACCACCACAGTTCTTAAATCACTCCCCATTTGGTTGATCTTGAACCCATATGTCGCCGCCAGCCACGCCAGCCATGCCGACCACCGCAGTTCTCAACATCTCTCTCTAACCCAGATCAAACTGACCCAGCCTCTCTCTTTCTAACCCATATCAAACCCATCAAACCAAGATCCCAAGACCTTAGAGAGATAAAGTTTGAGCCAAGAGAGAAAAAGTTTGACCTGAAAGTGTGGCCGTGTGGTGTGAAAATAGAAAAAAAATTGATCAGCCTGTGATGTTTTGGTGTCATGTGAGGGGTTTTATTTTGGATTTGTTTGCGTTTAATTTTGTGTTGCCCTGGATTTGATTTTTCTTTTTCTTTTTTTGGAGATAACTGACTGATGTTTTTGGGTTTTGAATTTTCTAGGTTTGTGTTTTTATTATTCTTGATCAAGCTAAAGTTAGATCTCAATTCATATGACTTTTGGCTTTTATTTCTGTTTTTCCTTTTTTTTATTTAGTTAAAATTGACAAATTAATATTTTAATTTTTAAAATACTAAATAAAAAATTTTCTTATTATTTTAATGTTGACGTTAGCATTTAGTGTGCCACCTGTACGCTCCATTTGCCACGTAGATAATTTCTGTTAGTGAAATGACGGTAGGGACTAAAATAGAACGCGTTTTTGATTTTAGGGACTAAATGCGGTAAAATTAAAAAGTAGAGACTAAAATGAGAATCGCCTAACAATATAGGAACTAAAATGTGCTTTTCAGTTTTCACCTATTTTAAACTCCCACGGTTGATAGGTCCCATAAACCGTGGGAGAAGAAAATTATTCTCCTTTGAGGTGGATGGCCCACCATGGTGAACCATGGATCATGGATGTGAGTATGTGACCCTCAAAGGAGAATGATTTGAGAGTCACCGTAACTCTCAAATCATTCTCCTTAGAGCACTCTCATCAGGTCTCTTAAATGTGCCAAATGCTAAAAATTTGGCACATTTAGCATATCAAACATAAAAATAAATGTTCATCAGGTGTTTTATATTCTATAAAATTTGACACACGTGAACAGTACCGTTCCATTTTTGGAACGGTATGGACGGATATGCTATAATAAAAAAATGTTTTTTATTCCGTTTATCTCTCTTCATTCATGACTCTTTCTTCTCTCTCTTTCTTTTCCTTCTTTCTTTCTCCGCCTCAGTTCTTCTTCTCAGTTCTCACCTCTCTTCCTTTTTTTTTTTTTTCCTTCTTCTTTCTTTCTCCAGAACCTCCACCTCTCCATTTTTCTTTCTTTTTTTCCCCCTTTTTTCTTTTCTGTCACTTTCTCTGCGCCTTCTCTATCTTTTTTTTTTTTTTTTTCCCTGTCACTCTCCCTCTGTCTTTTTTTTTTCTCCGCCTAGGCCATTTCCATTGAGATCGGCCGTCGCCATTGAGATCGGCCTCGCCATGGAGTTCAGCCTCGCCGTGGAGTTCAGCCTCGCCGTCGCCGTGAAGTTCAGCCTCACTGATGAGGCTGTCACCGTGGAGATCTCTGATTCTGATCTCCCTTTCTTCTTTTTTTTTCCTTCAGTTGTGGATTCCATGTGATTGTGATTATGGGTGAGTTGGTTCTTTTTCAAGCTCTTTTTTTTGGGATAGTTTTGTGTTGATTTTGGGGATTTTTTTTAAAGTATTATTGGTTGGTGGTGGCGGCTGGTGGATTTTTATTGGTGGTGGCGGGTTGTACCTGTGGGTGGTGGTGGCAGGCTGTGCTTGGTTATGGTGGTGACGGTCTGTGCTGTGTACGGTGGGGTTTTGTTGAAGGTTTTGAGTTTTTGTTTTCCTCTTTTGTTGAGGTTTTTGTATTTAGAATTTGTTGGGAGGACCAGTGATTGTGGTTGTAGTTTGTGGTGGTGGTTGTAGCGGTGGTTCTTGGTTCTTGGTTCTTGGTTCTTGGTTGGTGGTGACTATCATGGGGCTGTGTCTGTATATTGTTGGGTTATGAGGAAATATATTATTTTAATGTGTTAAATATATTATTTTAATGTTTAGAAGGGAAGAATAGAACATCTGATAAATAGTCAATTATAAAATGATGTGCTAAAATAATAAAATAGGTATTTAATGTGTTAAAATAACATTTTTTATGAGAGAGCTAATGAGAATGCTCTTAGAGTTCTTAGTGTTCAGAGAGTCACATTAGAAAAATCCAGCCGCTGAGTCATAGTTGAGAGTCACAGTGGCCCCCACCAGCCTCCAGCCGCTGAGTCATAGTTGAGTCATAGTTGAGAGTCACAGTGGCCCCCACCAGCCTCCAGCCGCTGAGTCATAGTTGAGAGTCACAGTGGCCCCCACCAGCCTTCTTTTGGCTGGATTTTTCCAATGTGACTCTCTGAACCCTCATAGTTGAGAGTCACAGTGGCCCCCACCATTTAGTACCCTGGATCATGAATGTGACCCTCAAAGGAAAATCAAAGGAAAATCATCCACCTCAAAGGGCTATATAAATAACTAATAAGCACACAAGCCTACAACACAACCCAAAAGAGCTCCCTCCCCTCCTGACACCTTTTGAGCACCCTAAGCTAGCATAACATGGCTCCTCTCCCTTCCACTCCATCGCCCTCTTTGTCTTCTCCCCCGAACGGGTAAGAATAGCTGAATTTATCTTTTATTAACATTTCTTTTCAAATTTTGTTTTTGTTCCTTCCAGTATTGATATAATTAATTAGTTTCCTCTTGTTACTGCAGGGAAGAAATGCCGTTGCTTTTGGACGCTAAACTTGCTGCTCAAGTACTGAGCTTGATCATCGTCATTATCGCTCTCATCCTTGCACTACGCAAGTTTACCACTAACAACGCTGGTAGCGGTACCCAAACGCTTCCTGGCGGCAACAGCGTTACCATCAGCAGCGGCCAAGACAATATCCAACTCGCAAC
Source organism: Quercus glauca (assembly GCA_023736055.1). Taxonomy (NCBI): domain Eukaryota; kingdom Viridiplantae; phylum Streptophyta; class Magnoliopsida; order Fagales; family Fagaceae; genus Quercus; species Quercus glauca. The sequence continues at coordinate 10,846,411 of CM043316.1, read as the reverse complement.
TCTGAACGTCTCCCCTGCCTGATGAGCAATGCAATATACTATATTGCCATGTAGGCTTCATCGTTACAGCTTGTTTTGGAGAAAATCACCTTCATGCGTTAAGTTGGTTAGTTAATTAGTTTGAATTACGTGAAATAAACTCTGTACGAGGTTTGCAGTTTGCTGCTTGTTCTGTATTATTTTCATGTTTTGTTCATTTCCTTTTCTTTCTTTTCATTTTTTGGGATTAATTCTGCTATGCTTTGTAATATGCTCCGTTTGATTGAGTAATGAAAAGGTGATTTTACTCCAAAGCTTCCTGGTTGTGTATATTTCTCATTGTTTTTGTACAAGTCATGCGCTGGGTTTACTCCAAAACTTGCTTCTTTTGGTTTTTTGGTGCAGAAAAACGTGCTGAGGTTTATGATGCTGAATTCCTTCTTAATTCATTTTTTATTAATTAGATTTTTTTTTTCTTTAAAAAAAAAGTGTGGATTTGGGCTTTTTCTTTCTGTTGACGGTTTTGGGAAGTTTTCATGCCGGAAATTGATTTGGGCCTCCAAATCCTTAACTTCCATTTTGGGCTCTCAAAAAATCAAAATAAAGATATGGATTTGGATGGATCTATATGAAAGCCCCAAATCAAAATGGAAAGGAGAGTCCAAATAAAAAAAATAAAAATAAAATGGAAAGGAGAGGTCACTTTTTTTAATTTTCGTTTTTGGCATGGTTCTCAGTTGTTTCCCTAATTGCCAATCAGCGATTATGATTTATGCATATCCAATTGCTCTTTCGGATAATTATTAGAGAGAAAAAAAAAATTGCTCTGTGGGATGAATTTTTTTTTGATAGGCTCTTTGGGATGATGGGTTGTCTTTTGGTTATGTTTGCCTTGCCCATTTGGATCTACTGTTGTCTATGATTGCTCTTTTGGGATGATGGAGTAATGTTATTATATGTATAAACTATTTTCCAACATTTTTACAAATAGTTAATGTGACAAATTTTTATTATTTCTTATTTGAGCCCACTACTAACATCATATTTTTACTTATCAATAACCAACCACTATATCAACAATTTATAAAATAGTTTGTGACTCACTTTAGATTTTCCTTAATTATGTCGCACGAACGAATTTGGTACCAAATTCCAGATTTGGGTGGTGGACAAAATTAAATACAATACAAGTTCATAAGAGTTGGGAAGTGATAGATTTAATGCATGGCCTACAAACAGAAAATCCAGTTCCAAAATTTTGGGTGGAACGGAACAAAAGAAGATTCATAAGCCCAAAAAATTATCATGTCTTATAAATTATTTTTTAACCCAACTAGTATGTATGTTTTCGACTAGGTGCAGAGGGTATAGAGGGTAGGATTTGGATTGAGAGTCTTGTACCAATTATTGTTGAGCCTGACGTGAATTTAGGCTGGATTGGGTCTTAATTAGGGATTGTACAAACTGGCCCAAGGGGGCAATTTTTAACATTGTTCGATTTTCAAATTTATGTGAAATTATGAAAGACAACTTTAACTGGTTGAAAGACATGCATTGAACAATTTTGGCCATGAAATGATGAATTATAGTATACTTTTACTGAGAAATAATGAATATAAATTGAATAGAAGCCAAACTACAAGTGGTAATTAGATAAGGAATAGTAGAAAGTAGAAACATGACTTCTAAAAATAAAGATCGATAGAATATGAAGGCAAGGTAGATAATAAGAAAGCAATGACCAACAAAAAGAATATTGGAAAAGAACCTGTCACATAAACAATCAGGAACAAAATGAATCACATAAGCTCATGAATAGACACATGTAGATAAAAACCGTGGCAAAGCTAGGAATTTATATTTGGGAGGCCATATATAAATTTTTTTTGTGTGTGTATGAAATGTAAAATAGTAATGTAGAATACTTCATAACTGAATATGTATAAACAAAATTATATTTAATTAAAATTAAACAATCATTCAAATGTCAATACATAAAAAAATATAATAAACAACAACTAAATACATGTGTATATATTGTTTATAATATATTGATTATTATAATAATAAATAATAGAGCAATACTTAGGTACAATACTTATATGCTGTTCCTCAGGTTCACTTTTTAAGATTCTGCCATGTGGATTTTTTTTTCATTGATGGAAGTGTATTTTTTAGTTAAATAGCCACATGGCTAAATCTTAAGAGGGGAACTTAAGAAACAACATCTAAATTTTGTCATAAATAATATATTATAAGGAATTTAAAAAAGAAAGCAATGAAAAGAAAAAAAAAAATTAAAACAAAGAAAATATAAATACCTGGAAAGTGTTAAAAACTTATGGGTCAGCGGGTCTTAGGGGCATAGATAAAGCATTGTACACTGCACAAGCATGGAAACTTCACAAATTGAGTCATAAATTGAGGGGCACGGCAATGAGTCACACAATGACAATGACAAAGACAAAGACAAAGGGAGAAAATCACTATTTCTTGTCTAAATTTGAACAAATAGTACTGCAAAACTTTTACTTTTAAACTGATAACAAAGCTTTGATTGAATGTCAATTTAAGAGTGTTCAACAATCTCAAGACACTTGGAATTTTTTATGACAAACCTGAAAAAAATAAGAACATTAAACAACATCAGAAAAATATTACTGAGTTATAAGCTGAATGGACAATTATAGATTACAAAACTTTTTTGTCTCATGATCCAAATAATATGAAATTGGTGTCATTGAAAATTAAATTTTAATAACTTCCTAACAGTATTAAGATCACCTACAATGGAGATTAAGAAGACCACCATTTGATAATGATTAGTGATCATACTGAGAGAAAAAAGATAACGTTTAGAATACGCGTCAATAAATGAAGAAAAATAAATCTTAATAACCATTAAAACATGCCAAATGTCATACTTAATTTAGTTTTATTTATCAGTTAATTTAAGTCGGGTGGGTCAAGTGAAATTTCATTAATCTGCCACCCACTTTATCCCATTTGATCAACCAACCCATGGCCTTTCCGGTCAGGTCGAACAAGTAGGCAATTTTCTTAAAGTTACATTGAAGTTTTGAATTTACGTTGATGGTCACTCTTTAATAACCAAATCAAAATCGGTAAATCTAAAGTTACCGTAATTTTTACAAAATATTTCACAATAATTAAGATGAAAAATTGTGAATAATAGATAATAAAGTAGTGTCAATAATAAAATCAAATAAAAATTAATAAAAATCCATCAACTCAAATAAGAACTATTGTAACATTCTAGCATTATTAAATCAAAACAATTCATGTGATACAAAAAGGAGGGTCAAAATAACAATATGGGTAAAATATGAGAAATTATTAGGTTCATCAAAGAAAGGCTGAAGTGGTCAGTTTTGGTCCTTCAAACTAATAATATAATACTATTTATGCAAATGTGACATCACCTGGTAATTTTTTTTCTTGATTAAGAAATTGACTCACATATCTGCATATATGATATTGTTTCATTAATTGAAAGAACCACTTCAGCTGTCCTTTCGGTGGACTTAATAATTTTCGTAAAATAATGTTAAAACTTCTAATTTAGACCAATGCCAACTAAGTAAGGCATTTCAAAACGGACAAACTTGATCATAACAATTACTCATTTTTCTCCTCTCGATAATTTGGGGATAACTAGTTTTCTTGGGAAGGACAACAATATTTATCCACAAAAAAGAAGAAGAAAAAACAGATAAAATGAAGGTGCCACACTTGTGTTGCCAGGTGGCTAACTATAGAAGCTTTATCCACGCCTTATGAATACAACTCTCTCGATAATTTGGGGATAATTAGGCCCATGGTTGTCAAAATCGCGATCTGGATCGTAAAATCGCACGATTTTACGATCCCACCTTACCAAAAAGTTTAAAATCGCAGTAGGATCGCAAAAATGGTAGGATCGTATGTAGGATCGTGTAGGATCGCTTAGGATCGTAGGATCGTATGGGATTCTACCGATCCTACCATTTGGCTTGTTTTTTTTTTTTTTTTTTTTTTTTTTTTTTTTTTTTTTTTTTTTTTATAAAGTGGGATTCATTTGGGTAAGTTAATCCACCTAAACCCAAAAGCCTAACGGGTTATCAAAAGTCCAATAATGAATTGAAGTCCCAAATTTACCTCTATGTCAACTTAAAATCTCAAAAAAACCTATAATACTTAAGTTTAACGTTTTCAAAAACAAAACCTAAAATATTTAGATGATGAAATGGAATATAATAATGACAGTGATTAGATTAGAAGAACCTTAGAATGGGAATTCTTTTTTGGATTTCATATTTGTAATTAGCTAGTTTACCTTAGATTGATAATTCTCTTTTGGATTACATATTGTAAATTTGTAGTTAGCTAGTTTTTATATGCTAATTAGCCTAACTTATTTTAGATTTGAAACTTAGAATTTGGAAAACATTTTTCATATGTGTATATAATATTTTGGTACTTAGTTGCTAATTAAACATGTACTGAACTTTTTAGATACATTATGTCAAAAGTTAAATATATTTTGTTTTGTTAAAATGACATAAGAACGATATAGTGTGTGCAAATTACATTTTATGATGCAATTTTTTTTTTAATGGATGGATTCATATTTTAAGTGATTATATAACATACAAAGTCACTATCAATAGGTTTTTTGCTTAAAATTTAAAAATAGGTAGGATCTTACGATTTACAATCCGATCCTACGATTCACGATCATACCTACCTCCTACGATCCTACGTAGGATCCCGATTTTGACAACCTTGATTAGGCCTCGTTTGGTACACTCATTTAAACACATATTTTCAATTTTTTAACAAAATTACACATTTTTTCACACATTTTTTTACCCACACTTATTTTCATATATATTTTCAAGCACGTGTTTTTCATTTATAAGGCATTTACCAAATACCCTAGTTTTCTTAGAAATGATAACAATATTTATCCAAAAAAAGAAGAAGAAAAAACAGATAAAATGAAGGAGCCACACGTGTGTTGACAGGTGGCTAACTATAGAAGCTCTGTCCACGCCTTATAAATACAACCCATGCAGTATATAGTATATGCTACAAGTACAAAACCAGAAAGACGCAGTTGAACCGAAATCAAAATGGATAAGAACAAGAAGAAGGAAGAAGAAGGAGGAGAAGGAGAAGGAGAAGAATGAGGATGCACCGAACCCGAATCCGATTGGGCAGATTTGACCCGCGAGTGCCTCACCAACATACTCTCCCGGCTAACCCTGGAGCGGCGATGGCTTGGACCCATGCTCGTCTGCAAGTCATGGCTCCAAGCCTGTACGGACTCTTCTCTCCACTCCAGCTTCGACGTCGAGCCCCACTTCGGCACCAACACCGACTTGCCTCGATGGTGGACCCCAGATTTCGAGAGGAATATCGATTCCATGCTTCGATCCGTCGTCGATTGGAGCGATCACCCTCTTACTTCCATTCGCACCCGTCACTGCTCCGATCTCGCTCTCTCTTTTGCCGCTGAAAGGTCCCTTTTTTTAATAAAACTTTCAATATTAAGACTTTTTTTTTTTTATGTGAAGACTTTTTTTTTAATTGGGATTTTGTTTTTTTTTTTTTTTTTTTTTTTAGTTTTAATTATAAAGTTTGATTTTTTTATTTTTATTTTTTTTCATGTTACACTTGCACCATATTTTTGTATGTATTGTTGGATCAGTTGTTTGAAGGATAGAACTCAGATTAATCCTAATTTGTTCTTTTCCAAGTTTCAGTATTTTATCTTAAAAAAAAAAAAAAAAAAAAAAACAAACAAACAAACAAAGCTTTTCCATAAATAGTTTAATGATTGAATGATCAACATTTGTTTCAAAAACATCCTTACTTTTAAAAAATGCTTCAGAAAGGACCCTACCATCATGTGATGGATGGAAAATGTTGATGTAGAAAACGGAATTCAATATACTGAGGTTACTTTGATGATGTTGGAGCTTATGAAGTGGCATGAATTCCGTTTGTCACATCAGATGATTAGGGGTTTTTTCATAAAATGTTGAGATTTATAGGGGACCAAATCAAAACATTCTAAAGTATAAGGGTAATTTTGAAACAATGATTGAAGGTTGAGGACCAAATATGCAATTCAACTTATTTTTTGATTAGATCATTTCTGGTTTAATACTGTGATTAGTCTGTTGATGATCCATAGCCAATCTCATTCTCTTGGTACTAAAGCTTTGTTGTTGTTCATTATGATCAAAGTGAATTCGATGTTTCTCGCAAGTACTTTTTTTAGTAGAAACAAATTAAAAAATGTGTCTCACTCCATTATTTATACATTTAAAAATTATTTTGCTACAGTATTTTTAATTTTTAGCAATAAGCGGTATCCAAGCACACCCTAAAAATGAGCATATAAATGTATTCTGTTGACTAACTACATATTTTTAATACACTTTTGAAGTAAAAAGAAATATGGATTGATTGTCTAACTAGTTCACTGTTGCTAGGTTTGGTTGTTTAAAATTCTAGTATTTGTCTCTAGGGTTGTAAACTGCTTGAACCCAAGGACCGACTCAGAATTTCAAGCTAGAGGAAGTGGAGTATAAGAAAAAAAATTACTTCAAATAAACATTCATATAGTATTAACAAATTATAAATACATAAAATCATTGTTTATTAATAAATTAACATACAATCATCTATCAAAAAAAACAAAAACAAAAACACACACACACACACACACACAAAATAATATTGCATTTTAATACTAGGTTGGCTAGGATTTTTTTTATTATATTTTATTTTTGAAGTTAGAACATTCATGGTAGTGGTGTTAAAAAATTTAGCTTTTAGCACATTAAAAAATTACTTTATCTATTTTACCACCTCACTTTGCGATACACCTAACATCGAATGTTCTATTTTTTTACCACTTCATTTAAAATAATATAAACAACTCATTAAAATAATAAAAGAAGAGAAAAAAATTGAAGGAAGAGAGATAATCTCAATAAAATATTGTATTTTATTTTCAACAACTTACTACAGTCAACTGGTATTTATACCAGTATACTGTAGTTGCTAAAATTTAGCTTTAATTTTTCCAATAACACAGTTTTTTGGTTTTTTTTATGGTAAAATACAATCACTATTGTGAATGTTTTTATTGTTTTTGTTAAGTTTTTTAATTGGATAGTTACTAGTTGGACTAGGCTGGCTAGGCTGATTGGAGAAGAGGGGGGGGGGGGGGACCTAAGGTTTTGCAAATGGGGGGCCCAATTACAAAAATGAAAAATAATAAGTAAAAAAAAAATTTAGGCTAGGGGGGCCAGCCCCCTTCTCCCCCCCCCCCCCCCCCCCCGGGGGTCCATCCCTGGTTGAGCCGAGTATTATTTTTTTTTTAGAGATCATTACAACATGCTGCTAATCCCGCAGTTCGAACCCTTTCCTCTCAAGACCTCCAAGCACTTTGTGCATGGGGATGTGCCAATTCAGCTATAAGGCCTTTGGCGTTAAGCCGAGTATTAAAAGTTTTGGTTTGTTCATTTAATTTTCGTTCGAATATGAGTCAAACTAGAGCTCATTTTCAACTTGGTTCATTTACTTGTCGAATAAGCTCAAGTTTGTTCCTTGATTAATTTATTCTTTTCTTATATATTGTAAACCCTACGCCAATTTTTTTTAATCCCTTCATAAATATATGATCATACTTATAATTAAATTATAGTTGAAATTATATTATTTGAGTTAACTAGATAGAATAATTTTCGTCTATGAACTTATAAAAATTAGGGTCACCAACCTTGTATTGTTATAAATTATATATAGGTTTACTACAAAATGGATTATTTATATTATCAATAAATTTCAATTAATAATCTAATATTTTATGAATTTATTTTACAAATTTACACAATCCAATCTCAAGTCTATGTAAGTATATTTTGAACATTTATTCATATAAACATATATTATCATATATGTTGGAATTATACTTAAAAAGTAATGTGGGGACTCAATTTGTAATGGACCCTTTACAATAAAATTTGTAGAGATGTGGGTAGAAAGGCTAGGCACCAACATAGCAAACAACGGATGACATGAAAGTCATAGGGATGGTTGCCTCGTTAATTTGACTAAGTATTTTCTATGAAGATAAGGACCATGACTTTGGTTAGGTGTTTATGAAGATCTTTATAATGATTTCGGCTAAGTGTTTGTGAGGATCCTGATGATTTTGGTTAAGTGTTTATGAAGCGTATTCGTCCTCGGCTCAGTCCGAGGATCTATTTTTCTTTAGAACTGATCTAAATCTTGTCCTTTCTCTCCGGACTGATGAATATCCGGGGGGGGGGGGGGCCTTTTTATGCTCGGAATCCTCTTGGTTATATAGTATTGTTGTAGTTAATCTTAACCGTCCATTCGTCGGTTATTCGAACTCTGGGTATAAGGGTTTGTCCCATCATCTGCTTTTACAGGCTTTATGTTAGTTCTCAGCCGCCTTTGCAGACTTTCTATTAGTTGAAGTGATCAAGGCATCTGGATCCGCCGGTCACTTCACCATTAAAGCGGCCAGAATGTTGGTGGAGTATATTTAATGGGTGTGGGATATTTTCCCTTCATCAACGTCGGTTCTCCGAGGAGGTGGGCATCCTCGGCGAGGCCCTGAGGGCTTGGGCTTTTCCCTTTTACCCTCGGCCTCTATATCCTCCTCGACGCGGGCTCTAGGCCGGCTATGAAGTGGGTCGAGGTGGTTTAAATATTTGGGGCCCCACAATAGCCCCTCAAAATTCTGCTGCTCGACCTCTAGGGCGGGGAGGAGGATTTTGACTTTCTCGGCACATTTTCATGCTCTGTTGAGCCTTACCTCCCTGTCAGTGTTATCATTACTTCAATTGTTCTTGCAATTTCCTTTTGGCGCTAAGGGCCTGTCCGAGGAGTTTTTCCTTGTTTTTACAAGGCTTTTATCTTTCTAGTTTGTACTTTTCTGCTTGAGCATCTTATTGGTTCCTCTAGGATGGGTAGGTTTAAGTCATTTGTGCCTTAGCGCTCAATTTCTCGTGGTTTTTGTCCCTGGTAGGGTTCATTATTTATCATCAAAGGGGTTGGCTTTGCTGTAGATTTAGGCCCGTTCAGCGTTTACCTTGCCCCATAGTGACCAGTTTCCACATAGGTTTGGGTCTGAAGACCATGCAAGACCTTGGCCTTTCCTAGCATTTAGTATTTTATAAGGAAGTGGTCTCCCTGTTAGCTTGAGTCCTTGGACTATGCAGTGCTTAAGTTTTGTCTAACACTTGGTTTTTATTCTGAAGTATCTGGTTTCCCCAGAGGCTTGGGTCCGAGGACCATGCAATGCCTTGATTCTGTCCAGTATCTAGTTTTTTCATTTTCATCTGAAGTATCTGGTTTCCCCAGAGGCTTGGGTCCGAGGACCATGCAATGCCTTGGTTCTGTCCAGTACCTAGTTTTCTCATTTTCATCTGAAGTATCTGGTTTCCCCAGAGGCTTGGGTCCGAGGACCATGCAATGCCTTGGTTCTGTCCAGTACCTAGTTTTCTCATTTATTTATTATCTTATCTATTTATCCGTTGCCATCTAATTCTACATCGCTATAATTTATAATAAACATTAAACGAATACACTTTTCAAGCAAAACAATAACACACGCAAGCTGGAGTTGGGGTAGGATAAGACCCTGCTCTGTTCTGCCTCTTCGTTTGGCGTGACTCTTCTGATTACGAGGTGTCTCTTGGGTCGATTGAGTAACGCGTTTTGACGCTTCGGTGCCTCCTCGTTAATGAGGCGCCTCCTTATTAATGTCAGTCATGGATTTACGAGGATCTAACGGCAGATAAGTCCCTTGGAATTTGGGCGGAACTATTACCTCCGGAAATCTCTCCCTAGGATTTAATGTAGATTGACTCTCACCAGCTTTTCGCCCTCTATAAAAGGCGTTCTTGGGGCAACCTTTTCCTTCACACTTGACAAACATTCGTCTTAAACTTCTCCCAAAAATATTGCCCAGAAGTTCTGCAAGAAATAGCAGTTTGAGCCCCTTATAATGAATTGGCCCTTGGAAAGGGCGTTCCCGAGGATGCTGAGCCCTTCTCAGGAACCGAGGATGGCATTCCGACCCTGGACGCCACGTTGGGGTTTGGGTAGGAGAAATCCGAAAATTCTCCTTCTTTTCAACCTAACCAAAGGTGGAACCCTCCTTGCCGTTTGGAGGAGGATCCAGAAAGAACGTAACCTTCTTCCCTTGGGTATGGGTCTGTGACCCTCCAAGCCGACAGCGATGGGGGTGGGAGGGAAACCAGGCAGAACCCAGAAGTGGAGCCATCCTGTGCCGCGGCCTCTTCCGCCTTCCATGTTGCCTTCTTTCCTTCTTTTCCCTTTTATCTCTTCTTCTTTTGCTCCTCAACGAGCCTTCTTCTCTTCATTTCCTCTTCTCTTGCTTCTCATCTAGCCTTCTTTTCTATTTTTTGTTCCTCAACGAGCCTTCTGTCCTCCATTTCCTCTTCTCTTCCCTCACAACCAGCCTTCTTTTCTATCTTTTGTTCCTCTATCAGCTTTGCTAGGCGTCTGTCTTTGTAGTTAGCTTTAGAACAAGCCCCACAGGCATCACTTGTAAGAGATGTAACTTTTTCTTCATATATTAATAAAGAAGTAGACTTGTTTTGTCTCTTTTTATTTTTCGCTTATTCTTGTTTCTTGTGATTGTGGACTTCTGAATGAATGTTGTTGCTGTAAACTGTATTGTTCTGATGTGTTTTTTTTTTTTTTTTAAAGTGTTGCTCTTGATTTTTTTTTTTTACACCAACTGTCGCACCTGTTAGCGCACAAGTCCTTCCCACAGACGGCGCCAATTGTAGGGACTCAATTTGTAATGGACCCTTTACAATAAAATTTGTAGAGATGTGGGTAGAAAGGCTAGGCACCAACATAGCAAACAACGGATGACATGAAAGTCATAGGGATGGTTGCCTAGTTAATTTGACTAAGTATTTTCTATGAAGATAAGGACCATGACTTTGGTTAGGTATTTATGAAGATCTTTATAATGATTTCGGCTAAGTGTTTGTGAGGATCCTGATGATTTTGGTTAAGTGTTTATGAAGCGTATTCGTCCTCGGCTCAGTCCGAGGATCTATTTTTCTTTAGAACTGATCTAAATCTTGTCCTTTCTCTCCGGACTGATGAATATCCGGGGGGGGGGGGGGGGCCTTTTTATGCTCGGAATCCTCTTGGTTATATAGTTTTGTTGTAGTTAATCTTAGCCGTCCATTCGTCGGTTATCCGAACTCTGGGTATAAGGGTTTGTCCCATTATCTGCTTTTACAGGTTTTATGTTAGTTCTCAGCCGCCTTTGCAGACTTTCTATTAGTTGAAGTGACCAAGGCATCTGGGTCCGCTGGTCACTTCACCATTAAAGCGGCCAAAATGTTGGTGGAGTATATTTAATGGGTGTGGGATATTTTTCTTTCATCAACGTCGGTTCTCCGAGGAGGTGGGCATCCTCGGCGAGGCCCTGAGGGCTTGGGCTTTTCCCTTTTACCCTCGGCCTCTATATCCTCCTCGGCGCGGGCTTTGGGCCGGCTATGGAGTGGGCCGGGGTGGTTTAAATATTTGGGGCCCCACAAGTAATAATTCAAGAGAAACACATATAATAAATCTATCAATTAACAATTATATCATGTGCATATGTAATAAAATTCAACAATAAGATGTGAGAAATATGCATACTAGATTATGTTATTCAATGACCTTACAAGCAATTAGGATACTCTCCCCAGCTGATTAGGATTAATGAGAGCTTTATTTCCTCTTCTCACACCCCTTGCAAGTGTGGCCTTGACAATATTTATAATATTCAGAAATGACATGACCAGTCATAAAATCTTTCCTATTGTAATAATACTTCTTGTAATAGATATGTTTAGGGGTGTCCACGGGTCGGTTCGGGTCGGGTTTGTGCCCAACCCAAAACCGACCCGCTCAGGTCAAGTGGAACAAAAACAGACCCGCAACCGACTGCCGGAGATGTCGGGTCGAGTCGGCCGGGCTCAGGGGAACGAACGGTTGGGTCGGTCGAGTCTGGTGATGAGCGACGGCGAGCGGAGGAAAAGATCTCTCTTCATCAATCTGAGTTGAAGGCCGACCGGATCTAACGGATTCTCGCTGGATTTGAGTAGATCGGAGCCTAATCTAACCAAGAATAGCCAGATTTGTGTAGATCTAAATCAGATCGGAGCTTAATCTCGCCGGATTCTCGCCAGATTTGTGTAGATCTTGAGCGAGGATGGCTGGATCGGAGCTGAGGAACACCGGATCTGAGCGAAGGAAGATCAAGGATGGCCGGATCGAAGCTGAAGAACACCAGAACGTCACCAAATCTTGAAGGATCTCGCTAGATTTGGTAAAAAATCGTAATATTTCACCGGAGAGGATGAGTGTTTCGGTTCGGGTCGGGTGTCACGGGTTTTGAAACGTGAAACCGGCAACCGACCCGCGTGGGGTCGAGTTAGAGAATTCGGACCCGCGTCCGACCGCCGGAGACGTCGGATCGGGTGGCGGCGGGTCAAACTCGGGCGGGTGGCCGGGTGGGTTGGACAGCCCTAGATATGTTACATTTGTTAATAAACAACTTTAATAATTAGATTCATTAATGAAGAAGTTCATTAATGTGTTATTACTTTTGTAACTCCATGTTAATACATGGATTCATCTATTGTTCATATCCAGAACTACAATAATGACAACACCTTTAATAGGAGTTCAAGTTACTGGTAATGACACGATAGATTTTTTAAAGCCATCACTCAACGTGCATGAATCTCATTATGGAAGGACTTCCGAGATTATTATGCACTAACCATCGAAAGACTAGCCCTTATTGTCTTCCATAGTCTAAGCAATTTTAACTTGCACCTCCTTTCCATCATGGTCCAATAATGTACCTATTAGAATAGGCTACATCATGATGGATATGGTCAAGTCAAGGACTACAATGAATGCATTCATAATCTTAATCTACTAAATCAAGTAGACTTTTTTCAATATATCAATATCTTACATCATAAAAGTATTGCATAATTTCACAAGAGACTGAATATTTATTTGTTAATAATAAAGGCATCATATATATTATGTTGGGCCACATTATTCTAACAATATATACGTTAATCGAGTCTCATACTTGCAAGCTTGTTAATAAGCACATTGTTATGTTTGAGCTTAACTTATTTAAAAATTGAGCCTGAACTTTGACTTGAGCTTGACTCATTTACTAAACAATTAAACATAAATAAGCTTTTTTCGAACCAAGTCCGAGCCATTCATAAATAATTCGGTTCATTTATAACCCAATTTATCTATAATACCATCGAGAACAATTTATTTAAGATTAATGTATAATATGTCAAGCAAGAGGAAGAGGATATAAATTTCATGTTCAAATAAATACCATTCGATCCTAGTTTCAGTACTTTGTGAATTTATAATAATTGCCAGGTGTGTCCGTTCGCGTAGCAAGGAGACCATAACATTAGGCAGGTATTTGTTGTTAGTTCTCCGAGATATGATGTAACTCATTGTTTCCTCTGTGTTTTTTCTTTTGTTTTTCTGTATTTCCTGAAATGAAATTGAAGTCTCGATTCCTTTAATAATAATAAGTTCTAAGTGAGGATTTCAGATTTGGTAGATGGAGTCTTGTGATGGTATTGTTTATGATTATGATTGTTAAGACTTCTCCTCTCAAGTCTAAGCTTTTTTACTCCAGACATTTCATCAATTACTCTCTCAATAACAGTTTTGAAGCTCAAAAAAAAATAAATCAAGGACGGAAATAACAAATGGACTAAGAAAAGAGTTAGGCTTTTTTGAAATCTTTTGTAGGGTCTCGCTCCATTTTTTTTTTTTTTTTCCAAATTTAGATGAGACTCCCTCCCTAAGATTTTCCTTTCCAAAACTAGAGAGCCTCCCTTCTAAAAGATAAGATTGTGCAAACAAAGTTTCTGTTCAAACCAGTTTGGGGAGAAATTCTTCAAACTTCTCATATATCTCTTTTTTGTGTGTGAATTTTGAAAATTTAACTGTTAAATTTCATATTATTTATGTTTTTAATATGCATATCAAATTTCGTTCAAATAAGATATTATTTACTATTCGATCAATAAACTTATTTTTTATACACAATTTTATATCACAAAAACTTGACATTTTAACATTTGATTGATGACATAGTAATTGATCTTTGATCTTCGATCTTCTTGAAATTTTGCATGATATAATAAAAGCATGCAATCCAATGGTTGAATTTTCAAAATTTATACCCAATATAAAGATATATGAAGAATTTAAAGGGTTTTTCTCCAAACAAGTTTAGAGAGAAACTTTATTTAGATTGTGCTCTCCCTCTCTTTTTATTTCTCACATTTTTTTAGTTGTTTCTTTGTATTTGTGCTTCGGTTTGATGCTGCATGTCTCAGTAAGTATAGTGTAGATGCTACAGCGCACGCCCCACAACTCACTATCTCCCTCTTCTAGTCAAGGTGGTATCTCATGCGCCTGGCGCATGAGAGATTTAATCCTTCTAGTCATCTTTACTTTTTTAAGTTCTCTTATGTATCTTTCTCCACAAACACATACAAATATAAATTTAAAATTGATATAAAAAATCTTTTATGCATTTGTTTATTTTATATTTTCTAATCGTAAATCCCAAAAATAAAAATTGGATAGAGGAAATCAAAACTCATAAAAATTAAATTTAAAATTCACTTAAGAGCAAAACACTATTGGATAATTAAAAGATAAACCATGATAAAAATATCTTTAAATTATAGATTCGTATAAAGATAACATTAAAGTAAATATATGATTAATACCTCAAATAAGAGCAAGTTAAATGAAATTCACTTGACAAATGAGAGAGATCAGAGAGTTTAGATCCATCATTTAGGGTCCACTTGTTGGAGGGATTTTCTCATTTTAGGGAGGATGGAAAATGGAGGGAAAAAAAAGTAGAGAGAAAATGAATTTTGAGGTTGTTTATTTGGAAATGATTTTTAGGAAGGAAAATAGGTGGGATCCAGTTGTTTTCTCCTTAGGACCAGTAGATTTCCATCTCCCTAAATTGGGGAAAAAATAGAATGGAAAATTAAGAGCTTTGCTCTTTTTATGTTTCAGACAAAACTACCCCTAACACCACACCATGGCCATAACCACATTCAATGTTGTCTTAATTTTTGGTTTTATTTTTCTTTCATTTTTGGTCTTTTGCCTTGTTGTATTAGTAGTTTCTCTTCTTCTTTTTTCCCCTTTTTTTGGTCTTTTTCAACGCTATTTGAGACTTCTGAGTCTCACTTTTTCTTTTCTTTTTTTTTTCTTTTTTTTGTTTTTTTTGTTTTGGGTGTCTATTCTCACAAGTTTTGGTTTTTTTTTTTTTTTTTTTATTAGTTTTGGGTTCTTGAATTTTTTGCGCTACTTTTTTTTTAAATAAAAAATAAAGTGTCCATTCATACACAATTTTTTAAAATAAAAATATAATGTGTTATTTTTTTTTTATCAAATAAGGATATGATGGTAAATTTATATAAATTATATTTTCTATCCTTCCATTTTCCTTCTCAACTAAACAAAAAAGTTTTCCATCTTTCTACTTTTCCACCATTCCAACCAAACACAAATGAGGAAAATTAAAATTTTTTCTATTCTTCCACTTTTTCATCCTCTCCCCATTTTTATCCCCACACTTTTCCACTTCTCCAATCAAATGGACTCTTAATTTGCTCATCTACACGTTAGAGGATATGTATCATAATTGAAGAATGAAAATATGATGTCTACAAACACACACACAAAATTACAATAGTTTTCACAACTATTAATGTGATATTGTGATTCGAATAGCATCGTTTTTATATATCATGCTACTTATACAACTTTTATTAGTATCAATCATAACATACTTGTTAGGTATACATATGTGAGTACACGTTTGGATACGCATTTCATGGCTGCGTTTGCATTTTCTTTTTTTCTTTTTTCTTTTTTTTTTTACCAGTGCCTCTTGCACTGTTCATGAGACATGAACAGTGCATTAAGGAAAATGAACAGTGTTTTGTGAGTGTGAACAGTAACCAGAAATTATTTTTTTATTGTTTTTAGTTTTTAGCAAAACAAGCGGTATCCAAACACACCCTAAATGAAAGTTACACTTAAAAGATAAAAAAATTGAGTATTTATTATGAAATAATCTAGCCTAGCCTTGTAACCTTAAAATTTTGAATTAAGTGGAATATATATACCATATATTAAAGTTTCTTGTAAAATAAAGTTAATATAAAAACCAGAAAAAGAAATATTATAGCGAAATTATGTCTAAGTTACTTCTTCTCTTTAGTGGTCATTCATGATTCACCACATCATACTATTTCTAATATTGAGTGCATTTCTCTTCTTGCTCTCTCTCAATATTTTTCCTTTTTATTTGTTTTATAGAGGGGGAAAAAAAGGACAGATAGCTTGTAATTATGGTCCGTTTGGATTGAGGGAGAGGGAGGGGGAGTAGAGTAGAGTAAAATTAGCTCAAAATTAGTCAATTTTCAGCCAACTCTATTTTACTACCTTCTTCTCCCCCACTCCACCCCTCAATCCAAACTGGCATTGCATCGATTTGTCTACACTTTCCCTCCTTCTCCCACAATTTTTTTTTCTTTTTATGTGGCCCCACCTGCTCGCTCCTTCTCCCACAATTAGGCGTAACTGCGTAAGAGCAAGAAATATTTTCTTTACCAAGGGACAACTTGGATAATATAATAACAAAAAAAGGGACAACTTGGATCGCCGGCAAGTCACCCTCATGGAAAGAGAGAGATTTTGACAGTCTTTATTTATTTATTTTTTTTTTTAGAAGAAAACCTTATCACTTATATTATTTCAAAATATTAATATCTTTTATAAAGCAATTAAAGAGAACAGGAGGAACAGGCTTCATCCAAACAAAAAAAAAAAAAAAAAAAAAAATTCTCCTTCACTGAGCTAAAGCATAAGCTAAAGAATTGCCTTATCAAAAAGTATAGGAAAAAGAGAAATTCTATAAAGAGTTAGCACAAGACAATATGCCTATGATAATATGCACAAAGATGAGTGCAGCATCTGTACAAACGGAGTCATTTCAAAATGCCAGATTTTGGAAATCGTGGAGACGTGGACATAAAATACAATAACCATACAAGCTCATAAAAGCTGGGAGTTGATGGATTTAATGCATGGCCTATAAACAAAGCATTCAGTTTGGGTTGAACACCCAATCTGCTCAAAAAAAAAAAAAAAAAAAAAAAAAAAATCCAACTAATATATTTGTTTTCGGTTGGGTTTAGAGGTTATAGAGGGTAGGATTTGGATGGAGAGTTTTGTGCCCATTATTGTTGAGCCTATCGTGAATTTAGGCGGCGCTGGGTCTTAATCAGGGATTGTACAAACTGAACTTGGGGTGCATTTTTTTAACATTGTTTCAATTTTTAAATGAGGTGAAATTATGAAAGACAACTTTAGCTAGTTCAAGGCCTCTGCATTGCTCAATTTTGGCCATGAACGCGGTAATTAGATAAAGTATGGTAGAAACATGACTTTCTTCGCACAGTTTGTGGGGCCTACCACCGGCGGAAGAGGTATTTTCCTTCGAGGAATCATCCTCCAGGGTCTCTTCCACCATTGGTTAAATAAATTTATTTGGAGCAGTAGGGTTTGTTCCATGACCAAGGATACTTTGACCAAGCATACTTGTCGCTCTTTTTATTGTACCATCAAATCCTGTTACAGGAATTTTTATACAACCCAGATGGCATAAATTCATTGCCTCTCAAATTGAGAACCAAATGATATTTTATACTCCCACGGTTGATAGGTCCCATAAACCGTGGGAGAGGAAAATCATCCTCCTTTGCGGTGGATGATTTTTCTTTGAGGGTCACATCCATGAGGGTGAATGGAATATACCAAAGTGAATGATTTTCCTTTGGGGGTGGATTATGCGACCCTCAAAGTGAAAATATTAAATTCCGCCAAATTAATATTTTCACTTTTTATATATTGGGTCCCATGTATATATATATATATATATATTTTTTTTCACTTCCCCGCCAAATTGAAAGTATATATATATACACACAAGATTCTTGACTTCTCCGCGAGAGAAGAAAGATGTAACTATCTTTCCAATTTGGCGCGAAAAAAAAAATATATATATATATATATATATACACATGCGACCCAATATATAAAAAGTGAAAATGTTCGCTTTTTATCCACCTCAAAGGAAAATCATCCACCTCAGAGGACTATATAATAACTAATAAGCACACAAGCCCACAACAACACACACAACACAACCCAAAAGAGCTCCCTCCTGACTCCTTTTGAGCACCCTAAGCTAGCATAACATGGCTCCTCTCCCTTCCACTCTGTCGTCCTCTTTGTCTTCTCCCCCGAACGGGTAACAATAGCTGAATATATCTTTTACTAACATTTCTTTTCAAATTTTGTTTTTGTTGCTTCCAGTATTGATATAATTAATTAGTTTCCTCTTGTTACTGCAGGGAAGAAATGCCGTTGCTTTTGGACGCTAAACTTGCTGCTCAAATACTGAGCTTGGTCATCCTCATCATCGCTCTCATCCTTGCACTACGCAAGTTTACAACTAACAACGCTGGTAGTGGTACCCAAACGCTTCCTGGCGGCGACACCGCTACCATCAGCAGCGGCCAAGTCGATATCCAACTTGTAGCTCTGAACGACCCCCCTGCCTGATGAGACTGCTATATACAATATTGCCATGTAGGCTTCATCGTAACAGCTTGTTTTGGAGAAAATCACCTTCATGCTCTAAAAGTTGGTTAGTTAATTAGTTTGAATTACGTGAAATAAACTCTGTACGAGGCATGCAGTTTGCTGCTTGTTCTGTATTATTTTCATATTTTGTTCATTTCCATTTCTTTCTTCTTCTTCTTTTTTTTGGATTAATTCTGCTATGCTTTGTAATATGCTCCGTTTGATTGAGTAATAAAAAGGTGATTTTACTCCTAACCTTCCTGGTTGGGTATATTTCTCATTGTTTTTGTACAAGTCATGCACTGGGTTTACTCCAAAACTTGCTTCTTAATTCATTTTTTATTAATTAGAATTTTTTTTTTTCTTTAAAAAAAATGTGGATTTGGGCTTTTTCTTTCTGTTGACCGTTTGGGAAGTTTTCATGCCGGAAATTGATTTGGGCCTCCAAATCCTTAACTTCCATTTTGGGCTCTCAAAAAATCAAAATAAAGATATGGATTTGGATGGATCTATATGAAAGCCCCAAATCAACATGGAAAGGAAAGTCCAAATAAAATAAAACCAAAAAAAAAAAAAAAAAAACATGGAAAGGAGAGGTCACTTTTTTTAATTTTCATTTTTGGCATGGTTCTCAGTGGTTTCCCTAATTGCCAAGCAGCGATTATGATTTATGCATATCCAATTGCTCTTTCTGATAATTATTAGAGAGAAAAAAAAAATTGCTCTCTGGGATGAATTTTTTTTTGATAGGCTCTTTGAGATGATGGGTTGTCTTTTGGTTATGTTTGCCTTACCCATTTGGCATCTACTCGTCTTTGATTACTCTTTTGGGATAATGGAGTAATGTTATTATATGTATAAACTATTTTACAATATTTTTACAAATAGTTTTTTTTTTTTTTTTTTTTGAGAAAGCATTTTTACAAATAGTTGATGTGGTAAATTTTTATTGTTTCTTATTTGAACCCACTACTAACATCATATTTTCACTTATCAATAATCAACCACTATATCAACAATTTATAAAATAGTTTGTGACTTTAGATTTTTCTTAATTATGTTGTATGGTCGAATTTGGTACCAAATACCAAATTTGGGTGGTGGACAAAATAAAATACAATACAAGCTCATAAAAGTTGGGAAGTGATGGATTTAATGCGTGGCCTACAAACAGAAAATCCAGTTCCGAAATTTTGGGTTGAACTGAACAAAAGAAGATTCATAAGCCCAAAAAATTATCATGTCTTATAAATTATTTTTTGACCCAACTAGTATGTATGTTTTCGATTAATTAGGTGTAGAGGTTATAGAGGGTAGGATTTGGATTGAGAGTCTTGTACCAATTATTGTTGAGCCTGACGTGAATTTAGGCCGGATTGGGTCTTAATTAGGGATTGTACAAACTGGCCCAAGGGGTGCAATTTTTAACATTGTTCGTTTTTCAAATTTATGTGAAATTATGGAAGACAACTTTAACTGATTGAAAGCCATGCATTGAACAATTTTGGCCATGAAATGATGAATTATAGTATAATTTTACTGAGAAATAATGAATATAAATTGAATAGAAGCCAAACTACAAGTGGTAATTAGATAAGGAATGGTAGAAAGTAGAAACATGACTTCTAAAACCCAATAAAGATCGATAGAATATGAAGGCAAGGTAGATAATAAGAAAGCAATGACCAACAAAAAGAATATTGGAGAAGAACCTATCACATAAACAATCAGGAACAAAATGAATCACATAAGCTCATGAATAGACACATATAGATAAAAACCTTGGCGGAGCTAGGAATTTATATTTGGGAAGCCATATATAAATTTTTTTGTGTGTATATGAAATGTAAAATAGTAATGTACAATACTTCATAACTGAATATATATTATATATAAACAAAAGTATATTTAATTAAAATTAAACAATCATTCAAATGTCAGTACATAAAAAAAAAATATAATAAACAACAACTAAATATAATAAACAACAACTAAATACATGTGTATATATTGTTTATAATATATTGATTATTATAATAATAAATAATAGAGCAAGACTTAGGTACAATACTTAGGTATTGTTTCTTAAGTTCCTTTTTTAAAATTCTGCCTTGTGGATTTTTTTTATGGAATGAAAGTGTATTTTTTAGTTAACTAGCCACATAGATAAATCTTAAGATGGGAATCTAAGAAACAACACCTAAAGCACAGTACTTAAGTTTTGTCCTAAATAATATATTATAAGGAATTTAAAAAAGAAAGCAATGAAAAGAAAAATTAAAAAAAAATTTAAAACAAAGAAAATATAAATACCTGGAAAGTGTTAAAAACTTATGGGTCAGCCGGTCTTAGGGGCATAGATAAAGCACTGCACACTGCACAAGCATGGAAACTTTACAAATTGAGTCATAAATTGAGGGGCACGGCAATGAGTCACACAATGACAATGACAATGGGAGAAAATCACTATATCTTGTCTAATTTTGAACAAATAGTACTGCAAAACTTTTACTTTTAAACTGATAACAAAGCTTTGATTGAATGTCAATTTAAGAGTGTTCAACAATCTTAAGACACTTTGGAATTTTTTATGGCAAACCTGAAAAAAATAAAAACATTAAACAACATCAGAAAAATAATACTGAGTTATAAGCTGAATAGACAATTATAGATTACAAAACTTTTTGTCTCATAATCCAAATAATAAGAAATTGGTGTCATTGAAAATTAAATTTTAATAACTTTCTAACGGTATTAAGATCACCTACAATGAAGATTAAGAAGACCACCATTTGATAATGATAAGTGATTATACTGAGAGAAAAAAGATAAAGTTTAGAATACGCATCAACAAATGAAGAAAAATAAATCTTAATAACCATTAATCTGCCACCCACTTTAACCCATTTGATCAACCAATCCATGGCCTTTCCGGTCAGGTCGAACAAGTAGGCCATTTTCTTAAAGTTACATTGAAGTTTTGAATTTGCGTTGATGGTCACTCTTTAATAACCAAATCAAAATCAATAAATCTAAAGTTACCATAATTTTTCAAAATATTTCACAATAGTTAAGATGAAAAATTGTGAATAATAGATGATAAAGTGGTGTCAATAATAAGATCAAATAAAAATCCATCAACTCAAATAAGAACTATTGTAACATTCTAGCATTATTGAATCAAAACAATTCATGTGATGCTAAAAGGAGGGTCAAAATAACTAAATAATAATATGGGTAAAATATAAGAAATTATTAGGTTCATCGAAGGACAGCTAAAGTGGTCATTTTTAGTCCTTCCAACTAATAATATAATACTATTTATGCAAAAGTGACATCATCTGGTGATTTTTTTTCTTGATTAAGAAACTGACTCACACATCTACATATATGATATCGTTTCATTGATTGGAAGAACCACTTCAGCTATCCTCTCGATGAACTTAATAATTTTCGTAAAATAATGTTAAAACTTCTAATTTAGACCAATGCCAACTAAGTAAGGCATTTCAAAACGGACAAACTTGATCATAACAATTACTCATTTTTCTCCTCTCATAATTTGGGGATAACTAGTTTTCTTGGGAAGGACAACAATATTTATCCACAAAAAAGAAGAAGAAAAAACAGATAAAATGAAGGTGCCACACGTGTGTTGCCAGGTGGCTAACTATAGAAAGCTCTATCCACGCCTTATAAATACAACTCTCTCAATAATTTGGGGATAATTAGGTATCGTTTGGTACACTCATTTAAACACATGTTTTCAATTTTTTAACAAAATTACATATTTTTTACATATTTTTTTACTCACACATATTTCTATACATATTTTTAAACACGTGTTTTCAATTTATAAGTGCATGCACCAAATTACCTAGTTTTCTTAGAAATGATAACAATATTTATCCAAAAAAAGAAGAAGAAAAAAACAGATAAAATGAAGGAGCCACACGTGTGATGACAGGTGGCTAACATAGAAGCTCTGTCCACGCCTTATAAATACAACCTGTGCAGTATGTAGTATATACTACAAGTACAAAACCAGAAAGACGCAGTTGAACCGAAATCAAAATGGATAAGAACAAGAAGAAGGAAGAAGGAGGAGGAGAAGGATCAGGATGCACCGAACCCGAATCCGATTGGGCAGATTTGACCCGCGAGTGCCTCACCAACATACTCTCCCGGCTAACCCTGGAGCAGCGATGGCTTGGACCCATGCTCGTCTGCAAGTCATGGCTCCAAGCCTGTACGGACTCTTCTCTCCACTCCAGCTTCGACGTCGAGCCCCACTTCGGCACCAACACCGACTTGCCTCGATGGTGGACCCCAGATTTCGAGAGGAAGATCGATTCCATGCTTCGATCCGTCGTCGATTGGAGCGATCACTCTCTCACTTCCATTCGCACCCGTCACTGCTCCGATCTCGCTCTCTCTTTTGCCGCTGAAAGGTCCCTTTTTTTAATAAAACTTTCAATATTAAGACTTTTTTTTTTTATGTGAAGACTTTTTTTTTTAATTGGGATTTTTTTTTTTTTTTAAGTTTTAATTATAAAGTTTGGTTTTTTTATTTTTTATTTTTTATTTTTTTTCATGTTACACTTGCACCATATTTTTGTATGTATTGTTGGATCAGTTGTTTGAAGGATAGAACTCAGAGTAATCCTAATTTGTTCTTTTCCAAGTTTCAGTATTTTATCTTTAAAATAAAAAATAAATAAAAAAATAAAAAACAAACAAACAAACAAACAAAGCTTTTCCATAAACAGTTTAATGATTGAATGATCAACATTTGTTTCAAAAACATCCTTACTTTTAAAAAATGCTTCAGAAAGGACCCTACCGTCATATGATGGATGGAAAATGTTGACGCAGAAAACGGAATTCAAGAAACTGAGGTTACTTTGATGATCTTGGAGCCTATGAAGTGGCATGAATTCCGTTTGTCACATCAGATGATGATAAGGGGTTTTTTCATAAAATGTTGAGATTTATAGGGGACCAAATCAAAACATTCTGAAGTATAAGGGTAATTTTGAAACAATGATTGAAGGTTGAGGACCAAATATGCAATTCAACTTATTTTTTGATTAGATCGTTTCTGGTTTATTACTGTGGTTAGTCTGTTGATGATCCATAGCCAATCTCATTCTCTTGGGACTAAAGCTTTGTTGTTGTTCATTATGATCAAAGTGAATTTGATGTTGCCATGTTGGTCGTGTATTTGCATTTTCAGGTGCCCAAACCTTGAGGTCCTGTCAATCAAGAGCTGTCAGAATGTTACTGATGCATCCATGGTTAAGATAGCTTTTCGGTGCACCAAGCTTAGGGAAGTAGATATCAGCTACTGCTACGAGATATCCCATGAGTCGTTGGTGTTAATTGGAAGGAATTGCCCAAACCTTAAAGTTCTGAAGCGAAATCTAATGAATTGGTTGGATCCTTCCCAACATTTTGGAGTTGTCCCTAATGAGTATCTAAATGCTTGTCCACAAGATGGGGACTCTGAAGCTGCTGCTATTGGAAAATATATGCCTCATTTGGAGCACCTTGAAATTCAGTTCTCCAAGTTGTCTGCTAAGGGCCTTACTTTGATATGTGAAGGCTGTGTGAACCTCAAGTACTTGGATTTATCTGGTTGTACAAACTTGACTGGTCGGGATATTGCCAATGCATCATCGAATCTGAATGTTCTGGAGATTAAGAAGCCAAATTTCTATATTCCAAGGTCAGTCTTTCACGCAGAAAGGTATGGCCATTGGAGATTGTATGATGAGAGGTATCAAACAGATGTTTTCCGGATTTGATCTGGCTAGCTGGATAATAAAATCTTTGGTATTTGATCATATTTGGGAAAACATCTTTTGTACTCTGGTCTAAGGAGCTCTTGACAAGAGTTCTGTAGCCAAGTTGTCTTATATGTTTAATAAATCCATGTACGGTGCCACATGTAGTTTGATTTCTATTATGTTTGTTTTCTTCTGTGTGATTTGTAATGCATTTTTTTTTAATCAAGAATCATCCTTTGATGTACACTTGTATGGTGATTTGGATTTACCAAATGTATACCTATTAAATTTCTGTAGGCTATTTCTTCTACATCTAATGTTTTTTATTGTAAATCAATCAAGAAACTAAAGTCCACTTTATTCTGCCCATTTTACTTTCGTTGCTGATCACCCCACAGTGTAGGGATGAATCTTCTACATGTGTTAACTCTTTACTAACATTGACTTTGATCTTTTGTCATCATTTATGGAGTTTTGATTTATCACACGCAATTAGGCATGGCGGAATCAAATTGTGGAAGTTGTTTAGGTAGCTTGTGCTGTCTGCCGCACACATGCAAGCCAAGGAAACGAGTGATGCAACTGAAGTTAACCTCTAGAAGCAGCCGAAGATAAGGCAGCTGAAGATATATGCCTCAAGTGTTTTGTATTTGAATTAAGTGATAGTTTCGTATTTGAATTATTTGGATTAGGATGTTGTTAGGTTGTTGTTATCTTTAGAACTCCCTGGGCATGGATTCATTCTATTATCTTGGGTAGGATTAGTGATAAGGTTATTTGAAATCTCTTTATTTGAATTAGTCCTGTTGATGTACTTAACTATGAACCGTGGAATAAGAGGCAAGAAAATATTATTTCCAAAATTCATTTCCTTTCTATTTGTTCTTGGAGGGTTGTCGCCTCGAATATGATTAGTTAAAACCTTATCAATTAACTGGGTCATAGCAGCTTGTACAGTTTTACCTTTGGAGTTGAGTCTAAGATTGTTATTTAAAGTTCTTAATATTTAGCGAGCACAACTTTTTGTTTTGAAAATTTCTTCAATATCTAAGAATTAATTTGGAAACAGGGAATTTCATGTTTAAGAGGCTTTTTTTTCTTTTCTTTTTTTTAAAAACTTTTGGATAGGCAAATGGTGGGGGGAAGAGGAATTAGGTTTGAACCACGAATCTTCGCACCACATTAATATTCCTGTGAGTTTAAACTCTTGAATCTTGACTATTAAATTCTTGAGAAATTACATCTTAGCACTCAGTAGGCCCTAAGAAATGAGTTTTAGAAATGTTTACATTGTGTTTGGTTGGGGTGAAAATAGGAAGGATGGAAAACATGAAAGAAAATAGGGTAGAAGACAGTGTTTTTCACTATTTGGCAAAAGAAGGAAAATGCTGAGGGTGAAAAATTCGGGAGAAAATTTTCTCTCCTGGGCCCACAATTTTCATCCTCCCAAATCGGGAGGAAAATTGTGGAGATAAAAGTGCTCTCACAGTACTTTTATAGAAATGCCCTCACAACTACAACCACAACGGCTACAAATACAACGGCTAAAAACACAACAATCTTTCTCTCAAACATCTCTAAATTCAAGCATAATCAGATTATTAGAATACAAACTCAAAAACAAAATTTTAAAATTAATCAATCATAGCAATAAAAGAAAAAAAAAAAAAAGACAAAAGATAGAAGACAAAAGCTATCTGACCCATCTGGACTACATTGGGGACGAAGATGAGCGACGGCTGGGCCAACTGCTTTGGGACGAAGATGACCCATCTACACAAAAAAAAAAAAAAAAAAAAGGTAGGTATGGATGAAATGAAAAGAGGAAGATAAATAATATAAAGAATAAAAAATCCTATTTGAGAAATGTTATTACAATATTTTCATAATAAATTTTAAGTAATAGATTGTAATTAGTTAATATTGGTGAGTAAAAAAATAATTTCAGTGGTGAGTTCAAATTAGAACTAGTAACAACTTTCCACCCTCATTGAAAAATATAATTGTTGGTAAATTTTATATTATTTAATAAGTACAAATAAATCTATTTCTTATCAATTATGTAACAAGGGTACAATAGTCAATTTATATAAACTACATTTTCTATCATCCCTTTTTTCTCTCTCACCAAACAAAAGAGTTTTCTACCTTCCCACTTTTTCACTCCTCCAACCAAACACACATGAGGGAAAACCAAATTTTTTCTATCCCCCTACTTTTCTATCTTCTTACTAATTTTTCATCCTCCCACTTTTCTACTCTCCCAACCAAACGGACTCTTAGAGTCCGTTCAGTTGGAGGAGTGGAAAAGTGGAATGATGAAAAATTGTGAGAGGATGGAAAAGTGAGAGGATGAAAAATATTTAATTTTCCCTCTTGTGTGTTCAGTTAAAGGAGTAGAAAAGTGGGAGGGTGAAAAACTCTTTTATTTGGTTGGAGAGAAAAATGGAAGGATGAAAAATGTAATTTATATAAATTGACTATTATACCCTTGTTACATAATATGTAAGAAATAAATTTATTTGTACCTATTAAATAATATAAAATTTACCACATCATATATATAAATTTATATTATTATCTTTATTATTATAATGTAAAAATTAATGTCATATGAAAAAAAAAAACCAAAAAATCAACAAGAAAAAAAAAAGAAGATTAATGAGGAGTATAATGGGGACAATAAATCAGATCACGTTGAAAAAAAAAAAAAAAAAGAGAACGTCACGTTGAAAAAAAAGAGAGCACATCACGTTGAAAAAAAAAAAGAAGAGCATTTTACGTTGAAAAAAAAAAAAAAGAAGGGCATTTGTGGAAAAGTGCTACACTAGCACTTTTCTCCCCAAGTTTTCCTCCCAATTTGGGTGGAAAAAAAATGTGAGCGCGGAGAGAAAACTTTTTCTCCAGTTTTCCATCCTTCCTATTTTTCTTCCCCAAACGAATAGTGAAAAATAGCATTTTTCACTTTATTTTTCTCTCTCTATTTTCCATCATCCCTATTTTCATCCCAAACGAACGGAGCCTTAATGTAAGTTTAATGGGGTGGGTCGGGGGAAACAACACGTGACCATTTTGGTAGGTGTTACTGTGTTTGTCTTTTGATATTCAATAGACATGGCTTTATGTGGTGGGCCTGGTGGCCTTGTACCAATGCCAACCATACAAATCCATGTGCATGAAGGAGGCATCTCATGGGCTGGGCTGAGCAATGACTTTGAGATGTTGTGGGCAACAGCAGGTTATGCTACCCCTTTGTGGTGTATTTCTATTCAGCTTGGCTGAATTTGTGGCTTGGCGGTGGGCAACATGGTCATGACGGCATGACCTAACAGATTGCAGGCTAATGTGTGTGCTTTGGTAGCATGCGCAGCGATGTGCCATGGTAGCTCACATGGCCTTAGCTATGGGTAGGCTGACGTGTAGTGGGTGCGCTGCTTGTGCGCCAAGCAGGGTTGGGGTGTCGATGCAATTGGAATGTTTGGTTAATGTGAGAAAAACACGGTTAAGTTGTGGCTTGCTTGACAACGCATGATTGGTCGGTATCAAGAAGGTATAAATGTACTTTTAGTCCTTATATTTTAGCTTTTTTTTTTTTTTTCATTTCGGTCCCTACCTTTTAATTTTATCACTTTTAATCCCTAAACCAATTAACACGTGTTATTTTCGTCCTTTCCGTTAGTCAATCGACGGAAATATCTGAGGTGGCTAACAGATGGATTAAAGTATTATAAAAAATGCCACATTAGCATCTAATTTTTTTTAAAAATAATTTATCAATTTTAACTATCAAAAAAAAAAAAAAACAGAATTAAAAACAATAAAAAACATAAATTTAGATCTAATTCATTTTGAACAAAAACACACAAGAACATGATCACAGATTTAAACATCAATACAAGAACATAAGAGCACAAACCCAAAACCAAACACAAACTCAAATTTAAAAACACAAATAACACAATAACAGACATAAACTATTTACTCTCAAAACACTGACTTACTATTTATACCAAAAGTCTCAGCCCACACCTCATTGACTCTCTCCTCTCTGCTCTCTCCCAAGTCAACACCCAATCCATCAATGGCAGCTCCGCTCTCATCACCGTCGCTCACGGCAAGTTCTTCTGCAACAGCATCGACGTCCCTCAGGGCCAACCCTCCGCCCACCTCCGCCTCCACCAAATGGTCAAATCCTTCAGATCAATCATCGTCGCCCTCCTCTCCCTCCCCATCCCAACCATTGCCGCTATCTCCGGCCACGCCCCTGTCAGCGGACTCATCCTCGCTCTCATCGCAGGTGCTGGGTAGATCAAGGTTTTCTAGGTCTGGATCAGTTAGGTCCATTGTGGGTTTAAAGAGAGGCTGAGATGTTTTGCTTTGTGTTGGTATGATTGAGCTGGGTTTGTGTTGGTATGGTTGAGGGATTGAGCTGGGTTTGTTCAATTTTGTGGGTATTTTGTTAATGATTGTATTAATTTAATTTTCAGATTTAAATCTATTTTTTCTTTTGGATAATTTGGTTTGTGTATATATATGGATTGATTTTTTTTTTTTACAATATTCTTTTATGATTTTTCTGTGTTTGATTTCAGGGTTTGTATGATTTTTTTGGGTTTGTGCTCGTGTGTTTTTGATGGGTTTGTATGATTTTCTGGATTTGACTTGGCATTTATTTTAAGAGTAAATAGTTTATGTTTGTTATTGTGTTCTTTGTGTTTTTAAATTTGAGTTTGTGTTTGGTTCTAGATTTGTGCTCTTATGTTCTTGAATTGATGTTTAAATCTGTAATCATGTTCTTGTGTGTTCTTATTCAAAATGAATTAAATCTAAATTTATGTGTTTTATTGTTTTTAATTCTGTTTTTCCTTTTTTTATTTAGTTAAAAATGATAAATTATTTTAAAAAAAAAAATTAGATGCTAATGTGGCATTTTTTTTTAATATTTTAATTTCTCCGTCAGCCACCTTAGATATTTCCATTAGTTGACTAACGGAAAGGACGAAAATAACATGCGTTAATTGTTTTAAGGATTAAAAGTGGTAAAATTAAAATGTAGGGACTAAAATAAAAAAATTAAAAAAAAAAAAAAAAGCCAAAATATAGGAACTAAAAGTGCACTTACGCCTATCAAGAAATAATTAGTGTTTTTTCATTTGTTGCTATTTTGTTAAAATGAAATCGATGCTAGTTTGTTATAACGTTTTTAGGTTGTGGCTTGCGTTGAATAATAGTTTTTTAAGCATCGAAGCTATCTTATGAAGCTAGCATAAGATGTAGGATTTTCCTTTTAGAATAGGGCGGGTTTAGAGATTATTGACAACAAGCTCTTTATCTACTCATCTCACATGTGTGCAGATGTGTGATTAGGAGCCTGTAATAATTAAAGAGAAACAAGGATGAAAGAAATATCGTTTGTAACTCTTTGTTATTTTCTTGACTTGTAAGTTAAAGAGATAACAGAGAAAGGTTGGGGATCTAGCAAGATTCAAACGCTCTAGTCCTTAAATTGATCTAAATATGCTTTCCCCAAGCTTAAACCTTAAATTGATGTCTTACATATTCACCAAGACAATCAAAAGAAGAAAACAGAAATGACCAATCCCAACACAACATGCCTAAGTGCCACCGAAAACAGGGAAGAGGATTTTAGTAAAACGGAGTTTGCCGCATTCCGGTTGTTACGTGAATTACGAGGGCGAAGGTTAGCGGTACCCCCATAAACTGTTTTTGCCTTCTGTGAAATCCTTAAATGATGGCCTCCACGCTTTGCCTCATATGTTCTTTGATCATCTTCTCTGCTTTGCATGTCATATAAATCTGCATACAAATGAAATATAATAAGACATGGATTGAGATCCTTTAAAACTCTTAAGAATAACTCCGCCATGGATTTTTTTTATAATCCTAACCATTCATGATTAAATGAATGATTTAGACATATAATTAAAGACAACCGGAAATGCTTGCTTACGCTTAAGCTGTTTTTGGGGCTTGCAAGACGAGTTATCTGCAGTGCATGCTGAAGATGAAGAAAGAACTTTGAGGGACACAATGAGGAAGAGCCATATTAGTAACTCTCTCTTCATGATTTTGATTTTTTTTTTTTTTTTTTTACTTGAGCTACTCTTGGATGGTGATGGGAGTAGAGGGATGAGGAAAGGGATTTTATAATGGAGTTTTTTTTCAAGGTTTGTGTGGTGATTAAAGCTGGTAATAGTAAGATAAAATTGTGCCAAAATACATGCGAATCCATTTGTCAAATTAAAGCCATTGTTCAGTGATCAACAAGTGAGTATTCTTTTAATTCTATCTTTTCACCGTTGTTCTTCCTGTCGGCCGGTGAACGCCGCTTCTTTTTGAAAATGCTAGTAGGAAAAAAAAAAAGGAAAGAATAAAGAGGCTGATATTCCACGGATTGTTATATGTGTTTTTTTTTTTCCTGAAAAGAGATCAAGTAGATGCTATGCCATATCTTTTCTTTCCGCCTTCAGAGTGTGTAAGCCTTACGTATTATGACAAAGATGATGCATATATCAAATGTAAGAGGAAGGTTTTTCTTTGAATTAAGATTGTCTGGTTGCTCTGATTTTTTATTGTTTTTAATCAACTAAGGATACATTTGTTTTAACTTTAAATGTTCTCCTACAGAAACTAAATAGCTTACTATTTTGGAAACTAAATACCATGGATTTGTCATTTATCTTTAATTTAACAATAGTTGAGATTCTTCTTATTTTTGCCTTGTGAATTGAAAATTAAATGACAACTCTATTATGAATCTGTTAATTTAGCTATCGGTATTCATGGTTAAACCTCTGCAAAGATAGTGAATTTCAGTTAGCTCAACTGATAAAATCTCTAATGGTTGTATAAGATATCTGGGATTCAATTTTCACCTACACCAAAAACTGATTGATGTCTTGGTTTGATGAGAAAGAGTTATTATCAAAAGCAGACGCCATAGGTTAAAACTCTCTAAAAAAAGTATTTAAAAAAAAAAAAAAAAAGAGTGGGTTTCAGTTAGCTCAGGTAAAGTCTCTGATGGTTAAATAAGAGATTTGGGGTTCAATCCTCGCCTACATGAAAAACTGATTGGTGTCTTGGTCTGATGATAAAAAGCTATCATCAAGAGTGGACGCTATAAGTTAAAACTCTCTCTCTCTCTCTCTCTCTCTCTCAAAAAAAATAAAAAATAAAAATAAAATAAAAAAGGATGCAAATAATCATGGTACTCAATTCTCATAACTGATGGTGCCATCAATTATTGGCGAATCTACACCAAAAACCGATTGGTATCTTGGTCTGATAATAAAAAACTATCATAAATAGCGGATGCTATAAGTTAAAACTCTCTCTCAAAAAAAATATATAAATAAATAAAAAGAGATGCAAATAATTATGGTACTCAATTCTCATAACTGATGGTGCCATCAATTATTGGTGAATCTACACTGTTATTCCCTTAAGTTTATCTTGTGAGTGCAATTGATCTCTTAAATTTTAAAAATGAGCGGTATTAGTCTTTCTGTTTAATATCGTTCATGGTGTTGCTTATGTAGCTAATGGAATAATGACATGATATATTTTTTAATGATATAGCATTTTTTTAATGAAAAATTACAAGAAGTATTTTACATGTTAAAAGCAAACTGACCCGGTTTCAAATCAAATCTAAAATTACCCTGAAACTCACTATCTGAATCTGAAATGCACAAGAGAGAGACGGGGAGAGAGTGATTGAAAGGACCCTAGCTGTAGATGCTGCGACGCCGCCTTCCTCTGCAAGCAACGGTGGCCTCCTCCCTCCAAGCAACGTGTCCTTTTCAGCCATTAGCGTGTCATTGAGCTTGCACAGCCACTGATACCTTGCTACATCTCCTCCTCTCTTCAGAAAGCCATAGACAAGTCACAATACTTTAGAAAGCTTATAATCACCACTTATATCCACGTCGATTAAATTCCTCGACAAATTTTCCCTATTTGAACAAATTAATGTTATTGGGTGATCTATACATAGGAGTGTTTCTATTTCTCAATAATTTTGAATGGATATTTGTAACTGAATTCGTAAGATTATATTTGGTTTTGTATTTTTTTTTTTTTTTTAAATGCGTTTGCTTTCTGGAAATATGTGCGCTAACCAAATTCATATATTTTGAATTTTTCTTTAGTTTAAATATGCTTGGCCCAGCATGACATATTTCATGAATTATTCAGGAGAGGAAAGAATCTTAGAGATAAAGGCATTAATTCTCTTCATTTGTGATATACTTCTATACACATTTAAAACATGTGGACAGAATTTTGCTGCAATTTCACAATGTTTGGAATTATGTGTTAATCGAATCATGGCCTTTGGGGTATCTCCTTTTCATAACTAAGATTAGGGCTGTCCATCTCACCCGCCCACCCGCCTGTACCCGACCCGCCACAACCTAATTCAACTGCTCCAATGGTCAGATGCAGGTCCGAAGCTCCAAAACCCAATCCGACGGTTCAGTTTCGGGTCCCCTCCTTCAAAACCTGTTCAACCCGAACCGACCAAAAAGAGAACGACTTGCTACGATTTCAAGCTTTCTGACAAGTTTTCCAGCATGATTTGGCAAATTTTGGCGACCCAAACACCAGATTTGGCGATTCTTGGCACGATTTGGGGGAAAAAGAATCAGATTTGGCGAAATCTCTACAAAATCCAACTAGATTGCACTGAATCTTGGACAGATCGGGAGAGATCTTGTCGATTTTCTCCCTTTTTCAGTGGTTTCCGGCGAGTTTTGGCTTCACCCGAAATTAATGCTCACCCAACGGGAAACCGACCTGTAAAACCCAACCCTAATACAGGTCGATTACTGGTTGGGCACCTACCTACCCAATCTCCGGCGAGTAGGTTGTGGGTTGGGCACAAACCCGACCTGCCTAACCCGTAAACAGCCCTAACTAAGATGCTCATTAGTAATATTATCTTGGCATTCACGTAAAAAAATAAAATTAAATTAAAAAATTAAAAAAAAAATCTTGGCATGATGTAAAAGAATATAATCACCAAGAACCAAGAAAGGACTCCATAAATTTATTTCAAAATCAATCATATTTATCTAAAAAGAATAATCAACTAGCAACTAGTATCACTCTATCACTTAATTACTACTCCGGATAATATGTTATATAACCACCGCCATTTATGAATTCATGGAGACAAAAAGAATCACTTTAATTCTCTTTTCTCTTCACTCAAAAAGAATCAATTTTATAAGTGCGTTTGGTTGGGTGAGAAGGAAGAAAAATAAATGATGGGCCTTGGGTGTTTTTTCTCCTAACCCACCAAAAAGTTTTCTTTCCAAAATGGAGAGAAAACTGAAGAGAAAAATTAGGCATCATTTTTGAACAAAAATGCCCATGTGCAATTGCACTTGGGCTTCATCCACATTCATTTTCTTCACAATCCAAAGGCCTTATAACTAAATTGGCACCTCCCCATGCACAAAGTGCTTGAGGGTCTAGGGAGAAAAGGGTCCGAGTTGTGGGGTTAGCAACATATTATAATTATCTCTCAAACAAAACAAAAATTTTCTTCACAACTTTTTTTTCTTTTTTCTTTTTTCTTTTTTATTTTTTATCTCCTGGACGTTGCCTTGCCTTCCCTCCTCTCCTTTTTTTTTTTTTTTTTTTGGGTAGGGCTGTCCAATCTTTTCTCTTTTCTTTTTCTTTTTTTTTGTTTAGATGTGATTTTTTTATGGATGTGATTTTTATTTTTTAATAAATTTAGGTGATTGATTTTTTTGGTTGTTTATCATTTTTTATTTTAATTGGGTATCATTTTTTAATAAGAGTATATGCGTAAATTTATACAAACTCACTTTTTTCATCCCTCCATTTTTCCACTCCCAACCAAACAAAAAAAAGAGAAATTAAAATATTTTCTATCCTCCTACTTTTCCACCCTTCCAACCAAACGAACCCTAAGTAAACACAAAATTTTGATCCACTTTAGTCCTATTCGGGTCATTCAGTCCACTTTGGTCTAATTCGGTCGATTTTGTCCAACTTGGTTCAATTCGGTCCATTCTGTCCACTTTTGTTCCATTCAATCCACATTACTCCTATTCAGTCCACTTCGGTCTAGTATATTCACCTCAGTCCAAGTTGGTCCTATTCGGTCCATTTTGCCTACTTTAGGCTTATTCAATCCATTCGTTCTAATCTGGTCCTATTTAGTCCAATCTATCCTCTTAAGTTCTATTCGGCCCATTCGGTCTTATTTAGTCCACTTCGGTCTAATTCGGTCAATTCCGTCCATATTAGCCCTATTCAGTCCACGTTGGTCCTATATTGTCCACTGCCTAATTCGGTCCACTCAGTCCACATTGACTCTATTCAGTCCACATTGGTCCCATTCGGTCTACGCTGTCCACTTTGATCCACTTTGGATCGATTCTGTCCACTTTGGTCCGATTCTGTCCATTTTGTCCACTTTGGTTCAATTCGGTCCATTCTGTCAACTTTGGTTCAATTCGGTCCATTCTGTCCACTTTGGTTTTATTCGGTCCATTCTGTCCACTTCAGTCCTATTTAGTCCACTTCTATTCATTATGTCTACCTTGGTTCTTTTCAGTCTAATTTGGTCCCATTTAGTCCATTCTGTCTACTTTGGTCTTATTCAGTCCATTCGATCCTATTTAGTCCAATCTGTCCACTAAAGTTCTATTCGGTTCAATTCAGCCCATTTGGTCTTATTCAGTCCACTTCGGTCTATTCAGTCCACTTCGGTCTATTCAGTCCACATTGGCACTATTCGATCCACATTAGTACTATTTTGTCCACGTCGGTCTACTTTGGTCCACTTAGTCCACATTGGCTCTATTCTGTCCACATTAGTCCTATTTAGTCCATTCTGTTCACTTTGATCCACTTCAATCCAATTCAGGCCATTCGATTCACTTTGGTCTGATCAGTCCATTTTGTCTGCTTTGGTTCACTTCAGTCCTATTCAGTCCACATTACTTCTATTCAGTCCACTTCAGTCCAGTATGTCCACCTTGGTCTCATTCGGTCCATTCTATCCATTTTGGTTCTATTCGTTCTAATTCGGTCTTATTTGGTCCACCTTGTTCCTATTGTTGATGTAACACAAATTATATTTACTATCACATTAAATTACTTTTATTTTGTTAATAAAATTAGTAGTTCTATAACTTTTTTTTTTTTTTTTTTTGCAATGACTTTTGGGCCCTCAAATTTCGCCAATTGGCCCATTACATTGCAATGATA
Organism: Quercus glauca; assembly: GCA_023736055.1. Taxonomy (NCBI): domain Eukaryota; kingdom Viridiplantae; phylum Streptophyta; class Magnoliopsida; order Fagales; family Fagaceae; genus Quercus; species Quercus glauca. The sequence continues at coordinate 10,810,547 of CM043316.1, read as the reverse complement.
CCTTGCATGGGCCTGAAGGCTGGAATAACCCTCCAATAATGATAGACAAACAAAATTATAAATTTATGAGAATTCATGAATTCGACACTTTTATTTGCAACCTATAAATATCATGGTACTCACCCTAGTCCCTGTGGTTTATCAAATCTTAAACTACAGAATTCAGGGTAGCTAGAATTGTTGATTTGTTGTAAACTTTCTTTTAGTGCCTTTGCAGAACTGCATATTATCCAACAATTTGTTGTAACAATAAACACTGATTTGGTGTTTGATTGGGTTGGATCATTGGATGTTAGTGCCTCATCTTATCATTTTCTTTGACATATTGAACCAAAGATGCATATCCAACGTCGGTTTGAATAGGGTTATTTGTTAAATTAGGTTTGGATTTAGGTCCAATGTTTCAATGTATTGGATTCAACACAAATAAGAAAAATTTTTATTTTTTGAATTTAAATAAAATATGATATGTTTAATTTAAAAAAAAATAAGACAAAATATAAATAATTTAATGATATGGAGGATGTTGCTAAATTTAAATGTTGAATAAAATAGGATGAGAAGAAAAAATAGTAAAAATGAAATGTATAGTGATAAACACGAAAGTATTTTAGTTATGCTATGTAATAAAATAACATTATTTTATATACTATTTTTATAATACAATAGGATAACATTTAACAATCAATGAGAATAAAAAAGATAACAACAAAAAACACAAAACTAAATCGTATCAAATCAAAGGAGAATTCTAAAGAATACAAAAGTTCATCAACCTAAAGTAGAGATGCAAGAAAAAAAAATGAATATATATATATATATAGAGAGAGAGAGAGAGAGAGAGAGAGAGAGAGAGAGAGAGAGAGAGAGAGAGAGAGAGAGAGAGAACCTTTTGTGTGTGAAAAAATAAAAAATTATGCATGGAATGAGAGAGGGAATGACAAATTTATAGTATGAGGATAAAAATAAGAAGAGTAAAAAATAAAGGAAGATAAAGGGATAGAAAAATAATGATATTAAGTTAGAGAGTAGTGGGGATATGAAAAGTTCAAATGGAATAAGAAAGGTTAAAGAAAGTTAAGGTAGAGAGTAGTGGGGATGTGAAAAGTTCAAATAGAATTGAAAATTTAATAATAAATAAAAATAGTTAAAAATAAGATAAATATGATATTTTGATTGTAAAATAATAGAGTTTTTAATTCACTTTAAATGATAAAAAAAAAAATCATATAAAAAATTAGAAACAAAATGATAATGGCATGGCTATTGATGTAGCTTAACTAAAGCGTAGCAACAATAAATACTACACTTCAACTTTTAGATATATATATATATATATATATATATATATATATATATATAGATTGGTATTCACATAATTAAAATAAAATAAAAATAAAAAATAAAAGTATCTTGGCATGATGTAAAAGAATGTAATCACCAAGAAGCAAGAAAGGACTCCATAAATTTATTTCAAAATCAATCATATTTATCTAAAAAGAGTAATCAACTAGCAACTAGCATCACTCTAGCACTCTATAAAGTTATGTGAATAAAGGCTCAGACCTTAAGCAAAAATAAAAAATAAAAAATGAAACAAGGAACGCTTTGATGCAATCAAAATTTTAAAATAAAAAATAAAAACAATATCATGCATTTAAGAGCTTTGAGATTTTTGAAAACGAAATAAAATACACCATTACGTTGTACAACATCATAAAGAAACCAAGGAAAAGAGAGATGCAAAGAAAACAAGCAACATGGAAGGAAGATATTAGATTTGGAGTGGCTGAAGATGCTCTGCGACGAGCACGTCTTCCAAGTCCCCCCTTCTTTTTAATGTGAACTTCAATTCCAAGCTTCCGATTGTATATTGAATTATCTTCCACTGCCAATTGTTTCTCCTGCTGTTGCAGATGTTCATTGTTGGCCAACAAGAACTCTACTCAGTGGATTCAAAACGCTCTTATGAGCTGCACCAGGAAGAGATTGAGGCATTAATAAGAGGAGAGCTATGACTGTGAAATAAGACAATATCCATCTCATCTCAGCCATGTCTGCAAAGCAATTAAGCTTTCTAGATTTGGTGGACACGGGAGGGGATGCATAAACGTTCTAACTCCAATGAGGACATGGCCTTTAATGCGATGAAAACAAGATACTAGAAGGTGGGTTTGGCAGCGGTTACGGTTGACATGACCCCCCACCACACTTACAGATAAGTGTGAAAGATCCATGATTTTTCTAAACGGATATGTTTAAAAGTGAAATCACTTGTTCTCCTCTCTTAAAAATAAATAAATAAATAAATTTTATACTCCGTTATTATAACTATTGAGTTATAAAGGACAAAAGTGTGTGAATTCACTTTTTTCTTGAGAAAAACCAAACACTGCCCTTTTAGGAACAATTTTTTTTTTTAAATTCATTTGTTACAACAATTGAGAAATGGGAGATTTGAATCATGATTCTCTTAAAAGATATTAGGTTAATACTATTAAGTTACAAGATTCTTAATTATTTTGAGAACTCACTCTTTTGATGAAGAATAAAAGCCTCTATTAGGTTAAATGTCCATTTGTAAACAACTTATTTAAATTTTTATAGATAAAAATGGGTCAAAATATACTTATATTTTTCAAAATTAAAGTTTTAAAAGGTTGTCCATTGACAAAATACGCCAAAAACCAAACATAAAAACTCAACTATCAGACACTAAGTGACATTTGGCAAGATATGTATAACCCCTTTGGCAAGAATATACTTTGTAGATACAAGACGGATTTTTTTAATTTTTATTTTGGTAGTAAAGGATAAGTTTGGTTAAGATAAGAGAGAAACCCAAAGTGTGAAGGGTATTAAACCCTTGAATGTCTCACAAAAGTTTTTAACATTGTATTCGAATATTACCAAAATATATATAAGTGTTTCCATAAGTTGAAGGCGGATTATTCTCACCATTATGCAATGCAAATTTCCCGGCCAAAATGGGCATTTGTCCTTTTAGTCCAGAACAAGTAGCAAAATGGGCATTTGTTCTTAAACTATTTAGCCATATGCCCCTGTTTTAAACTCGAATTTCAATGAAAAACTCAATTTTTAGAAAATCGAGTTATAGGCAAAAAACTTTAAAAAATAATAATAATAATAATTTATATGGAACTCAAGTTCCATGAAACATTTTGCAAGTAACTCAATTTTCAGTAAATCGAGTTTTTCATTGAAACTTGATTTTTTTTAAATCAAATTTCAATACAGGGACATTTTGCTAGATAATTTCAAAATATGAACATTTTGCTACTTGTTTTAGGCGAAAGGGGCAAATGCCCATTTTGGCCCAAATTTCCCACGTTGTACATTTACACCAAATATGCGAATATTTCACCCTCTAACTATTATGTGCAATTAAACAATACCAGTACTTAAAAAAAATAAAAATAAAAATCCATTGATGAGATTACCTAAAGTGCACCGGGAGAGAGAAAAAAGTTGCTTGGCTATGGACACAACTTCTTCAACTTGTCAAGAGTCTTATATTTCAACTAGTTGGCATTTTTTTGCGTTTCCAACAAAAACATTTAGATTTCAAATCTCCTAATCCCAAGTTTCGAATTATCAAACTTCTTCTAAACCTTTTTAAGATGACAAGTTATGATTTGTAGACAATATTTTCACAAAAACCTATCATTGACATCACTTTATTTCCACCACTCACAATCTGCCACTCCAACAATTTGTGGAAGAAGTCCCTAAACTTATTCATTCATTTATTAAACCTATAAGACTTTAACAAGTTTGAATTATATCATATCTAAAATAAAGAATTTTGTCACTTGAAAGATATCTAGGACATAGCAGACAAGAATAAATACATGAGCGTGTATTCTTTACCATGACCAACATGCCCATTTTGGCAAGAAAAGACGAGATTGAGAAGATTACAACTCTACAGTAGAGAAAATGACAAAAGTCAAGCCGCCGGGTAAGAATTCAACAAGAAATGATTTTAAATTAGCTCATGCTAGCAAATAATACACCTTTGCCAGGCAACATCTCCATTTCTGAGATGGGACCTGTACCCCACCTCATGTGCACAATTTTAAAAATGTCTTCTATGCATATCTAGCTTAAAAAGACATGCGAATCTTCTGTTTTTTTTATAATCAAAGACATGCGAATCTTGTTAGTAAACAAGTAGATAATCAGTTTCCTTATTCATAGTAAGGACGATACATATGCTTTCATGCATGCATGCATTCATGAGAGAGAGAGAGAGAGAGAGAGAGAGAGAGATCCCTTAGTTTTATATCTTGTCATATTAGCCAACCCAACGCGCTTACAATTCAATTAAATCACTAAATCATTGTATTTTCCACATAATGATAATAGCCATAGAGTCGATATACAAGTTTTTTTTTTTTTTTTAAATGTAGGAATGGGCTTACATTTTTTTAAGTAATATGCTGTAGTCATTGGAACAGTTTATCAAGAATTTCTGGTTTGAGCTTCTGGAGTGATGAAGACTGGCTCACTTGTTTAGACAATTCACCAGTGACTCGATCAATGTAAAGCACATAAAGCCCATTTCTGCTTTCCAAAAGTTCTAATGCTTTCCGTGCGTGGAGAACCGATGCCACCCACTCCTCAAACAGCACTGCAATATCAATGTGTTACATCATTTAGCAGTTGTGTAGGCTTCCAAGATTGCTTTATTTAAATTACGGAGAAAATCAAGGACTCAGTTTCTTAAGTTGCAAGATGTCAATGAAGTATTATTATTACTGTAATACCTTTTTATTTTATTATTGAAATAAGGTGCCATGTTATTTAGACTTATATGTCAAGCCTGGATAATCTAATAAGTCTTGAAATGAAATCTAGAAGTTGTAGAATAGATGCACCAAGTTTATAAACTTAAGCAATACATACTCTGGTCAAAACCTTCATCCCTTGACCACATTAATAAGTAGTCCGATATCAGAAACTCAATAAGCTGGATCCTGTCATCCGCAAAATAGACAAAGCCAAAAATTATCAGATTGTGTGAGCATATCTAAAACCCTTACCACCAAAGAAAAAAAAGTGTAGTATAAACTAAATTTGTGTTGTGCTGACAAATCATTTCCCCCTGGTTTGGATACGCATTGTGCTTTTTAGCAAAGGAGAGCAAGTCTTTTAGTTAAAAGGCCATTTGGCAATAAGAGGACTTTCCAAGACTTGGAAAGAAGTAGTTGACCAGAAGGAAAACCTACTCTATCTCTCATGCATTTCAAAGTTATGAGAGCAAGGAGTAACCCTTTAGGAAGTCTAAACAAAGGGATAGAAGGCCAATTTGATAATAGGAACTGAGTCATCTCCATCTGAAGCATTTAGGCTATGTAAAAGAGGTGACATTTCCATTCAAAAAGTGGGACAACAGATGCTCAAAACATGACTATTCAATTGAGATATACCTATCTAGTGAAAAATACCATCGCTAAGATAAAATCAATGACCTTGAGTCTCCAATAGATAATATTTCAAAAACGATCAGGAAGACTCATCATAACAGACTAACAGTAAACGAGTTTTTGCAGAATACTTACAGTGTAAACATACATTCATGCATGTTCGGAAAAGCATCATCAAATGGATCTAAGAAAAGCAAACTTTCAGCTTGTACAGAAATTCTTTGAGAAACTGAAAGTATTGTACGTTGTCCAATGTAGGCTTCACTTCCAAGTTTACGGATCAGGTGTTGAACATAGAATTGGGCATCAGAGTCAGTGTGTACAGACTCTGTAACAGAATATCGAAACCAATTTTTTTTTTTTTTAAACTATAATTATAATAATTAAGAGAAAGCAACAAATAACATATTAGCAATATCATCGAGGAAAAGAATAGAGAACATGTAACAATGTCATATTTCTAAACGTTCTAAGAATTATAGAATTAACAAACCATTAAGCCAAAGACCAAACTCAAATAACTATTTACCATCTAATTTCAAGGGGAAACACATCCTTCTAACCAAACGCATTATTAAGCTGCTCACAATTCCTTCAATGAGTTCCATGTTCTTTCCAGTAGATAATAGGTTCTTCAATGAAGCTATAAGAAGCAGATAAAAAATATGATTTAGAGAGTAAGAATGAAGAACATATTACAACATTATATAAGTGAAGAGAAACTCAAATTAAACAGATAATAAGAAACTCATCAGTAAGTCATTACAATTTGAGCTTTAACGGGAAGCAGTGAACCTAACCATAGTTGACCTTACTTCCCCACAGCCCAGTAGATAATGAAAAGAGGAAAATAACTGTATGCGGTTGCAGTTTTTGCAATTCATACAATGATTGTTGTGGTTTCTCATTTAAGTTAGCCAGATATTACCTTCTTATTAACTAATCTATTACTTCATATCCATTCAATTACAGGTCAAATTTTCTATTAAAATATAGGACATCACATCACATCACTTCTCACAGTTTCGACAGATGCTCTCTGTGTCCCTAGTCCCAAGTCCTTACCCTTTCTTTCCACTTGTGATCCATTTCTTTTTCCAGCCACTTCTTTCAACGTATCAATGAACCCAAGCATGAAATTAGGAGACTCAAAACATTCTAATTAAGGATGTTAAAGAGAGTCAAAAGCAATATAGTATTGTGCATTTATTTCTTTGGAAATGTAAGACCTGTTACAGCAGATAACAAAAAATGATTTCATCGCTCTGTTAATCCAGGCAATGTTCTCTATTTACTGGGCAGTCTTTCAACAACTCTTCAAGCATTGTTCAACCAATCAACATTCAACATACTAAGATGGCAAGAAATATATTTAAAAGATGTTAACTTTAATGTTTTTACAGATACTCTCAAGCAACAGATGTTCTGGTAGCATTAATGTAATGTAGTCAAAGTCACTCGTTACTAACAAGCCAAAAAAGATAAAAAGCATCATCAGCCTGCAATTGCAAATCCCTCCCTTAGCAATCTATCCATAAAAGTCCTTACACCGTAAGATGCCAACAATAAAGTATGTAAAACATTCTGGACAACTGATTAAAGGTTGTACCCAATGCACAACCAATACTACTTTATATTGTTCTACTTCAAATTTCTTTATTTTAATAACAAAATTAATTCCCATAACTTACTTCTTTACTCTTTCGATCTCGACCCATATTCACCTATATTAATAATGTAGCTCACATCTGTTGCACCAAGCAACCGTATGATCAATTTTAATAACCTTTTTTTTTCATATGTGCAAAGATGTTGGACGTAGTCTAGTAATTTCTAAAGCAATCTCCTTGACATCATCTGTGCTATCTAATTCTTTCTTCTTTCAAAGACTAATCCTTCATCATGCCAACCACAGCATATACTTCTCCATTGACCAAGAACTGTAAAGCAAGAACAACCATAATTAAATGATGATCACAAGAGGATCCAATCTGGGTGCCACCTAAACCGTATGGGCACAATCAAATTATCACAAATTACAGTAGAGTTACTTATATTTTCATGGATAATGAATTACAATAAACTAAAGAAGCACTGATTTCTTGAAACAATAATTAATAGAATGACAACCGGTACCTAAGATAAAGTCCACAGCTTGATGTGCCCAGTTAGTAAAACTAGACTCCTTCACCTGCAAAATACAATTAAAAACAAAACAAAAATTAATTAATTAATTAATTACATTCACTTATTAAAAGAATGCACTTAGAGAGAGTATAAGTGAAGCAATCTGACATTAGAAACGGTATCGCAAAGCTCCACAAGAAAATCAACTGAGGCCCTGAGCTGCTCGATTTCATCGTCAGCGTTCAAATCTGCAGTTGTAACCAGAAAAATAAATTCAAAAACTAAATTAAAAAATGGAAGACAATGTTCTTGTGAATTTTTACTTCTAAAAGTTCAAATGAAATTATCAATTCACCAAAAGTTACAAAATTCATATATACTCGCATTTCTAAAAGTGAATATATATCAAATCACTATCAATTCGAAAATGCGTATATACAATTTGAATATGCCGAAAACACAAAGCGAACCTGAAAATTGGCGTCGCTGAATTGATCCATTTTTTCGTCTTCTCCTTTCCTTGAAGCGAACTACACAAGCAAATTTTCAAACATTAATTGAACACGGATTGGAAATAATACAATCACTATGATGATGACGAGAAAAACCTTGTCTGAAAAATCTCCGGCGAAGAACGTCGTTGAATCTGCGATCAGAGCCATCTTCGACTTCGAGTCGCTTAGGGCTCAATTTCCCCAAATTATCAAAGAAATAGCACTTGCACGAAGCACTTTGCGGAAACAGATCGCACTGCGATGCATCTGAAACTAAAACAACTTTAACACACAAAAAAACCTAAAAATTCAATTTCAAAGAGAGAGATATGAATGTTTGAACCTTCAGCTTCCTTGAGATCTTCTCTGAGTCTAAGAAGCTCTTGCTTCCGCTCCTTGGCCTAAAACTTCATCAAAAAAAAAAAAAAAAAACTCGATCACACAAAAAGGATTAGAAATTTTTTGTAGCAAAGAGAGAGGTGAGAAAGTAAGAGCGGGACCTTTCGCTTCCATCGGAGAGCATCGGATTCGGAGAGATTTGACGGCGGAGGAGGCTGGTTTTGATGGAGCTTGGATCGGAGAAGAGAGAGAGCTAAGGCAAACTTCAGCGACTCGTCTTTTGGATCTGTGTTCGTTTTCGATGCTTGTGCTTCTTCGCTCCCTGACATTTCTCTATGAAAAAAGCGCGGGAGATTTTGAAAAGTAATAAATAATCTTAGAAAATCGAGTAAGGGTTAAATACAAATTATTATTTCTTTTTTTTTTTTTTAGTTAATTGGAACCATAAATAAAAAATGCAAATTTTTTTTAATAAGTAAATACAAATGATAAAAAAAATAAAAAATAAAAAAACCAAGCCTCAAACTCGCAACCCCAATGCAGACATCGACTCTAGAAGTCTTTTTTTTAACTTGCACAGCGTCTTCAAGAAGGTTGAAATATGGTATTGAGGAAGTATTTGTGTGAACGATCCTTTCATTAATTTGTAAAATGTTGATTTGACATTCTAGTATGGAGAGTAAAAGAAGGAATATACACAAAATTCTTATGAATTTAATCTCTTTCTTATAAATAGATATGTAGGTACCCGGTTCGGGAGCCTCCCTCTTGAGAATGGGCAGACCCGAGCTTAGGCGACCCAGTACAATAAATTTGTAGAGTATGGGTAGAAGGACTAGGCACTAACGAAAGATACAACAATCGGTGTGGGTTTACGAGACCAATGACCGGAATTTGGCTAAGTGTTCTAAAGGAAAGGTCGTCCTCAACCCAGTCCGAGGAGCTCTTCCCTTAGAACTAACGAATACAAGGGTTGTCATTGAACACCCTGAAAAACCCCTTAAATTCCCAACCGAAGAGCCAACCTCCTGAACTTTGGGGGTTCAATCTATTATATAGTCTTATTCAGTTGATCTCTGCTGTCCACTTGTCGGCCATCTGAACTTGTGTCTGAGGGTTCGTCCCATCAGCCGCCTTTGCAGGCTTTCTGTTAGTTGAAGTAACCAAGGCATCACTGTTCGCTGGTCAATTCACCATTAATGAGGCCAGAGTGTTGGTGGCGTACATTTAGTGGGTGGATGACAACTTTCCTTCTTCAATGTCGGACTGCCGAGGACGTGGGCATCCTCAGCGAAGTTCCTTGAAAGCTTGGGCCTCTCCCACTCATCCTCAGATCCTGTGCCCTCCTCGGCATGGGTCTTGGGCCTGATATGAAGTGGGCCGGGGTTGCCAAATATTTGGGCCCTACAATAGCCCCTCAAAATTCTGTTATCCGGCCTCTTAGGCGGGGAGGAGGATTTTGATGCTCTCGGGCTCTTGTCCGGGCCTGGCGAACCTTGTCTTTCTGTCAGTGTCAAAATCCTTTCAATTGCCCAGGGGACATTTCTGAGGTTTCGGAATTTGGAACGCGCCTTCATTAAATTTTGGCGGCTCTGTGTCCTCCACGTTCAACGGTGTGATGATGAATAGACGGTGGGGATACTTCTGATTCATTGGGCGGGAAAACTCGTGCGGTTACTCTTAATTGGGGGTATATATACCCAATTGAACTGATTTGTCCTTTCACTTTTGCATTCAAAAGATCTTGCGCACATACTTCGAATTCGGTCATATCTCCAACTGTACTTGCGACTTCTTTTAGCACAAAAAACCTGCCCGAAGAGCTTTTCCTCATTTCTGTAAGTCCTCTTCTCTCTCTAGTTCATACTGTTCGCCTGAGTTCCCTGTTAGTTCTTTAGGATGGGTAGGCTTAAGAAGTTAGTTGAGTCCGAGGAGTCAATGGACAAATTTGTCGCTGACTATAGGATCCCCGATATAGTAGGTTTGAGGTACTGTGGAGAGGGGGAATGGAGTTCGAGGAGGAAAGAGGGTGAGGTGGCAATCCCTATAATCGCCTTTTTGGATGGTGGAATGAGGATCCCCATGGGGCCGATGACAAGGGACTATCTTAGGCACTTCGGCCTATCTCCCACTCAGTGTGCCACTAATGTATTTAGAATCTTAGGCTGTGTGGATGCCTTGAATGAGAAGATGGGGTTGAGGCTAACCCATCACGATGTGAACTGATGCTACAAACTCCAGCGCCTGAGGGAGAAGTCTTATTACATGAGGACGAGGGACGATAGGGTCCGACTCATCCAGTGCCTCCCTGAGTCCAGCAAAGGTCTGAACAAAGACTTCCTCATTGTGTCTAAGGAATGGCACGAGGGCCTTCATTGCCCAACAGTGGAGGGTACACCAGGTGGGGCATCCAGACTAGGAGAGTGTTTAATTTTTTGTGCTTTCGTGTCCTGCTTCGCTTGGTTTTTGACAAGAACTTGCTTTCTTTTATGCAGATCCGCGCACTTTTGAGCGTCACTTCGGCCAGGTCAATAAGGAAGGCTTGGAGAAGGTGCTAAGGTCGGAAATCTTTGTGAATAAAGACGACAACCAAGTTAGAGCCGCCCACGTGATCCTAGAATATGACCCGATCCAAAAATCGTTCTCGGCTCCGAAGCACGTGATCTGAGCTAAAGATCCTCGGTTGCGTAGCATCACCGTAGTCGAACACGGGTTTCTGATCCCCGAAGGGTCTCCCATTCCCAAGGATGTACCGTTGGTAGGTACTTCTTCGTCAGCTCAAGCTGCTGAGGCTGAAGGGGAAGAGTTAGAGGAAGAGGAAGTTGCTGATTCTGGTCCCTTCGAGGCGATTTTGGCGTGTTCGACCAGTTCCATTAGCCCGAGGACCCTTCCGGCAATTTAGGTGACCCCAGCTTAACTGAAGCAGACTTTTTATCCGAAGAAGCCTCTCCCCGACCGAGGATGAGTTTCAAGAAGTGACCTCAGAAGAGTTTGCTGGCGCTGATCGAGGGGCAGCCAGGGAGGGATGCGCTGGGGAAGTCTCCTCCCGAGCTTCCTTCTCCCCCACCCCAACTGAGTTCGATGTCTGGGTCCAAGCCCACCAGTCCTCCGTAGAAGAAGGACAAAGGAAAAAGGCCTAGGGGGGGCGAAGAGTCTGATCCTTCCCAAGGCGATGGCGGTGCTCGGCAAATATCGAAACAGCCGAGGGTTGGATGCCGAGGCCATGAGAAACAGGCCACCACCCAGGCTGGGGCCCAGGCTTGGCTTCCTGCCCCCATGCTCCATGGGAAGCCTCTGACAGATGACGCCTCCCTCAGGGACCCTCAAAGAAGCGAGGGTGCGCTCGTGACTGATGCATTGGGGAAGTCCTTGCTACTCCCTGCAGACATGGCCCGCTGGAGGCTCTAAGGAGTAAGGAGGTTTTCCTCAGCCTTAAACAGTACTTGGGCATGGTAAGTTTCCCGATTGCTTGTGACTCTCTCGACTTCTTATTTCTTGACTCCTTATCTGTTGCGTATTGGTTTCAATTGGCAGGCTATCCAAGCTACCTTCAGGTTGGAGGATATGGCTAGTAACCAGAGCAAGGTCGCGGGCTCAGAGCGTAAAAAGCTGTTGGATGCTATGCAGACCCTCAACGCCTCCAAGGCTGATCTTAAAAAGGCGACAGACCAGTTGGAGGAGATGAAGAAAGCTCGAGACACCGCTGAGTCGGCCCTTTCTGCCACTAAAAAGTTGGCCCTAAACCAAACGGATAGCCTGCTCAAGGCAGATGATCAGCTGAGGATAGCCAGAGAGGAGATCACGACCCTAAAGGAGCGGGTGCTTGAGGCAGATAAGGCCAGAGGCGCTGCAGAGTCTACCAGGGATAAGGCTTTGAAAGCCAAGGAAAAGGCTGAGTCTGCCAAGGCCGAGGCTGAGGCCTTTAAAGGCAGGGCCGTGCAGGATGCCTATGAGGCAGGGGTGACTGAAACAGAAGACAGCCTTAAAGCCCAGGTGCCAGGGGTGTGCAGACTTTACTGCTCCCAGGTTTGGAACGAGGCCCTTAAACAAGCTGGGGTTGAGGCCTCGTCCGACCTGTGAAAAGTGGAGAATGTATATTATCCTCTTGCCATTCGCGAGACTGCCCCTCCAAGTTCTGAGACCAAGGTGGCTGCCGAGGGCGTTGGGGTTGTTTTTGAGGAAGGCGTCCCAACTGCCATCACTTCGGGCGAGCCCACCAAGGAAGCTGACCCTCTTGAGGCCATTGAGGCAAGCAAGGGTCCCACCGCTAATGCGCCTGGGGAGACTGCGGACCCCTTAGCTGATGTCCAAGCACCTCTTGTTGAGGAGGTATCCCATCCAGCTGACCCTTCCCAGGCTGCAGTCCCCAAGCAAGGGCTACAAGGACTCTAAAACCTCTTCTGCCCAGCCCCCTAAGGGGGGAGTTGAGATGGAGCTGGGGGAATGATCCTCCGTTGCGCCTTTGCCTTGTTTTCCTTCTCTTCTCTCTTTTTTTTTTTAGCATTGTAATGACGCATTTGCCTTGTATAACTTTTTTAAAGATTCAGTGAAGTGCATATTTTGTTTCCTTTTATCCGTTTTGCGCGTATTATATATGTATATATATATTACATGCATGATTCTGGCTTCAATTGCGCTTCAGCCGACTACATTGATTATCGTCCCCTGCAGTGCTCACTACTAGTACTAAAGTGGTCAGTCACACCATAGGTTTGGGCCCGCGGTCAAGACAAGGCCTTGGTTTTGTCCAGCGCTTAAATCCTCCTAAAGTGACTAGTTTCCCCATAGGTTTGAGTCCTTGGACCATGCAAGACCTTGGTTCTGTCTAATACTTGGATTCCCTTGAAGCAGCTAGTTTCCCCATAGGTTTGACGTCGAGGAACATACAAGACTCTGGCTCTGCCTAACACTTGATATTTCGTGGGGGGATGGTTTTTCCATTGGCTTGAATCTTCTGAAGTGACTAGTTTCCCTATAGGCTTGAAGGACCATGCAAGACCCAAGTTCTGTCTAACACTTGTCTTTTGAGGTAACTAGTTTCCCCGTAGGTTTGAGTCCGAAGACTATGCAAAACCCAGGTTCTGTCTAGTACCTAGTTCTTCTTGGGTAGTTAGTTTCCCCAAAGGCTTGAGTCCGAGGACCATGCAAGGCCTAGGTTCTGTCTAACACTTGTCTTCTAAAGTAGCTAGTTTCCCCATAGGTTTGAGTCCAAGGACTATGCAAGACCCAGGTTCTGTCTAGTACCTAGTTCTTCTTGAGTAGTTAGTTTCCCCAGAGGCTTGAGTCCGAGGACCATGCAAGGTCTAGGTTCTGTCTAACACTTGTCTTCTGAGATAACTAGTTTCCCCTTAGGTTTGAGTCTAAGGACTATGCAAGACCCAGGTTCTGTCTAGTACCTAGTTCTTCTTGAGTAGTTAGTTTCCCCGTAGGCTTGAGTCCAAGGACCATGCAAGGCCTAGGTTCTGTCTAACACTTGTCTTCTGAGGACTAGTTTCCCCATAGGTTTGAGTCCGAGGACTATGCAAGACCCAGATTCTGTCTAGTACCTAGTTCTTCTTGAGTAGTTAGTTTCTCCAAAGGCTTGAGTCCGAGGACCATGCAAGACCTAGGTTCTGTCTAACACTTGTCTTCTGAGGTAACTAGTTTCCCTTTAGGTTTGAGTCCGAGGACTATGCAAGACCCAGGTTCTGTCTAGTACCTAGTTCTTCTTGAGTAGTTTGTTTCCCCGTAAGCTTGAGTCCGAGGACCATGCAAGGCCTAGGTTCTGTCTAACACTTAGTTCTGAAGTAACTAGTTTCCCCATAAGTTCGAGTCCGAGGACTATGCAAGACCTAGGTTCTGTCTAATACCTAGTTTTTCTTAAGTAGTTAGTTTCCCCGTAGGCTTGAGTCCGAGGACCATGCAAGGCCTAGGTTCTATCTAACACTTAGTTCTGAAGTAACTAGTTTCCCCATAGGTTTAAGTCCGAGGACTATGCAAGACCCAGGTTCTGTCTAGTACCTAGTTCTTCTTGAGTAGTTAATTTTCCCGTAGGCTTGAGTCCGAGAACCATGCAAGGTTCTGTCTAACACTTGTCTTCTGAAGTAGCTAGTTTCCCCGTAGGCTTGAGTCCGAGGACCATGCAAGGCCTAGGTTCTGTCTAGCACTTAGTTCTGAAGTAACTAGTTTCCCCATAGGTTTGAGTCTAAGGACTATGCAAAACTCAGGTTTTGTCTAGTACCTAGTTCTTTTGAAGTGACTAGTTTCCCCATAGGTTTGAGTCCGAGGACCATGCAAGACCTTGATTCTGTCTAGCACCTAATTCTTTTCTAAACTGCTTGGAGTTAGGGGACTCATCCTCAGTGCTAGAGAGTCTTCCTTTGGAGTGACAGCGGCCTCGAGCCTGCTCCGCCAAGAGAGGACTCTTCTTTGGTCTAGCCCCTTCGTCCGGCGCGCCTCTTCTGATTACGAGGTGTCTTTTGGGCTATTCGAGTAACGCGTTTGACGCTTTGGTGCGCGAGGCGCCTCCTCATTAATATCCTTGCGGATTTACGAGGATCCAGCGGCTGATAAGCCTCTTGGAAATTTGGTGGAGTTAATACCTCCGGTAATTTCTCCTTAGGATTCTGTGCGGGATGGCTTTCACCAGTTTTTGCCCTCTATATAAGGCATTTTGGGGGTGACCCCTTCTTCGATTCTCACAAACACTTGAGTTCAAACCTCATAAACACTCTGCTTTCTGGGCATCTTAAGGGCTTTGCCAGAATAGCAGTTTGTGCCTCACGAGATGAAGTAGCCCTAGGAAAGGGCGGTGACCAGGAAGTCGAGCCCCCTTCAGGAGCCGAGGATGCCACTCCGTCCCTAGACATCACATTGGAGGTGAGGTAGGCAGAGACCGAAGATCCTTCTTCTTTTCAACCTAGCCAGAGATGGGACTCTTCTTGCTGTTTAGAGAGGGATCCAAAAGCAGCATAACGTTCTTCCTCCGTGTGCGGATCTGCCGGCCTTCCAAGCTGGTAGTGATTCGTCGGCTCCCAGTCATTCTAGGATTGGGAGGGAAATCAGGTGGAATCTTGAGGTGGAACCGTCATGCGCCGCGGCCTCTTCTTCCTTCTCCTTCCTGGCGCCGCAAGTGTTGGTTGAGGAGTTGTGGACGGTCTTAAAATAGGCCTGTCTCCACCTCTCCCTCCAACACTTGGCCAGGCTTTAAAACATGCCTGCCTAGGCCCCTCTCTTTTTCTTTTTCTTTTTCTTTTAGCTTCAGCACAAGCCTGTTTGGGCGTTTTTCTTTGTAGTTAGCTTTAGAACAAGCCTGCATGGGCATCTGTCTTTGTAGTTAACTTTAGAACAAGCCTGCATGGGCATTTGTTGTGTAATGTAACCTCTCTTTGATTAATAAAGAAGTAGCCCTATTTCATTTCTTTTACTTCTTACATCTTTTCATTTCTTGTAGTGTTTGCCTTCTGAATGAGTATGTTGCCATTGGTTGTATTGTTTTCTTTTTTTTTTTTTTACGAACTTGAAAGAAGTGTTGTTGTCGATCTTTCCACACCAACCGCCGCACTTGCTGATGCATAAGTCCTTCCCACAGACAGCGCCAATTGTAGGGACCCGTTTCGGGCGCCTCCCTCCTGGGGATGGTCGGACCCGAGCCCAGGTGACCCTGTACAATAAATTTGTAGAGCATGGGTAGAAGGACTAGGCACTAACGAAAAATACAACAGTCGATGTGGGTTTACGAGACCAATGACCAGAATTTGGCTAAGTGTTCTAAGGGAAAGGTCGTCATCGGCCCAGTATGAGGAACTCTTCCCTTAGAACTAACGAATACAAGGGTTGTCCTTGAACACCCTGAAAAACCCCTTAAATTCCCAACCGAAGGGCCAACCTCCTGAACTTTGGGGGTTCAATCTATTATATAGTTTTGTTCAGTTGATCTCTGCCGTCCACTTGTCGGCCATCTGAACTTGTGTCTGAGGGCTCGTCCCATCAGCCGCCTTTGCAGGCTTTCTGTTAGTTGAAGTAACCAAGGCATCACTGTTCGCTGGTCAATTCACCATTAATGCGGCCAGAGTGTTGGTAGCGTACATTTAGTGGGTGGATGACAGCTTTCCTTCTTCAATGCCGGACTGCCGAGGACGTGGGCATCATCAACGAAGTTCCTTAATAGTTTGGGCCTCTCCCACTCATCCTCGGATCTTGTGCCCTCCTTGACATGAGCCTTAGGCCTGATATGGAGTAGGCCAGGGTTGCCAAATATTTGGGCCCTACAAGATAAATTTAAATAAATGATTAATAGATAATAAGTAAATATTAGTATTAATAAAACATTCTTTATTTTTCATTAGTAAAATATTTTTTTTCATTTAGAAAGTTAGAGATGTAGACAAAATAAATATATATTTAAAAAAACAATTTTAAATTATCATCTATGAAAAAAATATGTTTTTCTTTAATTATTATTATTTTCATATTTTATTATATTGACTTATACTGTATATTTAGGCATGTAAAAAATTGTTTGTTATTTAAATTATTTAAAATTTGATAAAAACTTTTAAATGTTTCATATTATTAGTATACTATAATCGTGCAACCTCTTAATCATTTATAATAATTATAAAAAAAAAAATTGATCAAAAATATTTAAGGAATAACAATTGTGATTAATGATGAAGCGTAAGCTCGTCAGTAGTATTCGTCAAATGGAGATAATCCTTCAGCCCTCAAGGGTGGTCACCGGTGTGGTGCCTGCCACAATGCCTTCGATGCCAAAATCAGTATATGAATCTCTTTAGAGTAAAACAATGTAAATGAACAGAATGAAAGAAATCTCTTTGCGTTTGTGTGTGTATGTACCTTGTTCTTGGCAATGTGTAGGTTTTATATATATTTTTGTGGTCCCTAGCCGTTGGAGTATTTATGGAGGTCTTTAAAGTTCCTCTTGGTAACGTCTGGTGCTGTATAATGTGGCTTCAATGTGCTCCAACGGTTCATACAGTTGGCTGTATAACCGTTTAGCTGATTGCATTGAATTGTCTAGATGTCTTCGTCAGTAGTGTGGTCTTTTACACCGTCTGGCCTGAGGGTATACTCGTCTATGTTGATGGGCTCGTCCATGTAAAATGGACTTATCAGTCTCGTCAATTAATATAAATTAAAAGATAATTTACAGTTTTCAAACTGAATGAAAAGAAATACTTACGTAATTATTTTTGTTAGTTAGGAGAAAATAATATATATATATATATATATATAGAGGTTATTCTTTGGTTTTTATTTTTTATATTTAACAGAACAAATGGTTTCCTGGTTTATGGTTTACCATTATAATCATCTCGACTATTTTACGTTAGAAGTTAGAACTAATGATTTCGAGGTTCATTTTTCATCCACCATATTGTTCCTCTCATTTTCTTTCCAGGCTATACAGGAACAAAATTTTTAGAGTCATTCCATCAAAAAAAAAAAATTAGAGTTACTGTTTTTCATTATCACCCTTCAACTCAAGTAGACAACAAATACCTATCAAAAAAATAAAAAAGTAGACAACAAATAGATTGATTTTTTTTAAAAGCATAGCTCCTACCTCTTGTATTCGGTATTTGGTTTTTATTTCAATCAATATTACTCTTTTTTTTTTAGTAGTAGAAATTTCGACCAATATTACTTAACATTGTTAGTATTTGATTTTTATTTCAATCAATATTACATAACAAAACAATGTTGTGCTCAGCTAAGATTTTTTTTAACTCAATTAGCACATCTTGGTTTTTTTTTTTTTAATGAAAATGTATGAAGTTCTAATCAATCCCCCAATTATCAAATTATCAACAAAAAAGAATGTTGTGCTCAATATCAAGCTCCTAAGGTGGACTGCAAATTTCATGCTTGGAACAAATTGACTTGATTTCCTAGGAAGGATGTGCAATTACAAGACTGTTTGATAGCATACTATCAAGACGACAAATATGAAGTGTAAGAGCATTCTCATCAGCTCTCTCAAACGTGCCAAATGCCAAATATTTGACACATTTGACACATCAAACACCATTATTCAACCCTCATTAGCTGTTCTAAATGTTTCAAAAATTTGAAACATGCTACAGTACCGTCTCAAATATGAGACGGTACGGACAGCAATGTCAAATTTTTTTATTATTTGTTTATTCACCGTGTTCTCTCTCATTTATTCACTCCGGCTTTCTCTCTCTCTTTTATCTCATCTTTGCTCTCTACGTCTGAGTTCTTCTCTCTTGCCAATCTCACTGCTGATCTCGCCGAAGCCGCTGATCTCGACGGAGCCATAGTCATCCTCCATAGCTCCCTCTTCACTCTTATTCTCTTCTTCTCTCATCCTCAAGCCGCCTGAAGCTAATCTCACCTAAAGGCACCTCAAGCCGCTGAAACCGATCTCGCCTGAAGCTGATCGCCGCTGACGTCTCCCGCCTGAAGCCGATCTCGCCGCCTGAGCTGTGGGTTGGTTTGATTTTGGATGGGTTTTGAGCTTTGTGAATGTGGTGGGTTGTGAGTTAGTTGTGGCAGTGGTACTGTGGTTGTGGCGGCAATTTGGTGGTTGTGGTGGTGATTATTGGGTAGTTGTGGTGGTTATTTTTTGGGTAATAGTGGAGGAGTTGTTGTTGTTTGTTGTTGGAGTTTAATATATTATTTTAATGTGGTGTAAATATTATTTTAATGTATAGAAGGGAAGAATAAAACATCTGATAAATGGAGTATTGTAAAATAATGTGCTAAGATGATAAAGTAGATTTATGGTGTGTCAAAATGGCATTTTTTATGAGAGAGCTAATAAGAATGCTCTAATAGCTTACCAGTATCAAACTACCAATGCTTCAACCCTTTAGAGAGAGAAGCTAAAAGCAGCAGCATCCAATGGCATTTTCCTATAAGAATTTAAGCTAACGTTGTTTTAAATTTCAGCATTTATACAAATTCTCGGTACTTTTTTTTTTTGGGGGGGATCTCTCTCTCCAGGACAAGTTGACAAAGCCTAAAAAACGCAGCAGTCCAGCAGCAGATCAATATTCTAACAACACAACATTGTCAGTTATTGATGCATAATAAAAGTAGTGTTAGTGATAAACTTAAGTGAAAGCAGTGTTGTTCTAATTACAAGAGACCATATTGTGAAAATTGTTCTCCCTGGCTTTACTCAGTTGATAGTAGAACTAGACAGTGGTCCTGAAAACCTGGCCACACTAGGAACCCCACAATTCGCATAGTCGATAGGCACCCTAGCTCATTAAACAGAAAACAAAAAAAAAAAAATTGCTAACAGAGTTACAGAACCCAGAAGAAGTGAAAAAAGACCGAATATGCACATAAGAAAAAACAAATCAAAACAAAAAAAAGGATTGGCTTCATCCAAATTAGTGGAAGGTAAAAAAACATAACATTTATGAACTAGCAAGTTTAACAATAAACTAAATTTCCCAGTCAAGACAATAAAAAATGATTGAAAAACTAATCAAATACAAAACAACTGGATCCCTTAATGGATCACTCTTCTCGAGCTTTGTGCCACAAGATTAGCCAAACTCGAGAACAAAATCCATGGCATTTATGGTTTGATCATTTCCTCAATAACACACCGCTATGACCTCGGAAAAATATACAACTCAGATAAAAATTACCTGTTTTTTCGCAGTTCCACTTTATCACATACTGTAGTACAAATTGCTCTTTTCTCAAAAGGGGGTAATTATGGGAAGGGGCATTCTGAAGCAAAAGAAAGCAGGTACATCTTGTTAAGGAATGTGATGTACTCATGCAGAGAACTGGCAAGCCTCAATATCAGCTGCTTGTGAATCCAACACACCTTGTCCAGATGTACTGGATTTAATAACCAGGAGTGCTGCATCAAATATGGCTCTCTGGAACCGGTCATCTTCCACCTTCTTGAGGGCCTCTTTCACCACCTTAAAATCCAATCCCCCTGCCAAAACTAGTTTCCCAATTATTTCTCCAAAATTATTTGGTGCTTTGGGTACATCTATGCCAACATCATCCAACATTGAGGCATAAAGCAAACATCCGGTCCCTATATCTCTAGCCGTAATAACCTTCTTAGCAAATAAATACTCCAAAAGCTTCGCGACTGGTTCAGCACAAGGTGGACTTTTCTCTAATCCAAGGGAAATCGCTTCCTTGACAAACTCAGGGTAGTAAGCAGGAGACTTTAGCTCCTCCACACACTGTAGCGCTTCATCCAAAAGGCGGATTGCAAAATACTCTTCCAGAAGAGAGACTGTTTTTCTCCGAAGATCATCTAGATTCAATGTTGCAGTTGAAGCCTGTGGCTTCTCAACACGTGGAAGTGCAGATACAGCAGGAATAGGTTTAGCAGATACAGGGACTTGGGGTGAAGGCTCTGCACCCAAAACATAGTTGGAAGGGCGAGCAGGTGGGGCCGCACTGCCCTGCAATAGGGCACTAGTCTGCTCTGCACCAAAACCATAATTGGAAGGGCGAGCAGGTGGGGCTGCACTGCCCTGCAATAAGGCACTAGTCTTCCCACTTATAAAGCCACCACTACCCTGAGGTAAGAGCCTTGAGTTCAGCGATGCAGTCTTTCCAACTAATGGTGATTGGCCACGTCCAGCAGGCTGCATACCTGATCCATCACCCCTTGACATTGAACGATTGCGATATACCTCCCAATTTTCATTATCAAATCCAGGCATACCAGGCATCTTCCTTGTTCCTGGCATTCCAGGCATCAAACCGCCAGAGCCAGGACGAGCCATAGGGAAACCCCCTGGGCTGGTATTACCTTGAGCACCAGAAATAATACCACGACTATTTCTCATGCTTGCAGTAGCACCTGGACGCAATCCAAGATTTTTCTCTGCTTCTGAGTGTATTTCAGTGATGGTTTTGGCTTTTACCTGCAAAAACAAGATAGTGAAGAGATGATTAGAAATTCGCCAACACCACAGTTATCTTACATAAAAATATCTTTGAAAAACAAAGACGACATTTGCATCCCTACCTCTTCACGCCTAGGAACCCAGTTGTTTGATCTCAAATCAAGAATGTCACGAACCATGAACCTCAGTCGAGGGGCCAATTGAGGGTTAGTGCTCAATTCCTTCAATCGACTAAAGTACATATCATTTATACGCCGTGATTTTTGGTTCTCTTCAAGCTGCTTACCAATAGTGTTAAAGAACTGACATATAGCTTCTACATTTTCCTCAGCAGGACAAAGCTTGCTATCAGGTGGCCCTAGAAGCTCCTGTTTCATGTATACAAGTAACATAAGAAATTTTAAGCCCAAAAAACACAGTAACATAAGCAATTTAAATAATAATCAAGATATTCTAAAGCATAAATGAAAAGGTAATACTACAGTATATATGAACAGTGTATGGCCCCAGCCATAGAGAGAGGGAGTTCAAATGGAACCTGAACAATGTGGTGAACAATCTTTTCAGGTACCATCTTCTGCTTCAGGAGCTCTCCAATTAAACGGATGTTTCCAAGAGTTCGAAGCTTAATCATTCTTTCTTTGTCCCGCCGCTCCATCTCTTGCTCAGGTGAAGTCATCTGCCTCATTTCTTGTCTCAGTTGGTCAGCACCTTCAAAAGCCTCCTGGCAGATATTCAAGAGGACTCGCTTGAAAGTAATTTCTTTACCATCAGGTTCGTCAGATGGGAAAGGTGGGAGCTTTTCATTAAGATCAGAACACAGAAGAGCATACATGGGACAAAATGTGGGTTCCAGCACAGCCTTATCAAATATCAGTGAAATAACCCCCTGTATTGCAAGTAAAAAGTCAGTTAAATTGAATACACATTAAACTAAACACACAATAGTTAACTGAGGCATACAGATATGTAAATTATCACATCTAAAAAGGAGTAACCTTTAAGATATCAGCCGATGTAATGCCAGAGTCAATTAGTTGACCCTTAAGCAGATCAAACTTCTCAGGGGTAAGCTTGTTCAATATCCTGCATAAGAACAGAAAATAGAATTCTGTCAACTTTTAAAAGTGACCATGTTTCTAGGGGACAGCTAGATAGCATAAATGGACAAAGAGATTATCACACCAAACAAGTTACTAGTAAAGAGGAACCACGCAGATTTTAAAATATCAAACTAAAGATCTTCACAATACAATACCCCTTTACAGTCTTCAAGACACGATCTTTTTCAGAGAGAGTTCCCCTTCTAACAGACCATGGCACCTCAGCCTTGACTAGAGCAGGAGCAGGACCTCCCTGATGATAAAAACACAACAAAATAACTAAACCACCTGATAGAAGCATAGCCAAGAGACAGCCATGCATACATAAAGGCAAAATTTTACATAAAAAGGAAAAACTAAAAGCCGAAAAGACTTAATAATGATCCAAAGTTTTAAACTCACCTAACATATTATTCAATTAATATACACAATACACACATACTCTCAACACCTCGTTGAGATTTTAAGAATGACCAACAGAGAGTAAACACTTCTTGACACTACCTGGAAAGGCCGCTAAAATCACAGAGTTCACACCATTACATGAATGCACTGCACCAACGAAAACTAAGGCCCAAGTAAATGGCCACAAGTGGACAATGTGAAAAATTCACCTAAAAATTTACATTACATATATGGAAAAGCCAAAATCTACTAATCAGCATATTAAGTTTCCAGTATGTCAGTAATCATTATACAAGCCGATGAGCTCAACTTGCACCTCCTCCCCTTGTGAGGGCAATGTGGAAGGTGAGGTCTCATGTTCTAGAACGACAGAATGCACAAGTAGATATCAAGTTCAATCACTAATATTATATTTTGATGCTCACATCAATAGCATTTCAAAATAACCAAACATAAACAACCACTCTTACGTAAATATTGAGAAACATATAGAATCATAATGATATTATTCGCTAATAAACTAATTACCCCTTGGTTAGAAGAGATCTGGGCCCTTGCAAATTGCGAGTTGAGTTGGTCTTGGCGGTTAAATTGATTGTCCTCCTGCTGTCTGGAGTCAAATCGACCACCAACTTCCTTACTCTCTCCAGAGTTAGGAAACTGCGCAGATCGGCCACGCCAGTCACGATTATCTGGCTCAGAATAACGACCCTGAGGCTGAAGCGGTGGCTGGAGGAAGGAATTTAAAAATAAAAAAGTTATTCATATTAAGGCCATTAACAGGTGTTCATATGAAAACTTCAAAGCTAAATAGAAGATGAATAAAATGATCTCTACTATTATAAACGAGATCACTAAAAAACGTCTTGACACAATCAGATCTATCTGGAAAAATTAAATTTTTAGCCTTCCATCAAATCTATCAGTCAGTCATCCCAGTAAAAAAAAGAGGGATGGGGTAAGCATTCAAAGTTGGCAAGAAAATTACGTTGCTTTCTGCACGATTCCAATTTTGATCTTCCCCATTAATTTCTGCATCAATTTCTCGTTTGATTTTTAGAATGTCATCAGGGACTTCAACAGCCTGCAAAATAATATTTTTTTAAAAAGTACAACAATCAGACATTCAGTTAGCACACACACACACACACATATATATATATTAAATGTGAAGACCAAATCCTGCTTCCAATAAGGACATGAAGATCCAACTCTTTACTAATATGATTTATATATACAGCAGAATATGTGATAAAAAAAAAAAACTCATAGAGGTGTGTGTGTGTGTACACACAATCATACTAATTAACTGAAATCACAAATACAGAACATGGGAGGCAGGAGGAAAATAATGCACAGAAAAAGAGGAAGAGAATGAGGAAAAGACACATATTTTGTGCAACACCATCAGGACATAGTCCAAGAAATTTTTAATATAAGTAAAGGAATTTGCAGTATTGTTCCCAAAACAGCTTAATATGATACTTTTTCCTCTGATACTGTAACCAGACACAATAACACAGCCAAGCATCAAAGCCTAGAATTAAATGATTACCTCTCTAAGCTGTAACAGCTGGTCACGGGTGTACCGCACACGCTCACGACCCTCAAACCGCGAGTCTCCAGTCTATGACAACAAAACAACCAAAGAGTCAAGAAGCTTCAACAACATTTTAGCTCAGTACTCACATACAAACATAAATAAACTATAAAACTGCAAGGAAAGAGAAACGGGATATATGCATAAATAGCGGAGTCAAACTCTAATCCAATTTAATAACTAACTCTAATGCAAATACGTCACTGCTACAAGCTTTCGAAATGTCTTGCTAATATACCAAATATATGATAAAACATTCATGAAACTACTAAGTCCAACTTTATATCTAATGACATATATGACAATAAAAAATAAAAGCTTAGAAGAATCTTGTTTAGCATTTTGATGATTCCACACATGAATATATGTATGTGTGTGTGTGTGTGTGTGTGTGTGTATTAATTAAAGATGTCAATATTCCTACTAAAATTTCACTATAAAACTAAACTGCTCCACTGATAATGGTCCCAATCACATCTTCAATGAATCTAACCTGTAGAACAAACAGAGAAAAATCTGGTTTCACAGGCTACACCACTTAAGAAAGAGACAACTACAAACCTGCATGGATTAATGACTCACTCAACGAGTCTAATATAAAGTAGTG
The DNA here is from genome assembly GCA_023736055.1 of Quercus glauca. Lineage (NCBI taxonomy): Eukaryota > Viridiplantae > Streptophyta > Magnoliopsida > Fagales > Fagaceae > Quercus > Quercus glauca. Next base: position 10,785,553 of record CM043316.1, on the reverse strand, counting down.
TGCACTGCTGAAGTTGCACCTGGTTCTCTTATGCTACAATGAACTTGCCCTTTCATCAAAGTCCCACATATATAAGTCTCCATGTTTGTAGGTCCTTTATGGGCAATATGAAACTCACTACACGCCCACCTAAAGCCTACATATTACTGTCTGTCCATATTTACAGCAGGTACACATACTAAGTGGCCCACCAAGAATTAGGACATTTACCTCAACAACTTCAATACATTAAACCCTCTAATGAACTCATTAACATCAAAATTCATTTAAAGAAAATCTTCCCCTTAACTAATAACCCTTATTTTTGATAAGTCCCTTAACTGATAACACTAGTAAACACGGGCCTCAGGTCTGCCCATCCAGAGCTTTCAAAGTGCCTTTTTCTCACTTTTGAATGCAAAACTATATCCATGTTGGGATCCTAAAAGCAAAAAAAAAAAAAAAAAAGAGACTTCCAAAACGCTAAGCAAACAGTGCCTAAAAGCAGCCACATTATATTCCCCACAATCACACACAGAAAGGCAGGCATAAATAAATCTAAGGACTACCACCACCCACCAACCCAATAAAGTTTCAGAATTGAACATACCCAACTGACCCCTTTCAACCACAAAACAAATATAACAACATCAATACATGACAAGATCAAAACATTAAAAAAAGATCCAAAAGAGAACCCACATCACATATAAAGTCACAAACACCAAAAATCAAATCTTTACACAGAACCCAATTCAAAACAACCAAAACCAATAACTTTTCACAACAAGAATCAAAACCCATGTTTTATATAAAGAATAGAATTGAATCAAGAAAAAACCCAGATCCAAAAAACAAAGATTTGGGATTAAAGGTACAACCTTGATAGAGAAAGCAGAAGGAGCACCACCATGAGGACGAAGGAGTGGGAGATCGGAGGTAAAAGAACCAAAAGTAGGGCCAGAATTGGTAGAAGAAGTATCAAAGCGAGGACCAAGGAGTCTGCTACCGCGACCACCACCAGGTCTCAAGCTCAGCACCGTCTGATCACCTTGCTGCATACCTCGGATCTTTCGCTAATGAGAAGTATAGCAAAAAACAGACAATCTAAGCCGTTCGATTCAGAACTAAAAACTTGCAGAGGTAAAGAAAAAAAAAGATTCAGCTGTATTATACGCTGAATATGAAAGAGAGGCCTTTATTTTTGTTTTGTTTGAGAGAGAGAATATATATATAGAGAGATAAAGAGAGAGGTTTTGGGTGTTCTCTCTCTTCCGCAGGAGAGCAAAGAAGAGAAGAGAATGATAGAAGAGAGGCCGGTGTGGTGAGGAAAACAAACCCTTTTAGGGGTCTGTGTGTGTGTGAGAGTTTTTTGAGTGTGTTGCTGTGTTTTTGTTTTATTATTATTATTATTTTATTACTATTTTTTCTTTTTGTTTTTCTTTTTCGTTTTCGATTTCGATTTGGTTTTTTTTTTTTTTTTTTTTTTTGTATCTTGACTTTTTAGGGAATGGTTGTGGGAGTCGGTGGAATTACATCAGTGTCCTTGTTTGTTTAGGATACAGCTTTTTGGGTTGACAAATACACCCTTTTGTTTTTCCTAAATTAGGTATCCCCTTATTAAAAAAAATATATTCATCATTTTTTAAACTTTGTAATTTTAATTATCAAGTATGCAAAATAAAAGTTTTTTATTATTCACTCAAGTATAATTTTTTTATTGTTCATAAGAGACATGTAATCTGATCCTCTTGCACCAAAAATAATAATAAACTCATTAATGTTTTGGCATGATAATATCATAGATTTTTTTTTAAAATGATATCATAGAATTTGAAAAAGAAAATTACAATGCTAAAGTGCTTTAAAACTATTAAAATTGTTTAGTAACCAATTGCTAAAGAGCTTTTAGATAAAAGGAATAGCAAAAATTGTATTTTCATGCTTGAAACCAATTAATTCAGGTAATAGCAAATTTTTATTTAATTATTATCGGTTAGAATAATAATAATCATCATTGTTATATTTCTCTCTCCAAAATGGGCAGTTATTAGGTGTCATTTTGAAAAAATAAATATAGGCATCAATGTAATTTCATTGTTTTTATTAAAAATTGGAATAATGTCCTAACGAGATTTAAGGTTAAATCTCAAATTTTTATTTTTATTCTTAATTTTTTAGATAAAAAGATTGTAACTTTATTATGAATCAAAACTAACTTAATCATGGTATGATTTTTCTCTATCCAAGCTATATAACCATTAACACTTCTAGTGTATTGAGTTAAGAGATAAGCAGAACGATTGTCTTGTCATTTACATGCGACACTTGTACTTTTTTAAATCTCTTAATTCGAGGCAAATCCCTTCAATGATGTTGGCAATTGACACAAGTGAATCATTTGAACCATTCACAACCTCTGAAACAATCTTGAAATCACATTCCAAAATAACTTCGCGGATTCTGGAGGACCTAGTGGGATTAGACGCTTCTTACTCAACGCCACCTCTACTTTGCCAGCACTATTGCGAATCAACACTCCAACACCAGTAGCTTGAAGATTAGCAAAAGTTGCTCCATCCACGTTAAGCTTGTAATAAGGTGCATCGGGAGGAATCCAGTGAACTTCATCCTTGGGCTCGATTTGAGTCAACTTGAAATTAGCCGTGTGAAATTTGTCCAGCAGGAGCCTAGCTTTCTGCACAATTGCTGAAGCTTGTTGCCATGCCTTGCCCACTCTTACCTCATTTCGATTAAACCACATACACCACGACACCATAGCCACTAGTTTCAGCAACTCATCACCCAAGCAAAGGCCAAACTTTAGCTGCCATAGGAAATCGGCAAAACTTGAAAAGACCAACCCATGTGAAGCAAAGGAAATACCAATAAGGCGCCAGACCTCACTTGCCTTCACACAATCCTAGACTATACGCTCAAAACTCTCTGCTTCCTCCCAACACGCTTCACAAATTGGATCCTCAGGACCTCAAGGACTTTCCTACAACAGAGATAAACCTTTGTTGGTAAATACAATAGTTGATATTTACTGATTATATTATTCTAAAAAAAAAACTATGTTGTATGTAAGTAACTCTAGGGTGGATAATAGGGAGCATCCTCCAACCAATACAATGTGTCCCAATACCTTTACAACAAAATTATTACACCTACTTGGACAGTATTGAAAAGGCAAACTCACCAAATATTATTATAGCTAGTACAACGTTGTCATGTAGCAAAGCTCGAAATTTAAAGTTTAGTCCTGAAATTGTGTTTAACTTAAAAAATATCTCAATACTCTTAAACAAAATTGTCAAATGTGTGGCAATTTTTGCTAAAAAAGCATTAAGAGCCTTAATGTACTGCCAAACTAGCCCTAGGTTTCTATAAATAAATTTATAAAAAAATAAAAAAAAATAAACTAGCCCTAGGTTGATAAGTGTCTTATGAAATTACATCGTTTTTTTTTTCATGACCTTGATATAGGCTAAGGGTCTTGAAGTGCCATATTATTACTTGTTAGCAACATTTGTCAACAAATTTTTCTATTTCAATTTTAAAGATAATGTTTTAGAAAACAAATCCAATAAAAAGTATTTTTTGCTGTTGTTTTTGTTTTTAGTAGAAAACACTTTATGGCTTAGTTTTGATGAGGATAAATCATGACCTATCACCTTAGCAAGGTATAAGCCCAACTACACTGAATGCCAGCTTGGCTAAATGATGTGGCAAGTGGGCAAGAGGCATTAAAGGCTCCAAGCATTGAGCTCCTGTGACTCGGGAGTCACCGGATCAACCTATACTCGATATGAAAATAAATTCATGCTCGCATGCTCTCCCCAAGCTCCTTTAACCTAGGAACCACTAAGAGCCTTGATATGGGATAACCTCATTGATATCACAAAGAGATCAACTCCTAGCATTAAAAAGGGCAATAGTTTCAAAGAAATGTACGAGAATGCAAACCTAGAATTATATGTCTTTCATTATTTTGCAAAGTTGCCTATTGACTTTGGCATCAGAAAGTCCATGTCCACACAACCTAAACAATTCTCTATATTTTTATTCTTCTTTTTCATGCGTATGCAAACTAGATTGCATCATTATAATTTATATCTTTATTCGCTTTTATCTTTTAAAAAAAAAAAGATATAATATTATGATTTTATATTTCTCTTTTAAAAAAGGAAAAAAAAAACTATCTTTTATTCATGATGTTTAAAGTTTGGTTTTGCAATCCTCATAGGTCAATTAGTTAACACTTCTCGGTGTTTCTAATAAAAACATCAAATGTTTAATTCCTCTTTCCCCAATTATCAAATTTCCCAAAAAAAAAAAAATTGTGCGCAATTCTAAAAAAGAGAAGGAAATATTAGACAAGGATCAAAAGGGCAAAGAGTGAATTCCCACCAACTCTGCACTTCTGGATCTGGTACGGTGCCAAAGAATCATACAAGGACGAGAATGGTATTTCAAAGACAAGAAAAAATCTATCATAAATTCCTTTATATCAGTTTCCATAAACCGTCTGTTCCTTCTTAAAAAACACCAACGTTTCCTAACAAAACAAACACGAGCCCATTCATTCTTACTGCTTTTTGCCCTGTGAAGATAACTGTACACACTTACCGGTTACCGGCTCTGGGTCCCACCCTGTCTCTGTGACGGTGTGCGCTCAACTGCTCAAGTGCTTATCAGCTGGCCGAATCTAAACTCGACAGCAACTCCCTTAACCCACACGCGCCAGTAGCTTCACCTCCAATTTCACTTTCAATTCTGAGAGGCCACTTCTTTCTCGGTATGATGTGGTACAGTACAGGTTCGATGAACAATGGTCGTGCCACGTATTCACTCACGTCACCTTTTTAGATTTTGCTATATTTGGGCTCTCTATCTAGCTTGTATTATGTGCGCTTTCTTGTGGATTTTTGGGTTCACCTATTCAAGTGACCTTTTTTTTCTTACTTGTAAGTCAGAGACTCAGAACTCAGAAAAATAAAATTATGACAAATCATTCTCTGCCTTTTTTTAGTTTTTACCCTCATCAGGAAAGTTTGATTCTTTCTATTCTTCACTAGGATATGAGTTGAATGTTGTTTTTTCTTTTTTCCTTTTTTCATTTCATTGGATTGGAGGTGTTATTTGCAACAAGCAGATACCAATTTTATTATTGTTTTTTGTCAGCAAAAAAAAAAAAATGATACTAACTTTTTTGTTTTATTTAGTTACATGCATTAACATGATGTCATGCATGGTAAACAAAATATAAATATTTTTATAATATATAAAAAACCAATATTTATCATATGAAAGAAAATTATTCTAACAATTAATCATTTTCTATAGATTGAATTAAACTTTCTTCTTATTATACTTTGTGACAAAATATTTCAATTTGAGTGAGTTCCAGTTAGCTCAACTGGTAAAATCTCTAATGTTTGAATAAGAGATCTGAGTTTCAATCCCCACCTACACCAAAAACCGATTAGTTTCTTAATCTGATAATAAATAGCTATCATAAAAAACAAGCACCATAAGTTGAAGCACTCTAAAAAAAAAATATTCAATTCGACTAATTTCAATAATTTTATCGATGGAATAATTATATATTCTATTAAATGTGTAATTATCTACAATGATGAAAATATCAAATTTGATATTTGTAGTTCCATATTTTACTATTTATATTAAACACCAACATTTTCAATTTTTTTTTTTTAACATCTCTTAAGAAGGGTTGAACAAACAAAAAAATAAACCTTAAGGAATAATCTAAGAATAAAAATTAAAGAACTAATTTGAATTTTAGCCTAAACTTTATCATTTTAGTTTAAAATTCTATTACGATTTAGAATCTAGGGTGTAAACCAATGTATTAATTTATAATTACGTACTGTAGGTTTTAGTTAGCTCAACTGGTAAAGTCTCTGATGGTTGTATAAGAGATCTAGGGTTCAATCCCTGCCTACACCAAAAACTGATTGGTGTTTTAGTCTAATGATAAAGAATGCGGCGACACAGGTTGAAACTCTCTAAAAAAAAAAAATTTATAATTACGTACTCAACTGAATAATGGGCAATACATAAATGACTATCCATGATATAGAATATGAGATACAAGAATGTTGTTATAGAATTTGATTCTTAATTGGTTATTTCATTACTAACCATCTCAAATTCTACATTTGTAGGTCCTTCTACTGTTGCCATTGATTATAGAGAGTTATTGGGCTGATCATAGATAGTGCTTCCACATCACACATATATACCGTAAGGCTAATGGAAGTGCAAAACGCATTGGCTAAATTGGGCAAAGACCAAAAAGTGAGACCCATACGTATTTGCAATGCCTACAATTTGTATCTAAGTATTTTGTACAAGATAAAAGGGGTATTTTTTATATTTTATGAATAGAAATATTTTCATTAACAACATAGAACCCACAAATAGATGGGAAATACAACAAGCTCTTAGGCAACCTCTTCCTTACCGCAACGCAGAAAAGAGAGGGACTTAAAATTGGAAGCCAGTTAACGACAAAGTTTTCAAGGAGATAGTATATCTTGCATTGGTCTCATGAGATCATTGTCTCGTTAACATGTGAGTCCCACACAGGTAGGGCCCACGTGTTAGTGAGACAATGGACTCATAAGACCGACACATACAACATTTTATCATTTTCAAGGGGTCTATAAGATCATGTGTGCCCCTCTAATATTGTATTAATTGTACTATATATATTATAATGGCACATTTTGCTCCCAAAGCTCAAGTTGATGGTCAATGGTCCAAAGAGCCCAAAACAATGAATTTGATAGAGATTAGGCTTGCAAATGAACTTTCAATGAACTAAGGTTTTAGTGATCAAAGTAGATTAGTTGTTCTTAGAAAGAATATAACAAACAGTTATGTAAGAAAAGTTCTCCTCGGTCAAGTCCGAGGATGATTTGTTCTTATATATGTTTCTCAAACTTATACAAGATTACAATTCTTGAGTATACAATGATTTTTCTCTTGGATTTTCTGCCGGCCCCTTTGTAATGGGTTTTTTCTTCTTTATATTCTCATTTCTCACTTCATCTCAGCCCTCCACATGTAGATCATATTACTGACTTTTATACTTGTCCCATCAATACCTTCGTGAAGTCTTTGTGGGTAGCTGTAAGCCTTAATATTACTATTCAGGTATCACCTCCACATTAATGTTACCAGGGGGTTAGCTGCAGAGTATTCAATGTGATGGTAGTAACTTTCTTCTCAGATATTTCTCAACTCTCTTTTGTCTTATCCCTATCTGATGTTTATCTTCGCCAACATGATTGTCTATTACCTCGTTCTTGATGAAGGGTCGGACCTTTGACCTTTACTCTGTTTAGCCGGGGAGGTACTTCTCCTTGGACAACATTTCCAGCTCCTTATGACTAGACTTCTTCCACAGATCATTAATCTACATGCTTTTATTAGTATTTACCTATTCTCGGACTATTTGATGTCCTCGGGCACAACCCACATCTCAATACCCAAATCTGGGCCCTTCATCCCTACATACATATATATATATATATAAAATAGTATGCCGTTTAATCAAATAAATAATAAAATAATAAAATAAACTATAATGACAAACTTGAAAACCTACCTTTATTAATTATCAAAAAATGAAAATGAAAAGGGAAAACCTACTTTTATTTTTTTATTATTATTTTTGGCATAATATGTCTAAGCTTATGTGCATTCTTCCTTTGGGTTATTATCATGATTTTTAACCGTACTAGTCGATACCTGAATTTTTCAATATTTATTTTTGTTCACAAGAAACAGACTAGTCATTGATATATATGTTTGGCATGATAACAACTGGTCATTATCTTGAATTGCAACGATACCCAAAAAAAAAAAAAAACATAACTAAGTACATATTAAAATTTACCAAATTTATATATAATGTTTGTATATTTGGAAGAATAAAATAGCTACTAATAAAATAAATATAATTTTATTTGAAACAAATGAAAAAAAAAATTGTAGGGGGATAATTTGTAATGGACCCCTAACAATAAAACTTGTAGAAATGTAGGTATATGGGCTAGGCATTAACAATACAAACGACGGTTGAGATGAAATCAACATCCTAACAGAATGATTTTGCTAAGTGTTTTCTGTAAGGGTAAGGACCATGATCCTGGTTAGGTGTTGGTAAGGATCTTTGTAATGACTTCGGATCAGTATCTGTGAGGATCCTTATAATTTTGGTTAAGAGTTTGTGAAGTCTCTTCATCCTCGGCTTCACTCCCAGATCCCCCTTTTTTATGGTTCATCCCCCTTTTATGTTGGGAAATCTCTTGGTTATATAGTATTTTTACTTTTGTTAGTTTTCACCGTCCACTTGTCAATTATCGGAACTCCTATGTACAGGGGATTGTCCCATCATCTGTATTTGCAGGTTTTATGTTATTTCCCAGCCGCCTTTGCAGGCTTTATAATAGTTGAAGTGACTGATGCTTTAGGGTTTTCAAGTCACCTCACCATTAAAGCGGCCAGAATGTTGGTGGGATATATTCAATGAATGAGGGATATTTTCCTTTAGCGAAGTCGGTGTGCCGAGGATGTGTCATCCTCGGCGAGGCCCTTAGGCGACCTGAATTATTTCCCACTATCCTCGGCCTTTATAGTATCCTCGGCGTGGGCCTTGGGCCGGGTTATAGAGTGGGCCAGAGTAGTTAATGATTGGGGCCCCACAATAGCCCCTTAAAATTCTGCTGCACGTCCCCTTGGGCGGGGAGGAGGATTTTGACTTCCTTGGCGCATTTTCTCGGCCTGTTGGGCTCTACCTCTTCGTCAGTGTTATCGTTATTTTAGCTTTTTTTGCAGTTTTCTTTTTGCGCAAAGGGTCGCTCGAGGATGGATAGGTTTAGGTTGTTTGTGCTATAGCGCTCAATTTCTCATGGTTTTCGTCCCTGATGGGGCTCATTATTTAGCGCCTAAGGGGGTTGGCTTTGCCTTAGATTTGGACTCGTGATCCATACAAGGACCTTGATTCCGTTCAGCGTTTGTATTGCCTCATAGTGACTGGTTCCCATATAGGTCTGGGTCCGAAGACCATGCAAGACCCTGGTTTTTCTTAGTACTTAGTTTTTATGAGGAAATGTTCTTCCTGTTGGCCTGAGACTTTTGGACCATGCAACGTTTAAGTCTTGTCTTAGCGCTTGGCTTTTGTTCTAAAATATCTTGTTTCCCCATGAGGCTTGGGTCCGAGGACCATGCAATGCCTTGGTTCTGTCCAGTACCTAGTTTTCTCATTTTATTCATCTGAAGTATCTGGTTTCCCCATGAGGCTTGGGTCCGAGGACCATGCAATGCCTTGGTTCTGTCCAGTACCTAGTTTTCTCATTTTATTCATCTGAAGTATCTGGTTTCCCCATGAGGCTTGGGTCTGAGGACCATGCAATGCCTTGGTTCTGTCCAGTACCTAGTTTTCTCATTTTATCATCTGAAGTATCTGGTTTCCCCCTGAGGCTTGGGTCCAAGGACCATGCAATGTCTTGGTTCTGTCCAGTACCTAGTTTTCTCATTTTATCATCTGAAGTATCTGGTTTCCCCCTGAGGCTTGGGTCTAAGGACCATGCAATGCCTTGGTTCTGTCCAGTACCTAGTTTTCTCATTTTATTCATCTGAAGTATCTGGTTTCCCCCTGAGGCTTGGGTCCGAGGACCATGCAATGCCTTGGTTCTGTCTAGTACCTAGTTTTCTCATTTTATTCATCTGAAATATCTGGTTTTCCCATGAGGCTTGGGTTCGAGAATCATGCAATACCTTGGTTCTGTCCAGTACCTAGTTTTCTCATTTTATTCATCTGAAGTATCTGGTTTCCCCATGAGGCTTGGGTCCGAGGACCATGCAATGCCTTGGTTCTGTCCAGTACCTAGTTTTCTCATTTTATCATCTGAAGTATCTGGTTTCCCCCTGAGGCTTGGGTCCGAGGACCATGTAATGCCTTGGTTCTGTCTAGTACCTAGTTTTCTCATTTTATTCATCTGAAATATCTGGTTTCCCCATGAGGCTTGGGTTCGAGAACCATGCAATACCTTGGTTCTGTCCAGTACCTAGTTTTCTCATTTTATCATCTGAAGTATCTGGTTTCGCCCTGAGGCTTGGGTCCGAGGACCATGCAATGCCTTGGTTCTGTCCAGTACCTAGTTTTCTCATTTTATTCATCTGAAGTATCTGGTTTCCCCATGAGACTTGGGTCCGAGGACCATGCAATGCCTTGGTTCTGTCCAGTACCTAATTTTCTCATTTTATTCCTTATCTTATATGTTTATCCGTAGCCACTTAATTCTACATTGCTATAATTTACAATAAGCATTAATTAATTACAATTTTCAAGCAAAATACTAATAATAAATGCAGGCGGAGTTGGTGGAGGATAGGACCTTGCCGTGTTTTGCCTCTTCGTTTGATGGGACCCTTCTGATTACGAGGTGTCCCTGGGTTGCCCGAGTAACGTGTTCTGACGCTTCGGTACCTTCTCGTTTAATGAGGCGCCTCTTCATTAATGCCAGCCATGGATCTACGAGGATCTAACGGTTGATAGGCCCCTTGGAACTTGGGGCGGAATTATTGCCTCCGGAAATCTCTCCCTAGGATTTATTGCGGATTGGCCTTCATCAATATTCCGCCTTCTATATAAGGCGTTTCTAGGGCAACCTTCTCCTTCACACTTGACAAACATCCATCTTAAATTTCTCCCAAAAATATCACCCAAAAAGGCTCTGCCAAACATAGCCGTTTGAGCCCCTTCGAATGAGTTGGCCCTTGGAAAGGGCAATCTCGGGGATGCACAGCCCCTATCAGGAGCCGATGATGGCACTCCGACCCTGAACGTCACATTGGGGTTGGAGTAGGGGAAATCCAAAGGTTCTCCTTCTTTTCAACCTAACCAGAGGAGAAACCCTCCTCGCCGTCTGGAGGAAGATTCAGGAAGAACGTAACCACCTTCCTTTGGGTATAGGTCATTGACCCTCCAAGCCGGTTGCAATGGGGGTGGGAGGGAAGCCAGGCGGAACCCAGAAGTGGAGCCGTCCTATGCCGCGACCTCTTCCACCTCCTATGTAGCTATTCTTCCCTCTTTTCCCTTTTACCTCTTCTTCTTTTGCTACTCAATGAGCCTTCCTTTTTTCTTTTCCTCTTCTCTTGCTTCTCATCCAGCCTTCTTTTCTATCTTTTGTTCCTCTGCCATCTTTCTTTCTCTTCTTTCCTCCTCTCTTCCTTCGCTTCTTTTCTATCTTTTGTTCTTCAGCCAGCTTTGCTTTCTACCTTTTATTCTTCATCTCTTCTTTCACTTCTTTTCTATCTTTTGTTCTTCAGTCAGCTTTGCTTTCTACCTTTTGTTCCTCTGCCGGTTTTGTCAAGCGTCTGCCTTTGTAGTTAGTTTTAGAACAAGCCCCCTAGGCATCACTTGTAAGAGATGTAATAGTTTTTTTTTTTTATATATATTAATAAATAAAAAAAAAGTAGACCTGCTTTGTGTATCGTCTCTTTTCTTTTTCGTATCCTCTTATTTCTTGTTGTTGTAGACTTCTGGATGAATACTGCTGCTGTAGACTGTATAGTTCTGTATTTGCTCTTAATTGATTTTTTTTTACACCAGTCGTCGCATTGCTAATACACAAGTCCGCCCCACGGTGGGCGCCAATTGTAGGGGGATAATTTGTAATGGACCCCTAACAATAAAACTTGTAGAGATGTAGGTATACGGGCTAGGCATTAACAATACAAACGACGGTTGAGATGAAATCAACATCCTAACAGAATGATTTTGCTAAGTGTTTTCTGTAAGGGTAAGGACCATGACCCTGGTTAGGTGTTAGTAAGGATCTTTGTAATGACTTCGGATCAGTATCTGTGAGGATCCTTATAATTTTGGTTAAGGGTTTGTGAAGTCTCTTCATCCTCGGCTTCATTCCCGGATCCCCCTTTTTTATGGTTCATCCCCTTTTTATGTTGGGAAATCTCTTAGTTATATAGTATTTTTACTTTTGTTAGTCTTCACCGTCCACTTGTCAATTATCGGAACTCCTATGTACAGGGGATTGTCCCATCATCTGTATTTGCAGGCTTTATGTTATTTCCCTTCCGCCTTTGCAGGCTTTATAATAGTTGAAATGACTGATGCTTTAGGGTTTTCAGGTCACCTCACCATTAAAGCGGCCAGAATGTTGGTGGGATATATTCAATGAATGAGGGATATTTTCCTTTAGCGAAGTCGGTGTGCCAAGGATGTGTCATCCTCGGCGAGGCCCTTAGGCGACCTGAACTATTTCCCACTATCCTCGGCCTTTATAGTATCCTCGGCGTGGGCCTTGGGCCGGGTTATAGAGTGGGCCAGAGTAGTTAATGATTGGGGCCCCACAAAAATCATTTAAATTTTTATCCATGAAATTATCAATTTTAGTTTGTCCAACAACTCCTTGTATAATAATTGTGGGGCCCCAAATATTTAGCAACCCCGGCCCACTCCACATCGGGCCCAAGGTCCACGCCGAGGAGAGGGCATAATCCGAGGATAAGCAGACGAGACCCAAGTTGTCAAGGGACCTCGTCGAGGATGCCCACGTCCTCGGCAAGCCGACGTTGAAGGATGGAAGCTGTCACTCGCTCATTAAATACCCGTGACTGACACCCTGACCGCATTAATGATGAAATGACCTATAAATAGTATTGTCTTGATTGCTGCAACTCACAGGAGGCTTGAAAAGGCGGCTGATGGGACAGGCACTCAAGTATAGGCTTGGATGATCAACAAGTGGATGGCAGAGATCAATTAAACAAGACTATATAATAGATAGAACCCCCAACGAAAAAGAAGAGGGGGAGGTGAGGACCCAGGAGGAGAAATGAAAAAAGGACCTTTAGGGTGTCCGAGAACAACCCTTGTATATGTCAGTTCTAAGGAAAGAGATCCTCGGACTGGGCCAAGAACGAACTTTCTTCACGAACACTTAGCCAAAGTCATTGTTATTATCCTCACAAACACTTAGTCAAATTCTTTTATTATTATTCCTATGAATGTCACGTCGACCATTGTTTGCTTTGCTGGTACTTAGCCCTTCTACCCACGCTCTACAAATTTTATTGTTTAGGTCTAATTCAATTTGAGTCCTTACAATTGGCGCCGTCTGTGAGGAGGACTTGTGCACTGGCAAGTGCGAAAGTTGGTGTGAAAAGATTAAGAGCAACACTTCTAAAAAAAAAAAAAACAAACAAAAAACAATACAGCTTGCAGCAACAACATTCACTCAGAAGGCAACGATTACAAGAAACAAAAAGATGCGAAAAATAAAAGAGATAAAATGGGTCTACTTCTTTATTAATATATGAAGAAAAAGTTACATCTTTTAATTGATGCCCATGCAAGCTTGTTCTAAAGCTAACTACAAAGAAAAAAGCCTAACAAGGCTGGTGGAGAAGTAAGAGAAGAGGAAAGGATGAGAAGCCTAGGCAGGCTTGTTTCAAAGCCATGCCCAGTGGTGGAGAAAAAAGTGGAGACAGGCCTATGTTAAGACCATCCACAGCTCCTCAACTACCACTTGCGACGGAAGGAAGGAGAAGGAAGAAGAGGTCGCGGCGTCTAACGGTTCCACCTCTCGGTTCCGCCTGGTTTCCCTCCCAACCCCATCACTGCCAGCTTGGAGGGCTGACGGATCCAAATCCAGGGAAGGGAGGTTACGTTCTTTTTGGATCCCCCTCCAAACAGTAAGGAGGGTCCCACCTCTGGCTAGGTTGAAAAGAAGAAGAATCTTCGGCCTCCTCCTACCCCTACCCCAACCCCAACCCCAACATGATGTCCAGGGTCGGGGTGCCATCCTCGGCTCCTGAAAAGGGCTAGGCTTCCTCGTAATCGCCCTTTCCAAGGGCCAATCCATTTTGTGGGGCACAAACTACTATTTTTGCAGAACCCCTGAACAATGTGTTTGTGAAATTTGAATTCAAATGTTTATGGAGTTTGAAGAAAATGGTTGTCCCAGAAATGCCTTATATAGATGGCAAAAATTGGTGAGAGCCAGCCCACACAAAATCCTAGGGAGAGATTATTGAAGGTAATAACTCTGCCCAATTTTCAGGGGGCTTATCCGCCGCTAGATCCTCGTAAATCTGCAAGGACATTAATGAGGAGGCGCCTCATTAACAAGGAGGCACCGAAGCGTCAAGCGCGTTACTCAAACAGCCCAAGGGACGCCTCGTAATCAAAAGAGGCACGCCAAACGAAGAGGCTAGACCAGAGCAGGGTCCCCTCCTCGGCGGAGCAAGTCAGAAAACTAGGTACTGGACAGAACCAAGACCTTGCATGGTCCTCGAACTCAAGCCTTTGGGGAAATCAGCTATTTCAGACAGAAAACTAAGGGTTAGACAGAACCTAGGCATTGCATGGTCCTCGGACCTAAGCTTCTGAGGAAACTAATTACTTAAAAAAAGAAAACTAGGTATTGAACAGAACCAAGGCCTTGCATGGTCCTTGGACTCAAGCCTCTGGGGAAACCAGCTACTTCAGACAGAAAACTGAGGGTTAGACAGAACCTAGGCATTGCATGGTCCTCGGACCGAAGCCTCTAGGAAAATTAACTACTTAAAAAAAAGAAAACTAGGTACTGGACAGAACCAAGGCCTTGCATGGTCCTCGGACTCAAGCCTCTAGGGAAACCAGCTACTTCAGACAGAAAACTAAGGGTTAGATAGAACCTAGGCGTTGCATAGTCCTCGGACCCAAGCCTCTGGGGAAACTAACTACTTAAAAAAAGAAAACTACTTAAAAATCAGAAAACTAGGTACTGGACAGAACCAAGGCCTTGCATGGTCCTTGGACTTAAGCCTCTGGAGAAACCAGCTACTTCAGATGGAGAACTAAGGGTTAGACAGAATCTAGGCATTGCATGGTCCTCAGACCCAAGTCTCTAGGGAAACTAACTACTTAAAAAAAGGAAACTACTTAAAAATCAGAAAACTAGGTACTGGACAGAACCAAGGCCTTGCATGGTCCTCGAACTCAAGCCTTTGGGGAAACCAGCTACTTCAGATGGAGAAATAAGGGTTAGACAGAACCTAGGCATTGCATGGTCCTCGGACCCAAGCCTCTGGGGAAACTAACTACTTAAAAAAAGGAAACTACTTAAAAATCAGAAAACTAGGTACTGGACAGAACCAAGGCCTTGCATGGTCCTCGGACTCAAGCCTCTGGGGAACCCAGCTACTTCAGATAGAGAACTAAGGGTTAAACAGAACCTAGGCATTGCATGGTCCTCGGACCCAAGCCTCTGGTGAAACTAACTACTTAAAAAGAAGAAAACTAGGTACTGGACAGAACCAAGGCCTTACATGGTCCTCGGACTCAAGCCTCTGGGGAAACTAGCTACTTCTAACAAAGACAAGCGTTAGACAGAACCTAGGCATTGCATGGTCCAAGGACTCAGGCCAACAGAAAAACCATTTCCTCATGAAATACCAAGTGCTAGGAAAAGTCAAGGTCTTGCATGGTTCTCGGACTCAAACCTATGGGGAAACTAGTCACTATAGGACGATCTAAGCACTGGACAGAACCAGGATTTTGTACTAACCGTAGGCCCAAACCTAGGGCAAAGCCAACCCCTTTGGTGCTAAGTAATGAGTCCTGTTAGGAACGAAAACCAAGTAAAGCTGAGCGCTAAAGTACAACAACTTAAACCCATCCTAGAAGAACTAGCAAGGAACTCAGGCGGAAAAGTATAGATTAGAAAAAGAAGAAGACTTACAGAAATAAGGAAAAACTCCTCGGGCGAGCCCTTTGTGCTAAAGAAAGTTGCAGGGGCAGTTGAAAGGATGGTGACATTGATAGAAAGGTAAGGTCCGACAGGCCAAGACAATAGGCCTTATAACGTCAAAATCCTCCTCCCCGCCCGAGAGGTCGGACAGCAGAATTTTGAGGGGCTATTGTTGGGCCCCAAATATTTAGCAACCCCGGCCCACTCCCCATCGGGCCCAAGGTCCACGCTGAGGAGAGGGCATAATCCGAGGATAAGCGGACGAGGCCCAAGTCGTCAAAGGACCTCGCCGAGGATGCCCACGTCCTCGACAAGTCGACGTTGAAGGATGGAAGCTATCACTCGCTCATTAAATGCCCGCGACTGACACCATGACCTCATTAATGAGGAAATGACCTATAAACAGTGTTGTCTTGGTTGTTGCAACTCACAAGAGGCTTGAAAAGACCGCTGATGGGACAGGCACTCAAGTATAGGCTTGGATGATCAACAAGTGGACGGCAGAAATCAACTAAACAAGACTATATAATAGATAGAACCCCCAACAAAAAAGAAGAGGGGGAGGTGAGGACCCAGGAGGAGAAATGAAAAAGGGACCTTCAGGGTATTCGAGAACAACCCTTGTATATGTCAGTTCTAAGGAAAGAGATCCTCGGACTAGGCCGAGAACGAACTTTCTTCACGAACACTTAGCCAAAGTCATTGTTATTATCCTCACAAACACTTAGTCAAATTCTTTTATTATTATTCCTATGAATCTCACGTCGACCATTGTTTGCTTTGCTGGTACTTAGCCCTTCTACCCACGCTCTACAAATTTTATTATTTAGGTCCAATTCAATTTGAGTCCTTACAATAATAATGAACCAATGATAGTATTTTTTATTAAGGTTTATTAATTTTGATTCTATAGTTTTTCTCACTTAATAACTCATTTAGAACAAAAATTAAGAAAATAAAATTGTATTAACATCTAATACGATTTTCTCCTAACTTTGACTTTAATATATAAATATAAATAAATAAATATATATATATATATATATATATATATATATATATTATGATGATGAGTATTTAGTGTCCGTTTGGCTTGGACTGAAAAGCTGAAACAGGCGTTTACTTTTCAGCATTTTTTTTTTTTTCATTTCACGGGTTTCAGTCATTTTTTTACTGTTTATGTACTGTTGCGGCTACTGTTCAATGAACAGTAGCCGCAATAGTTGACTTTTCAGCACAAATTTCACTATTCATGGACCCACAAATTTCACTTTTTAGCAATTTTTTCATTAAAAATGGGTCTTACGGTATTATTTACACATTTAAAAATTATTTGTTACAGTATTTTTCAGTTTTCAGTTTGCAGCTGTATCCAAATGGACTCTTAGGGATTTTAGAGATGTTCATCTGTGAATAGCCTATATGGTTTTATTGCTCAAAGTTCCCTAGCATAAAAATAGTGTGGGCCCACAATTAGCATAGAGTACTTGACATTTTGAGAAAAATTATAGCGTGGAACCCACATTCAGTTACTTGTATTGACTTTTTTACTAAAAACATAATAGTGAAACCCACAATAAAAGCTATCGAAGAAAAAAGAATGGTCATTTATTGCGGGACCCATGTGGGGACTGCAAACAGTAAAAAAAAAAAAGAGTTAAGAAGCTGGCATAATTAAGAAAAATGTTAGGACCACAACAAATTATACAATTTTTGCTATAATCTTTTTTCTACCATTCACAACTCGTCACATGACAAATTAGAGGAAAAATTGTTTAACTTTTTGTAGTCATAGGCTCCTAGCATTGTTCTTAATCTAATCACAAAAGCACTTTGAGGTTTAATTTAAAATGGGTATTTTGAAATGTAGGTTTTGATAGTTTAATTTGAAATAGTCATTTTGGAATTTTTAGGATTTGTATTGGTAATTGGGTTATGGCGGCTTTGTTTGGTTTGAGGTGGGGTTCAATTTGAAATTGTGTGGATTTTTGTTGATTTGAGGTTTGTGGTTTTTCTTTTAATCTTTTTTTTGGTTGTAGCTAATGAGAAATGCTATGTGCACAATATTTTATAATACTTTCACAACAAATTTTAAGTGGTAGGTTATTACGGATTGTTACTAGTGGACAGGAAAATAATTTCAGTTGTGGATTCAAATTAAAAACCTGTAACAGTCTGTCAATTATGATTTGTTGTGAAAGTATTGTGAAAAATGTTGTGGACATAGTACTTCTTTGTGGCTAATCATTGGTTGATAGATATAGATTTGAGGTGGTCAATGGTGATTGAGTAATGTTTAGAGAGAGAGAGAGAGAGAGAGAGAACTATCTGAATGACTAAACAATACCAACTCTCACCCAGCCTCTTCTGGCTAAATGTAAGGACACTCTCCAAGCTCTTTTTAGCATAGTTGTTAGTATCGAACGATAAGCAATACATATCGTATCATGTACAAAAAGTTTCTTATCGTAAAGGAGTATCGTAAGTGCTCATGAATCGTCCGATACATAGGTGTGTATCATATCGGTGAATCGTACGTATTGTATGATACATACACATGTGGGTTTAAAATGAGTTTTTTGTTAAAATTTGTGATTTTATTTGTTTTAAACAAGTTATTAGACTTTTTTAACACAAAATTATTGGGAAACTTAATTGAGTCTAATAAAATAGCAAGAAGCAAGTCCATGAGTTTTTTTTTTCCTCCCTTCTCTTTCTCCTACCAAATTTAGATTATACTCATGACACTCACTTTCATATTGACAAATTTATTATCTGCGCTATTAACAATGTATTAAATGAAAATATAATTATTTTATTATTTTATTATTATTGTTATGAGTCTAAAAAGCTAGAATGCGAAGAAAAAAATGCAAAGAATAAATTATTAGAATAAAAGAAATAGTAAATGTTGATAATAATGAAGAAAATGTCTATGAAAAATTAATTTGGCAAGATGCTGAACATGATAATAACATTGACTTAGATAAAGTTGATTAGCCAAGATTATGAAAAAATATTATTATTTTGGTTCATATATCATGTATTATTACTTATGAGTTTAATCAATTTGAACGTGCATGTTATACACATAAGTTCATTTGATTTACATAGTTAGCTTTGTTAAATTTTATTGCATAAGTAATGATTATATTGGTAATTAGTTGAATATATTTCAAATTTATAGTGAATATACATTTTATATATGTGTATATATATATATATATATATATAATTATTTTATAATTTTATTAGATGTTTTTCTATCTTATAATACACGATTTGATACGATACACAATACAAAAAAATAAAAAATCAATTCACAATACAATTCACAATTTGAAAACTATACTTTTTAGGAGGTCCATCTCAAGGAATCTAACAAGGCTGTTCACACCTTACCCTTACCAAAATCTAACAAGGCTCACAGCCCCAACCTTTTGTATCTTATGTAACACATCCTTTTGTTGTTATGGAGGTTTTTATTTCAGACAATTGATGATTAATATGATCCATCATCCATGTTTAACCAAAAAAAAAAAAAAACAGATAAAATCAAATACCGACTAACGGACCCTACCCTCACCAATAAATATTAAAAAAATGAATATTTATTAAATTTGATTTAAAAATATATCTTAGTAAAATGCATCACGTGCAAGTGTATATGATAGCATTTTTCATCCAAATAAACCAACAGAATGATAACAGATTGACTAATGTTTACAATTTCAATGAAAAGGACATGGTCAGTTTGATTTAAACCCATAGTTATGTTCAATTTGAAAAAAAATTCTCAATTAGGTAACTAAGCACTAGGTTAATTTTAATAAAAATATTTCATACTTGACAACAATTGTTGCATTTACAAGAGCTACTATAATACTAGAGATATAAATTTTTTTAGTCAGTTTGATTTAAACCCATAGTTATGTTCAATTTGAAAAAAATTCTCAATTAGGTAACTAAGCACTAGGTTAATTTTAATAAAAATATTTCATACTTGACAACAATTGTTGCATTTACAAGAGCTACTATAATACTAGAGATATAAATTTTTTTACAAAAAAATTTTCAAACTGTTGATGTGGTGGGTGATTATTGTTTTATTGGTAAATAAAAAAATGACATTAATGATGAGTTTAGATGAAAATTAATAAGAAGTTGGACACATCAACAATTTGTAAAAATGTTGTAAAATAATTTGTGGATGTAGCATTAGTAGGAATAACTTTTACTAAATGCAATGCTTCCATTCAGTGTTCTAATGTCATGAATTATGTCACCGTCAAATACAGAAATTCATCAATCAAACATGTGCCTTGTATTACCTAAACTAATAAGCAAGAAGTCAATAAGATGAAAGCATTTGAGAAACAGTGGTGGCCAAATAAAAGTATCACATATGAAATAATTTCTTTTTTGAGAAAGTTTCAACCCGTGACGTCTGCTCTTGATAATAGTTTTTTATCATCAAATCAAGATATTAATCAGTTTTTGGTATATGCGAAGATTAAACTCCAGATCTCTTATTCAAATATCAGAAACTTTATCAATTGAGATAACTAGAACCCACAAAATAAATCAATATTACAGGTCTATTTGGGATTTACTTATTTTGCTGAAACTGAAAACTTTTTGTTGAAAGTACTGTAGATAAAAGTAAAAGTTAGTTGAAATAGTACAAATAAGTCCTATGAATAGTATTTAAAAGTGTAGTGGGGCCCATAAATAATAGCAAAAATAAACTGAATAGAAAAATAAGTTAGTTTTTTAATTTGAATCCGCTGCTGATGCCGAAGTGCTTCCTTCATCGTCTCAAGTAAGGGATTAGGCCCTAGAAGACACCAGACATCCCCAGAGTCTGTCTTCGAATAAGGAAGTACCAGCAGATAATGAAGTAGGTCTGGTCACTCGAGCAGAATTTATGGCCATGTTAGATAGAAATCACCAGGCCGTAAATGAGCACTTCGATAAACAGATTCAAGAAATGACCGATAGATATAAACGAGAAATTGAACGAATAAAGGAGTCATGGAGGCGTGACTGTGAAATCATGCTTTGGTACAGTTAACAAGGTTGGTCATTCATATTTTTGGAATCAAGTGCTATGTGAAAGATATAGAAGTACAGTATGGAAAGTTATGGAGGTTTACTTTACTGCTTATGGTGAGATAACTTGGAAAAAGATTTTTGGAAAAAGCTTCACACATGACATAAAATTTTATAATAATAACTAATAATAAAAAAATACTATTAAAAATTTTACGATCAAAAGTTTAAAGAAATTTATAATAATGCTTTTATTTATTTTAATGAATTACCATAATTTTTAGTTTTGATTAAAAAAAAAGATTTATGGTCATTTAACTTGAAATTTTTGTTGACTATTTTATTGTTTAATTTTGTTAATATTAATTTTTAAAAATTTTCATTTAATTTTAGTTAATGAAAATCAAACTCACAATAGGCTACTCAAAACAATAAAGCGAGTTAAAGAAAATTATATTTTAAACCCAATATGGCGGTTTCAAATTGAAACTGTACTTATATAATTGATAAACTAATATTTACACACGTCGTTGCGTGTGCTCAAAAATTCTTCTATTTTTTTTTTTTTTCAAAATACAAAACTTTAAATTATGATGAATAGAAAATTTTGTACTTTTGGAAAACAAATTTGAAAAGCCTTTTGCGCATGCAGAGGCTAGTCTTTGACCATGGTCATATAAAAATTCTAAATCCAATTATTAAAATATTGCAAGAATATATTGCATTGATTAGAAATATATATAGCACAAATAGCAAGAACTTCTCAGTGCAATTCCTCAAGCAAGATATTCCGTTAGTTGGGAAAAAAATTAAAAAGAAAAATAGAACAAAATTACCATGGGGCATAATGTATTTGACCACTTGCAATTCCCAAACGTTAATAGCAAGCATTCCAGGGTCAATGCCGTAATTAATAGCTTCACACATTCATAGATTCACTCATGAAATTTTTGTGTTGTTTTGAGTCATGTACTGCCTACTGAGTACCAAGCGGAGTAAGCACGAAATCTAAGCTAGATGTCATCCAATTCCAACCGCATTAATGTAGACATTTATTTAGAAAAAGTCACGTAATTGTTAACAGGAAAATGCTAACGAATGCTCTTAGAGTATTGGTTAATAATCTTTTAAAAAAAGTTTTTATGGGAAAAGAAAAAAAATCAATTAATGTTTTGATAGTTTTTTTTCATTTCCCATAAAAGTGATGTCCAAATTTTCCTAAAATAGATTGTTAACCAATGCCCTAACGGCACTTGTTAATAAATCATAATAAGAAAGTTTTGGCATTTTTTTTTATATAAAATAGAAATTTTATTTTAGTCTAATATAAGTGTATATGTGCTTATATAAAAAAAAAATGTATATATGTGTGAAGCTCCTTCCTATAGACTTGAACCCCGACTCTTGCCCCCCACTCTCCACAAGCATTTATACTTGTGGAGTGACCACCGCACTAAGGGTGCGCGGTGGTAAGAAAGTTTTGACATTACTTTCATGGAAAATATAAAAAATTATCTTTAAAATTAATTGTTTTATCATTTTTCCATAAAATGTTTTTAAAAATAGTTTTTAAGCCAATGCCCTTAGGGGTTAATATTTCCCATTTAGAAAATAATAAATTGATTTGTTAGTAAAAGAGAAAATGGGATACAGAAAAATGTTTTGAAAAGGTAGAGAATAAGAGATTTAAAAAAAAAAAAAGTAATATTAGAAAAGCAATTATGAAAAGAAAAATACATAACCAACAGATAATAATTTTAAACTTGCCCCATCCTCCCTTAAAAGTTACCATAGCTTTTGAGTGGAGTTGTAGTGTGCCTTTATGTTATAACCTATTTCCCTCTCCCTTTTGTGTGTGTGTGTGTTTGTTTCTCAAAAAAATAAAAGAGTAATTGTCCCACATTGCTTAAGAGAGTGTGTTGTGTGTAGTATAACTTGCCCCACCCTCTCTGAAAAGTTACCATGACTTTTGAGTGGAGTTATGGTGTGCCTTTATGTTAGAACCCCTTTCTCTCTCCCTTATGTGTGTGTGTTTGTTTCTCCACAAAAAAAAAAAAAAAGATAATAATTTTAACAATGTGAATGAGACATACCTCTTTGAAAAGAAAAATTGTGATAAAATAAGAAAAGAAATGGTGGAAACCAAAGCAACGGTATAAATAAACTGAAAAAGAGACTTGAGAAAGAGATAAAGAAAAAGAGATTAAAAAAAAATTTTGAGATTAGTAAAAAAATTATGAAAAAAAAATACACAAATTAATAATTTCAACAATGTCAAAGGAAACAAACATTTCTTAAATTGGAGATAATAATGAAGTGAGCAAAAAATTGAGGAAATTAAAAAGCTTATGCGAAGGAACTGAAAAAAGAGAAGTGTGAGATATATATAAATAGAGATAATGTGTACTTTTACAATGAGAATATGATAAAGAAGAAGATATTTGAAAAAAGAAGAAGTGAGATTTGGAAGGGGTGAAAGTGGAATGTGGGAACTGTTGGAAACCACGGATAGAGCCAGAACTTGGAGTTAGAGCGGCGGCTTTGCTATTTCTTAGCCGGGTTTTGTGTGTGTGTGTGTAGTTAATGCGTGCATTTGCAACTAGGTAATGGCAGGATTATTTTATTTAAATTATTTTAAAGGGTCAAATTGTTTGTTTTGGTAGAATTGGCTGATTGGATTTAATTTATATTTGGCTTTACTATTAGTCATTTTTGTTGTTGGACTAATTTTTTTGAGCTTGTATATTTTGTTTTAGATTTTAGATTTAGTGATTTTTTTTAGGTCTTTAAAATGAGGAAAATGCTAGAGTTACAATTTTTTTTTTTTTTTTTTTACAAATTGTTGATGCGATGAGTAATTACTGGTAAGAAAAAAAGTCATGTAAGTAGTGGGTCAAATGAGAACCAATAAAAATTTGCTATCTCAATAGTTTGTAGAAAAGTTTGTGGCCATATATTATTATTCTTAAAAGAATCAATAATAATATTAAGGGGTAAAGTGTAATTTTACAGAATAAATTGCTAAAATTAGTATCCATGCATCTACATATTTGGGGGCAAGTCAAACTCTAGCTCGTCCCTTTGAAACTAAAACCATTTAGTTTGAATTTGTAGGAGTGGGAGAGTAGAAGTTGATCTAAAATCAAGGATTTTGAAGCTAAAAATTTGAGTCCTAATTTAAAGGTGAAAAAAAATTGTGGGTAGAGAGATAGCTGCACTTTGATTGGATATGTATTTAAGAGTCTGTTTGGAAACAACTTATTTAGTTGAAACTGAAATTTTTTTACTAAAAATACTGTAAATAAAGCTAAAAGTAGTTGAAATAGTATAGCGAGATCCATGAATAGTACCAAAAGTGCAATGAGACTCATGAATAGTAGAAAAATAAGTTAAATAGTAGCAAAAATAAACTAAATAGTAAAAAAATATGGGTTTTTAAGTCAATTCCAAACGCAACCTAAGAAATGGGTAAGTGAAAATAATTAAGAGTAGAGAGATAGCTGCACTTTAATTGGATATGTGTTTAAGACATGGATGGTAAGTGAGAAGTTAGAATTCAAATAAAAAAAAAAATAATTACGTGGGAAAAAGCCAGTGTTTAATGAATTTGAAATGTAAACTACTATTTTTCTTATTTATTTATTTTTAATTTAAGAATAGACAATATATGAGTTATTAATAAGTTCTTAAGGTCTCATAATATTTATAAGATCCCGAGTTAGCATTTTGGGGATACCCTTGAGAGATTCATTCCTGTAACAATCTAATGTGTATGGGATAAGGGGTTGCATTTGTTTGAGGGAATAGTTAAATACTCGAAAAAGTCTTGATTTATCAATATATATATACACACACATTAACAACTTAGAATTCTTTTCAAAACCTAAATATTTAGTGACAAAAAATAAAGTTTGGGATTCTTTTTTACTTTATTATGTTGTTTGATTGCCAAAGTCCTTAATTCTTTTTCTTTAAAAAAAAAATTTATTCTTGATTTGGTTTCCGCGTGTGTTTCGCATCCAACGGAAACTTCTAATGCAAAAACATAGTTCTTAAAATAGTGTAAAATTGTCATACTTTAATGTAATAGCAGTTATTGAATTTTTTTTATTTTTTTGTTTTAAGTATTGGTTTTTTCATAGAAAAAAAATTGACAATAATAATTAAGTAGCTTTGGTGTCTATAAAGAAAAAGTTGATAAGAACAAATATTATATTGAAAATAATTAATAA
The DNA here is from genome assembly GCA_023736055.1 of Quercus glauca. Classification (NCBI taxonomy): domain Eukaryota; kingdom Viridiplantae; phylum Streptophyta; class Magnoliopsida; order Fagales; family Fagaceae; genus Quercus; species Quercus glauca. Next base: position 10,760,493 of record CM043316.1, on the reverse strand, counting down.
TAATTGTGGTTACCAAATACTAATGTTAGTGATAGTATTTGGGTCACAATCTATTTATATGTGTGACAATGCTTAATCCTATAGATGAGGCCTCAAACTTCCCTTGGTCCCTCTCAAATCCCCATTGTTTCCTTGTGTTTTTCTCACTATTGTTCCTTCCTTCCCCAGTTTTTCCAACCCCTAAGCCTTTACCTTCTTCCCCTTTTTATAGTCTCTCATTAGTGGGATGATCATTATTATTTCCCCACTTCACACACATTCCTACGTTCATCAGAATCCCAAGGGATCTTCACGACTTTAGAGAATTCCTTTGGAACTTGTTCCAGACGCCGAATAGTGTTTGGGAGTGGTTCCCTAATGCCACTATTGGTCTTTAGCTATTAATCCCGCTAGGTTCGTGTTTCACCCCAACTACCTTTGTTATCGGTTAGAGTTTTGCCGACCACTCAAGAACCTCTCAGGTTGTTGACCACTCAGCCAAGGTCCTAATCTCGAGGTTGGGCCCATTGTGATAAGGCCCAAGTCTGATTCTCTCCTTGCGTACCAATTTCAATTCATCTGATGGGCCTTGGGCTTTATGCTAGGTTTCGATCAAGTGGGCAGACATGGTCGCCCAGGCCCAACTCACCCACAATAATAATAATTTTTTTGTATTTATCCATAGGAAAGTGGCTGAATGGGTTCATATTTTTAGGGTTGAGTTGAGCTAGAAACATGTGTTTTGAAATTTGGTATTTGACGTTGTTGACCCTATTTTTAAGTGTACTCACTATGTTTATTGATAAGGGTATTTTCGAATCACACAAAAGTCTAGTTCAAGAAAGAAAATTTTATGGAGAATCTTGTGACATTATATATTGACCTTATCCCTAAAACATTTGTAGTAGAAGTGATTGGTCACTTGATGTGGTATTTTTTGACTTCTAGAGAAGTCCAGATCAAAGAGAGGAATCTTGTGACGTTATTGACCCTATTCCTAAAACATTTGTAGGAGAAGTCATTGGTTACTAGATGAGGTATTTTTAACCTTCAGAAAAGTCCAAATCAAAGAGGGGAATCATATTATATATAGTATAGATTTGTATTTGATGTTGTTAACCCTATTTTTAAGTGTACTCACTGTGTTTATTGATGAGGGTATTTTCAAAACACATAAAAATTCAATTCAAGAAAGAGAATTTTATGGGAAATCCTGTGACATTATTGATCATAAACATTTGTAGGAGAAGTCATTGGATATTGGATGAGGTATTTTTGACCTTTAGAATATTCCAAATCAATGAGGGGAATCCTGTTATATATCGTATAGATAGAATAAACTTTATAGATTAGGAGGTTACAAATCAAACCTTATAATTTTGTTGTTTCTAAAAAAAAAAAAAAAGTAATGTTATAGGCACCAACTTCTTATTGGTTTCTATTTGGATCCACCACCAATATCACTTTTACATTTACCAATAACTACTTGTCACATCAGTAGTTGGTAAATTTTTTTATAAAAACGTTTGTATCTCTAACATTTTCTAAAAAAAAAAAAAAAGTAAAAGCCTTATAATTTTGTAAGTTATGCATTAGTTTATACTTTTATAAGTTACACATTAGCCTATAAACTTCCAAATCCAGTTTAACTAAAATCTTGATCCTAAGAGAGAAGATAAGATTTGAATTGAATTGGATTTAAAATGACAGGATTTAATTTGTAACTTATATCCGGGCAATTTTTTTTGGCTCACTTTTTTCGCATTCACTTTCATGTTTTAAAATGTGAACATTTTTCCATCAATTGTGATCAATAATGTAAAATAGTGAATATAAGCAAGGGTAGGAAAATTTTCCTAATTTATTTTATCATGTCATGTGAGAAAAGTAGAGAAAATTTAGGATTATATCTTTTATCACGACGGTAATGTGATAGATTATGAGTGGTAGATAAAATATGTGATAAATTATTAGTGATGAAGAAAAAATGTTAGATCTATATAAAAGTGACAGACAATCTTTCCCGATACGTAGCAAAAAAAGTTGTGGTTCTAGAACTAGAGGTGTGCAGCCAACCCACCAACCCAACTTGTTGGGTTGGGTCGGTTTTTAGAGGTTGGTGGGTTGGGTTGGGTTATGGAATTTTTTTTAATAGTAGGTCGAATTGGGTTCAAGTCATAACAATTACAACCGGCCTAACTTGACCCGACCTACCTATATATTTAAAATTTAAATTATATATATTTAATATAAATTTACAAATATATTTTATAATTAATAAAATTTTATTTAACTTTTTTTACCCTATTCGGCTCTTCCTATATAAAACCCAATTACTTTACAAATCCTAACAATCTTATTTCTCTCCATACTGCCTCCTGCTTCCACTCTCTCACTCTACTCTTATTTGTTTATAACTGAGTTAAGATACTAATTCATGTATATTTTGTTTATAAACTCAGTTGAATATATTTTGTTTATAACTGAATTAAAATATTAGTCTATGTATATTTTATTTATCAAATTAGGTAGCAGGTGAGATATATATATATATATATATTTTAATCAGTTTAATAATAATAGTAAGTCCAATTCATGGGTTCAGTCCAACCCATGGGTTCAACCCGACCCAATCCAATCCACGTGGGTTGGGTTGAAAAATCCCTTTAACCCGACTCGACTCAATCTATGCGCACCCTTATTTAGAACATGTTGAGAGAGAGAGAGAGTATGAAGTGAAGTATATGTCACTTTTCTATCATTTTACTAAAAAATTTTCACTTATTTAAAATTACTGAGTCAGTACTCAGTTTCTGTTTAAAAATATTTTTTAACTCAATAATTTTAAATAAATATAAAATTTTTAGTAAAATGGTAGATCACATAACGTGAATTTTATAATTTCTCCACCTCCTTACTCACACGACTCACTGTTCTCCCCACGTCAAAATCTCAATTCTTTCCAAAATTCTTAAACTACCGCCATGAAACTAAACTCATATTCCCAAAATGCCCTCCACTACCCACCCCAACTGACCCTGAACTCAGCTCACCCCTACTAAACACGATGGCACACAAGTAAAATTTTCTCCAATTCGGGCCCACTTTTATAAATCAACTTTCCCCCTCGCTCTGGAATTTCCAAAATCCAAAATTCTCCAGAACACTCCACACTCCACTCTCATATTCCTCTATTTCTCACCTTTTCCTTCTAGTTTTCTCTCGAACTCTCTCAATTTACTTCTGTAGAGAGGGAAAATTCCCGACCTATCACAAGCTGACACGTCACACTACCAAGTCCACAAAATACAGCCAATCACAAAGTGCCATGTATTGCTACTAGGGTTTACTATTATTACTCAGTAGCCAATGGAAATTTGCCAAGTGTCATGCAAAAAACCAATCACACATCAAGCGCACGTGTAAGCGATGACCTAAGCAACCTCGCACGTGTAAGCAATGACCCAAGCAACCTCGCATGTGTAAGCGATGACCCAAACGGACCAATCAGATCGTGCCACGTGTCACCAGTCAGATTTCGCCACGTGTCACTCATCCACCCCAAAACTCCTATAAATAGAAGCCTTCCTAGGCATTTAGGAGGGCGCCAAGCCATCTGAAGCACAAGCAGCATCAGAGAAGATTCAGAAGTACTGAAGCTCTGCCGGAACCAAGCTCTAAAGCCTCCAAGAACTTCAAGAACTTCAACTTCAAATACGAAGAACATTCGAAGAGAAATCATCAAAATCATCCGCCTAGATCCAAAAGTCTGCGGGAATCAAGCCTAAAGTGTCCGAAAACATCAACAAACCATAAATCAGTGAAGCTCTACGGATCAAGCCTCTAAAGCACCGAAGAACTTCCACCATAAACCTTCAAATACGAAGAACATTCAAATAGGAATCATCCAAATCATATTCCTACATCTCAAAGCTCACTGGAATCAAGCTCAAAAGCCTCCAGAAACCTCAACAAATCACAAATCAGTGAAGCTCTACGGATTCAAGCCTCTAAAGCACCGAAGAACTTCCACCATAAACCTTCGAAGACGAAGAACACACCAAGAACATGAAGAACACATGAAGAACACGAAGAACGTGAAGAACAAAGGATTTCTAACAAGCTCATAGCCAGAGATTCATTGTAATTCCGTTTCAAAGATCTTCGATCCATTCCTCAGCCAAATTGAAGGATATTTTGTGTTCAAATCACAATCACATTACCATAAATCCAAATCAACAAGTCTTTCAAGGAGATCGAATCAGAGGATAACTCTTTTGTAATCAACAGAGAATTGTACCACACATTCATCAATACAAATTCGCACCTTGTGACACTATTTTACTTGTTCGACTTTATTTCGAACCGAGAAATTTAGTCGTCCACATATTCTGGCACGCCCAGTGGGACCTCTCTGCCTCTCATCTCATTCTTCTTCAAAGAAATCATCATCATCATCTTGCTACCAACTTCAATGGCCTCTAGCAAGAACATCCAAGCTTCAACAGCTACTTCAACTAAAATTGGTACGACTACCACCAACAACTACATTGGTGCAATCAATTGTAGCCAACCTAAAGCAAACAATCAACTTCAATATCAATCAACTAAGGAAGCCAAGGTCCAGACAATCATCTCCTTAGACCCTCTCACAAGAAACAAGGTCATTAACAAGGACATCTCCACCTTGGAACATCTCAAGTATGGGGGCAAATCCCCTTCTTCCTTCACAAGAAGTTGGTTGCACGACTTCTCTCCCATCAAAGGGAACCAAAAAGATGAGATTTCACGTGCTCACTCCAATCCATTCTCTTCTCCATCATCTTGGGAAGTTGTATCAGTCATGATGACTAACAGCTCTACCATGGAAGAAAAGATGGCTGAAATGGAGCAAAGGGTTGTCCTTCTCACAAAAGCACTTGAAGATAAGGACCTCCAAATTGCAACTTTAATGAACAAACTTGAAGTACAAGACCTTGGTGAATCAAGCCATGGTCATAAATTCACATCTGCAACGAATGACGAAGGGAAAGAAACTCAAGACACTCCTCAACAAGAAAAATCTACTTCGGTTGCTTCGTTATCAGTTCAACAATTGCAAGACATGATAACAAATACCATCCGAGCACAATATGGAGGTTCTTCTACAAGTTCTCTCACATATTCAAAACCCTACACAAAGCGCATCAACAACATGAGGATGCCAAATGGGTATCAACCCCCCAAGTTCTTGCAATTTGATGGCAAAGGAAATCCTAAGCAACACATTGCTCACTTTGTAGAAACTTGTGAGAACGTGGGGACTCAAGGAGGCCTTCTTGTAAAGCAATTTGTTCGTTCGCTCAGGGGAAATGCCTTTGATTGGTATACAGACTTAGAACCTGAGTCAATCGACAGTTGGCAACAACTCGAAAGAGAGTTTCTTGATCGATTCTATAGCACGCGTCGTACGGTGAGCATGATGGAGCTTACTAATACCAAGCAATGGGAAAATGAGCCAGTGGTCGATTATATCAATCGATGGCGTTCTTTGAGTCTAGATTGCAAGGATAGACTTTCTGAAATTTCTGCTGTGGAGATGTGCATCCAAGGCATGCATTGGGGACTTCTTTACATCCTTCAAGGGATAAAGCCTCGAACATTTGAAGAGTTAGCAACTCGTGCGCACGACATGGAATTGAGCATTGCTAACCATGGAAGTACAAACCCTCCCATACTTGAAGAAAGCAAAAAGGAAGTAAGGAGGAATGATAGGAATGCAAAAATCAGCCTCAAAGACCCAATGGTTGTTAACACTACCGAAGTCAAGGTTCCAAGAAGAGGAGCAAATGCAAATGAAAAACGACTTGAAGGATGGCAAAAGAATGAGATGCGTCGTCTGACTTTTAAGGAACGTGAGCAAAAAGTATATCCGTTCCCCGATGAAGATGTGCCAAACATCTTAGAACAACTATTGCAGTTGGAACTAATCGAATTGCCAGAATGCAAGCGGCCGGAAGACATGGGGAAAGTTGATGACCCTAACTACTGCAAATATCATCGCATCATTGGCCACCCAATCCAAAAATGCTTCGTCTTCAAAGAACAAATCATGAAGCTTGCCAAAGAAAACAAGATCGATCTAAACTTCAATGAAGTTGTCGGGTCAAACCATGTGACCGTTGCTTGTGATGTACTTCCAACTCTCAAGCAGGGGGCAAACACCAACCAAGCTTACAAGTTGATCAACAATGATGATGCAAGGATCGGCCCCATCAATGGGAAGTTCCTTAAACACTTCTACGCTTGAACATCGAGGACTGCTCCTTGGCAAGAGCTTAAACTGCCCACTGTAACGCCGCAAGAGTACATGATGTCCTTCCATTATCTCTGAAAGCGTACCAATAAGAAGAAATTAATTCCACTCTATGTCACCAATTGCTAGTGTGGCGTAGTGGTTGGATGCCCAAGTCGCCCTTGAGAGGTCTCGGGTTCGATTAGTGGTGATACCCACTATTACACACTGAGCCCTCCTTTTTTGCAAAAAACAAAAAAAAAAAAAAAAAAAACAAAAGCAAAAAAAAAAAAGCAAAAAACAAAAAAAACAAAAACAAAAACAAAGAAATCATCCAAAAAGAAAATATCAAAAAGAAAATATCAAAAAATCATCAAAAAAAAATTATCAAAAAAAATTTCTGTTGAATTACGTGATGACTTGATCCCTCTCCGGGGTACGTAGGCAGCTTAGTACTTGTCACTAAGTTCAGTCACATGAAAAGAAAAAAAGATTGCCAGTCTAGCTCGAAGAATTTTGCAATTGTTGTCAATATGCTTTCAAGGTCCCTTTGGTTGGCAAGGCATTGCTTAAAGACAGTCAACCGCTCAATAGGATGATCAAAGATCGTTGCAGTTGAAGATGAAGACTGTAAGGAGTTGACGTTGCTTAGCTTTCCTCGAAATGATGAGAAACATAAGTTGATTTTGGGTTGTAGAGCAAAATAAAATCTTCAACATCTTTTGCAAGAAATGAAGTCTGCATGGCATTGCCCATCTTATATGGACATTCTCCCACGTCTCCGAAGTATGCTTTGTAGCACTTATCTCCTGGAGGCATCTTCTCGTACCTTGCAAGTCTAAGCTACATCATCTCCTTTCTGAGTAGTGTCGTTTTACATCATGTCTCTGAAATTTGGATGACGTCAACTTCCTCCAGAATGATGATTGATTATATATCCGAAGTCGGTGTTGCATCATCTCTCCTTTATGGGCATGTTCATGCAGTGTCGAATTCTTGGTGGCATGTTCTGACATCTTCAAAGTATTGGCACCATTCTTTCCCTCATCTTCAAGGTTTTGTTGGCCTTTCCTTGCATCTTCAACATCTTGTTGGCATCTTTGAAATCCTGATGTCTAGCTACAGTGCTATGCACCTCGATGTTTGAGCTATGTTGCCTCTGAAAATTGATGCTGTTATAGCTTGATTATAAAGACAAATATGGGTGCGACTTCAAATGCGAGTGCAAGTGCTAGTATGGAGTGTTGTCGTGGCTTCATGACAAGGATGAGCGTTGGCACAGGCCTCGATGCGAATAAAATGCTGGCATATCTTCATGACAAAGATGAACGTTGGCACGGCTTCAATGCGAATGAAGTGTTGACGTGGCTGCATGGCAAAAACGAATGTTGGCATCTCTGAAATTTGGATACAGTGTTCTGCACCCTCGATGTCTGAGCTATGTTGTGTCTGAATATCTGTGCAAATTCAATGCGAGTGCAAATGCTAATGTGAAGTGTTGATGTGGCTTCATGGCAAAAATGGATGTCGACATAGCTTTGGTGCGAATGAAGTGTTAACGTGGCTTCATGATAAAGATGGATGTTGGCATGGCTTCAGTGCAAATATTACTTCAATGTGACTTCAGTGCTAATGTGGAGTGTTGACATGGCTTCACGGCAAAGATGGATGTCGGCACGACTTCAATGCAACCGAAGTGTTGACACAGCTTCAATGCAAATGGTGGTGCGACTTCATGACATATGTAAATACAAATATAGCTTCATGGTAAAAATAAATGTTGGCATGGCTTCAGTACAAGGACAAATGCTGGCATATCTTCATGGTAAAGACTCTTGATGTGGCTACATTGCAAAGACTCTTGAGATGGCTGCATTGAAAAGACAAGTGTTGGTGCGGCTTAATCGCCAAAGAAAGCATGCTGCATGACAAAAACAAGCAACAACAAAAAAAGACTTGTTAGAAGAAAATCTCACAGCATGTCTAAATAAATTTAAAAAAAAAAAAAAAAAAACAGAGAAAGAGAGAGCTTCAATTGTAATCTCTAGCCTGTTAAAAAAAAAAAAAAAAAAAGTTAGTACAAACTGAGTATGTTAAAAAAAAATGAATAAAAATAAAAATAAAAAAAAAAGGAAAGGGAAAAGAAAAAGAAGAGAATGCATAATTTCTCTACACTTCAGAGTATTATGTCACTCACAAAAAAACTCTGCTTGTGTAATTTAGTTCATGCCCGGATGGCCTTATATAGAGAGGTTTGTGGAGTTCAAAGTCAGATTTTGCAACTCACATGCATTCAAAAATCAAAGAAGACTGCACCAAAAATTGAAATGAAGGATGACATACAGAAAACGGTGGCTCATCACCCACCTAAAGACCTACAAGTCTAAACCTTGGTACAACTTTGTCAGAGTTGTTGAAAAGCCACATAAATCCAACAATGATCCGCATCCTTCTCTGAAAAATTTGTGCAAATCAGTTCAGGATTTCACAAAACTGAACCCACAGGGACCTTAAACGGACTGCGATCTACAAAACCGAGAAAGCTCATCAACCACAGAGCCACCACGCGCTGCCACGCGCCGTCACAAGCTCGCGGTAGCCAACTGTATCATTTCTCAAAAATGTGAAAATCTGTTCACAATTTTTCAAAACTGACACTACAAGGGTCTTCTACAGCCTCAAAACTGCAAAACCTGAAAATTTCAGGCCCAAAGAGTACGGCACGCGCCCCCACGCGCCGCCACAAATTCCGGCAGTCAGTTCACGCGCCTCCATCTATAGTCACGCGCTCACACGCGCCGGGCATCTTTCCCACGCGCCACGCGCTGGCACGCGCCACACGTGCCACGGGCCTGGCCTTGTGACGTCACGGATGACGTCATCCCCCACTGACCTTACCCGGTTTGACCGACCCGGTTTGACTTGGACCGGTTCGACCCGAAGATCTGACCCGGTCCGAACCAAAAAAAAAATAAAGAAAAAAAAAAATTTCTTTGACCGAGTTTGACCTTTGACTTTGACCAAAAAGTCAAAATTTTCAAAAAGAAGCCTGTCCCACTCAGTTTTTCGAGTACATTCCGATTTTGGGATCCGTTTCTTCATTCGAAGCTCGGAAATGGTGCAAACGTCCAATTTCCAAAAAGTTGACTTTTGCGTAAATGTTGACCGAAAGTCAAAATTTTTAAGATGGACCTATCTTGCTCAATTTTTCGCGTACATTCCAATTTTGGAGTCCGTTCCATCATTTGAGACTCGAAAATTGCACAAATAACTCAATTCCAAGATAGTTGTCTTTTGTGTTGAAATCAACCCAAAGTCAAGATTTTCGAGCCAAACTTATCTTGCATAGTTTTTCATGACTTGGAAATCACCAATCTAATCCACATCTCCGAAGCACTGACAATGTCCAAAACTAAAACTCTCAATATCAAAATCTGAGATTCATCCATTTAGTTTGGATCCCCTCAAGGTTATTCTCCAGGCTTCATCAAGGCTTCCCTTTCAAAAGTACAAATAAACTCTCACAAGGGTGTCTTGAACTTGAAATCACATCGGGTCACCCGTCCAACTCACCATTCCCCTTTCGGTGCCAAACATTCCCACCTACCATTCTTCATCTCTCTCACCTACCATTCTCGCTCTCTACCGGTCTCTCACCTACCATTCTCATCCACCGGTCTCACCAAAAATTCACATCCGCCATTCTTAAACTATCCATCCACCATTCTTCGTCTCTCCACTATAAATAGAAGGGCCGAATTCATCAAGAGCTCATCCAGAAAAAAAAAAAAAAAAAAAAAAAAAAAAAAACACACTGAGTCATGAAATGAAGATTTGCTTTTTTCAAATTTTCAAGTCCTCCTTCTCACAGCCATTTCTCACTATGGCTTCATCATTCTCAACACTTAGCGACCAATATTGCTTCACTTTGAAATCGACCCTCTCACGGTTCGGTAGAAACCCTCTTCACAACATCATTGTAGTTTTGAGATCCAAACAAATTTTGTTTCTCCCCTTAACAACCACAGTTGTCCATAAAATTACTCATAACAAGGTCTGTGTCGGCCTTCCATGCTTCCGTGGACTTGGTTGGCCAGGAAATCCAAGTCCAGCTGATACACCTGTTCCTAGGCTCAGGGCTTTTGTAATCTCTCTCCAATTGCTTGGTCTTCCAACAGAAGCAGTGGTTCGGAACAAACAGCAACTTGGCTGGTTTTTAAGACCAGAATCACAAGTTAGCCCCATCTTTCATTTTTTTGTGCTTTTCCAACAAGAAGCAGTAAGTGAAGATGGTAAAAAGTGTTGGGGTATCCTACAAATTGTCTTCCATCCGACATTTGAGGCAACCTTCAAGGCACCAGCTCATCAGAGTTCAGTCTTTGGAGCCGGCAAATGGTTGCCAAAACCTTATGCCATGTCCCAACCACAGTGGGATCCAAAGGTCATCGTTGCTGGTACCTCAAAACACACTTTCTGGAATTACTCCAACTTAAATACAACTTGAAGTATTTCAGAAGATACTCTTCTGAAATTACTTCAACTTAATGTCTGTCGGTCTGGTCCCATTACACAAACGCATTCAATGACTTACCGTCAGACCCCCAGCAACATACAGTCAGTCCCGGATCCAAAGTTGTACTTCCCAGAAACATCTACACTAAGGGATCCCCGACATACAGGGCCAGTGCCATGATGGTGTATGTTTCACCCATTCGCTTTGCTTCATCCCCGCCATCTTCACCACCAACACCAGCATCACCAAAATCCCTAAACTTCTGAAATTACCTCAGCTTAACTTGAGTGAAACAATTACACATGCGCATTCAACCACATTCCCACATGGCCTCGCCATAATCCGAAGTATACTCTTCTGAGATAACTTCACCGGGAGTTCTTAAAAACACGAGGCTAGCTCCATGACTCTGCATGCTGTACCCAGCCACCATACTCGCATCCTCCCCATCTTCTACACCTTGTGATCGCCACCAATGATCCAAAATATACTTCTGAAGTTACTTCAACTTAACCTCTGTTGAGAAGACTCAGTCATGCGAGCACATTCAAATACCGGCAGACCCCTTTTCGGTCTCATCAAAACCTTTCATATGGGTGGGTCTACTCCTCGGAAATTATCTCATCCTGATAAAAGCTCCACCATCTTCAATTACTTCATTTGAAGAACCAAATGTAAAAGTCTATTTTCGAAACTCGTTCCCACACCACACTCTGAAACTGTGTGCGTGAACGAGTCTCGAGGGGGCATTTGTAGAGAGGGAAAATTCCCGACCTATCACAAGCTGACACGTCACACTACCAAGTCCACAAAATACAGCCAATCACAAAGTGCCATGTATTGCTACTAGGGTTTACTATTATTACTCAGTAGCCAATGGAAATTTGCCAAGTGTCATGCAAAAAACCAATCACACATCAAGCGCACGTGTAAGCGATGACCTAAGCAACCTCGCACGTGTAAGCAATGACCCAAGCAACCTCGCATGTGTAAGCGATGACCCAAACGGACCAATCAGATCGTGCCACGTGTCACCAGTCAGATTTCGCCACGTGTCACTCATCCACCCCAAAACTCCTATAAATAGAAGCCTTCCTAGGCATTTAGGAGGGCGCCAAGCCATCTGAAGCACAAGCAGCATCAGAGAAGATTCAGAAGTACTGAAGCTCTGCCGGAACCAAGCTCTAAAGCCTCCAAGAACTTCAAGAACTTCAACTTCAAATACGAAGAACATTCGAAGAGAAATCATCAAAATCATCCGCCTAGATCCAAAAGTCTGCGGGAATCAAGCCTAAAGTGTCCGAAAACATCAACAAACCATAAATCAGTGAAGCTCTACGGATCAAGCCTCTAAAGCACCGAAGAACTTCCACCATAAACCTTCAAATACGAAGAACATTCAAATAGGAATCATCCAAATCATATTCCTACATCTCAAAGCTCACTGGAATCAAGCTCAAAAGCCTCCAGAAACCTCAACAAATCACAAATCAGTGAAGCTCTACGGATTCAAGCCTCTAAAGCACCGAAGAACTTCCACCATAAACCTTCGAAGACGAAGAACACACCAAGAACATGAAGAACACATGAAGAACACGAAGAACGTGAAGAACAAAGGATTTCTAACAAGCTCATAGCCAGAGATTCATTGTAATTCCGTTTCAAAGATCTTCGATCCATTCCTCAGCCAAATTGAAGGATATTTTGTGTTCAAATCACAATCACATTACCATAAATCCAAATCAACAAGTCTTTCAAGGAGATCGAATCAGAGGATAACTCTTTTGTAATCAACAGAGAATTGTACCACACATTCATCAATACAAATTCGCACCTTGTGACACTATTTTACTTGTTCGACTTTATTTCGAACCGAGAAATTTAGTCGTCCACAACTTCAAATTCTTACCTTTCCCCCTTCTACTTTTCACTCGAACTCTCTCAAATTCTCTCACATTTTCCTTTTATAGTTTCCACTTTCCCCTCGAATTTTCTCAAACTCTCTCTCTTTCTCTTTGAAACCGCTATAAATTTATTCTCACCTCCTTCTCTAAACCCATCATAGAGTCTCATACACAAAGCAAACTAAAAAATTCACAAACGCTCTTACCAAACCAAGAAAAAAACCAAAAGAACCCAACTTTCTTTTCTTTCTCTGTATCTGAATTCTGAGTTTTTAACATGGCAGAAACTAGCGGCAAAGCTATTGGGATCGACTTGGGCACGACCTACAGCTGCGTAGGCGTGTGGCTAAACGACCGCGTCGAGATCATCGCAAACGACCAAGGCAACCGAACCACCCCATCCTATGTGGCCTTCACTGACACAGAGAGGCTCATAGGCGATGCAGCCAAGAACCAAGTCGCTATGAACCCACAAAACACCGTGTTCGACGCGAAGCGCCTCATTGGTCGTCGATTCTCTGACCCCACGGTTCAGAGCGACATGAAGCTTTGGCCTTTTAAGGTTATTCCTGGTCCCGGTGACAAGCCAATGATTGTTGTTAGGTACAAAGGCGAAGAGAAACAATTCTCGCCTGAAGAAATATCGTCAATGGTTTTGACGAAGATGAGGGAGATAGCTGAGGCTTTTCTGGGTCAGCCCATTAAGAATGCTGTGATTACTGTTCCGGCTTATTTCAATGACTCGCAGAGACAGGCTACTAAGGATGCTGGAACTATTGCAGCTCTCAATGTTATGAGAATTATCAATGAGCCCACTGCGGCTGCTATTGCTTATGGGCTCGACAAGAAGGCCTCTAGGAAAGGTGAGCAGAATGTGCTGATTTTCGATCTTGGTGGTGGTACTTTCGATGTGTCATTGTTGACGATCGAGGAGGGAATTTTTGAAGTTAAGGCCACAGCTGGTGATACTCATCTTGGTGGTGAAGACTTTGATAATCGATTGGTGAATCACTTTGTGGCAGAGTTTAAGAGGAAGAATAAGAAGGATATTAGTGGCAATGCAAGGGCTTTGAGAAGGTTGAGGACTGCGTGTGAGAGAGCGAAGAGGACGCTGTCTTCGACTACTCAGACAACAATCGAGATTGATTCCTTGTATGAAGGAATTGATTTTTATGCGACGATTACGAGGGCGAGGTTCGAGGAATTGAACATGGATTTGTTCAGGAAGTGCATGGAGCCAGTGGAGAAGTGCTTGCGTGATGCGAAGATTGACAAAAGTCAGGTTCATGAAGTGGTTTTAGTAGGTGGGTCGACGAGGATTCCAAAAGTTCAGTCTCTTTTGCAAGACTTTTTCAATGGGAAAGAGCTTTGCAAGAGTATTAACCCTGACGAAGCTGTGGCTTACGGTGCTGCGGTTCAAGCTGCGATTTTGAGTGGTGAAGGGAACCAGAAAGTGCAAGACTTGTTGTTGCTCGATGTCACGCCTCTCAGTCTTGGGCTCGAGACTGCTGGTGGTGTTATGACTGTGCTAATTCCGAGAAACACTACGATTCCAACGAAGAAAGAGCAAATTTTCTCGACCTATTCGGATAATCAACCTGGGGTTTTGATCCAAGTTTATGAAGGAGAAAGAGCTCGAACTAAGGACAACAATCTTCTCGGGAAATTCGAGCTTACTGGTATTCCTCCAGCGCCAAGAGGGGTTCCTCAAATCAATGTTTGTTTCGATATAGACGCGAATGGGATTTTGAATGTGTCAGCAGAGGATAAGACAGCTGGGGTGAAGAACAAGATTACAATTACTAACGACAAGGGAAGGTTGACCAAGGAAGAGATTGAGAAAATGGTGAAAGAAGCAGAGAAGTACAAGTCAGAGGATGAGGAAGTGAAGAAGAAAGTGGAGGCAAAGAATGCTCTGGAGAACTACGCTTATAACATGAGGAATACTGTGAGAGACGAGAAGATTGCAGGGAAATTGGACCCAGCTGACAAGGAGAAGATTGAGAAGGCAGTGAGTGATGCTATAGATTGGTTGGAGAAAAACCAGTTGGCTGAGATTGATGAGCTTGAGGACAAGTTGAAGGAATTGGAGGGACTGTGTGGCCCTATTATTGCTAAGATGTATCAAGGTGGTGGGGCTGGAGATATGCCCATGGGGGGTGACATGCCAGGTGGTTCTCGTGGCTATGGTGGTGGGTCCACTGGAAATTCTGGACCTGGGCCTAAGATTGAAGAAGTTGATTGAGGGTGCTGAAGTTCGAGTATTGGGTTACTTTGTATTGGTCACTTTTGTTTGGGTTAACTGTGTAGTCTTTTGAAGTTGTGATTAGTTAATATGTTTTTCCTACTTTTTGTTTATTTATATGAATATGTAAACTGTAAAGCATGTACCACGAGGTTTTTATGTTATAAATAAAAATATTTTTCAGTTTTCAGTTTTGGTATCAGAACCTTGTGATGAATGTTTTTTAGAGTTCTTTCATCTTGAGGGCCCATTAGCTTACCAATACCAATAGCAGTTTGGCACCATAAAATGTGTGTTACGCTATTATATAACTAATAGTCTAATACTCTAATAGCAGTTTGGCACCAAAAAAATAACTCACTGTTGTGAGCTACAGTGTGTTATCGAACTAATTACCCTATCCAACCTCAAAACAAAGACACTAAGCACTGACTGTTAGCATTCCTGAACCTAACCTATTTGTTTAAAGTTATATATGTATATATTCTTTTTCCCCAAAAAATGAAAGGTCAAACACACACTCGATAGATTTTGATGTCTCAAATGTTTTGGATAACCTCGATTAGAATTTTAAGTTCTTTGATTAGATATCAATGACATGACTTTCACGCTTGAGGTGACCTGATAATACCATGGGACCATCTTTAATTGCTTCACGCAAACAATTGAAAGAGATGATGCTTTCTTTAGAAAACTAGCAAATGTTGTACATTTGGTCAAAATTCTAATCAACTACTGCGATTTTATACTGTTTAGTTAAGCTTTCGATTAAATTGTCATCCGAAGGTTCAGCCAGCCCAAAAGCCCATTCTAGCCTGTAAATATCCAAGACAGGCCCAATTAGGCCCGGCACATAAGAGCCCATATATGGCCCACCACCCACAAAAAATTTGTGGATAAGAAATAAGAACAACTCCATTTGAATTCAGTACCACTCGCAATGGCTGGGATCACCAGCACTAGCAGCAGCAGCAGCAGCTTTTGCTTCAAACCTTTCCTAACCAAAACGACACCGTATTCCACACTCGAATCCAAGCTCTTCGGGCTCCGCTTTTCAAACCCTAATTCCGTAAACTCGAACTCAGTCTCTCTCTCCTCGAGTGTTTCCTCGATCACCGCCCGATACGGCGGCGGGTCCCGCCCCTCCGGTCCCGGAGGTTCCAGGCGGTTTCAGAAGAGCAACTCCGATGACGAACAAGCCCTAGACATCTCCTCCATTAGGTAACCGCTGATTCTCACATTTACATTCATATTGATTTTTGTGAAAGTTTAATTCAAGTGCTTGGTTTTGACAATAGGTCAGCTACGGTGAGGTTAATTGATGCGAAGCAGAATATGGTGAGTAGCTTTTTGTCGTTTTTGTGTATATGTTAGTGTTCGTGTTTGGTGGCTGAGAAAATGGTGGGAAAAGAAAATTTGATCTTTTATGAGTTGTTGAAGTGTAATGTAATGATATAGTGCTTGGTTGAGCTGTAGTTGGGAGATTGAGTTTGTTGTATTTGTAATTGTAGGTAGGAGTGGTTTCCACAAATGAGGCTATTCAAATGGCTGAGAGCGCTGAGCTTGATCTGGTATGCACTTTTTTTAGTCACATTTTTTGTTTTTGGAAGTAGAAATTTTCTAATTTTACTTGCTCACAACTGTGCACAAGTTATGGGGAATGCCCAATTACAAATTCAAATAGACCTGGTGGGATTAATGCCCAAATTTGAATTTTAGGCCAAAGTACAATGTTGGTCCTGTCTCCTACTATTTAGCCCATGCATGATTTTAGTCTCTGAAGTTTAAAGTGATCGCTTTTAGTTACTAAAAAAATTTTAAGTGATCACTTTTAGTCTCTAACAGTCTTAAAGTGATTGATTTTAGTTTCTACGCTTTTAGTCCCTAATGTGTCTAGTAAAGTGATACTATGTGTCATTTCTTAATTTGTCCATGTCATCTAAGGGAGTAAAAGTGATAATTTTAAACTTCAAAACTAAAAGCATTCACGAGATGAACTTTAGGGATCAACATTGTATTTAAGCCTAAATTTTATTTTGTAAAATATTTAAAATTTAAAAGAAGTGGTAAAAATGTAGTGAATTTTACCAACTTTGGGGAATGGAAACTTTTTAGTTGGTCTAGGAATTATGAAGTATGTATTCTTGTATTCCTGATGAAATTCAGAGTCCAGTGTCATCCTCAAGTATATAATTTTCTCAAGCAACTCATGTTTCTGCTTATGTGTGCTCAATATACTGAACATGGCAGTTGAGGAATATGGTTTCAAGTTATATTCAATGTGTTGCTATCTCTATAAATGAATAAAGGTTTTCTTTTTGAGCCTGTTGATGACACTTGAATAATTCTATTAATTTATTCATGAACTTGTTCCTACTCACTTATTTTGCAGGTTATATTATCCCCAGATGCAGATCCTCCTGTTGTCAAAATAATGGATTACAAGTATGATATTTTTCCCCCAGAAGAAGAATTACATTTTCATCTTTTTCCTCATTTATTTTTTACTATTAGTAAATAAAAACTTAATTATTCTGTTATATATCTGCTACAAAGAATTTTCAGGTTATGATTGTATTAAATCGGAACAATGAAAATTAAGTAGCTGTAAGTTATGCGTGTTTATGATTGGCATGTCTATGGTTCAGAAAGTCATTGGCCAATATGAACAGTCTCAAGCAGTAAACGGAAAATTGGAAGCTTTCTATCTATGTGATGGGTCCCTTAAAAAACCCAAGGGAGCCTCCATTAGTGTAGATATTGAAACATTTCCCTCAGTTGTGCTCTTATCTGTTGAAATATAATATTCCAAAGGACGCAAATGCTATGTTGCCTATGGGTGACCCAAAATAAGCACTTCCCTATGTTGTCTCTTAATATTATTTAGGTTGTTGATTTTAGAATGCAAATACTTTCACATGTGAAAGGCTTATATGTTTGTTTAGTTTGTAGGACATTTTTGTCTTCTCTACCAAGCATAATCAATGCTCTTTTTGCCCTTTCCCCTTTAAAATTTAACTCTTTTAGGTGGTGTCTCTGGCTCTGCCCCATTCTTATGGGGCACGAAGTGCCATTTGAGATTTGGGAAGTGCAAGGCAAAAAAACATACATCAATACAAGAATGGTACAAAGTTAAAAATGGAAGAGTATTGTCACTGCGCTTGATGGCATGTCTTGGTTATCACCCATGAAAAAATGACTGTTCAAATCAATGTTCTATATGTTTCTTAATTCGACTTTTCCCTTTGTTTTTTATTTATTTTTTAAAAATGTTTACCTTAGGTGTTATTTGACCTTAACGTCTCTTAATATGTATCTTCTCTCTCTTTTCAGTAAATATAGATATGAACAGCAAAAGAAGAAAAGAGAACAGCAGAAGAAAAGTGCTGGTGAATGTCTTCCCTAATTAGCGTTTGCTGATTTTCTCTGATTTATGTTTCTCAGATTTCAGAAAAGTTATTGACCAACGTGTGCTCTTAAATGTTAGCCAATCGCATGGATATGAAGGAGCTCAAAATGGGGTAACATACTTGGTCAAAATTCATTTACAATTCTTCAATTATATGGTTCTTTGATTTCTTTTTTGGTAGTTACTCACTGAGGTCTGACTTTTGTCAATAGTATTATTGATTTATATAGACTGTTCTGTTTCATGTAAAATTCTAAAAGCATATTTCAGCATGATTATCTGGTTGTTTAATTTTTATTGGAGAACGAAAATGTCATGTTTGAATAATGGCATGCAGCCTGGATAGGGCTTGATTATTTTTGGCAGTAGAAATGTCTTTAATTTGAAGTGGTTAGGTAGCAACTTGCTCACAACACTTGCAATATACCACTATAAATTTGACTGAATTGGACATATCACTTTGGGGTAGAGTTTTAGTTCCCTTCCTTATAACTTTGGGGTAGAGTTTTGGTTCCCTCCCTTATGACTGTCCAATTGAAGGTGGACTTCTAATGTGTGGGACATTATAAAGATTGGAAATGATTAGACCTTCTAATTGCATATAGCCCTTTTTACGCTTTTTTAATTGCTATTGCTTCTCTCTCTCTCTCTCTCTCCTGTGCGTGGACTGGCTTTCAAAATGTTAAGGGCTTAAAAATGAAATTACAAGACATTGAACACTTGATTTGGAACCTTAATGTGTGGTTGGTTGGGTTTTGGCTATATGTTGTAGTGTTGACAATGTTAGTGATGAATTCATTGATGGAGGTATTGAGTTTGAGGGGTGTGTGCGCACTCTTTTGTACTTATATGTTTCAAAATCTGTCATTTAATTCAAGGACTTGATCCAAAAACTGAAGCTTTTGTGCTAGTAAGTATGTGTGTTGTAATTTTTTATTTTTGGGGTAAATGATCTTATTGATTCTCTTTGCAGTTACAATATTGATCAACATGACTATTCTGTGCGTTTGAAAGCTGCTAGGAAGTTTTTGAATGATGGCGACAAGGTTGTTGAGATTTTCTTATGGTTACATCTTGTGGCTACTTAAATTTAGAGAGTTTATTGTGACCATTTTGAGATCTCAAATCATGCAGGTTAAGATTATAGTGAACCTCAAAGGTCGTGAAAATGAGTTCAGGAATATCGCAATCGAGCTTATTAGACGTTTTCAGAATGATGTTGGGGAGGTACTCTTGATATGGGTTTATATTCTGTTCCCCCCCACCCCCCCTTTTTCGGCGCTCTTTAAGTAGGCTTGTATTCTGCCATGAACAAGCATGTTGGCTACACCATGGTTGTTACCTGAGATCTAAGTCAAATGTTTACCTTGTTTAGTTTGAAGATATTTAGTGTCAATTCCTGAAATATAGGCAAGACCTGGTCTACCCATTTTGGCTGCCTAATTCATGTGGAAACCAAGGCAAGGTTTCTTTTGACTACAGTGCCTTTTGGCTGTGAACTTCTAAATTGACTAAATTGTCGATAAAATTAAGTTCTCACCAATTAAAGGATTTTGGTTTTGTAGATGGTGTGATGGAGTTCAACTCAAAAAACTTATCATAAAAGAAGTTATAAAAAAAAAAAAAAAAATCTGAAATAGAATCAGTGATGTCAATTAATATTTAATACTTAACAGTTGGTGATCAGTCAGTTTTTTTGGTTTTGTTTTGTTTTGTTTTTCATTGCTTCATACTGAAGCAATTTTTCCCTTTATGCAATGGTTCTGCTCCTGATTCTTGACTTATTGTAGATTGGCATCAGTGAAGATCACATATTGGAATGTTTGGGCATCCCATGGAAGTCAAATCATTCCATTAGTTCCTCCTCCCCTTTTGCTTAAAATTTAAGAATACCCATCTTTATAATTGAACCATTGCAAAAGCTGATGTGGTGCGGTTGTCACAAAAAATTGGAAGACTTTGTAATGATTCTTTTCAATGAAATCTTAAAATGTGATTTTTTAATAAAAATGCTTACCCACCAGGTATTATACAAATTTTAGTTGGAAGTGAACTCACTAAAGTGTTTGCAGGAAACCCTTGATGCACTCATTTTCAAATGTGTCAAACTGAATAGGCTTGTTCAGTTTCCAAAGAATGTTCAAATGGTGAAGTGATGTTCAATTAGGGTTTGCTTGGTCTGATTGGTTGGGTACTTTGTCTTGGGATATTCTCTGAAATTAAAATTTGACTATAGAAAGGTTCCAGCTAGCCTGTTTGTAAAATCCCTGAGACATTGTGCTGGAGACCTAGTATTAATGCTAGCTTACATTAGGGTTGGGGGAATCATGGGTAGCAATAGGTTTTCACCTTTGGACCAATTAAAAATATATTCAACCAATTTTGCGAAAAGGAACGTATTAAAGAATTCAATCAATGGCCTTGAGCAGTCTTATTTGGTTTGGACATTTGTGGTTCACTTCTCTTTTGTGATTCTCTTCTCGGTTCAGACATCTTTAATCCATTTTATTTATCTATTTTCCTGTTCACAGTCTATGTATTTAAATTTTTGTTATAGCTGTAAACTTGTAATTTCTTTATCCTGTGTCTTTAACCCCCTCTTGACATGCAGCTTGCAACTGAGGAGGCCAAAAACTTCCGTGACCGGAACATATTTATAATTTTGGTTCCAAATAAGGCTCTTCAACAAAAAGCTCAAGAACCACCAAAGAAAAAAGATAGGTCAGCTGTAAATGAAGTCTCAGCTAGTAGTGTCTGAGTGCGCTTGAAAATTTCATGTTGGTTTTGAAGATAGAACAGTTACAGGGTGTCTTCATTTTTATTCTTCAGCTACGTTTGGGAACTTGGAAGTCATGTATAGCATTTAGTGTAACATATGCATGAGAATATGTTTACTAGATTTTTAATGATATTAGAAGCTACCTTTTCGGTTATAATAAATGTAGAGTTTTGGAAGGGAACTAATTTTTAATGATACTTTTTAAGTTTTAATATTTGGATGTCTGGCTATGTGAGGTTAATGACTAATTTTGACTCAAAATTCTAATGGAGGCTAGTTACAACCTATTATTTTCATGTCTGTACCAGCACTTTGTTTATTCACACGGACAACTAATCTAAAGTAGTCTTTTTTGTGATGAGTCTTTCAAAGTCAAGAGTAGGCCAAGTACACAAGAAGTTGTACATCACCCACTGGATATGAACTGTAGAGAATGATCCAAGGGTCTAAGTCTAACCACAAATTAAGTAAGAAAGTTAAGGAAGAATTTGGACACAAGTAAAATATCTGAAATTTTCCTATTATGGCACTTCTCTCGATTTTAAGATATAAACAATCTGCAGTGATGTTATATTTTGATAATCATTGTGGCATTGAGTTCGGCTTTCTCCTCCAGAAGTGTAAGTGTAGATTGTTGAGGAGTGAATCGGACACACGTCTTCTAATATTATCCTCTACTACAAAGTATAAGTCCATCAACGTGTTACTTTGTGTTAATAGTATTTTGGTCTTGTATTCTTCTGTCTCTGCTTATTGCTTTTATAGTTCTTTGAAGGTTATAGGTTTTTTATATCAATGAGTTGCTATAGTTTTGGTTATGATCTTATTGGGCATTGAGTTGCACCTCTTCCCCGCTTCCCTCTCTTGTCCTTCCTGATTTTTTTGTTTTGTTTTCCCTCTGGGGAAAATGGAAGAAGAGAGGAACATTTTTTAACGGATATAGTCTAGCCTATGTTCTTCTTTAGATGCCTTGTTTCACTCTGATGGTATTACTGCATATAAGATGCTATGAACGGTTATCAGTTCTGCACTTGGCTACCCAGCGTTTATTGTTGGCACTAGTGGAACTATTTCATATTTCAAGCCATATGGTAGCATCAATTCATCATCAACTTGTTTTGACATGAATGGTAGAATATCATACCTGACTTGTGTGTTAAATGGATGATCATTCTTTTGAGTAAACGCAGCAATCACTCCCATTCTCTATAGTGCCTATGGGATATGGCATCCTCTCTTGATTGGACTGAATTAGCTTCTTTATCTTATTCCAGGAAAGACATATTTTTCAACAGGTATGAGCCGTTGAAATTTGTCCATTCCAATTCCATAGAAAATGCGAGGCCAACTCTGTTTGCGTGTGCATGTCCTAGGCTCTAAGCTTTAAGGCTATATATGAAGTAATGCACGTATATATGTACGAGTAGGAGAGGCTTGTCTTTCCTAGATAGAGAGACTTTAACTCGCATACCTAACGATGTGACTTGGCTTCATTTCTAAGTTCTTACATCCCAAGCATGGTAGTATCTCACATTCTTCTCGTGTATACACAGTAGGCTCATGAAGTTTTGAAAGCAAGGAACCTATACTATTTTTTATGTATTTTCGCTGGCAGATGGTAAAGTGTCAACTATTAAAACGGTGCAATCCAATGGGACCTATGCTAGGTGGAACAAACATTGGAATTGTAATTCCTGGAAAACGTTTTAATTTCCAAATATTTATAACCAATTACGTTATCCTAAATCAATTGATATTTTGTCGACAGTTTAAGGTGTCACAATTAAGGTAAGAAAGGGCCACTCAAAACCCAATAATTCTTCTTGTCAACCATCCTATAGTGTACCATCCCAAAAAAAAAATCGAGTAAATTTTTACGACAATGCAATATGTAAATGATTTTAATAAAAATATGCACCTGTTAGAGTGTAGAGCATAAGATAACAATGATATATCATAAGGTGTGGGATGTGACCTCAGCAGAATTAACCTCGGTCCAAGGAAGAGTTATTGTTAGTTTGAGCGATTGAAATTGTGGTTACACACTGTTTTCAATTGATGTGAAACCAACAAAAATCTCGTTATCTTGAAAACAACTAGAGAAAATTTTTGAAAGAAATTTAATAATTTGTCCTCAGAACATGAAGAATTACAGTAATGATGAGAAATTTAAAATTTATTAGTTTCAATTATTTGGATTTTATGCAGCACTTTTAGCCTCTCCCCGTGTTGTGATCAACTATCTTCTGGGAGTATAGAGTATAGACTGTAAAGTCTTTAAATTAAAATAACTGGCTGTAAAAGATAATTAAACTAATCAGCTTGTGGTAACTCAGATTCATATTTGTTTGCAGTTTCAATTAATTACTCATCAAAAGAGAGATTTTTTTTCTTTCTTAATTTTTTTTTTTGGAGTTGATATATATATGTGTGTGTGTTGATAATTTCATAGTTGGGAGGGAGAATTTGAATCTGAGCCATCTTGGTTGTAAATATATAATAAAAAGTGTTAGTTGAGCTATATGTTTCTTCGCATGGAAACCAGATTGGATCTAGTGCTCTTGTGTATTGAATCTGTTGAGATTTTGACATGTATCAAATAATTGTCATGTGTCCATATTTTAATGAATCCAGTGTACATTAGTACTTAATCCAATCTTGGTTGATGGCATTTGAAGTTGTTATCTAAAACCCATCCTTGCCTGTTGGCATTTGAAGTTGATATTTAAAATACAGTAGTGTAGGATTTCATGGAATGTTTTCTTGAAAGATTTGGAAAACAAAATTTTCTTTATGTTTCTTTGGAGGTCTATTTGGGCCAAGTAACTTGAGATAATTTTGTTCTTTTTTTTTTTTTTTGTTTTTTTTTCCTTCCTTCTTAGGTATACCCAGCACAGATATAGCTTTTATTTTATTCTTGACTACAAAATACTTTATCATTGAATCGTTGAATATTGACATCCTAATTAATTATATTATTTGTACAACGAATTTAGCATTCATAACAAAAATTGCAATTTCGGCCATCCAAATTCTCCTCTTTTTTTAATTTTTATTTTCTGTTAGATGTCTGATGACATTGAGTTACAACAAGGACGGAGATGCCACGCTTTCTATTTCTTTGATAATATATATTATATTGTTATTTTAAATAATTAAAGTCGTCAAACTACTCATGCACCCTCGTTCAATGGAGTTATCCACCCTTGTATCATAGACTCCTCGATTAAATTTCAATCATGTGATATTGTATTAATTAATAGGCCACATGATTGAATTTAATTATATTTAAAAAATAATATATATATATATATATATTTTTTTTATATATTAATCAATACAATCATATAATTGAATTCAATTGAAAAATCTAAAGTACAGTACTTAAGGAAGTGTACCTAGAATTTATTCATATGAACTAGTTTTTGGTCATAAGCAAAAATAATAGTTATTTTTAAACTTTAAAGGAAGAGATGAAAGTGAGGAGAGAAAAAAAATGAGAAAGATGATTAAAATAATTATTTTCGCTTTAGATTATGAAAGTATTATACTAATAAGTAACAACATTCTAAAGTTCATTTATTGATTTGAAAAGATAATTGTTGATTAAGGATTGTTTTAGAAATATTTGATAATAGAGTTGATTATTCGAAAACTATCCAGAAAATACTCTTAATTAAGAAACATTAAAAAAAAAAATTAATAGTAAAAAGAAAAGAAATTAATAAGAGTTTATTTCAAAGTAGAAATTTGTTATTGGTTAAAAAAAAAAAAGAGAATTTAATATAAAAAAAAATGAACAACTAAGTGGTCGTTGGAGAAAAAAAAAAAAGGAAAAAAAAAAAAAAGAAAAAGCCTGGAGGGAAGGCTTGGATGGTAGTTGAAAAATAGAGGAAGCTTAACTTCACGGCAATGGAGACCCTGCAACCAACAACACATTAGGTGAGAAGGAACATAAGCTCTTATGACCTACCTTCTTCATACATAATATAGAAAGGAGCACCCTCACCATCTCACCCTCACCTCTCTCTCATTCTCACTTTTCTCACAGTACTGCACACCCCATCATGGAAGCCAGTGCCGGTCTAGTCGCCGGGTCTCACAACCGCAATGAGCTTGTTGTCATTCATGGCCATGAAGAGGTACACCGTGATACAAGAATAGCCAAACAAGAAACTAAAACCAAGTTACAGTTTGTGTATATGAATTTGTGTATGTATGTATGTTTGTGTTAGGCTAATATACATGTTTGTTTTTTGGTTTTGGTGCAGCACAAGCCTTTGAGGAACTTGGATGGCCAATTCTGTGAGATTTGTGGCGACCAAGTGGGACTAACAGTGGATGGAGATTTGTTTGTGGCCTGTAATGAGTGTGGTTTTCCTGTTTGCCGACCTTGCTATGAGTATGAGAGAAGAGAAGGAAGCCAACTTTGCCCTCAGTGCAAAACCAGATACAAGCGTCTCAAAGGTAATCAATAAAACACAAAAAACATGCGTATCTTTGACGGGATAGATTAGGAGTTACGCCTAGCATAACCCTTTATGATATTACATCATTTTATAACTTTTTATTAGGATATAGTTTTGAAAACTCTATTATTAAATTAAACATTTTCTTTGTTTTTTGATTCATAAACTCATGATTTACAATGAATGGCAAAGTACACTAATTTTCTTTGGTAAATATTGTGAAGGGAGCCCAAGGGTGGAGGGAGATGAAGATGAAGAGGATGTGGATGATATTGAGCATGAATTCAACATGGATGATGAGAGGAACAAACATAAATATCAGGCAGAAGCGATGCTTCATGGAAAGATGAGCTATGGAAGAGGCCCTGAAGACGAAGAAAACTCCCAATTCCCACCAGTTATCTCTGGTAGATCTCGACCGGTAAGGGAATTGAAAAAGCTCATGTTTATAGTTAAACTACTTTATATAAACTACTTCATATATATAAATTTTAGATTGTTGCTAGCTCTTTAGCATTCAAACAGTTCCTCAAGTAAAACAATATATTTGCATGTGTGCATGCAGGTGAGCGGTGAATTTCCAATATCATCTCATTCCCATGGAGACCAGATGCTATCTTCTTCATTGCATAAAAGGGTGCATCCCTATCCAGTTTCTGAACCAGGTTTGTATAATTATACATAATTTTAAATGAAAATACATTTTTAATAATTAATATGAATTATGAAACTATCCATTTCAAATGAAGAGATAATTTTTCATTCAACTCCCTCTATTTAGTATATATTTACAAAATATAGCATAGAGATTTATGTATATACTTTCTTTTATCAAAACCAATTGGTTTGACTTGCACCACATTTTTCTATTCAAGTTTCTGAAGTCTAGGCTTCAGAAAACTTTATACTAATAATTATCCTCCATTTCAGTTTCTGAGTTTTACTATCTAAAAACAGGAAATATTATCAATTTTTTTATACTAATTCATGTAACACAATTGATGAAATATGGTTCCTTATGATACCTATCTTGCTTGCACAACGTAGGAAGTGCAAGGTGGGATGAAAAGAAAGAGGAAGGTTGGAAGGAGAGGATGGATGACTGGAAATTGCAGCAAGGCAACCTGGGGCCTGAACAGGATGACCAAGACGCTGACATGGCCATGTGTGTAGTAAAATCTTTCAACTTCATTTAGGACTTAATTAATTGCTCGTACAATTCATTGCCAAAGTTTGAAAGATCATTTTTCACTATGGCGTATCCCAACTTAACATTTAATAATATGTTGATCTGTTAAGAAGGGTCTATAGCCGACTTTAAAATTTGGGATTAAGACTCAATTGTTGTTGTTAATCTATGCAGGTTAGATGAAGCTAGGCAACCACTTTCGAGAAAAGTACCAATTGCATCTAGCAAAATCAATCCTTATCGGATGGTGATTGTTGCTCGGCTTGTTATTTTGTGCTTCTTCCTCCGATATAGAATCATGAACCCAGTGCATGATGCGTTTGGGCTTTGGTTAACATCTGTTACATGTGAAATTTGGTTTGCAATTTCATGGATCCTTGATCAGTTCCCTAAATGGTTCCCAATTGATCGTGAGACCTATCTTGATCGTCTTTCACTCAGGTACATCAATATACTTGCAACTAGAGCACCGTTTTTCACATTTAGGTATTGTGTTTTGGAAATAGTAGAATTAGAAACAATGAATTTGTAGTTAAACATGTTTTGAGTATTCTCTAGAGATAAAAAATTTCACTACTGCCAAGGTAACAAGTTGTTGCGTCTGTGCATTTCTCATATCAGTGTCCAAGTATTCTATAAACTGGTAAGCCCTGTTATTGACGAAAGAGTTGGTGATAGCTTCTATGGGATTTATTAAAATGGGTAAGGGCAGAAAAAGATAAAAAACGCAAAAGATTATGGAATTTGACAAAGAACTATTGAAGTGTTGGAACAATTGTTAAATACTTAAATGATTAAATTCACTATTTTTATTAGTTTTTGATTTTAGGATAAGTAATAATTTACTATAATATCAAAACATGTAATCAAAGTTGAAAATCGTAACTAACAAAAGCATATCGTTCTTTTGGGCTTAGGAATTAAATTTTACAACTTCCACGAGCTTCAAGACAAAAATTCGGCAGCCAAATGTCTCTGAGAATTTTTATTCCAAGATTCAATGATGACAATTATAAATTTGTAATGCAGGTATGAGCGGGAGGGCGAACCGAATCAGCTGTGTCCAGTAGATATCTTTGTCAGTACTGTGGATCCCATGAAGGAACCTCCTCTTGTTACAGCAAATACAATTCTTTCGATCTTGGCCATGGACTACCCAGTTGATAAGATCTCATGCTACATTTCTGATGATGGTGCTTCCATGCTCACATTTGAAGCATTGTCTGAAACTGCAGAGTTTGCAAGGAAATGGGTACCTTTCTGTAAGAAATTTGCCTTAGAGCCTCGAGCCCCTGAGATGTACTTCAGTGAGAAGATTGATTATCTCAAGGACAAAGTCCAACCTACTTTTGTTAAGGAACGTCGAGCTATGAAGGTTTGTACTAAAACCATTAATGCCATTCATTCTGTAGTACTTAAAATATGTTTAATAAACATGTTTTACCAATGTTTTTGGTGTTTTGACAGAGAGAATATGAAGAATTCAAAGTTAGAGTAAATGCACTTGTGGCCAAAGCCTTGAAGGTTCCTCCAGAAGGGTGGATTATGCAAGATGGGACGCCATGGCCAGGAAACAATACTAAGGATCACCCTGGTATGATTCAGGTCTTCCTTGGTCACAGTGGAGGCCATGATACTGAAGGAAATGAGCTTCCTCGTCTTGTCTATGTTTCCCGTGAGAAAAGACCTGGTTTTCAACATCACAAGAAAGCTGGTGCCATGAATGCCCTGGTAAAGATTTCCAAGCACTTACTGCCTTCTATTTAATCAAAACGTCACCTTTATAAACTTCATATTTTTATCACATCTTCTATTAATACTTTTGAGAATTTTCAGGTTCGCGTCTCTGCGGTGCTTACCAATGCTCCTTTCATGCTGAACTTGGATTGTGATCACTACATTAACAACAGCAAAGCTGCGCGGGAGGCCATGTGTTTCTTGATGGACCCCCAGGTAGGAAAGAAGGTTTGCTATGTCCAATTCCCTCAAAGATTCGATGGCATTGATAGGAATGATCGTTACGCCAACAGAAACACGGTCTTCTTTGATGTAAGTCACTGAAAAAAGCTCACTGTTAAAATGATATTTATTTCTTAAATAAGAGATAAAATATAATGTTCCTTCTCCTTTGCTAATGCAGATTAACATGAAAGGTCTAGATGGACTTCAAGGTCCTGTATATGTCGGTACAGGATGTGTTTTCAGAAGGCAAGCTTTATATGGCTATAACCCTCCAAAAGGTCCTAAGCGTCCAAAGATGGTAAGCTGTGACTGCTGCCCATGTTTTGGACGCCGCAAGAAGCAAAAACTTGCGAAGCTTGGAGCAACTGAAGAGGGTGTAAACCTACAAGGTTTTAGAGATCTTCACCTTGTTAATTATACTTATAACATGAATTCTGTCCTTTAGTACATATACACACCTTTTATTCAACTAACTTCTAATCATACTCAAGCAGGAATGGATGATGACAAGGAGCTAATGATGTCCCAGATGAATTTTGAAAAGAAGTTTGGGCAGTCTGCAATTTTTGTGACTTCAACCTTGATGGAGCAGGGTGGTGTGCCTCCTTCCTCAAGTCCAGCTGCCCTGCTCAAAGAAGCCATTCATGTTATTAGTTGTGGATATGAAGACAAAACTGAATGGGGTCTTGAGGTATAATGTCAGCAACTCTATTCTTTGTGCCTAAAGATATAATCAGATTTTCTCAAATATCTCAAGTATCATTTCTTAATTCACAATGGAATGCAACCCATCTTTTGAACTATTCCTGAAAAGAATTTCATTATCTAATCATACAAACATTTGCTTCCCTCAGAATACGTGATAACATGAACTTTTTATTTTCTTATATGAAATCAATGATTATACATTCACACTGCATTTTACAAATGACCTTCCAATATGGAAATTTTCAACTGAAAATTTGTCACCTTTTCATGTGCAGCTTGGTTGGATCTATGGATCTATCACAGAGGATATCCTCACAGGTTTCAAAATGCATTGCCGCGGTTGGAGGTCCATATACTGTATGCCACGTAGACCAGCATTTAAGGGTACAGCTCCCATCAACCTGTCAGATAGGCTTAACCAGGTGCTTCGGTGGGCCCTTGGTTCCATTGAGATCTTTTTCAGTCGCCACTGTCCTTGTTGGTATGGCCACAAGGAAAAGAAGCTCAAGTGGCTAGAGAGATTTGCCTATGCCAACACAACTATCTATCCCTTCACCTCGATACCTCTCCTCGCCTATTGTACCCTTCCTGCCATCTGCTTGCTCACCGACAAATTCATCATGCCACCGGTAATAATATAATCAATAACCTTTATATAGAAATATAGGAGATGATTAATTAAAACATATTTGACATGAAGGCAAGGAAATCATTCTATTTAATGGCATTTAAAGTCACAGAACATTACATGAATTGCAATAATCTCTTATAAGAGTTGAGTTCCATACACCCTAAGCATGCAATACATACAAAGAAGCTAATTCATTCCTAACTAGATGGAAAATTTTGAAGCATGGAAAATCTGAGTTCATGCATCACCCAGAATGCCTTCCAACTGTTTTCGTTTGTCTACTAATAGAACTATTCTTGATTTCATTATGATCCAGATAAGCACTTTTGCAAGTCTCTACTTCATTGCCCTGTTCATTTCGATCTATGCCACGGGTATTCTTGAGCTCAGATGGAGTGGAGTTAGCATTGAAGAATGGTGGAGAAATGAGCAATTCTGGGTCATTGGTGGTATATCAGCACATCTCTTTGCTGTTGTGCAAGGTCTCCTGAAGGTTTTGGCTGGAATTGACACCAACTTCACAGTCACATCCAAGTCAGCAGACGATGAAGACTTTGGAGAGTTATACGCCTTTAAATGGACAACTCTTTTAATCCCTCCAACCACAGTCTTAGTCATCAACCTTGTTGGAGTTGTTGCTGGGATCTCAGATGCCATAAACAATGGATACCAATCATGGGGACCTCTATTTGGGAAGCTCTTCTTTTCCTTCTGGGTGATTGTCCATCTCTACCCATTCCTTAAAGGTCTGATGGGGAGGCAGAACCGGACACCAACAATCGTTGTCATATGGTCAATCCTTTTGGCTTCTATCTTCTCCTTGCTTTGGGTCCGAATTGATCCATTTGTGTTAAAAACCAAGGGACCTGACACTAAGAATTGTGGAATTAATTGCTAGAGTATGTGTTTTCCCTCTTGTCCTCTTTGCTCTCCGCATCTATGGAAGATACATATACATTCTTGTTATCATGAGGTGTAAGAACCAACAAAGGGGAAATGCACAAGAATGAATAAAGAAAGAGTGAAATTTTGTGTGTAGCAAATGCAATGTAAACAGTTTTGTAATTGAATTGAAACAAATGTTGCTTATGATTCTTTTGATCTACCTGCTGAAACATTTGCACATCAATACACAGTTTATGCACCTGAAACTTATCTCATGAAACCAAACACAAATACAGAAACAGGAAATTATAATAGTTACAGTCAATAAGGCTAAGAGAAAGAACAAAAAAAGAAAAGAAAAGAAAAGAAAGAGCAGATAAATATGGCGAAGAATAGGAAAAAAGGATAGAAAGAGTAACATGCTAAAACCTTCCCAGCTCATTTTCAAAGAAAAAGTTTTTAGAAATTCATCATGTCAAATTGAGTGAAGTTTAAAGTGACATGTACCTCCTATAATTTGCTTTCTTTGCTTCCCAAAGAACAAACTGTTCCATCTTCATTGCCCTCAGATGCAATGCTAACCTCCTTCACTATTATCAACAAAAATGTCCAAAAAGGATATCATCATCTGCCCAATGATTTCTGATGACTCTTGTTCTAAATCTATTTATTAAAAAAAAAAAAAAAAAAAAAAAAACTATCTGGTTAGAAAGGAAAAGAACGATAGAAGATTTACTAGGTCACCATCTAAGGGAAAAGTGAAGAAGATTAAGGGCAACAGACAATGTTCCTATGTCCTTGAGAAAATACAACATGCAAATCTAAAGAATACTTTGCACAATGGTTTGACATGTGTTTTACTGTCTAATCTGGCCAATGCCTTTGTGCAATATATTAAGAGGATTTAACCTATTTCAATTTGGAAAGTTAAAAAAGAAAATGTAGCTTAAGATTCATATTAAACAGTCAGCAGAATCCAAGTATAAGGACTAAAAAAAAAAAAAAAAGCTGAAAAGACCTTGCCGAGTATGTAAAAATTTGAAAGATAATTGAACATAAAGAGAAGATGAGAAAGGAAAAATTAAAGAGATTAACAAATTTCGGTCGTTGAGACCTATGTCCACAACATCAAAAGCCAAAGGGGTGCATCTTTCATTCACTTGATTGATAATACATTACAATGGAACCTCATATTTCTAATGAGATTTATAGAATTTGAAAATAAGTCAACTATCAATTTATTACTTTGATTGATTGCTCCAATCCCGCAATTTACTCCAAGCAATCAATTCCTTGATTTCTTCTTCAAAATGTGAAAAGTGAATGACACTTTCTAACAGAGTATAATTAAGTCAAAGAGTTGGCCTGAGTAACATTGGACTTCATTATGTTTTGCTGTAAGACAATTACACAGACGTATAACTTACATGCTTTTGAGTATCCTAGATAACAAATGGGCGTGAAATGCCATGCATGATGCAGCTTAGTACGGTGGGTCCAGTTTCATTTTTTGAAAGAGTATGAAACTCTTCCACACACACACACACACAAAAGATTATGAAACTGGACAGTTAGATGCTTGTTCCACACCTACATACCTCGGCTGGTGTAGAAAACAAAAAATTCACCAATAGTCTCCACAAGAACAGACACCATCCTTAAAATGATGAAATCTATTAGCATCTCTAACCACAATAACTCTCTCCGTAATCTTGGATATAAATTTAGTTGCATTATGGCAATCTAAACAAACCCTGAGATTCTTAATGATTCGGATTTCAGTTCCAGGTTCAGTAGCAATGAGGCCAAAACAAATGGCCAACTTCTCACTGTGAACCTTGACCATTAGCTCCTTCTCTTCCTCCTCTACGTCATGCAAAGCAGTGACAGTCTCTGATTGAAATCCAGCCTCCCTCATCTTTCCAGTCAACTTCTCTAGCATTTTGTAGATTGCTGTTGCTTGAGGATGGGACCAATCACCAGATGTAAAGACATGTGGCGTCTCACCAACCTCAATTAGAGTGCACCCAGGAGTCTTTGACAGCTTTCTTTTCTTGACAACTTGTCGTACTGAAGCAGCCTTAAGAAAATTCCTATCAGCTGAGTAAATATTTGAGAGTAAGACATGGTATCCAACATTTTCTGGGTCCAGTTCAAATAGCCTTTCAGAAGCCACGCGGGCCAGGTTTGTGTCTTTGTGAATCATGCAAGCACCAAGTAATGCACCCCATACAGCAGGACCTGGCTCACCTGGCATTTTCTCTATAAATTTCAAGGCCTCATTTAGTTTTCCTGCTCGGCCAAGGATGTCAACCATGCAGGCATAATGCTCAGGTAATGGCTGAAACCCATAATCATGGACCATAGAATGGAAAATTTCATTTCCTTTCCTTACCAAACCAGCATGACTACAAGCATACAAGACAGAAAGAAAAGTAATGTTGGATGGCGGAAGCCCAGAATGCAACATCTCATTAAAAAGCTTTAGTGATTCATTCCCATGTCCATGGAGGCCATAAGCCGAAATCATGGCATTCCAAGTGACTACATTTTTATCCGACATCAAGTCAAATAATTGCCGAGCCTCCACAATACTCCCACACTTTGCATACATGTCAATTAGAGCAGTTGAGACATATATATTAGACTCAAGATTCTCACTCTTAATCAAGCCATGAACCCATTTTCCAAGACTTAAAGCCCCAAGCTGAGCACAAGCCGAAAGAATACTTGTAATTGTGACAGGATTTGGATGGACTTCAAACATCATTTCCCGGAAAAGAGAAATTGCCATCTCTGTAAACCCATTTTGAGTATAACCAGATATCATAGCATTCCAAGATGCCAAACTTTTCTCTGGAGTTTCATCAAAAAGCAGCCGTGCTGATTCAATTTCATTTAGTCTACTATAAACTGTAGTTAATGCGGTTGAAACAGAAGCATGTGAAACACCACCACATTTCACACAGAAACCATGAATACAGCAAGAGAGCTGCAGATGCCCGAATGGCGAAAAGACAGGAATCAACCCTACCAATGTGCTTGAATTGACTTTCTGCCCAGAAGCAAGCAGTTCACCAAATAGCCTCACCGAAGACGCAGTCTCACCGTTGCAAGTATACCCAGAAATCATTGCATTACAAGCTATCAAATCTGGCTGATCAATCTGCCTAAACAAACATCTTGCCGAGTCAATCTCCCCACATTTTGAATACAAAGAAACCAAACCCGTTGTCACATACTCATCACAATCATATCCAAGTTTCAAAGCCAAGCACTGAATCCCCATTCCCACTCCCAAATCCTGCAACTCTGCTGCAGCCGGAAGCACAGTTGCCAAAGTTGTAGAATCAAACTTCACCCCACCTTTAACCATATCCTGAAAAACCTCTATAGAATCACCAAAACAACAGTTCCTCACCAACCCCGAAACCATAGTATTCCACAAAACCGTGTCTCTCTCAGGCATTAAATCAAACACCTTCCTCGCCATCTCAATACGTGAAAACTTGAAGTAAAAATCCACCACCGCAGACCCAACAAACAAACTGAATCCAAACCCATCAACAATCGCATTACCGTGCAACAAAAGACCAAACTTTTCCGACTCAAAACCCGAGGCTGCCGATATAGCAAATGCGTAAGTAAAGTTATCAGGCTTAAGATTAGTCCTTGTTCTCAAATGGGTGTAGAGTGAAACAGCCGAGGAAGGTGAGTGATTGGTGGAGAACCCTTTGATGAGGACATTGAAGAGGAAAATGTCAGGTTTTTGGGTAGAGAGGAAGAGTAGACGTGCATGGTGAATGGCTTTGAAGTCAGATAGTTTGTGAGTGAGTTTTGTGAGGGTGGAGAGGTCGCGGTGAAGGCCATGGAGGATGATTTGGGCGTGGGTTTGGTAGAGTTGGAAGAGAGTTGTGGCCTTGTTCAAGAGGTCTAGGAAGAAGTTGCGGCCTCTTGGTGTGTAACAAGCCGTGCCTATGTTTGTACAAATCATTATCTACTTGTGGGCTCTGCTAAGTGTTTGATAGTTTTTGAGTTGTGATGGTTTTGGTCTTTTTTGTTTCTTCATATATTAATGGAAGTGTGTCATACAAAATTGGGCGGGAAACTCACCCTTTCTCTTGTTTTCGTTTGTTCTTTTTCTTTTCTTCAAAGAAAGAAACTTACATTTATTAAACCCAGAATAAGATTACAATAAACATGAGGTTCCAAGGCATTATTCATTTCACCTGCTCTGTAAGTATGTCTTTTTTTTTTTTTTTTTTTTTTTTTGTGTGATAGTTATACATAGTGTATACGAGACAACTAAAATTGTGTTTTGAAAACTCGATTTCAGACTTCAGATATAATCGTGAAATTTGTTTCACAAATGGAGTGTGTACGATAGTGTATAATTCAGCGTGTACAACAATAATTAGTAATTTAGTTATGATAAAGGTGGAAAAAAAAAGAAAAGTATAAAATATATCCATTTACTTATACCAAAGAGGCTAATTTTTGCTGTCCAAAGTACTGCAAGATGGACCATTTTGTGTAATGGTGTGGGAACGAGTCCCATCTAAAGATAACTGGAAAAATAAAGAAATAGGGCATGATCATCTAAAGATATCTAGAAAATAGAAGAAAGAGGCCATGATTCATTTATGACTTCAATATAATATGGCTTGGCTAGGATAGTGATATCCTTGTATGACGACATTTTTATTTTATATTACATAGACATACACCATCCCACTCAAGAAGGGGTAAATCTTATAAATGTGAGATCCACCTTTAAGTGAGTTGGGTGTTACATATATATCCCCATATGATAGTTCAAATCTCTCCTCCCTATGCAATAATTGAATTTTATATATATAATTTCCTCTATTTTTAATGGGGAGATCCTAAGAATTACCACTTCTTAGCTTAAAAAGATTAGGTAATTAGCAAGGGTGAATTTGAAATTTCCAGTTGTAGCCCATGGAGGTCTGAGATGATACTTGAGCTCTGCTTATGAAAATCATACAAGGTTAGGACTGATTCAACTATTATCTACTTCATTATTCTTAAGAGATATCCTGGAAAACCCCCAATTACAAAAGCTTAAGAACGAGAAACCACATTTCTTTTCTATTCCATCATGATACCCAATTTGCAGTTCATGAATACTGAGATAGTGAGGTATGCAACTATCTGTTGTTAATGTTGTGCATGATGGTAGAGAACACTAATCTATATCTGAAATATGTAAACCGGTATAAATGAATACACAAGCAAATATGTGCTTCTACAACAAATTCTTTTCTACTTTTCCCCCTTATAACTTCTAACAGTGAATTTCCCTCTCTTTTGCTTCCTTTGCATTCTCTTTCATTTTCATGATACAAAAATTACAAGTGGAAGGATGGAACCAATAGCTCTTTTGTCGAGGAAAGAAGAAAAATAAAAGAGATAAAACATGATAAAATTCTCACCAAAGATTAATATAAGAAAAAAAAAAAAACCTAAAAAATCAATTTACATTCACAATAAACCGAGCAGACATAATTTGTATCTGCTGAAGTGACAATGCGGTTAGTTGTGTTAGCTTAGCAGCTGGTCAGGGTCATTGGAGGTGTCCTGATTGCCAAGATTGGCTATTCACCCTTCTCCAAAGCTTGTTTCTTTTGTATGAGATGTGTCCTAAGGCTGTGTTCCTCTACCTGCTTCAAGCTAAAAGTATTCAGAAATTGTCCAATACAAGCATTATTGAGGAACGAGTACATGTATTTAAACAAACAGTAATATTTCAAGCTACAAATTATATTACTATCCAGAGGGCATGCAGAAAGATATTTTCAGAGAGTTATGCCAAAAAATCAAAGAAGACTATCTATGCCAGTCAATTTAAAAGAATACACTCAAACTTGTTCACATGTATGAGACTTCAATTGAGACATGACAATTTTTTACAGGGCACATCACAAGGAGATGATAATGAGTCTACCTTATCAACTACCATAATACATAACAGATTCGCAGGAATTTCTTATACCATTTTTATTGGTAATTACACAGGCATCCAATAAGTTTGGAACCTACAACCTTAACCTCCATCCATTTTTATCAAAGGAATTGCAATTTGAGCTACAGCTCATTGCCGGGATTCCTCAGGACAACTAATAAACTAAGATATGTGTTATGCACTTTATAAAATCAGTGTCAAACAGACTTTGGATCACACAGACCTGACCCAACAGTTCCAAGAGGCATGTTCAAACATTTTGAATCACCTCATTAGACATGATATGGATAAAACTCTATTCTATGCCTGTGCTTGCCTGTTGTTAGTCTCTTTTCCTTTATTTATTAAAAACAAAAATTGAATAGGGAGAGGAATTTGCCCAGGGGGTTTACATATCTATCAAGTAACTTAATGACTTTTTTTTGATAAGTAGAAAAAAAGTTGCATGTTACTTAGAACATGAATTCATTACGTCCAGATTCCTTTCAAATGTGTGCACAGTCCAGCACCACGATGCAATTAGTTGACAATTTGACATACAATCCTTGGCCTAGGTTAAGGTGGTACAGAGGTCAAGTGGAATTGATTTTGGTCTTCAGATTAGAATATTGTTCTTCTTTGAAGAGGAGGAAAAGGCTGTACATCCCTCCCCTCCCCCCGACCACCCCAAAGATGTAAAGATTTTGACTTTCACAAGTGAAAAGCAACCAAAAACAAAAAGGGAGGTAAAATGAAATAAGGGATTAATGAGAACAAAACTCTACTCAATTGCAAGAAGGAAAAATATGTCATAAGCAAGATATCATTCCCATAATCCCCAAAGAAATTAAAAGTCTGGTTTTTAAATAATTTTTTTTAATGTAAAACTGACTCTGGTGTGACTTCAAAATGAGATCTTACAATACCACTTTTTTTTTTATTGAAATTTTAATGTGATATGAGGTTTCAAATATATATATTTTTTGATAATTCGATATGAGGTTTCAATTTTAAACAACCTTGACGCACAAAATTACTAATGCAACTAAACAGTAGTTGCAATAATTTCCTATTTACATTTGGTTCACTAACAAGATACTATGTCCTTAGAGAAGAAAGCTTGCATTTTTGTTAGTAAATTCAAATTCTGCAATCATGTATTACTGTCTCACCTGCATAGCCGTTGTGGAAGCCAACAGTGCTTCACATTCGTCAAGCATGGCTTTCTCCTGTGCTGCTACGACTGCAAGTTCGGAAACCAGACTAGTCATACCCTCCACCTAAGGCACAAGAATATACAAGTAGTGTTCAGCATCAAGAATTAAGCAATAGATGAGCAAATGGTTATCAGCAAACATGTCTTAATGTTATAGACTTATAGTCAGGACTTTGTGTAAACACTGGAGCATCATAAGCCTTGCTAATTAGATTTGGCTCAAGTGGTCAAAGGATGGGGTGCTGTTGGCATAAGTCTCATGTTTAAATCTTACTTAAAAAGGGAGGGAAAAAAAGAATCTGGAATAGCAGAGTCCCAAAACGCAGACTGGTAATAAAATAGCTTAAATGGAAGTAGATGAATGTGCTTTCATAGTGATAATGTACAAAAAAACTTCAGTGCTGAATTATGGAGTGAGAACTGCATGTCCCACACCATCTAGGACAAACAAGTACTTGATTGAAAAGATATTGAGTGATGAATACAAGCAGAGAAAAGCTAAATTTACATCATGCATTACAGTATATGTGAAATAAAGCCTCATCAAGACAAATCTCACCCCTGAGAGCAAAGAGCATATAGAGGATCCCATAGCCTGCATCACATCAACAGCCGAGCAAATAGCAGCCTTTAAAGATTCAATATCTGCCTGCAAAAGTAAAAATTCAAAAATGAGGCAAAAAATTCTCTTTCCAGAAATCAAATCCAATGACCATTTACAACCTAACATACCCGGGCTCCTGCAGTTACCGGAAGACGGATAGTGCTTGCCTCTAAATCTTCCACAGCCCCAGATAAAGATTCAATATGATCTCTTTCAAGTAAAGCCCAATCATCAAAATAGACCATCTGAATCAATCATTGTACACATAAGCACATATAAACACTTAATGACTGAAACTAACAAAAAAGATAAGTAAAAAACTGCATTCAGACATATATAGGATATGAACATAAAGCCACAAGTTCAAAGAACTAAAAAGCTTCCAAACTAAGAAATGTATGCCTGGAAATCATGTTTGTTTTACATGAAAAACTTTCTTAGGACAATGGTGAGATATCTGTAGCTGGGCTAAACATGACTAAGATACAGTACCGAAAGAATTGTGTTGGTGATGCAGGAAGCACAAGAAACAGTTTAATTCAATTTAGTTTTAATTCTTTTTGAACAAAAATTGTATTTTTATTTTAGGTCCTAGTATTTAATTGGGTTAATTAGTATTTTTTTTTTTTTATATTTAAAGTATAGGGTATTTTTGTTAGTATTCCTATATAAGCTAAGTGTTGTACTCCAAACAGAGGGAGAAGATTTTGATGAATAAAAATTACAATTGGTTTTATGGTCTAATGCTGATACCAGCCAACCCTAGGTGCGAACTCCTAGTGGGTTTTTCATCACTTGATGCTAACTCCAAGCAAGTCTAGGTGCTGACTCATAGGTTTTAACTCATAGATTCTATCTTTTATTTTCCTGTTGTTTAATTCTTGTTGTAAAGTTCTGGTTTATCCTAGTCAGTTGGGATTTGGCATCATCCCAACTTCCTCCGCTTCTTGAACAACTGGGTTGCTGTACTAGTTCAGTGTTTCTAAATAAGAAAGACCAGCTTGGGACTCTC
Organism: Quercus glauca; assembly: GCA_023736055.1. Taxonomy (NCBI): domain Eukaryota; kingdom Viridiplantae; phylum Streptophyta; class Magnoliopsida; order Fagales; family Fagaceae; genus Quercus; species Quercus glauca. Next base: position 10,720,749 of record CM043316.1, on the reverse strand, counting down.
TAAATCTTTCACATTTGCAAGGAAGAACCTAGTTTCATCAAAGGCATCCCACATGCATTGTGTACTAACTAGATGATAATTTAAGAAGAATTTTTAGGAAAAAGATTTTTTGTTAACCAAAAAAAAAAAAAAACATATTTCTCCAAGAGTGCACAATGCACTTTAAAAACGTCATATTCAAAGCTGTATTTTGACACAGATGAAAGTTTCCAACACAATTTGGCATTCCATATCAACCCCAGAGAAAACATTCCATATCCTAATAGTTACTACTAAACTCTTTTATTTATTCAAGAACTCTCATAGGCATAGTCCTAATTCAAGGACTGATGAATTAAAAGAAACATTTACTTCCATATACTTAATAAGAATAGATCCTACCTCCTCAGTACTATTGGGCCTGTTCTGATACCAGCATAAAATAAATTTTTTTGGGTGGCATAAAATAGATTTGATACATTAAACACAATATCATTATGGTATCTGGTTTAATCTTACATCCTGAATTCTTTATGAGAGAAATTAGCATCATTTGGTGAAAAAGGTTCTTTTAGAATCAATTTCAAACCATTTGCTAGAGGTTGTAACAATCCGAACAATCCCACTAAATTAAGGCCCTTTCAATGTTGCCCAAAAGCCATTACTTTACGTTCAGCTAGCACTAAAAAGGCTACTCACTAGTAGGGGTGGTAGAATTATTCCAATCTGTCCTTATAGAATCTTTATTAAAAAAAAAGGGTTTGAAAAACTAGTGTCCTTTGACAAATAGCCCCTCATCCACTTACACTTGATGTGACTGAAATGTCCTGGATGTAGTAAGGCCTTCAAGCATAATAGCGAGGTAGATTATAAGCAGCATCCCTTAACAAACTGCCACTAGTCCAATCTTAATTGTCCTAAGTGTTTTAAATGTAGTAAGGCTTTCCACACGATGGTGGTAGATAGCGGTGTCCCTAGAAAAACTGTCACTTAGTCCAGTCTTAATCTTCCTGAATGTCTTGAATGTGGTAAGTGTTTCCATGTTCATTGATATGTCACAATAGCCTGGGCCTAAAGCTGATTTGGAATCAGACCCCAAGCAGATCAGGTATTTAATCTTGTATGTTCAAACAAGTGGCAAGCAAGATTTAATCCAACCCAACCAGAATTAGATAGAACCTGGAAAAGGTTGACTGTGTGGTCAGCAGAAGGTTAAGCCTTCTTTTCTTCTGATTGAACCAAATTTTGGTCTAGCTCCAATTCCATAAGATCTGTACTTACAGGATGAATCTTAGGACTTTTTATTTGCTTTTTATTTGATATGATATGAGCCTTGACACATAAATTCATTTAGATAGTCTATTGGATCTGACTCTCCTTTTTTCACCATGATCGTGACATCTGCGTAGCATCTTAATATATCCAATCTCAAAAAGATGGCTGGAACTTGGGTTTGAGCTCAGGTCTCCTTATATAAAAGAGAGCAGGCTATGCCACTAAGAAACAAGGCTCTAGGCAACATTAGTTTTAACTTTTAACTAAAACATATAAAATACTTATCAAAAAACAAATTGAAAACAAAATAATAAAATTGTACAGGGCAAAAGGCAGTGAGGCATTACTTGATTATTCAAAATTGAGTTCAGCTTAAGCTCTAGTGTCAGCTGTTGAAGATTGATCCTCTTCCTGATTACCGAATCCCACAGATCCAGTGTAGCATTCCAAACGTTAAATAAAGTTCTCTGCACCAACAAAAAGGTATTAGATAAAATTTAAAATACAATGTAAAAGAAAATTTCTAGTCTAACACTAACATAACTGCTTAACAAGTGAAGACAAGTATGGTAATACACACTGAATATTTAAACCACAGAACACGAAATATTAACTTCACTTCCTTATAAGTAGAACATATTTGATAAAACAACCAAAAAGCATTTTAGTCTTCCTTACAAGACTCATCCACTTAACTTATAACAATAATTCAGTTTGTCTTTTATTTTCCAAACTTCAATACCACTACTGTGCACAACATACAACTATACTCAAGAAAATTAATGGTTATGGACTGCAAGTCAATGACTAGACAATCTAAAGTAAATGGGCATGTGCATTTGCGATTATGCACAAGTGCACCTGTGTTGAATTAGCTTCACTGAACATAAATATGATACTATAAAACTGGATAAGAAATTAATATAGGGATAAACATATGGCAAAATTAGAATGCCAACATTATCAAAAAGTTTGCTAATTCCACTGAGATCAAAGTTGAACCTCTGCTGTTACTTTCTGAATGTAAAGAACAGCCTCTGCCCGGGCATTTGCAAAGCGCCATTGCAAAAATCTATTGTATAGAAGCCGCAGATGATGAGCATCTTCTATGTAGCTTGCACCCTTTTTTCCTTTCTTAACATCTGCAATGAAACTAAGTACAGAAGTTGTACTGTTGGATTGAGCGGAGGAATGGGATGGCCGAACCCGAGATGGACTAACCCCTCGAGGAGGAGGAGTTGAAGGTCTCATCCGAGAAGGACTGACACCTCTACTAGCAAAGGATGACAATGCTGTGGTCTTACTAGGTGATGATAGCCGTGACCCAGGAGAAGGTAAAGACTGAGATCTAGATGGAGGTATTATTAACGGTGTTCTACTTGTAGAAACAAACTTGCGAGTACCAAGCACCTGTACCGGATTATCGTCAATTGAATTATCCACATTTCCTACTCTACCACTTACATCAAGTGATAATTGCCTTTCAGCATCACTAGAAGATTTCTGTAATGGTTTACCCATTGTATCAGATACAGGCATTCTCCTCAAGGAAGGAACTGGACTACTAAAAGCCCTGACCATCCTGTCACTGAGATCAATACTTTTAGTCAATGCATTCCCAGCCGGTCTACTTGGCCATCGATGCTGATCTATCAGTCGAGTATTTAAACCATCAACTGGTCTAGAGTTCTCTGACTGATCAGGTGCATTCTTTCCTTTAAGAGGACTCCTCTTCCTCTCTGGAGTAGGCTTTCGTGGAAGGGTAGGTGTTTCAACCTGCTTATGTGCCACATTTGATGATGGCCGCAAAGTGCGGTCTGAAGGAGCATTAGGAACCGGTTTTTCCTTCTTACTGATAGGAATTGATATGGTATCAGATTGAAATGAAACACTCAAACTACGCATTGTGGAAGGCCATAAACTCTCCAGAGATCGACCATTTCCTATCTTTCTGGATGACAATTGTATATCTACAGCTGAATCATGGACTGGTGTGGACGGCCTTGATGTAGATGGTGGGGAAGGGGGTGTTGAGGGCCGCTTCCTCTCTACAGATTGGGATCTCTTTGGTACCAATTTGGGGGTTGTAGGGGATGCAGACAATGATCTTGTGAGGCTTGGAGAAGGGCAACGCCGGGAGCTCGCTGCCGGAGAAGGTGACTTGTACCTAGAACTAATTTCCCTTGTCCGTGGACGGCGGCTGGTGACTGCATTATTCTTTTCAGCCGGAACCAACGGTGGTCTTGGGGTCTCCACTGACTTATGCTTCCGCAATACTTGCTCTGATTCATATACATCCATCCAAACTATCCAAATTAGACCACATTGACACAATTTTTCACATAACTAAACCACATTTGACAGCCTTGGTGCATTCATGTACCCCAGGAACAACAGCAACTGCTCAAAAAGAAAGATCCTTTTCTCTGTAATAAATCTGCCACAAATGCACAACCAAAAGTAAGCCAGACACTAAAGCAAAGAATAACAACCCATCAAAAGATAAAGAAGCTTGAAAAGAATACATCTTTACAGCGACCTAGATCTGACTGAGAATGAATTATAGAATCAATACTAATAGGCGCATTTGGGTCTTGTTTTTTCATCAATATAAGCCCAAATCCAAGCAGATCAGGGCATGACAAAGCGGTTAGAGAGTAAGAAAACAACATCAGGCACAAATGAGGTGTCACAGAAATTTGCGGACGGTACCACAACGTGAACTAAACGGTTATCATTAGCTATGGGGGAGGGGTCCCCCTTGGAAATTGAGGAGACTAGGAGAGTGGGACTGGGGTGGTGAAGGAGGGTGTAGGATAAGAGCAGAGAGTGGTGCGCAGGATAAGGAAATGGGTAAGTGTAATGTGTATTTGTGTGTGTGAAAGACTCAAAATTTATTATAGTTTTTCCCTTTTGTCTCTCTCACGAGAGTGCCATGGTCGGCTGGGCTGGAAATTGGGTTTTTTTAACTCACAAACAACAGTTACAACACAACACAACACAACACAACCCCACTCTACTGACCTATTCCTTTGTTCTCTCCCAACTCCTTTTCATGAAAATGAATTCAAGGAAAATGATTTCCACCCAAAAAAAAAAAATTTAAATACAAAACTTTCTGAAGAGAAACATCAAACACAACAACAATCTGGGAATCAACTGTAACTCTCATAGATGAATTATTACATTACACAATTACTTTACCATAAAACTGTTAATGGGGTCCTTAAAAAAACACTACCTTTTTTCACAAGTAATAAAATTAATGAAAGAAAAATCCGTGAATAATGTATTTTGTTTGTATATGAAATGAATATTAAAGTTTCTTTGATTAATAGTACAAATTAAAGAACTTGCAGATGCTAATATTCTTAGGGAAATGGAGGCCCACGTGGGATGGGAGATCATTGTCTAATCCCCATGAAAATTTAGTAATTTACTACATTGGAAACAATAAATAAAGACCCAGAATTGCTTAGCAAATTAAGGAAAAAAAATTAAACCAACAAAAGACTAACAACATTAAAAAATATATATAATATTACTAGGAGACATCATTAAAAACAAAAGTTAGCATTTTGACCATACGAGATTAATTAGGAACAGAAATCGATGAAACCCAAAGTAAAAGGTTTTTTTCAGCAGCAGTGTCTGCTTTGTTGACAGACTCTTTTGTCTCTGCTATTGAAGACATGCTCAGTGTTCTATTGCTTATCATGTAATCTCTCTCTCTCTCTCTCTCTCTCTCTCTCTCTCTCTGAGAGAAAGATTGATGAGTTTCAGATATTTTCCTAAAATAGGCAAACAGAATTAATTTAATAAATTCATATTAATAAATCGAATCAAAAAAATTTTTTTTCCTAAAAATTTCAAATTTATCAATGAAAATAGCAGTTTTTCTTAATTTAATACAAAAATAAGTTCCAAAAAAAAAATAATTTTGAAATTTTGAAACAACACCGACAAATTTAAATCTTTGATTTTAGGTTCATTGATCATCGTTTAAATTCACAATCTTCATCGAAAGCATAACAAACTCCAAAATCGAAGAACAAAAAAAAAAAAAAACTATTCAAATTCCATTGAAGAAAAAAAAAAAACTATTACTCATCTTTGCCAAATTTTCTTCCAATCAGAAAAAGAAAAAGAACCTCGGAAACTGAAACTTGGAAACGCTTTTACTCATCCAAAAATAGAAACAAAAACCTTAAAAACCCTAAAATAAAAAACAAAATTTAATTTACCGAGAATTACTTCGATCTCTTGGCAATTTCGGATCGAAACGACGCGCTGAGAAATCGAAGGGATCACCGGAGGCGACGGCGTAAGAATCGGCTGGGCGGCGATGGGAGAGTAAATTTCCGGCGGAGAAATATAGATTTATAAATCTGTTTGGGAAGCAGAGACAGATGGGGAAGGGTCTTTAGGCAATAGAATTTAGAAAGAGAAATATATATATATATATATATATATATATATATAAATAAAAGTAGTTAATAAGAAATAAATATTATTAAAAAAAAGGAAAAAAACGGTTTGATTCAGTTGGGACTGGGAGGGAAGTGAGTCAAAAGGGAACATGCCTGTTATTTTCGCGCCACCTACTTTTGTTAACGCAGACTTATGCACTCATTTTAATTAAAAACAAAAAAAAACAAAAATAAAAAAAGAACTCTTTATTATTTACTATTTATATTCCTTGAAAAAAAAAATATAAACTCTTGGTACATTTTTCACTCATCCATTTTAAGAAATGTTAGTGGTACAAAATAATTTACAATTTTTACTACAATTTGTCATGTAGAGTTTTTCGCTTTAGTTTTGTGAATTATTTTGTGACACTAGCATTTCTCATCTATTTTTTCACATAAAGTTTTTTTCACATTTATATTCATGTTTTAAATTAGGATGTTACAATTTTTCCTCTTTTATATTGTATACATGATAAATCAAGGCATCAATTAATATTGAGTAAAATAGTTGGTGTAAAGTGGGTGTGAGAGAATATTTTCTTTATTTCTTTTACTCTCTTTGATTCCAACTTCTTACTAGTGTTATAATTTTTATTTATTATTATTTTTAACTAATCAAGGTTATTTTGTTGTTGTTGATGTTGATGTTGATAATTTGATAGTTATACTAGGGACTAGTGGATTTGAACCTTGAAGGTCTTCATAAAAAATATAATGTGGTGCCAATTAAGTTATAAGCCTCTTGTATTAATTAAGGTTTAATTCCTGGAAAGTATTGTATGTTTGTTTAGTATGTAGACACTCTTAGATGACTTTTCACTTTGCATTCTTAAATCTTCCTAAATTCTCATAAAAAAAGTCTCTTTAATCTTCATAACAAGGTAATGTTTGAGATTTAATGACAAGTGTTGCGAAGCTCCACGTTGTAACAATAATCGTCAATAACTGTCAAGACTCATTACTTCCCAAAGCATGACACACATTCGAGACACAATCTATTTGTAATTTCACTTGTCAAGCTTTAGTTTAGGATTCAAAGTAAGGCATTAAATTCAAGTAAGTGGTTTAATTAATCGTAGTTGACTAGTTGTTACTCTTTTATTTATATTGTATTGCTAGTAATTAGCATCGATTTATACATTTTTTTATTTCCTTAGTTATCTAGTGGTTAAGTGTCTGCCATTGATTTAGTTGTTACTCTTTTATTTATTTATTCAGGGTTTCGGGTTTGGACTAATAATTAATTTTGGATGTAGATTGTAGAAAAAAGTGACGTCTACACTACAACTAATAAATAATACACTCTGGATCAAATTGCCTGATTGGATCTTGTAAGACTGTTGTAGGTTTAGGTGATAATAAGTTATTATGTTACTAAGATGGGGATTGATTTGCAGTTTGAACTCGATCTTGTCTTCTTAATTTGTTCAAAAAGACTAAAAGAAAGTGAAATGAATAGGTTAATCTTACCTAAATCATAGTTTTACAAAAAGGCAAAAAGAAAAGAAAAGAAAAACTCATTGCCAAATACAACTCAATTTTAAAATCTTCTTTGGCATTTCCAATTCCAAAATTATCTTTATTAAATTTTGTTAGTCTTGGTTTTCTTGGTCTTTGGCATGTAAGCAAAAAACAAGGTATAATTACAGATTAATGCCCGGAAAGGAGACAAAACAGCTTATATGTCATTAATAAGCAGTTCATTTTCAGGTGATAGTTAATAATTAAGGAGGTGAGAGTAAAGTTAGTTGATAGTACTACATGAATTGAGTGGAAGTCAAGATTAAAATTTGGAAACCTTAAGGAGGATTAGATGTCACCATTTTATGAACTTATCACCAATACCATTATTTATAATTTCTAATATAATTATAATTATGATGGTGGTGTTTTATTATAAAGGGTCAGCAAAACTATGACAATTTGGTGGGAGTTCAATGAAACTACAATTAAGACTAATTACTTTAGAATTCTGAAGTATCATATGTATAGGTAGCATTGGCAGTTGCATTAATTGACATGCGAGGAATTCGTACGTGGAAATAGTTAGCCCATGAAGTTTAACTGTTTTAAGTGTCTCAAGAAGTGTTTATTTATGTAGCTAATCCATATGGTATGAAAGGGACAAACGAATTTTCTCCAAGAATTAGCTTAATCCAAAAAGCTACCTAACCCTATTTCTTTGCTAAAAAATTTATTTGGTTAAATTGGCCCCGGCCATGACAAAAGTTCCTAACCTTACTTTTGCTAATAAATTAAACACCACACAACCCCCCCCCCCCCCACCCCCCCCCCCCCCCAAAAAAAAAAAAAGAAAAAAAAACATCTTTTACCCATCTTAAAATTGTGTTTTGTTCTTTTTTACTTTATTTTATTTTTTATAATGTAGTTCAACTGGCACAGTGTGTTTGTTGTGTTTTCAATTGAAACATTTAGGATGTGTTTGGTTGGAGGTGAAATAGGGAGGATGCAAAATAAAGGAGAGAAAATAGGAGTGGGTTTAAATTTCTTTTCCCTCATTGTAACTATCAAATTTCATTTCAAAGCTATTCAAAAAAAAAAAAAAAAAAAATGTCAAGAGCATTGTAGCTCAACTAGCACAGTGTGTTTGTGTTTTCAATTGAAATGCCAATATTGTGTATGGTGTACTTGCTTGTAAACTTTATTATGATAAACACAATCATTTTTTCTTATAACAAGTAGTGGAATGTTCATAAAAAAAATTTTTGTTTTGTTCTTTTTTACTTTTTTTTTTCAATGTATTTCAACTAGCACAATGTGTTTGTTGTATTTTCAATTGAAACATTTAGGATGTGTTTGGTTGGATGTAGAATAGGGAGGATGCAAAATAAATGAGAGAAAATAGGAGTGGGTTTAAACCTTTTTTCTCTCATTGTAACTATCAAATTTCATTTCAAAGTTGTTGAAAAAAAAAATGTTAAGAAAATTGTAGCTCAACTAGTACAGTGTATTTGTGTTTTCAATTAAAACACCAATATTATGTATGGCGTACTTGCTTGTAAACTTTATTATGATAAATATGATAAACGTAATTATTTTTGCTTATAACAAGTAGTGGAATGGAAATTGGAATCCACAACGAGAAGGAAGATGGGAATTTAAATGCCACTTAGTTACAAGGCACCAAAAGAGAATGGACAATTGCACCGAATCATAATAAGTCTCTTGGATTGTATACAACAATATCAAATCAATGTATTACTTTTTATTATATTTAATTAAAGTTTTAGCTTTAGAAAACATGTAGATATTGATTTGATTCTTATATAACATTTTTGAAAATGAATCCATGTCTTTGCTCATGGTGGCATGAATTCAGTGCCTAAAAACCTTTCTACAAAAAGTAGGTATTATGTTGGTCCAGGATAAAGATTGTAATCCTGTGAAGGTGGTGATCACATACAATAATATTGTTTGAGATAGATATATTAGAATTATCTTTGTAGTGTCTTATTTATAGACACATATCTACCCTTTCATGAAAGGCGACACCCAAGTAATAGTCACAACATTTTTCAAAGTTTGTAACCTTTCAATTCTTTGGAAGGTTGTATCTTTATTTTCAAGGTTTGCAAGTTGGAACACCCTCCTCCTAATTAATAGGTGTACTACCCCCGATTTGTAGATTTTCATTGTCATTGGCGGTTGTAGGAAACCAATGGTTACAACTCTTGGTCATGGATATAAGATTAGGCCTAGTCTTTGTGGGCATACTCATTGAGTTGGTCTATAGTCTAACATTTGTAACAACTAAAGAAAATCTAAGCCTAACCACTAGGGTTTAAGGAATATCTTTCCACTCATCATTTGGTGATTCAAATGATCGTCCACATGCGTTTTTTTTTAGATAATGCACTTAATTAATTTAAACAATTCACATTCAATAGTCTTATAATATAGTGACATTGTTTACTTTTCTTTATGAGAAGGATCAGATTTTAAATTTCCCAACATCCTCTATTGTTTTAACTATCAAAATATAAATAAAATGAGTCATATGATTATTAAATAATTAATGTAACTATATGTACATCTAAATATTTATATGAATTGCCAATACAACCGGGTTAAAAAAATTATATTGTGGAATAATTCTTCTTTTTAGATAGGTAGATAGTGAGAGAAGGGGAATTATAGTTTGAACCATATACACATGAAACACAAAAAAATAAAAATAAAAATGTCATTATAGATATAGCATTCTTGAAATTGACCTGGTTGTATTGGCAATTCAATCCAACTTGAAATTGACGGATTTTATTTGATCCGTTATGACTTATGAGATAGGGGGATCTGGAGAGGTTTTTTCCCAATCCGAAATTACTCGGATTGGGAACAAGTAATACTCGAGCCCGGCCTGTATAGTAAACTTAAAAAAAAAAATTGAAATCTCAAACCTCTCTCTCATCTGCCATTTGTCAATTTGTGGGAAGGAAAATTCTTAATAAAAAAAATTTCTTTTGAGGTAAACTCGAACACTCAAGTTGTTTGTGCCATAGTCGATTTGTTAGAAGGAAAATACTCACCGAAGCTATGGTCGATTTGTTGTCCACCGAAGCTTCTCATTGCCATAACCGTCCACCAAACCTTCTCAAGCTTTCCATCACCATCATCTCTGTTTCTCAGCCGCACTATCAATCCGCCATAGCCATGATAGTGCCAATTTGGCACTACGGCTATGGTGGTTTGAAAGTGCAAAAGGTAATTATGGCCTTGGTTTTGTCATTCTTGAATCTTGACCCATTGAAGAAACCCAGTAAATTTTACATTTACGATCTGTCAACATCATATATCAGATGAAAATTCTCTTCTCTCTCGCTGGAAGCAATTCTTTTTGTCTTGTCGAGTATCTTTTACACTCTGAAAGACTTTAACCATCTAGAATTTCAACGAAGTATAGCTACAAAGGAAAAGAAAATCATAAAAACAAATCATATAATACAAGGTAAAGAAAGGAGTTTTTTTTTTTTTTTTTTTTGGGAAAGAATTTCAATTTATGACGTTTACTCTAATGATAGTTTTTTATCATCAATCAAGACATTTTTTTTTGAGAGATTTTTAACCTATAGCGTTCACTCCTAATGATAGTTTTTTATCATCAGATCAAGACACAAATCAGTTTTTGGTATAGGCGGGATTGAACCAGAGCTATCATCAGATCAAAACACTAATCAATTTTTGGTGTAAGTAGGGATTTAACTCTAGGTTTCTTATTTAACCATAAGAAACTTTATTAGTTGAGTTAATTAGAACATACATTAAAGAAAGGAGTTGGGGTATGTCATGAGTGAAGATCATTGCCTTGTTCCCACGCTATAAAAAAAATAAATAAAGTAAACAAACCAATTGCCCTTTGACCTTTTTATTTTTGGTAAAATTCGACAACCATTGAGTATTATCTATATAATATATTAAAAATGAAATTTCAATAAATCATCCAAATTAGATTTTAGACTAAATTACGCTTTTAAATCTTAATTTAAATCTTAACCTGTTTGATTGATATGATAGAAAAGTTGGAGAATATTAGGATAGAAAAATTAGAGGATGAAGAAGATATTAGTTTCGCTTTACATGGCCTTAGTAGAGGTATGGAAAAGTGTGATGATAGAAAAAATACAAATTATTCTTTTTATTAATTAAGAATAAGAGTGGATAGAAAGAAATTATAATTTGTATCAATTTCTTGTTTTGCACTTATCACGTTATTTACTACACTATGTAATGGTATATTAATTTAATTAAGTAGAATTGTGGATATGATTTGAAGTAGATCGTAATGAAATCATAATTAATTATAATTTAATTAAATTAATTAATTTGATAAAAAATTCTAGCGATTAGTGCAACTGTCTAAATATTTAAACCAAAATAAAGCAAACCTAAATCCATCCGGTGTGCTTGCAAAGGTTCCTACTTCATATTCACATATGACCATTTTTCCATAAAATAAATTAAAAACACATAAATAGAACACAATTAAAAGAAAAAAAGGAAAAATAGAAAAAAGAAAAAACAGATTTTGGACTTGACTGAGAGTTCTTGTTGGACGTAGGTGACCCAATAATAATTATTGACTACGTCAAGGAAGTCAAGAGAATTAATAGTGTGAACAATATGAAGTTCAACAAAGTGAAGTGTGGCAAAGGACAACAATGTATGTATCCAATTATTATTACAGGCTCAACAATGTGTCCAACTAACTAGGTACGTAGCTAGAGATATTGGAACATTCTGAACAATTCATTGGAACCAAAACTCAAGGTTGGACGTTTTTCTGGATTTGACATTGGAATTTTCTCAATGGTTTGCGTACTCAAGTTTTTCTGGGTTGACCAGAGACAAGTAATAGTACAAGTTAGTAATATTTAGGGTATTTAAGAGGGTTGTCCCTGTAGTGCTGTTTACTTTGTCAAATGGCTGCTGGTTAATTAAGACTCAGTTTTGTGGAAATCTGTGCAAACATGCATGCAAGCAAACCTAGCAAGCTTTAACTGCTAGTTCATTTTATATATGTAATAAGTATATATTTTCATTTTTCAATTGACTAAAATATTGCTGCTATTTAGACTTTCAATCAAATGATGCATTAATTATAATATATTTTATAATTTTTAGGATAACTACACCGTATAAATTCCTCAAATGAAAAGGTTTAAACACGCTGTTCATTGTTGTTTAGGTCAACTTTGATAGGTTAACTTGTCTATTTTATTTAATATTTTTCAATTAACCTCAAATTATAAAAACTAGAAATACTTAACATTTTGAATAATAAATTTATTACAGTTAAATTTTCAAGTGGATAAAGTATAATTTTATAAGTTACATATTAACAAGTCGCATTCAACCCACAAGTTGATAAAATATAATTTTCTCAACAAGTACAGTTGAATTTCATGTGAATAAAGAATATTTTTGTAAATTACATATTAATACAAGTCATAGTCAACCCAAGTCACAAGTTGATAAAATATAATTCTCTCAATTCAATGGTTGAGCTGGTGTGACAACCTCCATTCTGATTATAAAAGTGAATATTTGTTATTAGGTTAAGCTTTTTGAGTAAACTTTTGGTTATTATAGTAATCAAAAGAGGCAATACAATAGGCTCTTATTAATCTTTGTACAACTAGTAAACTTTTCTCAACAAATACAGTTGAATTTCAAGTGATGAAGTATAATATTGTAAATTACATATTAACAAGTCATATTCAACCCAAGTCACAAGTTGATAAAATATAATTCTCCCAATTCAATGGTTGAGCTGGTGTGACTACCTCCTTTCTGATTATAAAAGTGAATATTTGTAATTAGGATAAATTTTTTGAGTAAACTTTTGGTTATTATAGTAATCAATAGAGGCAATTCAATAAGCTCTAATTAATCTTTGTACAACTAGTAATTCAAAAGGAGAAGCGAGGTTTGAGGTTTGAAAATGAAAAGAAAGTTTTGAGTAGATGTCATGAGCCACCACTTTAGCCGAAAGGTATAAGTTCCATTTTTATTTTACAGCAACTGTGCACATTCTCAGTGAAGTTTGGGTCCACAAAAAATGATTATAAATTAAAGTTTCTAATCCTATGATGAACAGTAAGTAGGCCAGTTTTCTGTGATTTCAATTTCACAAAGTTAATTGGTTCAAACCCAGCCCATAAACACATGAGGATCTTTGGTTCTAGAACTTGTCTGTTTGCCATTAAGCAGGGTCCCAATGTCTAAGCAAAGTTTTTTTTTTTTTTGTCTTTTTTACTTTACAACAAACACAAGAACTCAAAGACAAGTTTTCTTGATGGAAAATCCTAGACAAGGTCGTTGAACAATTTTTTTTTTTTATATATTTTTTTTATGATAAAACTTGACTCATTTGTTTTGAAATTGTTATGAAAATTTTGTGAATATAACATTTCTCTAAAAAAAAAAAAAAAAAAGAGCTTATAAGGAAACTTCCCAAACTTATTATATATATTCCTACTTAGTATATTCCTATTTTAGTATATTCCTTAAGAAGCTCAATGTGAGTTTTTTTTTTTTTTTTTTTTTGGGTTTCTCTTTCTAAATTGGGTCTTACCCTGTTTTAGGAGCCCAATGTAATTACTAATTAGCATCTATTAAGGATTTAAGAGCCATCCAAAAGTGAAATTATGAATCCAAAAATAATTTAGACATTTTTTTTTTGGAAATCACAATAATTTAGTCATTTAGACTATGTCATTGCACAAAAACTTCACGGGATAAGTATAATATAAAAGGATTAGTTACAACTTACAAATTACTCGATTATTTGAAATTGTAGTTCTTTATTTTATCTTATTTTAATTTTTACTATTTTCTAGATATATTTTTTCAAACAACATATTTTCATAAAACTGAAAAACAAACTGTACAATAGTTGGATAAATATAAATGTCTTCCACGTGATATGCACATGTTGCATGAAACACAGAATTTAGTTCCCCAATTGACCATGAAATGGACAAGAGCTATTCTATCTCAAAATCCAAGAATAAATTTGTTATGTTGCCTCCTCCATAAAGCTCTAATGGTAAGTTTCATTTTACTCCAATCCAATGGGAGATTCAGTGATAGCTTTAAGAAAATAGGGAAGTAATTTGTAATTTAAATGAATGCTGTGTCACAATGAGGACCAGAGAAAGGTACTATATATAATGGTAATTCTTTTTAGAATTTTTGTGCTCTTGCTGTAAAGCTGGCATGAACATCAGCTAGTCAATTTTTTTATGGACTAGAACTTTTGTCTTCTTGATTTGTAACTATACAGGAACCTGAATTGGCTAATTTCCAATCAGTATGCTCTTTGTCTGTGCCCCCGCACCCATTTTTTCCTTCCAACATGAAAAAAGTACAGAACCAATCAAACAAGTTAGTCTCTCCCTTGGTGTAAAACCTGTAATGTCATGATTTTTTGTTGTGATCTACGTAAAAACATTACATTTTTCACAATTACTGGTACTCTGATATAGTTTATTATGATTGAAGCAATATCATTTTCACTTGAATTCATCACTCATATCACTTTCTTATGCACCATTCACAGCAAATTATGTCAATATTTGAATAAAAAACTGTAAAAAAAGATTGTGCCCAGACTTGTTAAAGGGACAATATCTCGAGGGAAAGGACATGTTTCCATATTTTGACCAAAATAATTGTCAAGTTCGAAGGAGTTGTTTGATGAATTTCTCTTGATTGCTGCCACATGCGATGATTCCGACGTATGGTATATCATGTAGCTCTCAGCACAAACATTGTGGGCCTTTGTCCCATCTCATTATCGCTGTGTTCTCAATTTTCCTTTCCATTCTCTTACGAAAGGAACTTTAAGATGCAATGGACATGGTATAGCTCACTCATGGAAATATAAATTATGGAAATATAAATTATTGAGGATAAGGCTAGGAAAACTCCACTGGAATTGCTGTAAAAGTCTAAAAGCTAATTTGTAAAACTTTTTCCTAGATTTCGATATGACATCGTTCTATGTTTGATGTATGAAATTTTTTTGCCACATTAATTAGCTAAAGAAATATTCAAAAGAATTCAGTTTAGCATGGTTATCCTAAAGCAACCAAATTATAGTTACCCTTGCCTTTCAATAATACCAAATCATTTGCTTTGAAATTGAACTTTACGTGCTAAATGGTATGATCAGCTTGGGATTATCAATTATGTATAAACATTTGAAAAAGATGTCATGCCACTCGTAGATTTTGATACTCATAAGAGGAAATCTTCTGCGTTAATTAAATATTTAAACTATTCTAGGCCAAATGATGGGCACTCATGTGCTGGAAGGTGAAAAGCAACACAATCATGGTGATCAAAGCCCATGAATATGCCATACCCTATGCATGCCCCATTGCTTCTCCAACAAGTTCTTTTTATTAGTTTTTTACAGGATTTCTCAAAAAAAAAAAAAAAATCTCCAATGGGTCCCAACTAGTCAGCTATATCTTGGCTCTCAACACATGTCAAGTTGTGTAAGTTTGCAAATTTCATGTGGGTATTATTAATTCTGTGGAATAGTTTATTGAGACAAGAAATATTTGGTACAGAGTGGTTCGGAATGATGTTTTGTCCCTGTATGATTCTCACCGATTGTAGTTTTGTTTGTTCTGTAGGATTATTGTACTAGTTAACATTGGATATTTGGAAATCTTCATTAAGAAATGAACAAATGATCAACTTAATCAAGTATGGGAGAAGAGCAAGGCTCTAAGTCTCAAAATCGTTTACTAGACATATTTTGCTGTCATATGGCCAGGAGATAATGCCATAATGACATAATCAATTCTTTTTATGTAAATAACTTGGGTTCAAATCTTTCCTCCACTCATTGTAAGCAAGAGAGAGAGAGAAACACAAAAAACAACTATCTTGCTGCACTAACACCCTTCAAAAAAGTATGCATTAAAGCCTCTGATAGTTGGGGAATTCGTATATTTTCCTCACAGAGATACTTCTGCCGTTCTTTTTGTCTTTCTTTTGTCCCGTGTTAGTTATGTTGCAGGGAAACATCCAAGAAAACGATAAGTAAATATAAATATATAAACGGCCAACTGTTGCTAGGCAAGTATACCTTAAAAAAAGAAGTGATGCTACCAAGTATTGGACAAAAATAAAAATACTTTGTCCTAAAATTAGTGTCCTTTTCATACTTCACCAATTCCAATTTAGTACAATTTTTTAAAATAACTAAAGTTTAAAAAGGGGAAGAAAAAAAAAAAAAATCAGACATATGGTATTGTATTTGGAGTACAAAATCCATATACAAGATTTAAAAGCTAAAATGTAGCATTAATTGTTATTACACTTTTATTGAGCCACTTTAGTGAGACATTTCAGTTCATTTGGGTCCAGTTCAGTATACTTTAGTACAGTTCAGTCCATTCAATCCTTTAGTCCACTTTGGTCCACTCTAGTCCACTTCGGTCTACTCCAATCCACTTCGGTGATGCTTTAGAAGGAGAGGATTGTGTAGAGAGAGGAGTTGATTCATTGACAATTATGTCACATTTTCAACATAATGTTGGTAAGTTCTTGATAAAATTACATTTTTCTTATATTATTAAAGTTTTGTATTCTTTTTTCTAATTGAGGAGTAATAAAAGCCATCATCATCTATTGCACTCGTCTGAGAGACATACGGTTTGTCCAGACCTGACAGTTATACCAACTTATCTACCATAGGCAAGAACTAGTTGTCCATACCACACGACTCGCCCGAAGTGCATTCATCCACAATGAACTCTACCAAAATATGCCACAATGACAGTCACTCTACAATCACGCAGGACAAGTTATCCTTGGGTATCACAAATGGAGATTGTTCCTCCAGCCAACGACTTTTGAACATGGAAACAATCTCCGAGTATCTCGCTCTCACTAATTCCATACTGCAATCACGCCTCCTATAAGGAATATGGCAAAAATCAAGGGAATGTGGTCCAATCAAGACCCCCTATATAAACACCAGACCCTCTCATTTCAAGGTACGTGTGGAAAATCCCAACTCTTGCACATTTAGAGTTCTTGAAGATCTTCTATGAGATTTTAACTTAATCATCAGAAGGTCTCTGGCTGGCATGACAATGGTGCACTCTGAGAATGTTTCCTTCCTTACAAGTATTCCAGAGCTTCTTAGTTTGGGCAATCAGCTCACTGATTTCTTATATCACCACTAATATAAGTGACAAATTTACTTATGTATGTTTCCTCTTTAGGCCATTAAAGACGTATAGAAAATAAATCGTTTGTAAGAACCACTAGAAACAAATTTCGAGGACAAGTTATATTATTTAGAAAATATCTCGCCTTATATAATAATTAAATCTATGTTTCTTTAAAAAAACTTAAGAAAATTTAAAACACTTCAAATAACAAATATAGATAGCTTAATTTAGAAAATTTAATATATTGTGTAAGGACACAATTTGGTTCCTAAGCCCAAAAGGTAATAGGATCTAGGCCCAAATAGCCCAATACAATGAATTTGTAGAGAGTGAGTTAGAAAACTAGGCCCTAATGAGTTGGATAACAATTATAATGGACTCAGATGATGAGAAAGAAAAGAAAAACTAGTTTTACCCAAAGATAATCGTCATCGGCACAATCCGAGGAGGTTAGTTTTTGTATATATTTATTTTGGATTTGATTACAAGTCTAGTTCCTGTTGTTACAGTGTTTTCCCTCAATTCTCTGATCCCCTTCACCGTGGGGCTTCTCTCTCTATTATATACCCCTCTCTTCTTCATCTCCACCGTCTACATGTAGGTCAAGTTATTGGCTTTGGTTCTTGTCCCATCAGCACCTTCCTAAAGTCTTTGGGAGTAGCTGTAAGGATGCTTGCCACTGTTTAGATATCACTTCCATATTAATGCGGCCAGAAAGTTAGCTGCAGAGCATTCAATGCTGTGGTAGCAGCTTTCCTTTAGATATTTCTTAGCTTCCCTTTGTCCTATATTTCCCTGATGTTTATCCTTATTAGTAGAACCTTTCGAAGTGTCGCCCTTAAGGGTGGACCAATCCTTCTGACCTCTGCTTTGCTTAGCCGATGAGGCATTCCTCCTCGGACTACTTTCCCAAACCTTCGCAGTCATAGTTTGTTCGTGGCGCTCTGATTCTCACATCTTCCCTATCGTCTAACTGTCCTCGGACCACTAATCGTCCTCGGACAAGGCCCAGGGCCCAATACATACTCTTAGGCCTTTTATCCCTACATATTGTATCGACTATACTTTGTTTGAAAATAATAACATCATTTTACGAAGGGTTTGAGATTAACACTTATAACTCTCACTCTCATATACTATTTTTATTTTCATTTAACAAAAAAATAAATTGTCAAATTTTTTTGCATTGTGCTGGTCTGCAACTAGTGTAATACTAAAAGTGGGACAAAATATTTTTGTTCGCATAGACATGATCATCAAAAGAGCACCACCCTTCAATTTTCATTAGGTGCATAACATCCAAACTCCCTCTCAAAACGTGGGCCTTTATCAATCCTAGTGTTTTACACACTAATAATTGCTGATGAAGGCGACACAATCATGTTCAAGGTTAATCCATGGAATGGCATAGAATCATACCCGAGGCAATTATTTTTTTGAGAGACATCAAAGTCTGATTACAGATTAATAGTGCTTCTTGGGGTATGAATGGTAAAGGCATTTGACAAGTTTACTCAAATTGACAGGAAAAACAAGAATGTGTTTTCTTCTATTTATTCATTTATTATCTTCCCCGAGAAAGAATTTTTCTCTGATGGACGCCTGGAAATTAGCAGTCAATGTAATAAAAACCAGTCTTCTGTGCCATATGTAGTTGAAGAGTATGGTTGAAATAGAAGATGAATATGGTTGATGAGAACGTGTCACCGCTACTGCTTTATAGTTCACTTAATGGGAGAAAAAATATTTATTTAAAAAATAATAATAATAAAAAAACTCCTTGATCTGCAAAACTTTACATTTCTTCTTCTTCTTCTTCCACCCTTCTTCACTTATGCTAAATGCAAACCTCTACCTTCATAGCATCTAATAAATGTTGCCATACGATCAAAATGTCCACATGATTAAATGCTACTTCCTAATTTACAAGTGATCAATATTTTGATATATGTTGTAAATTGCAACAAAGTCAAATTTTACAAAATTCTTTCACAAGTCCAGCTTGCTTGAGACGTCTTTGCTTTGCAACTTCCATGTGGTTAGAGAACAACTATTGTGTCAGATTAGCAATCAACATGACTTCTAATATGCTCTTTCACAACTGACCCTAGGATCCTCTTCAGTAGAAGACTCCAAGCAAATTACTAAACTCAACTGTTTCATGATCACTGGAGCAATGGACATAGTGATGTCTAATGGACGCCAAAAGACATGATTCCTTGATTTTTTTTCATCCCAAGTCCAGCTGTTAGGTTCAAATTGAAACAGTTCAGACTCTTCCAAGCTGTAAAAGAATTTATCAGATGCATTAGCATAAGAGGTAATATTGCTAATAATACGAATTCTTCCATGACTTTCAATGAAGAAGATAATGGAAGTATACTTACAGGTTAACAATATAGGAAGCTGAAGTTGAAACCCCAACCACTACCTATCTTGGCTATTTGGGATCAATATGTAGATTACCAACCTTTTCTCTTGTGGCTTGCATCAGTTACAGAAGAAACAACCAAATTGGCTTCTAGTACTTCACAACTCCAGCACTCTGAGCCTTGCCCAAAGAAGATTCTATGCAACTGTCTAACAAATTAAAATTTCTTGCCACTGCAAAACCTGCAAACATGCCATCGACTGCTGCACTTACAATCCCACCAGCATACCCTGCCCCTTCACCAACTGGATATAATCCTTTCAACGATGTGCTCTCATAGGTGTCAGTGTTGCGGGGAATCTGGATGGGAGAGCTGGTCCTGGTCTGGGAGCCATAATATACAAGTGGCAAAAAATGTAAGTGTGTGAACACCCTTGAGCAAGAAAACATTTGCTAAGGAATCCCAATGGTACAAAAAGGCAAAATATAGTAATATGAAACTAAATGGACTTACCTCCACTCCATGAAGAAGGGCCTCACTGGTTATGAATCCTGGCAACTGAAAGCTCCAAATTGTGAATTAAAAAAAATTTATTTAGTTATAGTTCCACTAGTCAACCATAAAGGAAAAGGCAAGTGAAGAATACTAAGTGAAAGAAAATAAAGATTAAACCTCTTTGTCAAATGTTGAGATCGAGTGTTGCAAAGCCTCTGTTATATGAATTGGGAATAGCTCATGGAGATTTGCTGCCTTCACTCCTAACCGATAACTTGATGGTGGCACAGATGTTACTGAAAAAAGAAGTCAAAAAAAGCTTAGATAAAGGCTTGAAAGTATAAAACAATTTGGGTTAATGAAATAACAAATCTACCTGATAACCTGTTTTCCATAAAATCAGTAACTGTCTGGACAGGCACCACAAAATTTCCCCCGCCCATTATAGCTGCTTTGCGCTCAAATTCCATCTGAACGATGAGACATTGTAAAATGACAATTGAGGTAATGTGTGGTGGTTTAGAGTTAATTTCTGAAGTTTATGTAAAATTATGCATGTTCTAACAAAAAAGATAATTCACTTGAGCATGGTGTAATTTAATGCATCTATGGAAAAACTACCCACAAAAATGGTTAGGCATGGATTGAAAAGATGTACTGTTAATCCAAAAGTTTGCTATTCCTATAAAAGTTGGTGGGGGAAAGAGTTATATTAGTGGTGCAGACACCACATACAGGTCACCAATCACAAGGTTGAATGATAAAGCCTGTTATATGCCATTGAGCCTGAGTTCAATTAATTTATTAGACCCTGATTTGAATTTTTTTGTATTTAATGTGATTGATTACAAGCATAATCATTTCCTGTAATTGATTATGGATTATTTTCTTTCCTTTTATAAAGTCATCCTAGAAGCCCTATTAGAAACAGGCCCCAATAATGTTGATGTCATTTGAATTTGATATATGAAAAACTGAGTGATATTTTCTCTAGCTTGATGGTGATTCCAAGCAGCCTTACGTAGTGAAGCCTAGGGTTGTCATCCCCCCCCCCCTCCCCCCCTTCTCTGTTTTTCTTACTCTTGCAACCCTGTGCTGCATCAACTAGAACTGACCAAAGAAAAGAAATATAAATAGGAAAGTAAAATACTAAAGTCAGGACTAAAAAGATGCCTGAAATTCAACCCCTGCAAGAGGTCCATGGCAACCTAGTGTTTCAAAATCCTTTGTAGAGACGGTCGCAACAAGTGCAGCATTTGCCCACTTAGATGCACGTCGAGAGAAGGACATGCCATTGACACAGAGTTCTGATGGATTTGTACTTGTGAGAACAACCTGCAGATATATACATGAACTCATTTAGTGTAATTTATTACAGAACATTTACTACCACAATGATGACACTTTGCCTCTCCCTAAATCAACTTGCCTATAACTTAACCAAAGTAAAATTTTCTTCCTACGCAAGAGCAGTTGTAGAGCAGTTCTGAACTGCAGCTCACCTTACCAAATGCTTGAAAATACCCTACAGGTACTACAAATAATTCAACTGACAGCAATGAAAATTAAAAAAAATAAATAAATAAATAAATAAAAAACATTTTCTCATTTAAGCCATTGAGGCAAATGGCCTGCCAAAACTTAAGGCAACCATTAGGTGACTACATATCTTTGTGACTATGCATCAAAAGTGCATCAAGAAGCAGAAGCATTGCAAAAGGAATTAAAAGGAAGAACATACCTGCCCACCAGGACACATGCAGAAGGAATAGCAATTGCGACCTGTTGCTCCTGAATTGGAGGATGGGCCCCCATCCTCTCCGTTAATATAATTGACCACCTTGTAATCTGCCACAGGTACTTTTCCACGTCCCTTATAAACCTCAGTGGCCAATGCAGAATACTACACATTTGTACAAATGAGTTTGTTTACATTTTTGCTCACAATAAAAATCAGATAGCCCAAAAAACAATTTATATGACATAATCAAGCAGTAGAAATCAACAAGTTAGGACTTGGACAAGCCCTTGAAGAAAAATTTAGTGATTATAAATCAAAGACAGGTTGAACCAACCTAGTCTACCAGCTATTAATGAAGAAAAGAAAGATTAAAAGGAAATAACTTAGCCTACTGACACCAAGATATCCAAGAATTAGATCATATGATTCATATATGCTAAAGTATGTTTTTAATGCATCGGGAAATAAATCCCCTTTTATTTATTTTTTCTTTTTTAAAATTATTTAGAATCAGAAATTCTCTCTTTTGAAATTCTTTAAAGAAAGATTTGCACTAGAATTTGACTCTTTACCCTGTCCCATATATAACAAATATTTTTCAGTGCAATCACTCTGTGTACAACTCTACCCAATTTAAGTTCTGAGCTTCCTCAATTGTTTCTTTCAAATTACTGCTTTGATTTAATTTTTCTATAATTTGACTCTTCAGCCCATTTAGATGCCTATTTGCACTAAGGATCTCTGATGATGCTACAGAAGAGAGAGAGAAAGAGAAAGAAGCAGAAGAAGAAGAAGAAGACATTGGTGCAAGAGATCCATGGGATCGCGATTTCTATAGGTGGAAATGAATAACTGTAATCCCATAGTGGCGATGTCCCTATTATGGAAGATTACGGCAACTAATCTTCAATGCATATGCTAGAAGTTCCTTATTTATTTATTTTCAATTAGTAAGTTACACACAAACCCAGTGGGTTTTGAGCCCAAGACCTTATCCTCCGCTGTGCTCTTACAAAGGGAGGAGGCGTCATTTAAACTGGAGCTAATTGGCTAGAAGTTCATGGTTTGTTAAAATAGGAAAAATTATGAAATCTTCTGTGGAATCATGCTATTCTACAATTCAAACCATGAAATTTTTATTGGTCGGTTAGTGCAAGTCAATAAGTTAAGGAACAAAAGTGCACTATTATAGCAGATAAGCAGAATATATTAACTAAGTGAATTCTTATTTGAGAATGAGTTGAACCAGTAGTTGATCAATTTTCGGAAAAGAATAGGAGAATACAACCAACCTGTATTCTATTTATTAGCTCTTGAGGATGCTCGATCCGCAAACCAACCTGTACAGCCATGTTAGATGCAATAAAATTACGAAAATATCACAAGCACAAGAATCAAACACAATAAAATATTATTTTGACCATTAAATGGATGCCAAATTCAAACAATTATGAATTCAAATTTCAAAATACAAAATTTTAAAACAAAGGGAATGTAGTGTCTTCATTCTCAATTTAGCATCATGTTTCCAACACTGTGTGGTCAGCAACATAGTTGTCATACAATCTTAAGCTACAAGAGCCATATCCTGTTCACATCTATTCACGCTTCACCTACACCAATTAAGAGAACAGGAAGGCTGATATGGCATATGTACGTGAAGGCTTTGAGATCCTAAATATAGCACACCTACTCACTACTCATTTACAACA
Organism: Quercus glauca; assembly: GCA_023736055.1. Taxonomy (NCBI): domain Eukaryota; kingdom Viridiplantae; phylum Streptophyta; class Magnoliopsida; order Fagales; family Fagaceae; genus Quercus; species Quercus glauca. The sequence goes on along the minus strand of CM043316.1, from coordinate 10,696,989 downwards.
ATCTTTACAAAATCATCCCATGCTTCACAATGGTATATATAATTCACCTAACTAGTACAATCTACAAAACCCATATATTCAGTTTTTTTTTTGTTTTTTTTATTTAAAATTTTTTTTTTATAAATATTGTTGTCATGGTAATTAAATAACACCAAGGGAACCACCATTGCACAGCCATGGTACCAACTAGGTTTAAAACAAGCCATGCTGAATATTGATATGTTAGTTGTAGGCAGCTGGATTTCACAATACCCAACCCAGGCCTTAAATGTAGTGGACTACAACAGACCTCTGTTCTACTTATATATATAATACAATGAGTCAAAATCCAGCCTCAAGGCTATATGTAGAACTTTCAATTATTAAATTATACAAGCATTTTTAATCTAAAATAATATAATGATCGAATTTATACTTGCAATAAACAGCAAGCATTAATTTACAGCTGGTACTGAATTTGAACAGCCTAGATAACTATCCTCAACCTGCACCTATGAGGTTGAGAACAGGTCCTTCCAATCATCAGGACAACACTACTTAACCTGTTCATCCCACAATGAACCAACCACAGCCGCACTATCATGTGAACTGCATCTAAAATGGTATGGCCATAATATGTATTCATTGGCCCCCACCAACACCATCACTCACAATATTTCCAACCATTCATCTATTGCTACACCATCATGACCAACTTTGTACTGTCAATTCATACATCCTAATAATCCAATTAAGACTGAGTGTCATGCGCATATATTTTCTGTGCCTCTAACAGATATTGTATGTATTTAAGTGTGTTATCCCACATATCACAGTACTGGCACCCCTCAATAAATGCCAGTTGCAGTGCCAACCAACACCTTATCTATAGCTGCCAAAACTAATTTGGACACACATCAGATGAACATGCAGGATTGAGATTGCTACAAGAACAACATAATTATTCATAACATATCCAGAGCAGTGAAATAATAAGGAAGACTCTTTTGGCTAACAAGATACTCATCCAAAGACATCACATCGTGATCAAAACAGCATCTGTTAATTTCTTTCCCCCTCCAAGGAAGTTGTATCACTCTAAAAAGAATTAACAAAGGAAGTTCCAGAAACAATTTTGCACAACCAACAATCAGAAGTTGAAATGTAAACAAAGTGGGAACGCATGTGAAATGTACAGGAGCAAACACTTACAAATGGGCATACATACATGACCCATGTGTAAATATTGAAATTACCATGTAATTATCCAGAAGCAGAAACTTACGGCAAAATCTTTTGGGACCAAGACCATATTATGAGAAAGAAGCATCTGGTATATATCACGTGCAGAATGCCCAACAGCCAGAACAACCCCATCATATCCCAACTTCTGGCTATTGAACTGTAATTTGTCTCTCGAATCAGAGACTCTAACCCCTACAACATGTCCATCCTCTACAAGCAGATCATCTACCCTTGTCCCAAACTTGATAGTGACCTAAGCACATTAACAAAAAGAAATATAGTAAAATCTGATAAAATGTGCTATTAATCCCGATTGGCAACAATGTTCATATATTTCTGATATGAAGAAGTTAGATATGTTACTCACACCCAGCCCTTGCAGATGTTGCCGAAAGTTGCGAAGTAATGGAATCAACCTATCCGTTCCCAAGTGAGGCTTGCCATCTATCAAGATATTTTTTGGAGCTCCAAAGTGAACTAAAGTTTTCATAACCTGAGACAAGAGAACTGAGTCAACTCATAGAAAAAACCATGAAAAACCTGCAGTTTCCTGGTGGCAGAACAAACTTTCAAAAGTGGAGATTAAAGATTGCTTATCAATGTATTGATATTGTTAATTTTGAGACAATGATATATCAACTAAGAATATGAAGACCAAAAAATTGAAGGAATGTTTATATCCAATTGTCCTGATATGTCAACCAAGGAAATGAAGACATTTACTTAACCAAATTGAAAAACTATCTCGTTGGTATGACAGCCAAAACCATTCTTTTTGGGGCAATATCATCTAACAATTTCGACCTCCAAGTCTCTCTTTTTTATTATTTTTCTAGTAGTTTCACCTGCCTTTTTTTTTTGGATAATGTGGGGAACCTTTCTAAAGAAAAGCTCTTTGGACTTGCCTCTAGCCAGTAAAACCTATGGGCAAGTCCATATTTGGCTGAGTTTTATTTTTTCTTAGTTAAAATTACTCAAAGATTTGATCATGTGATTTGGCAAATTGGCATAGGAGGTTCAAGGGTTAATTGCTTATGCAATGATTCTACATAGAAAATGGCTTTTGTCATGTCCTGGAAGAAGAAAAGAGTTTGAAAAAATGATGTTACTCCTTTTTTTTTTTTTTTTTTTTTTTTTTTATAAAATCCAACAATTGAAGTAAGCATTTCAACAGAGCCTTAATCTGAGTTCATCTCTAAATTTATATGTTATGCTCAATCTTACTAAGCATTGTCACTGAATAAACCATGTTGGCAGCTGAAGTTTAGATTCTTATAAAAAAATAGGAAACATTTATTCATTGTCCACTTGCATGTCTTACTGAAAAAAATTCCAAAATTTTTTATATCAATTCACAGATGAAAACAACGTCTTCACAAATTGCAATTAGCAGGAGCTATGGCTCCAGCACAAAGTCACAACAGGAAAATAATTATGTAGTACAAATTTAAATCTAATTACAAGAAGGAAAATAAAAATCACAAGGATGAAGTAGTTCTAACCGCCTGAACACTGCCACTGTTTCTTCCAATTCTAGTTACTAGCTTTCCATCACTCCAGGTACCTGCACCACCCTGCCATGCATAAGTCCTTATATAAATGATTCAAAGTAAACAAATAATGAAAAATCATCAGCATGAAAGTTGGAATGACCAAGGAAAAAGAATAAGAATAATGAAACAAATACAAAAATGATCCATGTGAATGTATTTACAGTAACAAATTGCTAGTCTTGCACATGAATATAAAATTCAGATGTAACACAAAAAATACCCCTTTGTAGAATAACAGTAACACACTATAAATTGTAGTTCGACATAAAATAAAAACTATGAAAAGTCAAGCTAACTACATCATGTATCATAAACTTTGACCCTAGCTTCAGTACAAGTTCAGACTCCACAAAACCCAGGCTGCATAATTGGTTCCAATAGATGAACAGCCCAGATACCTTCTTTTCAAATTATATGAGTAGCATCCCTAAGGGCTAAATTTTAGTAACTTCAAATGAAATTATGAAAATCAGGAGCAGATGATCTTATCTCTAGGTGACTAAAAAGAATACCATCATCACTTCTCACAAATTGATAAACAGAGGCAATTCACAAGCCATGTCCACTAAAGCAATGACTAGGGAATACATTAAAATTTTAGACCATAAATCAATCCCTCTTAAAGTGAGTCATTTGTTTTTAACATGTAGGGGGTCCCACTTTGGGGTTTTTGAGTATTTCAATAAAGCACCACTTGCCTTGAAAGCTGAAGCAATTAGGAAATTGTGAATTTAATCATTATTCTAATACTCTCCCCTTACATATAAGCCCATACTCTCCCTTAATAAGTGGAGACCAACATGTGGGACTTTTAACTATTCAAGGAAAGCACAAGATAGAATTAGAGATACTATACAACCTTAATAAAAGCACTAAGTGAATTGAGATATAACCTCCCCAAAGCAAAAATTGCTTTCCATTTGTAGAATACGGCGAACTACCAAGGCACCAATGTCACGCCCCCTTTGTTCAACGGCTTGACCTCTTTCTATTAAGGTAACATCAGCACCAAGTTCTGCAAGAACAAGAGAAGCAAACAGGCCAGATGGTCCACTACCGACGACTGCTATTTTTGTCTTTTTGATTGTTGGGCGCTTGTATGATTGTTCTGACCCAGAATAAATGTTATGTCCATTTTCTGTTGTCACTGTATCTTTGGGGTTCTTTTTGGAATCATGTATTATGCTAATCAAATCACCAAAAGCTCTTCCATTAGGCATATGTTCTATGAGCCCAAGTTTAGGCTCCAACCGAGAAATGAAATCCCAGGTACGAGGCTCGAGACTCAGGAGTTTACTGACATCCATGTCCACAGTATATACAAATTTTGGTTCCTTCAACATCTAGAAAACATCAGTAAAGTCGATTAATTTCATACACATGTAATTGCAAGTCTGAATTATTTATCAATGTCCTTCTTTATTAATAGCGAAGAATAACATATAATAAAGGAAACAAAATTAATAGGATACAGAGAAGGATAAGTGACAAAAGATATCAAATCACCTAGTGCGTAAGAAAGCTGCAGGCTTTGGCTGAATAAGCATAAATGTAAGTACACATCATAAAGTGGTCATGCTAACTTAAAAACCCCATAAAAATTTCAGGACATGATTCCAGCGAAGTGGCATTAAAACACTACCAAAAGGCCGCAGTAAGTACATGCATAATTAAAAAAAAAAAAAAAAGTTGCAGAGGTGAAAGTAATGAAAACATATTTCAGAACAAACAATATCTGTTAGATATTAGGTGAGGCATTAGGTTAGTAGAGAACTTCATTTTTTTTTTGTTGTGTTGGTGGAACATGATTCATAACAATAGATTAGTATAAAGTTTTAGCAAACCATTGTCTATAATGGATTCTTTGTTGCAGGTGGTGTATCTAAATTATTGACAGGTCATTTGATATTATCTAAGAAGTCAAATCACTTAAATAATGTTTTTCTCTCCTCTAATTAGAATATATTTATGAGTTTACCCCAAAATCATCTTGTTAGGATAAGTGATCAAAGGTTATTATAGTACCTGTCTTCAATGTTTTCATTGACTTAATCTCAAGTCATAATGCCATATATATATATGTATATATATACGCATTCATGCAATGAAAATCAGAAATCCTTAACTAATTGTTTCAAGTTTCATGGAAGCAATATAAGGAAAATTTTATTGTCCTGTATAGTAACTTGCCCAAAGATTTATTATATGTTGCACCTTCGCATATTTACATCTAGAGTGATGACTGCAAGGAACATAAGACTAAGGGATATCCATGAATCATCCCAAATGAATATAGTCTACATGGTTAAACCTATTAGTTTGAGCAATGACACAGAATCATCAAGGTCTGCTCAATAAACTTTGAATATATATATATATATATATATATATATATATATATGGATCCTATTAACAGGTGCTCTTAGGGCAATTGTTAATAAACCATTTTAGGAAAGTTTTGACACCACTTTCATGGAAAATATAAAAAACTGTCAAAAAAATTAATTGCTCTTTTCTTTTCCCATAAAAAAGTTTCTAAAAATATTTCCTAAACCAATGTTCCTAGGACATCTGTTAACTTTTCCCTATATATATATGTAAAGTCTGATGAACCATGTCCATGCAACTAGTTTTCTACTAAACTTATTGTTCTTTCAATATATTCATTAAATTAAATAAGGATACTAGAATACAAAGAATCAGGCAAAAACCTTTTGAAGTTAACAACAGTAATTATAATCCAACTTCTTTCTTTAATTGTACATATAATTCTCTCGTTGAACAGACCTTCCTTGCATCAAAAGATTTCCGAACAACGGAGAAAGCATCCTGTGGCAGCATAGAAGCAACCTGGCACAATTAAGAAAAGAATGCTGATGAAATACCTCACCATAAAAAGTTCTACCATCCATTACTCAAATAAACAAGTGTATATTTGAAAGACTAGTCACTGAGAAAATGTGGGAACTATAAAGATATGCAAAACTTAGATTTCCAAATTTTCATCATTTGGGATCCAAGAAAACTAGAATTTCCTCCTACCTTAAATGTATAAGCATGAAACTCCCATAACTTCCTTTCCTCTTTATTTGCTCACTCATCAGCTCATCTCAAAAACGATAAAAGGGTGTGCCCAATACACAAAACTTGCACTTTTGTGGGTTCTAGGAGAGGTGATTGATAGGCAGACCTACCCTACACTTCCTTTTTTAGACATGCTGATTCCCAGGTCACAAAAAAAGAAAAAGAAAAATATAATTCCTTTTTTATATTAATAAGTTACACACACTTGGTGTGTCTTGCACCCACAACCTCATTGTCTACCTTGCTCTTACAAGGGGAGGAGATGCCATTTGACCTAGAGCCTATTGGCTAGAAAAATATAATACTTACATATGAGAAACATAATCAACTATAACATACATTTGGGCAAAACTAATTTCAAAGATTATCAATTAATCCTTTTTGGCAGACAATAAAATTTACCACAAGCAAAAAGGTCAAAATTATATATTATGAGTATAGCTCAAAATTTTCCTTCTTTCTTTCATATTATAAATTTTCTCAACAACCAAACAGAAATTATATTTGCTTATAGAACCGGTCCTAATAATTATCGTAATTGAGGTCAGTCTTTCATTTTCTATAATCCAACCCAACAAAATCCCCAATTCTCAAAATTTGTCATTTCCTCAACTTTCTCAGCATTCAAACAGACCAATTAGTAAACAAGTGGCAGAAAAAATTAATTAATCCCATTTGGCTTCCGAGAAAATGACTCACAAGCAAAAAGGTCAAAATTATATACTAATATTATGAGCCTAAAAAACAGAGTATAGTTCAAAATATTCCTTTTTTCCATTTTTCATAGCATTAACTTTCTCCACAACCAATCAGAAAATTACATATTACTTTTTAAAACCGGACCTAATAATTATCGTAATTGAGGACAGTCTTTCATCTCCCATACCCCAACCCACCAAAAGCACCCAATTCTCAAACTGTTTTAGTTTCCAACACTTTCTCAGCATCCAAACGGTAAGGTTGTTTATAAATCCTCTTTGGCAGCCAATAAAATGTACCACAAGCAACAAGGTCAAAATTACACATATAAACTTTTTTTTTTTTTTAAGTACAGTTCAAAAATTTTCCTTTCTTCTTTCTTCCATATCACAAACTTTCTCGACAACCAAACAGAAAACTATATATTACTTGTAGAACCGGCCTAATAATTCTCATAGTTGAGGTCATTCATTCATTTCCCATACTCCAACCCACCAAAACTCCTCAATTCTCAAACTTTGTTTTTTATTATTTTCCTACACTTTCTCAACATCCAAACAGAAACATTACCGGGAATTCGATCACTTTGGCAATCTCTTGGAGCAAACCCGGGGATACGCCGAGAAAGTCCTTGCCGGGGTCACTGTGAATCGGAACTCCGAGCTTGGAGAGCCTCCAAACGCCTTCGAATTTGTTGTCGACCGGAGTTAGGGTTAGGGTTTGCTTTTGCTTTTGTTTCAGCTTCTTCTTCTCCGAGGGGTAGCGTTGCTTACCGGTTCTCTTGGCGCAGAGGATTCGGGGTGTTTGGGAACGGGGATGAGGGAGCCTTGGGATTGGATAGGGGAGTCCACGGTTAGGGTTTGGAGGGTGGTGGAGAGTTTGGAGATGGAGAGAAACGAGGTTGGAAGGAAGAAGAGACATTGAAGAAGTGAAGTGAGTTGGATACTGTGAGTGAGAGCTTCGACTTTGGGTTTGGGATAAGGAAAACTCTACAAGCAAAAAAAATGAATAAATGATTTTTAATTTTTTTTTTTTTTTTAAGGGTAATGACATGTTAGAAAATTTAAAAACAAAAATAAATATATGCAAAGACAAAACAAAAGAAATATAAAGATTAGATAAAATATGGAGTATAAAATTTAAGGCCAAAATACAAAGCTCAATGTTTCACTAGAATTCACTTAAGTCTTATAAGTTTTAAGTTTATTTAATTAAGGTATTTTCATCAAATTTTGTTAAATATTGCTATTAATTGTTCAAATTTTTAATATTTTTCTTCAAATATTTTAAATAAAAAAAATTCCAATTAATAATTGAAAAATATATTTCAATGATTATTTTTTTTTAAAAAATTAACAAAAGTTAACGAGGAGGCCTTAATTGAATAAACTTCAAACTTAGAGTACTGAAATGAATTTTAGTGAAACTTATAAGATGAGTTTTGCATTTTAACCAAAATTTAATTATTTAAATGGTCATGTATAAAATAGGTTAAAATACAAATTATACCTAGGTTAGTGATTGCCATTTTGGTTCCTTAAGTTTTCTTTTTGTTATTTGTCTTTAAAATTTGTGTTTATTGTCGATATAGTTTGTCCGTCTAGAAACTCGATTAATTATTAAAAAATTAAAAAAAAATCAGTTTATTTGATATATCATTTTAAACAGATCACATAATTATTAAATACGATTGACAATATATGTGGATTCTTGATTTAATTAATATGCGGTTGGTTAGAGGAATTTCTCTATTGATTTATTTAGAAGAAGTTTTTTTCTTATCATAAATTTATCCTTTTTATCCTTCTATGGTATTTTTAATGGAAACATAAACTTACAAAGAGTTATTTTTGTTTAACAAATACAATTGCATGTAGAGATATATGTCAATTGAGTTTGAATTTGATTAAAAGTTTAGACAGGAACACCCATAAAAAAAAGCTTGAAAAATGTTGTTTAGATCCCTAAGGCCCCGTTTGGTATACCCATTCAAACACATGTTTTTAGTTTTTAAACAACATTATATGTATTTCCACGCACTTTTTCACTCACATGTATTTCTACATATGTTTTTAAATATATGTTTTCAATTTTTAAGTGTATGTACCAAACACTCCTAAGTTTGCTTATTTATTAATTATGCAATTATTAATATATCTAGATAATTAATTAGCCTATTTTAAATGCAATATGAATAAAGCAAATAAACAACAATTATAGGACAACTCACGCATATTGAGACAAAGAATTGGTCACTTACACACTTTGGGGCCAAGCCCAACTCATCAAATCCACTATAAAGATTGTTGCAATATAAACTCACTTACAAGATGTCCCGTACATGAGAATAGATATCATAGTTGAGCTCTTCGCTCCTGCTCACAACTTCTAACTCCAACCTGGGGTCTTCACATCTACTTTAATGGCGCAAGTTGATGTGTTGACCGCCAATACAATCTCTTAGTTACTTCAAGATTTCTTAAAGATTTTGCTTTATCTTTGTGGTTTCAAATCAGCACTTCAACACACAATTGGTGATCTTTGTGTTTGGGCGGTAAATTTCCTCTTAGGAATATAGCAACTGGAGAAATGGAAAGACTTTGTTGATTTGGCAAGGTTTTCTCAAGGAATTCTTTTGCCGACTTTCTCCACCCAATATTAGGGTTAAGTTTTGTTCTTAAATAGTGTAGGGTTTGAAGGTTTAAATGCTACAAAAGGCAAGTGAACGCTTTAGTCAGCAACTTTCCTCAATAGGTTCGCTTAACCGAGTGTTGAACAAATGTTAGGTAGAATTTTTTGTCCAATAGCTTTTCAAATCTTACTTGATTTTACCATCACACACCCTTGGTGAGATGATCACACCATAAATATAAGTGTTTGTGAAGTGTGGGGGGTAAGAGCCGGGGTTCAAGTTTTCAGGAGGGAGTTTCATACACATATACACTTAAATTATGTTAGAGTAGAATTTCTATCTTTGTATTAAAAAAAAAAAATATCTACTTGATTTCACTCGACTAATCTTTAGTTCTTTCGATCGAAATTCCAAACTTGCACAATGAATAGAACTTTCTTTTGAATTTAGCCTCACTTGCACCAAATGTTAACAAATGACAAATAAACTTGAATAACAATTACTAAAAAACTTTTGTCATGGAAGTTAACAAACACTAAAAAAAATCCTAACAAAGGTTATCATCATACAAGATGAAATATTTGGTAGATGATAATCTACAATCATTATGTGGTGTGATCATCTCTTCCTTTCCTATCTACATAAAATGTTTATGGCAATTATTGGCAAAGCCCTGCTCTTCGTTCACTATCAGTCTATCACCTTCCTACCCTCTCTCTGACTTTCGGGGTAGGTGGGTCAATCATCAATGGCTGCTGGTTCAAAATCATTCTTCACAAGAAATTATTGTACGTCGGTGGACCCCTCTCCCAATATGAGTCTTTGGTTACGTGTGGTAGGAAAGAGTACAACATTAATATTCCTTTTCCTTTCCGTAAACTCTAATAATATAAAAAAATGAATAGTTTTTGTTACAATTTTTTATACATGAATTCATATGAAAGTAACAAACAATTAATTGCAATATTTGACGTAGGATAATTGTGATAACGTGACGTAGAGAGAATTGTGATAAAAGTTTGAATTTTTTTTTGGTGCTAAAAAAAGTCAATCCTTTTTCAAACTTCACCTGCCCATTTTTTTCATAGTTTCTTGTGGACTTTTCTTTCCACGTGTAACATTCCCTATGGGTGCTTTAAAAATCAATGCTTTGAACCGTTCGTTTTTTTGAACTGAAGTCAACCCAAACAGACAAACTCTCCCAAAAACGAAAAGATCGAGTTACTTCTGGTGTTTCTAAAAGCAAAATTCCACCTTACAGAGGAATCATAGAAAAACCTCTAGTTTATTTTTAGATGAATTTCTTTTTCAGTTTATCTGGTTTATGTACAGAGTCTTACTCTTTTTACACAATTATTTTTATTCCACATTTTTAAGCAAGAAAAAAAGGGGAAAAAAAAATCTAAACCCACTTGAAGTAATCTATTTTATCAGATAGTGTAGCATTCCTGCACTTTGGACTAGTAAGTTAAATACCCTGTTAATTAGTTATACAAAATATCTTTTTTACACAGTGGCGCGACTCTAAAATTTTTTTTCAGAGTGTTCCTTAAGAAACATAAATTATACAATCTAATAAAAAGAGAAATTCATATATTGACAACAACAATAATAAAAGAATAAAAAAAATACATAAAATTTGCAATTGCTTTCTACAAGTTTTTATAATTTGAAATCGGTGTATAATAGTCTTATTATCAATACTACAAGCTACATCTTTTTCAATGTACACAACTAAGTAATTATTCATCAACTGAATGTAGAACAAATTATAGAGTAAGATTTAATTTTATTAGCATAAAAAAAATTGAGGGTGTTCTCAGATTTTTTTGAAGGGTAGACAAATAAATTTTTTTAAATTATTATATATATATAAAAAAAATTTATGACAGGGTGGTCTTGGGACCATCTGGCCTTAACACGGGGCCGCCTTGTTTCTACAATTGGTTGTCGTGAGTGTTTGGATAACGCGTTTCCTGCGTTATCCAAAGTTACGTTTTGCTTTTTTTTTTTTTTTTTTTTTTTGCTGCCGCTGCACAGGAAGACAACGGCTACTGTTCATAAACAGTAGCCGTTGTTTTTGACTTTTAAGCTTTCTTTACCAGTTTTGTGGGTCCATGAACAGTAAATGGGACCCACAAATTTTACTTTTTATCAACTTTTTCATTAAAAATGGGTCCCGCTGTACTATTCACATTTAAAAATTATTTTGCTACAGTGTTTTAAGCAACTTTCAGCAACTTTCAGCAACAATAAGCTGTATCCAAACGGACCCATAATAAAAGAATCATGATAGAAATTTTTTTATCCACTACTTAGATTTCATATATTAGTCTTTGACTTCAGTTTCCCAACTTAGATTTCATATAAATCCCAACTATTTCAGCCAAGCACAATGCATGTTGATCAATTCTCAACAATTTTATATCCATTTTTCTAATGAATATTCTATTTCCAACTTCAATGTCTTACTCTTACTCAATCTTTGTTCTTCTTATCTTCTTATGTTTCTTTGTAAATCCTTCTGTTTCTGACCCAAGAATCACTCACACTACTGCCATATGCAGCAACAGAACTGCCTCAATTCCTGAGCGCGAAAGCTTCATAGCAAACTTCTTGGCAACCATGGTTACAGCTACCCGTCTAGTTGCCACACAAAGATATGCAGCAGTGGTGAATGGGACAGGTAATACCACAGTTTATACGTTTGGTGAGTGCATGAAAGATCTCTCTCAAACAGACTGTAATCTCTGCTTTGCACGGTGCAAGAATTTGGTCCAAATGTGCGGTCCATTTTCAAGAAGCACACGTGGTGGCAGGCTTTTCTTGGACGGGTGTTATGTTAGGTACGATGATTACTCTTTCTTCAATGAGACTTTGGATGTGCAAGACAAAACAGTGTGTGAGACACAAGATTTTGTGGGGAACCATACTGTTTTTGCCGCTAATGTAAAAGTGTTGGTGAGGAATTTAAGCGTGGAAGCACCTAAGAATGATAATTTCTTCGTGGGGTTTGTGAATAAAGGAGATATTACAGTTTATGGGTTGGCTCAGTGTTGGGAATCAGTAAGTGGGAGTGCTTGTGAGGATTGCTTGGCCAAGGCGGTCTCTAACATTGGGTCATGTACTCCAAAGGAAGAAGGGAGGGTCTTGAATGCTGGTTGTTACATGAGGTATTCCACTCAAAAGTTTTATCATAATTCGAGTGATCTGGTTGGAGGACATAATCACGGTGAGTTTTTTTTTCTTTTTTCTTACTTCAATTGATTCTGTCTGGATTTGTAATTTCTTTTTTTAGCTCATCAAAGCAATTAGTCTTACTTTTTCTAATTAGGTTCATCAATGATTTGTGTTGGAACTGTGTTTGAATCTGGAGTTGAGAGTTTGGTCTTCAATCTCTATCTAGAATTCTCTATGAACACAAACCAAATTGGTAACTGCATAAGCACTTTGTTATTTATATGATAGAAAACCCCTTCAAACATAAGAAAAATTCTACTAATGACCCCACAATCAATTTGTATAATTATCCTGTCACAGAAATTAGAATTCTTTTTGCTTACTTATTTACATTTAAAAAGTGCTTTAATTTCATTTCTCATTAATATTGTTTACAAAGTAATATGGTTAATCTTTGTTAGAAAACCTCTCTGCTATTACTTTGGCTGCAACGACTTCAGCTTTGGCTCTCGTGTTGATTATCACAACTGTTGTTTTTATTGCGAGGAAGAATGTATTGAGGAAGAGGAAAGGTACATATGTTTTATATTTAGATTTTGAAGGACTATTTGTGATTCGCTTTTAATCTTAAGTGGTTGTTCGGTTGATCAGCCTTATGAAATGGAGGCTACTGGTTTAAATTTCCCACTCCCTTTGCAACCATATTCACTCATTCAAAGGGAAAAGGATTATGTCATAGTTATTGAGTTAATATATAGCCTAATTTTCTGGCATTTGTTTCAGGGAGAAAGCAATTAGGAGGTCTGTTGTCCAGCTTATACAAGTCCAAACTCAATTTTTCATATGAAAGTCTAGAAAAGGCGACAAATTACTTCCACAATTCCAATAAGCTGGGACAAGGAGGTTCTGGTTCAGTTTACAAAGTAACTTCAAGTTTCATTTTCTACCGTTTTTGAAGGAATAAGAATTTTGTACTTAAAATTAACTAGGTAGATTTCTTTGTGTTATTCAGGGAATTTTACCAGATGGAAAGGTTGTTGCTATTAAGAGGCTCTTCTTCAAAAATTCACAATGGGTGGATGATTTCTTTAATGAAGTCAATTTGATCAGTGGCATCAATCATAAAAATCTAGTGAAGCAGTTAGGATGCAGCATTACAGGTCCTGAAAGCCTTCTTGTTTATGAATATGTGCCAAATCAAAGCCTTCATGATCACTTTTCTGGTAGTAATCTAATCTTAAACTCCTATTCATGTAAGAATATTGCTCTTTCTTATTCAGTTCATTTACTTGCCCTCCTTTTGATTTGACTTTTGAGTCATTTAAAGAGAATCTTCGGCTGCTAAGGTGGGATGTAAGGTTTAAGATCATATTGGGAACAGCTGAGGGCTTGGCTTATCTTCATGAGGAATCAAATTTGAGTATTATCCATAGAGACATAAAATTAAGCAATATTCTGCTTGATGGGGATTTCGAGCCAAAGATTGCAGATTTTGGACTTGCTAGATTATTTCCAGGAGATCAGACTCACATAAGCACTGAGATTGCTGGCACACTGTAAGTGCCTAGACCTATTTTCTTCCCATCTTGCACTTATTTTCAGTTTTGGCACTATGTAGGTATGTGTAAATTTGCATCACTATTACTAGGAGCATATGCCTTGTCGTCTACTTTAAATCTTTGTTACGCATTGGTAAATACCATTCACCTTGGGAACAAAAAGAGTGTAGTACTCTTTCTTCTTTTCTGTCACAGATTGGCAATTTTCCTCACTGCTATGCAATATTGAAACTATTATCTCTAATTACATATCCATTTCTCAATGTACATCTTTAGAGGTTACCTGGCTCCAGAGTATATAGTTCATGGCAAGTTAACTGAGAAGGCAGATGTTTATAGTTTTGGAATTCTTGTCCTTGAAGTTGTATGTGGAAAGAGGAATAATTCATTTTCTCAGAATTCTCATTCTATCCTACAAATGGTAAATCTTTTTACCTGGCATACCACCAATTTATGTTTCAGAGAAATAATTTTTTTTTTCAAGAATCAAGACTGAAATCATTAACAAAACTTTTGTATTTCTTTATAAGGTTTGGAATCTTTATGGAACGGGTAAGTTATGTGAAGCTGTTGATCCAATCTTAGAGGCTAATTTTGAAGAAGTGGAGGCTTCCCGATTACTTCAAGTTGGGCTGCTTTGTGCACAAGCATCGGCAGAGCTAAGGCCATCAATGTCAGTAGTTGTGAAAATGCTAACTGATAATCATGAAATTCCTCAACCAACACCTCCACCGTTTATTATTTCTAGCATTGGAGAAAGTGGCTAATTTGTTTGACACAACATGATAGAAGATGTTTGATAGAGCCTAGAAGAACATGTTACTTCAAAAACAACCTTACTTTGTGCTCTTTCATAGGAACCCCATGTCACCAGGTGTTGCTGTTGCCAACTCCAAACTAACGGCTTTTCAGAACTTCATTCTATTGTGTTTACTTCTTGAATTAGTGCAGAGGATGCTTAATATGGTTTAGGTGGCATTATCCCGGCCATATATGGTTTAGGTGATTAGGTCCGTTGATTCTATTTGTGATAGTCCTTGGTGATCCTAGTGAATATCTTTCGACACAAAGTGATTTAAATGCTAAATACTGTTTTATAATTAGATTGTTGAAAAGAAGAATCAGATTGTTGTCACCTTATATTTTAACAATGTCCATACATACAATGTCGATAAACCTAAGGAAAAATATCGTTTCACATTTGTTGTTTTACATTTCATACATACAATGTTCATAATTTTTCATTTTTTTTTTCTGAGAATTCATTGAATTCAGTATGACTATACTCAAAATTGGATCAGCAAAAAAAGAAAAAGAAAAAGGAAATAGAAACAATTTAGAAGTTTTTTCTCCACAATTGAGGCTAGGGTTGATATCATAGGATTTCTATTCATCGATTAGGTACAGTCGGATTGGGGGTAAATTTTACATTGAGCCCAACCTCTCAGTTGCTGAACCACAGTCACAAAGAAGAGCCCACGAGCCAAATTAGTAGGAACTGGGGTGGTTTGGTTTGGTTGGGATAGAATGGGTGGCTTTGGGTCTCTATATTTTGGGCTTTAATTTTTGGGCTCTACATTAAATTCAACAAATAAACTTTTGTTATCTAAAAAGCTAAGAATTGAGGCTTGTTTGTTTCCGAAGAAAATTAATCCACAAAAGAGATTACGGAGAATTTGAGAACTTTGGCAATCTCTTGGAACAAACCCGAGGATACACCAAGAAAGTCCTTGCCGGGGTCACTATGAATCGGAACTTTGAGCTTGGAGAGCCTCCAAACGCCTTTGAGTTTGTTGTCAACCTGAGTTAGGGTTAGGGTTTGCGTGTGCTTTTGTTTCAGCTTCTACTTCTCCAAGGGGTAGCGTTGCTTACCAATTCTCTTGGCGCAGAGGATTTGGGGTGCTTGGGAACAGGGGTAAGGGAGTCTTAGGAATGGATAGGGGAGTCCATAGTTAGGGTTTGGAGGATGGTGGAGAGTTTGGAGATGGAGAGGAACGAGGTTGGAGGGAAGAAGAGACATTGAACAACTGGAATGAGCGAGACTATGACTTTGGGAGTGAGAGCAATTGTTTAAGATTGAATAAAGTTTTTCTCTAAACTAGTTTGGGAGAAACCTTTCAAATTGTTTATATATCTTTATATTGTGTGTAAATTTTGAAAATATAACAATTAGATTGCATGTTGTTATTATTATCCTTAATGCTTGTAAAATTTCAAGAAAATCAAATATCAATTGCTATGTCATCCAACAAATATAAAAATTTTAAGTTTTTGTGATCTACACTTGTGAATAAAATATAAGTTTATTGATCGAACAGTAAATAACTTCCGATTTAAATAAAATTTGATATGCATGTTAAGAACATAATGAACATGAAATTCAACAATTAGCTTTTCAAAATTCAAACTTGAAAATGAAATATATGAGAAGTTTGAAAAGTTTTTTGTTCTTTCAATTTGAGATAAGGAAAACTACTGGAGCAAAAATGAATTTTTTTTAAAGGGTAATAACATGTTGGAAAATTTAAAAATAATAATAAATGGAAAGACAAAACAAAGAAATATTAAGATGAAGTAATATATAAATGACAAAATTTAACTACAAAATTGGTTGTAGCCTTAAGGTTATAGGCTACAACTTTAATAAAATAAATATTACTACATATTTTGAAAATCTAACCGTTGAATTGCATGTTCTATACACTCTTAATACACATGTCAAATTTTGTGTTAATCGGATATTATTTACTATATGATCTATAAACTTATATTTTATGTATAATTTTAAACTATAAAAACTTGCAATTTAAACAATATATTTATGATATAACTATTGATATTTAATTTTTTAGAAATTTTGCGTGGATTCCAGTTAGCTCAATTGGTAAAGTCTCTGATGGTTGTATAAAAAATCTGAGGTTCAATCCCCGTTTACACAAAAAATTGATTGATGTCTTGGTCTGATGATAAAGAGCTATCATCAAATGTGGACGCTATAAGTTAAAACTTTCTCAAAAAAAGAAAAAATTCTAGAAATTTTGCAAGCATGGAGGATATAAGAAGAAGATGTAATCCAATGGTGGATTTGTCAAAATTCACATCTAATAAAAAGATATTGAGTAAGGTTGTAGTCTTAGGCTACAATTAATTTTGCAACTAAACTATCCCAGCAAGACATTCCCCCAAAGAAGCTTGGGCGAGAACCCTCAAAATAGACCTCATTTCTCCCGACTGCTAAACTACACCCTCTGAATATCCTAACTTATGGCCTACCTCCCATGTATTGGCTGGGTACAAGTAGTAGTGCCTTGGTCCTTTTTGTGAGTTCCACTCCGTCTATGTTTGTCTCCTTCTGGCCTTCACATTAACTCTTTCTACATTCAATTATTTATTGAGCTTTGTGTGGAATCACCTTACACATTCATTGTTGGTCTGGCTACTGGTCTAGCAATCCCTTCTAGCCGCTGCCTAGAGTGTAGCTTGCATGTTGAAGACCATAACGTAAGTAACTTTATGCTTCACATCTGCTGCTTTTGTATTGTCTAGTTTTGCTGTGTGTACTGGTTTGTGTTTATCCTTTGTGGTGTGAAGGATGTGTGGGCTTTTGGGCTTATGTTTTTTTTTTTTCCTTTTATCCCTTCTTGGGCTGGGTATTGTCCAAGCGAAAGCCTTTGTCTCTATAGCCTGCTAAGCCCATGCTTTTGTCTCTCTTCTTCATGGCTGTGGGCCTTTCAGCCATTAATTCTGTCGTACTACTTCATTATGTTTGCCACGACCTTGTCTTGCCTTTATTTCCTATTACCCAGGTGGGCTTGCTAGCTAGTGTTCCTGCCGTATCAGCCTATTGACCCATTAATTCTCTTCTTTGGGCTTTCTCGGCCCATGTACTATATCTTTATCTCTTATGATTCTTATGGGCTTATTGGCCATTATTCCTGCCATGTTAGCTTATTGAGTTTATCACTTTATTCCTTGAGATTTCTCGGCTTATTTACTTCTTCTTGACCTCTTTTTACTCCCATGTATTTATTGCTTAATTCCTTGGGCTTCCTCAACCCTTTTACTACGTCTTTACCTCTTATTACTCCTATGGGCTTGTTGACCATTATTCTTGCCGTGTCAGCCTAATTGAGTTTACCACTTTATTCCTTGGGCTTCCTCAACCCATTTACATCTTATTTACCTCTCATTATTCCCATCGGCTTACCACTTCATTCCTTGGGCTTTCTCATCCCATTTACTTCTTCTTTACCTCTTGTTCCTTTCATTGGCCTATTGGCTATCAATCCTCCCATGTCAGCCCACTGGGCTTGTTACCTCATTTCTTTACCGTTTTGCCCCTTGTTTTCTTCTCATCTTCCTTATGGTTGGGATTCTTCTGCTGTTGGGCCCTTAGTAAAAAATGGGCATCAACAATAAACAACATAAATATAAAACTGCGAATTTAAAGCAAGAATATAAACAGACAATGAATAAAAAGAACACTTTAGGTTGCTATGTGATGGTGTTTTGGAACACCATCACATAGCCTCCTACTTATTCTCTAAGTTTTGGCTATTTTGTCTTTTACCCAGTTTTTGGTCTGATTTTCATGCTGCTTTTTGGAGGTTTCTTCAAAATTGATATCCTTGGAAAGCTCTGGGTGTCTAGTTTCCATAGGCTCTAACCTTGCTTAATTTGGAGTTACGGTCATCAAGATATCGCATTTGGAAGAAAGGTGACGCAGTGTAGGGAATTCTGCAACTGTTTTTCTTGAAAAATTCATTTCTTCCAATCTATAGTAGATATTGCTGAGCCCTTCTTGTGAGAGGTAGTTGAGACGTCATAATTCAATCTGGTTGAAATGTATCACTCCAATTGTTGCTCAGTTGGTACAATTTTTTTGCGTGAAATTGGTCCAAAAAAAGCCATTTTGACCTGAAAAGAAAAAAAAAAAAGTGAAACATTTAATCAAGGTTTCGGAGTTTTATTGATATCTCATTCATTTTAACTCCAATTTTGGCCCGTGAACTATAGTTTCAAAGGAAAAAAATATAACCTATGAGATGATCCAAAATTTAGCCTGATCAGATGATTGGATCAAAAAGTCAACTTTTTGACCATCCCTGGTTAGGGTTTTTGGTCCTAATTCTTATTAGAAGGGATTTAATTGTTGTAACTTTTGGATTCACCATCTGATCGTGTTGCATTTATTTATTGCCTCTTTTTGGCTTTAAAAATTCAAGATTTGCACTTTTTTTATTATTATTTTGACACGTTAATTGGGGTCGGACAAAATATGGTATCGACATGGGTAAACCATGAAGTCATGAGGTGGGGATTTGAACAAGTGAATTGTCTTATGTTGCTATTGCATGAATTTTTTGGGTTTTTTTTTGGTGTGCAGTTGAGTCATTTCATTCGCGAGGAGTTGGTCAAGCTCTTACAATGTAATGGGTTGGAAAGGTTGTACATGACTTGCAGAAATATATTAGGTATGTGTTTGGATAGCCCTCAAAGTTGCGTTGCGTTTTTAGTTTTTTTTTTTGGCCGGATTTCTTGACTTTTTAGAGACAAAAATTACTGTTCATGAACAGTGCGTGCATTGTTCACGCACTGTTCATGTATTGTTCATGATTAAAAAATATTAAAAATGGGTCCCACGGCTTTATTCATACATTTAAAAATTATTTAGCTACAGTGTTTTCAGTTTTCAGCAACTTTCAGCAACAATAAGTTGTATCCAAACGGACCCTAAATATATGTTATGCACAAAAGTATATTGTTTTGTATTACCTTCAAAGTATGAAATAGACCATTTGAAATTGCTCATACTTCATCCAAATGCAATGTACTCAACTTTGAAACACATAATCTCTCCAAAAAAAAAAAACTTTGAAACACATTTAAGCTACATTTTGTTGTGAAAACATGAGGGTGTCATCATATTAAACTGGTATTTTTAAAATCTTTTTTTGTGAAAACAATTTATCAGTGTTTCACTATTTCTTTGAACATTGTGTTGAATGGTTTGACTAGCATGGCATATCGCAAGTTGTTAGGATATGTTAGTAATTGTAATTAACAAAATGGTTTTAGGAATTTGGAATATAATAATTTAAAAAAAAACTTTGATAACATGTGCTTTTTAAAAACAAAATAGATTTCATTAGAAACACTAATTTATTATGCCAAACTTGTAAGTTACAAGGTAGAAAGGCATTAAAAAAAAGTCATAATTTATAACAAAATTTCATTGTGCATAATTATAAGTGTTTAATGAAGAAATTTCAACCAAAGCATGGTACAATATCTTTTTTTTTTTTTTTTGTAATTTAATTATTGTTTTTTTTTTTAATTCAGTAAAGAGCTAAATTATGGTTTTTGTTAGTACTTTTGGAAGTTTTTGGAGAGTGATTAGGCTATACTTATGGATATATCCATATCTTACATAGTTGTTCTAACCATGTAAAAAAATATTGTTATAATTAAGAAATTAGCATTAAAATATAATGCAAAAATTGTTATGATGCAAAATTTTGTAGTTTTGCCTCACCCAATGAAAGATAATTTTGGGTAAATTGCAAATTATATCCCAGAAGTTTGGGATTGATTGGATTATACACCCCAAAGTTTCAAAAATTTGATTTTACACCCTAAAGTTTGGTTCCATTAGCAATGCACCCCCATGGTTAATTTTTGTTGTTAAGTGACACATCATCATGCTGATGTGTTTTATATTATCCAAATTAGCCCTAAAACTATGTTGTTTTAGGGATGACGAAGCGAAAAGCTGGCATGCATAAAAAATATGTCGTTTTAGGCCTAAACTTAAAACAAAATTCTCTAGCCTAGACAACATAGTTCAAGTCAAATTCCTAAAATCTAATTTAAAAAAAAAAAAAACCACGAACAAGGTTGAGACCCACAAACGGCCAAACCTCATGAACCCAAAATGATCATCTTGCATGATCCCAGGTGGTGATGGCGGCCTCAACGGTGACGGCTCCAGGTGACAACTTCCTTAGCTCCGATTGCTCAAGATATTTTACACTAGACTAAACCTAAGCCCCACGAACCCATAGACTCTTGTGAACCCAGACAGTGGTGATGGCTCCAAGTAGCCTCTGTAACCACAGTGATGACCATAAGCGGCCTCTGTAGAAACGGCCAGATGAGGGGCAGTAGCAATACTAGTTTGTAGGACCTTTTATGTCACGCCCCCCCCCCCTCCATGTGCACGATATTGTCCTCTTTGGGCAACTCGAAGGCTCTCTTGGTCCCTCAAGGTTTTGCTCTTCCCACTTGACATTAAGCCTCATGGGAAAATACCTCATACACATCAAGGGAGGGCACCCCTTATGAACCAGGCTCTGGACGCTCACTTAAGCGATGTGAGACTTTTGGCCTCTCACCTCACCCACACCCTTAGAGAAGAGCCGTCCTCGGCTCTGATACCATCTGTCACGCCCCGCCCTTATGTGCACGATATTGTCCTATTTAGGCGGCTCGAAGGCTCTCTTAGTCCCTCATGGTTTTGCTCTTCCCACGTGATACCAAGCCTTGTTGGAAAAGGCCTCATGCACAACAAGGGAGGCATACCACTCTATCACGCCCCGCCCCCATGTGCATGATATTGTCCTCTTTGGGCGGCCCGACAGAAGGTTATGCCTTCCTTGTTGTGCATGAGGCCTTTTCCCACGAGGCTTGATGTCATGTGGGAAGAGCAAAACCTTGAGGGCCTAAGAGAACCTTCGGGCCACCTAAAGAGGACAATATCGTGCACATGGAGGCGGGGTGTGATAGATGGGTATGCCTCCCTTGATGTGTATGAGGCATTTTCCCACGAGGCTTGGTGTCATGTGGGAAGAGCAAAACCTTGAGGGACTAAGAGAGCCTTCGGCCTGCCCAAAATGGACGATATCATGCACATGGGGGCGGGGCGTGATAGATTAGTATGCCTCCCTTGATGTGTACGAGGCCTTTTCCCACAAGGCTTGGTGTCACATGGGAAGAACAAAACCTTAAGGGACTAAGAGAGCCTTCAGGCCCAAAGAGGACAATATCGTGCACATGGGGGTGGGGCGTGACATTTTACATGTTAGGACATTTGATTGTTAGAACCTTTTGTGGTTACTGTTTTGTAAAGATGTCCATTAGCTTAGTTTATGGTGTTAATGGACAGGGACGGACCCACGTTGGGGCAGAGGGGGGCCATTGTCCCCCCCCCCCCCCCCCACCCCCACCCCCACCCTAAATTATTAAAAAAAAAAAAGAAACTAGTATAAAAAATTAAGATTTGCCCTTATATATATATATATATATATATTTGTCTCTCTTCTAAAATATTTAGATATTAACCTACAATAAAATAAATAAAATCCATGCCCCTTTAACTACAAAAACAAAATTTAAATATGGACTAAACAAAAATTGCGCACAAAATAAGAAACAATTATTTTGTATGTTATATTTTGTTGATATGCTTTATAATATGAAAAGTTTAAGAAATACTTATTTTGTATGTAGTATTTTGTTGAATATAAAATAAATATTAGTTTTTATTTTCATAAATTTTTTTTTTTTTTTGGTTTTAAGCTTTGGCCCCCCTCAGGTATAAATCCTGGTTCCGTCCCTGTTAATGGAGAAAAGTAACCTATTTTGTGTTGCTCTTAGGTAGGACCTTTGGTTTGACAAACATTACTGGCCATTGTTTTGTAAAGTTTTCCATAAACTTACATAATCGTGATACTAGACATAAGTATCCTATTTTGTGTTAGTTAATAGTTTACAAAACCTTTATATGAACAATTGAATATTAAGGAAACTCTACTAAATTTATTTATCTTACGTGATGTTTATGTGTATGGTATCTGATTTTAAAGAATTGCATATATGCATAATTGCACTCTACAGGTTTAATGTAATTGCAATTTACATTTATGGATGTCTATTTCAATTATAATAAACAATATTCCGAGAAGAGACAAAACTAAGTGTCAATTTCTATTGCAAAAAACGTATTTCAATTTCTATTACAACATAATAAAATGAGTGGCCATTACAATTTTCATTACATTAAACAAGATAAGAAATTGGCTACTCTTTCAAAACAATTGTTACTACAATCTTTCACAATGACGAAAACTAGGATTAACCTATTCTAAATACAAATTATTTCATTGGAGATGCTTTCACTAAACAAACTAAAATGACCACCACAACTAATCACGAATTTATGGAAAAGTGGAAAAGGATGAGGGGCAACAGACATGAGAGCACTAGCTGCTACTTCTACAATTTCACTCCTTCCTATTTCAAGATTGTCAGTTTGTAAGAGATAGGAGGCACCTGTACAAACTGGTCATGAATCTATGGAATAGTGGAAAAGGATGAAGGGTAGTAGACATGAGAGCACCAGCTGATAATGAATCTATGGAACAGTGGAAAATTTCACTTCTTCAATTGTTCTAATGCTACTGGATGCACAGTACCAATGACACAATTAGAAGATTCTCCATGAAGGGCAGCACATGTCTTCCTTTGGATGGAAGATACATTGTCTACTTGTGACCAATTAAAAAAAAAATTTTTTTTAATACCAATAGAAAAGAATAGCAGCAGATTACAAAAAAGTTGGGTGAACCCAGCTGTGGTGGCCAGGGTTTTTGGTTGCTAGGCTAGCTAACCTATGCACTGAAGTTAAGATGACCCTTGGAACAAAAGCAGCTTTACACACAAAATCCTGCTGTTGTAAGGCCACAATATCAGCAACCATAGTTCTATCCTTCCAACCATTTGGACATTTCAGGTTACAAGCCTGAAGTATTCCTTTACTACTAGACAGAAACAAAATTCTACCAAAACCAAGATTTTTAGCTATCAACGCAGCCTCCACTAGAGCTTCTTGCGTTGCTCCAACTGCTGTTGCTACTGCACTACTAGCACCACCCTTGAAAATGGTCAAGCCTTGAAGGGTGATGGCTTCATATGCTTGGCCTGTTTTGCCACTTCTTCTTGTTTTATATCCTAAGATTTTGATGATCACCTCTGAATGCCCTCCTATGCTCTTTCTGGCTGGCTGACTGACTGAATTAATTTTTGTGGATTTTCTGCCCTGATTCCTTTCCATGCTGAAATCTTTCTTGAACCTGCAAAACAATCTCTGAGCAGTGAGAATAACTTCCAAAGGGTTAGGATTTTTGCCTTCATAAGTAACAAGATTCCTGTGATTCCAGATGGTCCAAGAAAGGTGAAGATAGCTTGCAGGTAGTCCATCATATCTTGCTCCAATTTTTTATCTAATCAGTAAATTGCTAAGCCATTGCTGGACAGGAGCGGCTCCCAGTTCAGATGTGTGTATTGCCAGAGGGGAACCATGCCTACATGCTCTAGCAAATGAACAGTAAAGGAACAAGTAGGAAGGGGATTCCTCATCTTCCTTGCACATTGGGCAGGTACTAGTAGTTGCAATACCTCTGCTCCAAAGTGTAAGATAGGTGGGGAGGCTATCATGCATTAACTTCCACACAAAAAGATTGATTTTATGAGGTATCTTCACTTTCCAAAGAAGATTCCACACCTCTGTTGGAATTAGGTAAGGCCTAGGATGTAGGGAGGAGTTTTGAACAAAGTCCTTAAGGAGGAGCTTATAAGCATTTTTAACCTTGTACCCCCATGAGCTTGGGTGTTTCCATAGAAGTTTACTGAGACAGTCCCTGTCTTAGAGATGGGAATTCCAAGGATATCAGCACATTGAGGAGGTGGATAAATTTTTCTAACCATATTAGCCTTCCAAATCCTATTATTATGGTCAATAAGGTCAGCAACAGTACCAGTAACCAAGTTTGGATTCTGCAGATTTTGGGTTGGGCATTTAAACTAGTTAGGGTGCTTTAGGGGGAAAAAGAAAGGGATGCAACACGAGGACTTCCCAAGAGGTCACCCATTCTAGTACTACTCTCGCCCAAATAAAAATAATTTGGCAATAAGAAAATGAGGCAAGACTAAAAGTAGTCAGATTAATGCTTGTACTCTTAGGCGTTGTACTTATATTCATATAATTAAGATCATTATAATAACAATCCCAAATAAACAGTATTTTGGTAATTAGTACGTTGACAGTCATAAATGCAGCAGACAATATGATTCATTCTCTTTTGGGGCTGGATTTCCAATGTAAGCTACATTACCTTGATTGAAATGTTTAGAACAACCCTGATTATTAGTTAGTTTTACGCCCTCACATTCAGAATTATTTATATGCAAAAATTTCATAGCTTCTGCTTTGATTCAAAGCCTATCTAATTCTTAGGACCATAAGGCCTATAAATAGCCAAAATAATAAATATTAATTTTACCAGTTACTACTAGTTGCTTCTAGTGTCCTTGTCGACCAATGTAACTTGTGGTGACCCAAAACTGGAAATGTTACTACGAGAATCGATGGACTTGGGCTCCCAATTTATTTGTTAGTGGGTATCTGCACTGTCCCTCAGGTTGTGCCTCAAACCTAGCCCTTTCGGCCCAACAATCAGGCGTCCCTCAAGATTTTGGCCCAACACCATCTTTCCCTAGGCAAAGCTTGCTCTCTACTCCCACTGCTCTCTCTTTCCCTCCAAGATTGTACTCTCACTACTCTCTCCCTCTTTTTTTTTTTTTTTTTTTACTCTTGCTCTCCCCCTCTCTATGAAACAACCAACCCCCTATTTGTGTGCCCTCAGTCCCTTATATACCCCCCTTAGTGGGACTCAAATCATTACATTTCATTGGTTTCCATGCAATTCCACTTTCACTTTTAATCCCCAGAAAAATCATGTCTTCTGAAAATTCTCTCGAAACTTGTTTTAGACGCCGAATAGTGTTTGGCAAAGGATTTCCTAAAGGCACTAACTATGATCGGTTACCGATCTAAATTTTCCCTCTCCTTTCGTTGGATCCCCTTGATTATCAGTTTGCACTGGGTCCAACATGGTCCCAAACGTAGTACAATTCCAAGAACGTTGTAATTAGACCTTAGCACATCTACCAGTGGACAGGTCCTAACCCAATAGTGCTGGGCCTCGATCACATGGGCTGTTCTGAATCACTTGAGCCTAAGCCCCTACATATGGGTTGTTCTGGTTCACTCGGGCCTGGGCCCAAGCCCCTACAATAGCCCTCCCACGACCCCATTTCCGTGAAATGGAGAAAGGATCGGGGTTCTCTTGTCTAGTGGTCGAGGAATTTTCCTTTTTCTTCAAAAAAAAAAAAAAACGATGGTTATGCCTTGGGAAAACCAACAGTTGATTAATTAATGCAACAGACAAGATAGCTTGCTCCTTTCATGCGTGTGGCAGCACTTGAGGTATCAGACAGTCCAGATGGTCTGACGCTTCGATGATTGAGGCATGCGTGAAGAGACATGATGATATGCATTAATTGATTTTTGGCAATTACAATTAATGACCCTTGTTCTTATAAATACCATCACAGTTCACGTTTTTATTTTCTTTAGTTTTTTCTAAGTTCAAAACCCTACCTTTCTCTTGTTCCCGAACCCTTAATCTCCCTTCAAGACCACCCTCATCTCCAAGAAGTCACTCAGTAAGTCTTCTTTCTTCTATCTTTTTCCTAATAACTTAGTTAGGATTGTAGAAATGAGTTTTTCTTATCTTTTGAAAACTAGTGCAGACATAAAGTCCTTCAAAGTTAGGTTCAATATCCCTTATGACGTTAACATATTGTACTGTCACGAGGGAGACATAGAAGACCAAAGGCTACCTCACGTAGTATTTTTCCCTTTACAATTGATACTTGAGGGTGGGGTGAGGTTCCTAGTAGATCCCTTATTGCTTAGGACCCTTAGTTTTTACGGACTTAGTCCCGACCAATGTTTGCCCAACTTTTATAGGGTAAGGTTTTGAAACCCGGATCGTTTAATGAACCGTAAAAGGAAGAGGTTCAAGTTTTAGAGGTTGGACCGAGGTCGAACCGTGATGACATCATAATTAATTTAATAATTATTTAAAATATAAATAAAATTTTTAAATTAGTAATAATTGAAAAATTACATAAAAATTTATAGGAAAAAGTTGGGTCATTTGTAAATACTATTTTCTCTTAATTAATTTTTATTAAATTAATAATATTTAATACAAAATAAATAAAATAAATGCTTAAAATTATGTAATATTGACTAAATTAGTACTTATAGAGATTCAAATATATCTTAATTTATGATAAATATGATATTTGTT
This sequence comes from Quercus glauca, assembly GCA_023736055.1. Taxonomy (NCBI): domain Eukaryota; kingdom Viridiplantae; phylum Streptophyta; class Magnoliopsida; order Fagales; family Fagaceae; genus Quercus; species Quercus glauca. Next base: position 10,669,841 of record CM043316.1, on the reverse strand, counting down.
AGATTTTCTCTTCTTATTTAAAAGATTTTAAAACGTTATATCTAAAAAATAATAAATAAATATAACAAAAAAAGTTTTAAAAAATATAACTACAAAATAATAAACTTAAACCTTAATAAGTTGGCTGTAGCATGTGCTGGATAAAAAGAGAAGAAAAAAAACTTATGACTCATGAGAAACCCAACCCCACTCACACATTTCCCCAAGCATCTGATCAAAGTTTACACGTTTCCTCGAGCCACACCACATGATTAAACTTCAAACCCTATGACTTTTGTCTTCTATCGTTTTAGCTTTCATGTTTCCTCTATAGCCTCCGCCTCTCTCCCTCTGTTATTTATTTCTTCCACAGTTTTCAAACAAACAGCAGCCGTCTTCCATAAATTTTCAACAAATAAAGAAGAAGCAGAAGCAGATGCAGATCATATGCAGAAGCTAGAAGCAGATTTGTAGCCTTTCTTCCTCAGTCTTCTATTCTTTTTTTTTCTTTTCTTTTTTTACTTGTTTTTGTTTTTTCTTTTTCTGGGAAGATCTGAAGTTGGAGATTATTTTGAGCAATGTTTTGTGATTTTTTGGGAACCGTCAGACCCGTGTCCGGTTTTGAAAACTGGATGGTTTGATCGCGATTCGAAAGGTTCACTGAAAATTTAAAATTTCCGGTTCCGGTAGCTTAAAAAACCGGAATGATAGACGGTTCTCTATTACCACGGTTCGACCGGCTGGTCCGGTCTGGATTTCAAAACCTTGTTATAAGGTAGTCAGTTGTGTGGGGTGTCTTAACCGATTATACGGCCTCAGCTTTACCCATTATGACATAAACTTCCTATATGCCATCCAGGGAAGCTTAAAGTATGGGTATTACCTTCAGACCCAAAACACAATGGTTAGGCTGATATCTTGTCTCCTTGACTCCAATAGGAACTCAGCGGGGGAATTTGTGAGAGTGAGCGAGAATTGGCTGAATGGCGAGCTAACCTACCTGACCTCTCCTCACCAGATAGGTCGATACCTTCTTTTTCTAACTCCTTGACATGCCTGGATTTAGGTATAGTATGAGCTCAAGAGCTCAAATTTGTTCTGCACTCGGAAATATTTATACACTATGATGGGCAGTTAAGAGCTTTCCACCTGATCTTGGGTTGTGTACCCTCCTATACAAGCTACCAAGACTCAACGAGCGCTTTGACAGTAGGCAGTCCACTCTTATCATACCTTGACATTCGGTTGCCAGGATTTCTACCGAACGGACTAATTACCAAGGAGGCGAAACACCTGAGGCCCAAATTGGTCAGACACGATTCTCTTAAGCCTATACGAGATGGTTTGGGGGATAACATTTTCTAGGGTCGAGCAGTACACATTCCAATGGAAGCCCCCATTTTGGAAGACCCTATAGCTGAAGGCCTTGTTGATGAGTATCCCGCTGCTGAGGATCCAGTTATCGAAGAACTCATCCCCGAAGAGCCAATTCTGACAAACCCGACCGCAGGGATGGTTCAGAAATGTTTCATGGCTTTGGAGCATTGGTTTCCGGCTGCGCAGCCTGCAGGAAGCCAAGCTGCCTTTTGGCTTACTTCCCAACAAACTACCCATCCTACTTCTCAACGGCGAAGGAAGCGACAAAAAGGTGTCAACGGTGCTACAACTGGGAGCAAGACTCTTCCTATCATCTAGCTCCCTACCCTAGTCTTTGGTTGGGCAGCCACTCGACTAACTAGTAGGACTCCTTAAGAGATATGGCCTATGAGCCAGCCGATCATTATTGGTTCTCAAGTGGCCTCTGCCTCTTTAGGTTCCTCTACTGGGTGGGAGTGCTCCTTTAACATGGGGGACAAGGTTTTGCCCTCCGATTCATACGTTTGGACATGAAGGAGTGGCCTTTGAGGCCATGTGTCTGATAGCCTCGGGAAGACTTTACTGTTGCCCGTAGACTTAGAGCACTACTCAGGCTGCCAGGATGATGACCTCATCTTTAAACTGAAGTGGCATAACATAGCGGTGAGATTTTATCTCTTTGAACCTTTACCGTTTTGTTTGGCAGTTCATTTTATTATCATTATCATTATATATTTTTTATTTTCATTTTTACTATTTATAAGCGTTAGTAATTGGGATATATTGACCCTGTCTTATTCTGTCGTTATCTTAGGCCGCCCAGTTGACCTATGTGGTGGAGAGTCAACTAAGGGGGACAATGGAGGAGGCGGACAAGGAGAGGGTCCTTAAGCAGGTAGTCAAGGCAAGCCGCAGCAGAAGACATCGGGGTTGAACGTAATGGAGCGACAGGTGACCACCTTCGAGAAGGCAGTAGAGGTGGCCAAGGAAAAAGCCAAAGACCTTCAGGGAAAGCTCGGTGAGACCGAAATCAAGGTAGTAGAGATGGCTAGCCTTTTTTCTGCTCGTGACAAGGAGCTCCCTTACTAAAAGAGCATGGTGAAAGCTCGAAAGCAAACCTATTACAACAAAGGTTTCAGGGATGCCGAGAACTCAGTCGAATCGGCCATCTTTCAAGCTTGAAATTTCGAGTTTATGGAGGGTTCAATGGCCGCGGTGAATGTTGTCGATCTTCCTGAGAATTCCCTATTTAGGAGTGCTGACCAAGTCCCACTACCCGAGGACCTTGAGGCTGAGGATCAGACTCCAGAGCAAGATAGGGATAGTAGTGAAGATGATGAGGGTATAGAGAGCCTGAGACAAGGAAGTTATCTCAACAGATTGATTCCCATGTAGTGGTGCTCAATGAAGATAACCCGGGAATCACTACTACTTCTGTGATACTAGATGTTACCCAACCTGTCCTCGACTCTGATTCTCCACCGAGCAATGAAGCACCCACGTCAACCCCCATTGTTCCTGACAGAGGCCAGGGTTCTGTTCTTAGAAAAATTCGTTAACATAGTACCAAAATTTCAAATAATGCAACTAATATCTTTCCATTTTCCTTATTTACGACCTTTTACAACTTCTAATACATTTTACAACGTCATGCTCTCATTTACTAATAACACTTCTTTAGATTGCAGTCATTCCACGGTAGGGGTAGAGGCTTTTATTCCAGATCCTCCAAGTAGTAAGCCCTCGCTCTGGCTGTTGCTGTAACTCGGTAGGATCCCTCCCAATTCGGAGCCAACTTACCAGCATTCTAGTCTTTTATGTTTCCCATAGCTTCCTGCAAAAATGAGGTCTCCTGCCACAAAGCCCTAAGGTCTCACCTTTCTGTTGTATCCTTAAGCCAACTTCTGCTGATAATCTGCAAGTCGAACAACCACCATTTCCCATTTCTCTTCCAATGCATCTAAGTCCTCTACTATATGCTTGTCATTACTACTTCGTGTGAAATCGGCCACCCTCATGCTTGATAAACCGACTTCTATTGGTATAACTGCCTCGGTGCTATAACTAATGGAAAAGGAGGTCTCACCCATTGACCTTTTTGGCGTGGTTCGATAGGCCTATAAGATGTTCGGTAGCTCTTCCACCCAATTGCCTTTCACTCCCTCCAACCTCTTCTTCAAGCCACTAACTATTGTCTTGTTCGTTGCCTCCACTTACCCGTTGCTCTGAGGGTATGCTGGTGATGAGTATCTGTTGGTTATCCTAAGTCCACCACAATATTTGCAAAAAAATTTATTGTCAAATTGAAGCCCCTTGTCAGATATGAGTACTTGGGTAACCCCAAATCTTGGAACAATGTTCTTCCACATGAACTTTTTCATGTCCACATCCCTTATGTTTACTAAGGCCTTGGCTTCTACCCACTTAGTAAAATAGTAGGTAGCAACTACCACATATCTTTTATTATCCAGGGCCTAACGGTCCAATTATATCTAAACCCCATTGAGCAAAGGGCCAAGGGCTGATAATCAGGTTTAATTTTTTACTCAGTTGGTGCAGTATAGGAGTGTTTCTTTGGCATTGATCACATCTCTTTATGTATTCAACTGCTTCTCGTTGCATATTCGGCCACCAAAATCCTTGAGTCATTGCCCGATGGGCTAGTGATCTTCCACCTGAGTGTCCTCCGCACACTTCTTCTTGAAGTTCGGCCAATAGCTCAGGTGCAAACATAACAAGTATGGTCCTCCAAATGAACGTCGATACAACATTTTATCTTCGAATAACCAAAAACGGGATGACATTCTCTGTACTTTCTCTACCTCTTTTCCATTTGTCGGTAAAGACCCATCAGATAAGAACATGACGTAAGGATCCATCCAACTCGGTGTTTCTGCTGAAGCAACCCCTACCATCGTTTGCCGCTCAATAATTGGTTGCTCCAGTAGCTCCATGAAAATCATCCGGAGAATAGACTCTTCCGAGGACAAGGTTAATGTTGCCAATGAATCGGCATGGCTATTCTGACTCCTCGGTACTCTAACTACACTAACCTTTTGGAAACTCGATTTAAGCGATTGGAATAATTTCAAATACTGTAACATGTGGTAATCCTTCGCTTCAAAGCTAGCTTAAATCTGGCTAACCACCAATCTTGAGTCCGAGTATTCTTCGACCTTCTCAGCACCAAGTTTTTGCACTACTTGTTATCTAGCAACGAGGGCTTCATATTCAGCCTCATTGTTTGAGGCGCGAAAGCTCAACCTAAGTGACTTTTCCATTCTCAACCCTTTAGGAGACACCATAAAAATTCTGACCCTCGATCCCCTTACATTAGATGCGCTGTCCACATACACTTTCTAGCGGTTAACTCGGACTTGACGTATTTTGACAAAAGCTCCCTGAAAAGGGGTAAATTCAGCCACAAAATCAGCCAATACCTGTCCCTTAATCAAATTCCTCTGCTTATACCAAATGTTAAATGTACCCAGCCTTGTCCCCCACTTTGCTATCCTCCTAGTGAAATCTGACTTCCTTAAAATGATTGTAAGGGATTCTCGGTCAACACCCACACTATATGAGCTTGAAAATAATATGGTAGTTTCCTCGTGGCATGCACTAGTGCCAGTGCCATCTTTTCCAATGGTAAATATCTAGTCTCTGCATATACTAAAGTCTTACTGAGGTAGAATATCAGTCTCTGGACCCCCTCCTATTGCTTAAGCAACACCGAACTGATGGCGTGGTTGGATATCGCCAAATACATGTATATGTCCTTTTCGGGCTTAAGTCGGGATAAAATGGGCGGTTGACTAAGTATGACCTTAGATATTTAAATGATGTGTCGCATTCCTTTGTCCGCTGAAAGCCCTTCCACTTCTTCAACAGTTGATAGAATGGTTGGTATCTATCCGCCGATCTTGATACAAACCTATTCAAGGCAGCAACCATCCCAGTAAGTTTTGCACTTCCTTAGGGTTGTTGGGGGGGGTGCAGCTGTTGGATTGGTGTAATCTGGTTGGGGTTCACCTCTATGCCTCATGTGGTTATCATATAACCCAAGAACTTACCTGATCCCACTTTGAAGGAACATTTTTTAGCATTAAGGCGTAACTTGTGCTGCCTCAATACATCAAAGACCTTCATCAAGTCACACGCATGCCCTCCACTCTCTTTAGTTTTTACTATCATGTTATCGATGTAAACCTCTACTGTCTTACCAATCAAATCCTTAAACATACGGGTAACCATCTGCTGATAAGTAGCCCTCGCATTCTTCAACTCAAAGGGAATCACCGTGTAATGGTAATTTCCCCCAGGCATAATAAAATAGGTTTTCTCTTGATCCTCGGGGACCAAAGCGAATTGATGGTACCCTTAGAAGGCATCCAAAAAGCTCATTCTTTGGTGCCTAACTATAGCATCCACTAATTGGTCTATCTTCGGTATCTAGAAAGAATTCTTCGGACATGCTTGGTTAAGGTCAGTGAAATCAATGCAAACCCTCCACTTTCCATTCTTCTTTTTCACGACCACTGTGTTTGCTAACCATTTTGGGAAAAACACTTATTTAATAGCCGCCGCTCACTTTAGCTTCTCCACTTCCTTTTTCACCGCTTCCACGTGAGGTTTCGTGGCCTTCCTTGGTTTTTGCTTTTTTGGTGGGACTAGAGGGTCTACATTTAATTTGTGCATAATAAAAGCCGGGTCCACCCCTGGCACTTCATACGGGCTTCGAGCGAACACGTCTACTTTCTGCATTAATGACAACAGAATCTTCATTCGGTCTTCCACTGACATGCTCTTCCCTATCCGAAAATACCTGTTTGAATATGGAAAAATTCGTACTTAGACCAAATTTTTTTGCACTATCAACGCCCGTCAGACCCTCGGTTATCAGTAATTGCTATAACTACTCCCAATCAACTTGTTCCTTCTATTTAATCTCATGATTTATTGCTACCACCAAGCACTGTCTTGCTACCTTCTGATCAGCTCGGACTATTGCGACTCCATCTTCCATAAGGAACTTAATCTTTTGGTGTAGTGTTAAGTGTACCACCCCTATGGCATGGACCCAGGGACGTCCTAAGATAGTCATGTAGGGTGAGTAGTCGTTGACCACGATAAAGTTTACTTCCACCTCTTTTCCATTAATTACCACGAGGAGCTTTATTTACTTTTCAGGTGTTACAACCTTCCCATCAAACCCTACTAAGGGGTGTCATACTTACTCAGATCCTCAGGCTTTAGTCCCAGCCCTTTATAGAGGTCGGGGTACATGATTTCAGCTCCACTCCCTTGATCTGCCATAACCCTCTTTACTAGGAAACCTCCAATCTGAGAAGTCACCACCAAAGCATCATCATGTGGCTGAGATGTTCCTTCTAAATCCGTTTCACCAAAAGTGATAAGGACTGAAGTCTTCTTAGGCCTCTTCTTAAGTCGGTCCATGACATTTGCTTTAGATGGAGACACTACACTTAGCACTCCCTTCTGACTATTCAAGCTTACGTCCCGCGAGGTCACATGAATAACCTCAATAATCCCTAATGGTGGGGGAAGAGTACGGTCATTTCGACTTCTGGATCCTTGGCCTACATTTACTCCTTCTTAGCTGACCAAAAAAAACTTTTTAGGTGCCCTACTTTTACTAGCTATTCCAAGTGATCTTTCAACACACGCACTGCTCGGTGGTGTGACCTTTCTCTTTATGATATGTGCAATATAAGCTCTGATTCCTCCTCGCCAGATCCCAGCCCATCTTGCTTGGCCATCGAAAATAAGGTTCTTTCTTAATGCGTTCAAGGATCTTGTAGACGGGATCTTTGAATGTCACATTAACCCCCTTAGCATGTTGTGTTGGACCCCCCCCCCCCCCCAGGGGCTTTCGGCTCTCTCCTTGTCCTCTGCTGAAACTTTTCGGGACGATACTCTTTACGATATTGTGAAGGGGTTGGGGCTTTGCCTTTGCCCTGCAATCGATCGTTTTCTAGTCTCTTATATTCTTTAATCCTTCTCATCAGCTGATGCATGCCTTCGAGAGGCTGCATGGTCAAAGAATCCCTCAACTCCGACTCCTTAGGGAGACCCAGCTGGAAGGCGCTCGCAACTACCCGCTCGTTCCCTCAACCTATCTCATTATACAATTCCGAATACCTATTCGTGTAAGATCGGAGAGTTTCCCCATTTCTCATCCTTATGAAAAGCAAGGTGTCTATCAGTTGAGGAACTTTACTACATGTTATAAATCGGGCACTGAACGCTTGCATCGATTCCCCGAAATTTCGTATAGACCTTTTTCTTAAACCATTGAACCATCTCATAGTTGTCGGTTTGAGACTGGACAGGTATACCTTACACATCAACCCATCATTATGAGAATAAAGTCACATCATTTGTATGTAGTGACTTACATGATCCACCGGATCGGTTTTTCCATCATTAATGGTGAACAGAGGTCGTGTAAATTGTCTCGGTATTTTTGTGCGCTCGATCTCATTCGAGAATGGTGATTGGGCAACTCTCCTAAGTGCCCGGCTAATTGCATCCATAACAGCATTATGGTGTCTGGATCTCTTGCGATGGAGGAATTTGTGATAACGCCCCATAGTTTCATAGGATCTGTCTCTTGGTCGATGCGAACCACTACCTCGAGATGACTCTCCTGTAATGTAGTCGAGATCGTCATATGAATCCTTACGCTGTCTTCTACGGTGTTGGCCTCTCAGCTTAATTTCCAAGTCATTAACCTGCTTTCGCAGGTTCTCTAATTCCCTCACCCTATCGCTGTGACGAGACCGCTCGAGAACATAAGATACAGTTCTTTCTCCCTATAAATATCCCTCGTCAAAGTCTAACCTTTTCTTGTGCCCATCTTGCATGTGCTGCTTCTCTCTTCTACATTCCCTTTCTAGCCTCCTGCGACCCCTTGATGAGGCCCTTGACTAATTTCCTCCAACAAAACCCTCTCCAACATGCAGGCCCTCCATAGTCGAACAGTATTAGGCTAGTTCAAAGCTCCAAAATGAGTAAGATTCCCACAAACAACGTCAATTGTAATGACCCAAAACTAGAAACGTTACTACGAGAATCAATGGATTTAGGCTCTCAATTTATTTGTTAGTGGATATCCTCACTATCCTACAGGTTGTGCCTCAAACTTGGCCCTTATAGCCCAACAATCAGGCATCCCTTAAGATTTTGGCCTAACATTCTCTTTCCCTGGACAAAGCTTGCCCTCTACTCCCATTACTCTCTCCTTCCCTCCAAGATTGTACTCTCACTACTCTCTCCCTCTCTTTCTCATTTTTTTTATACTCTTGCTCCCCCCCTCTCTTCGAAACAACCAACCCCTTATTTGTGTGCCCTCAGTCCCATATATAGCCTCCCTTTAGTGGAACTCAAATCATTACATTTCAATGGTTTATATGCAATCCCACTTTTACTTCTAATCCCCATAAAAATCATGTCTTCTGAAGATTCTCTTGAAACTTGTTCCAGTCGCTAAATAGTGTTCAACAGTAGATTTCCTAAAGGCACTAACTATGATTGGTTACCGACCTAAATTCGCCCTATCCTCTCGTTGGATCCCTTCGGTTATTAGTTTACACTGAGCCCAACATGGTCTTGAACGTAATACAATTCCAGGAATGTTGTAATTAGACCTTAGCACATCTACCAGTGAACGGGTCTTAACCCAATAGTGCTAGGCCTTGGTCACATGGGTCGTTCTGAATCACTTGGGCCCAAGCCCCTACATATGGGCTGTTCTAGTTCACTCGGGTCCGAACCCCTACATAACTGATTTTTTTCAATTTCCCTTGATGGTTCTATAACTATTGAATCCTTTCAAAAAAAAAAAAAAAAAAATTCCAACGTAAGAGAAAATGAGGGAAAGAGGAAAGAAGAGAAGAGAGAGAAAAAAATGAAAAAGAAATAAAAAAGAAAATGCTACCTTTTTACATGTCAGGAAAGAGTGGAGAAAGAGAAAAGAAAAGAAGAAAAAAAAAAAATAATTTAGATATATATGTTTTTACTTAAATACTCCAAATAAAATCAAGAGCGTTTGTGAGGGACAAAATTGAAATTTTATTTATAAGTCATAAGTGGTGGGTTCCGAAAATTGCACCTTTTTACATAATGCAAACGAGGGAAATTGTCGCGCAATTTAAACTCAAGCATTAAGGATGGTTGACAGGAAGTCTTCGGTAAACTAAGCATTATTCACGAGATAGTGTACAGGAAGTCTTCGGTAGCATGCAGTGTTTATAAAAAGGGGTAACTCTAGCATTACTCACCAGATGTTTGGCAGGAACAAGATGGTTGACAAAAAGTCTTCGGTAGGAATTGGTCCTGCACAGCGCTATAAATTTCCTTACAAGAGCATCTGTCTGTCCATCTCCTCTTCCCAGAAAATCTCAGAACTTGTCCTTGCAAATGGTGACGTTCTACTGTCATCTGCTTATCTTTATTAAGATTTTTTTTTTCTCTGCTCATATTTGAAAATAAAGTTCGAAAACTGGTTTTGGATTTAATGACCAAAATCAGTGTATTTGCATTAATATTTATATAGATATACATGTAAATCTGTTACACTTAAACAGATATAACAACCATTAAAATACAAGAAAGTTAAGTGCCGGTTTAGTAAGAGATTTTTAATAATGTTATTTATATTTTTTTAAAATGCATGCAGGTAAAAAATATAAAAATTCTTATAATATTATTTATACAATAAAAACCCTAAAAACGGTGGTTTAAACAATAGAAACAAACGGTCTCTAAATATCAGTTTTATGCTTTTCTGTTTCAATATTATGCAGCAGCTCTGTTTTATAGGAAATTTGGTCTTATTTTTTATCTTTCTCAAAACCATTGATCTGTTATCTTAACAATATTCTGCTTTATATGTGTGTGCAGATGGGGTTGCTATTGCAGATGAGACTAGCAGCGTACGGCCCAGGCTGATTCAAAAACGGTGGCGGAGCTAGGGGGCTGAGGGGGCATGGCCCCGTGGCTTTCTAAATTTCCTATTTGAGGTTGGAATAAAATTACCATTTAAATAAATAAGAAATCTCCGCCCCCTCAAATTCTAGAATATGATAGCCAAAATTTGGTCTCCACCATGCCGCCAGTCGCCATGTGCCTAGAGCAACAGCAGCTCCCAACAACCGTCACCGGCTCGCAAGGACCTTCTCCGGCCATCATGCTCGCCAGAAGCCAGTCGCCTCGGCCCTCGCTGTGACCAGCCACCGATAATGGTGGCAGCGAACTCTGAAAGGGCCGAGCAAGGAGGCTCTGCCATAAGTTCAGGTTAGTCGATTGATGAGGAGAAAGACGAGATGGTCGGTTGAGTGCATGGTCCACTGGTCGGGTAAGTCTCAACCTAGCTCATTATCTATACTATTATTTGAGGTAATTCTTTGGTTTAGATTCTTTAATTTTTTAGTTTAAAAATGTCCCATATATTTTTATGTTTAAATAGAGACAAAATTAAAAGGCAATTCGGTAAAAATGTAATTCTAACTCCCTCTAAAATATTGCCTAAAAAATAAAGTCACTCTCTTGATAATTTTTTTTTGAAAATTCTCTTATTTATTTTCAAATTGCTTTACACACTTATAAATTAGATTCTCAAAATAAAAATTATATATATAAAATAAAAACACAAATTTTTATTTTGCTACAAAAATACTAAATAGGACCATTAAAATAAAATTAAAAAAGTCTTATTGCACGTGCGAAGTGCGTGTGATGAGGCTAGTGTATATTACTTTTCTTGTTTGGATTCTCTATTATTTTTTTTCAAAAATACCCTTATATTTATACTATTATTTAAGAGATTTTTCCTATTTAGATTCATCAATTTTTAGTTCAAAAATGCCCCTACAGTCTTATGTTTAAGTAGTGACAAAATTAAATGACAATCCGATAAAAATGCAACTTTAACTCCCACTGCTTAAAAAATAGAATCACTCTCCTGTTAATTTTTAAATTCCTTTATCGACTTATAAATTAGATTTTCAAAATAAAAATTATACATATATATAAAATAAAATAAAATAAAAATCTACAAAATAGGATCACTAACAAAAAAAGCCTCATTACATACGTGGGGCGTGTGTGACGAAACTAGTAAATCTAACTCTCGTTAAAACATTGTCTAAAAAATAAGACTACTACTCTCTTATAGATTTTCAAATTTCTTTATTTGCTTATAAATTAAAATTTCAAAATAAAAATTATATATATAAAATAAAAATAAATTTTTTTTTCCTACAAAATAGGATTACTAAAAAAAAAAGTCTCATCGCACGCCTGAAGCGCGTGTGATAAGACTAGTTTTAATTTATTTTTTGAGAAGAAGGCTAGTTTTAATTTAAAGAGAAAAGAAATGCTATGCGAATAACATAAATTGAAAAAAAAAAATATATATATATATATATATATATATATAAGTTTTTGAATTTAAATAAGAATCACTAGCAAATCAAATCAAATTATTTACCTTAATTTATGCATAAAATTCTTTAATTTTAGCATCGTATATATTTTTTAATTTTATACACTTATTTTTCAAAAACTTTATGTTAGATTTCTTATTTTATACTATATTATATTAAAATATTTATTTATTTTTATTTTTTAATTGTTTTTTTTTTCATATACAATAACTACTCTTTGCTCTCTTCTTTCAGTTAAAAAAAAAAAAAAAAAACTCTTTGCTCTCTTCTTACAGTTTTAAGAAATATATAAAAAAAATTATATGTAAATATAAATTTATATGATTACCGTAATAATTTTGTAAATTTATACAATTTTAATTTGATTAATGTAGGTGATTTTAGGAGTTGAAATTTTAAAATTGAAACATTTTTTCTGTTTTGCTTGGACGCAAATGCTCTTACGGTTTGTAAAAAAAAAAAAAAAAAAAAAAAAAACTAAATTCCAAGCCAGTCAACGGTTTCATTAAAAATCCAACGCTAATGGGCTTTTGATTAAAAATCTTAAATTTGTCAGTCAATAAGAAGACAGCCCAAACTAAACTAAACCCACAAATAAAGGACCTAAGCCCATTTAAATAGAAAAACACAGTAAGCCCGTTTTAAAATAAGTCCCAAATCAAATAAGAAACATTAATCTCATTTGGAATCACATAACTGATAAACCCAACATTTTCAAAATTACATTTTTGTCCCCAAAACTCTTCAATTCCTAAAATCTCGTTTTAACTCAAAATTGCATGAGGAAAATGTAAGGGGAGAAAAATTGCAAATTAAGCTTGCTATGCTTTCTAAAGGAGTGAGTTTAGTTGTATTAGTTCAAAATGTAATTTGATTTTCTTTCAACTAATTGAATAAAAGCATGTATGTTTCGGTTCCAAAATGATTTCTAAAAATAATTTTTCCCAAAAATCTCATGTCAGATATCCAAAACAAGATATCATCAAAAATTGGATGTTATGAGGTGTTTAATACATTTTCTAAGCGTAGCCAAACTTCTAATTTTATGTTATATAGATGGAGACATGAATTTAGACTATAGTTTAGCTTAGGGATCCGTAGGTTATTCCTTAGCTTAAATTAGGAGATAGAATCATTTAAATATAGGTGATAAATCGCACCTTATAAATCTAATAGTTGATGGTAACTATCTCGAGATGAATAAAAGATAAAGATAAATGAAATTGCATATGCACACACAATTCTCCAATAATAAAGTCATTTTGTATCGTCAATGCCAACAACAGTGCCTATTCAAATCGTCAGAAGCTTGTGTCATCGCTATCACCCGTGCACCTCTTAAACCTATATCCTTGTGCCAGTGCCAGTGCCATCATAGATTGTCTCCACCCTTTAAGTGTGATTTTAAAAATATACAAATAAAGATGCAAAAAAAAAAAAAAAATTACAAATAATGGAGGTGTTTAATAGCAAAAGATAACAAGATCAATTAAAAAAAAAATCTAGATTTAATTAAAATGTAATACTCAAATTAAATATGTATAAAATGTAATTAGCCTCTTCAAACTTGTTATACGTGTGTTTAGAGGGATTTTTTAAATCAAAAAATTAGGAATAGTTATAAACACATCTTTACATTTATCCTCAGAAAAATATATCTAAATAATAGGATTTTTATTTTATTTTTATCATAATAATGTAGCCGTGTAGGTAGTTATCAACAATTCTTCCAGTGCAAAAGCAAAGAATGGGGATATGGAGTTTTATTTCTACTGTGCTTTAAATTTTAACTTTGACCTAGACTTACTTGTTTGAAATAATTATTTTCCTTATTTGACCGTATTATTTGAAGTTTTTAATTTTGGAAAAACTACATTTTAAACCTATAGTTTAAGGGCTCAAACTCTATAGTTTCAAAAGTAACAAATTAAGCCTCGAAATTTTAAAAGTAACAAATTAAACTTAATTCGAAAGTAAAAAAAATTTAACACTGAGATTACATAAAGAAACAAATTAAACCTCATACTTTTTTTAATAAGAAACCTCATACCACTAAAGTGCAAATAATTGTGTTTGATGTTTAATTTTTTATTTTTTGAAATTATAGAATCTAATTTGTTACAGTTTGAAACATTGGGGTTCAATTTGTTACACTCAATAGACGATAGGGTATAATAGATAATTTCTCCATCAATTTATTGAGAATTATATGTGAGGCTACTTTAGAGCATTTAAAATTGAATAAACAATTCTATTCTTTTAATTAAATGACTTTCCCTCCCTTCCATAATTCTTCTCTACCAAATAATGAAAACAGATATATATATATATATATATATTTGCACTTTTAATATTATGTAGAATCTCTACCAAACAATTCTTTTTTATTTTCTCACTTATCTATCATTCCTTTAATTTTTTTCATAGTTTTTCAACCCTTTTATTTTTAAAAGGAAAATTATATAAGATTGCTATACGACCAGCTATGCTCTGTAGCATCGAATGTTGGGCGGTTAAGAAACAACATATCCATAAAATGAGTGTAGCATAAATGAGAATGTTAAGATAGATAAGTGGAAATACATGAAAATATAGGATTTGAAATGAAGAAATCTGTTTAAAATTAGGGGTAGCTTATATTGATGAAAAGATGAGGGGGAGTCACTTGAGATGATTTGGTCATATTCAGAGAAGAGCGAGTAATGAATTGAAAAGAAAGAGTGAGTTGGTCCATGTTGAAGGAAAAAAAAAGGTAGAGGAATACCAAAAATAATATCAGTAGAAGTAATAAAAAAAAAAAAAAAAGACATGCCAATTAGGGAGATAAAAAACCATGACTTCAGATAAGATAGAATGGAGAAAAAGAATTCTTGTGACCGATCCAATCTAATCTGTCAACTGACCCCAAATTATGGGACTAAGGCTCTAAAATTGGTGTTTTCAATCCTCTCATTTTTCCATCGTGCCTAATTGATATCATGAATTTTTTTTTCTTCTTCTCATTTTTCTATTCTTTTATTCTTCTCTATGTTCTACTCTCCCATGGTCCCACCTCTTCATCCACTCTCCGTCCCTATCAATGATCGTAGTGGTGATCCTAAATAAGGTTGTAATCAAGTTGTTTATAAACAACTCAGGTTTGACTAGCTCAATAAAAAGTTCGTTCATATTTGTTTTTTTGTTTATAAAGAAGTTAAGCTTGAGCCTTGATTTTAGGCTTATTTAATAAACGAGTTGAGCCAAAAAAAAAAAAAAAATTGTTTATGAATAAGCTCGTGAATAATAAGACTTGATAAAAAACAAGCAAAGCATATGCTAGTTTATGGGCTTGGTAATAAGTTAGATGTGGGCTTGAAACATAAACTCATATCTTTTTAAATCTTTAATTGATTGGGAGCTGTGACCACATCTCCAAACCAAATAAGCTTGATAATATGCTTAATAATGTATTTGTATTGTATCTCAAGCTCAAAAGCTTGATATTGAGCTCTATCTCAGCTTGAATAACAAATCAATTGAGTCAAGCTGTGTTCAAGCTTTTAGACTTTTTGACAAGTTTAAGCTCAAACATAGTTTGTAGGCTTGGTTCAAACTCAAGCCGAGCCTAAACATTATTTGTTGAGCCGAGTTTGTACATTCAACAAAGTTCGGCTCCTTTCCAACCCTTTCTAAAACGTAAAAGTCCCCACCAGAGTCCTAACCTGATATTTTGTACTGTCTTGTAACAAATTTAACTTGTTGAAAGTTGAAACCATGGATTAGTATTATTATAACATCATTTTTTATTGGGAGTATCACAAATATTGTTTTTATTATATATCAATCACAATCTATCATTTTAACTTTTTAAAAAAAATGAATATTATAAAATATATTGTATCACTAGACTTTTTGTCTTAAAAGTTTGTTTGAGAATAGCTTATTTATTTGAAACTGAAAACTTTTTGCTGAAAATACTGTAAATGAAACTAAAAAGTAGCTGAAATAGTATAGTGAAACGCATAAAAAGTACCAAAAAGTGTAATGAGATCCATGAATAGTAGTAAACAGTGGCGGAGCCACATACAAAGGTGGGGGGCCAAGGCCCCCCCAAAATTTTAAAAAAATTAATTTATAGTATGTATATTATTTACATTTTAAAAACTGTAGCATGTAAAAATTAAAGTTGGCCCCCCCAAATTTTGAGTTATTTCAATGGTGCTCTTAAAAGAAAGAGAAATTATATTAAAATCATATAAGAAATTATATTAAAGTTGGCCCCCCCCAAATTTTTGTACATGTCTAATAGAAGACTCATTAAAATTTAGATGATGATAAATTCTCTTAGTAAATTAATTTATATATATGTGTGTGTGTTTGTTTTAACTAATATATTAGCATCATAATTCGGTCCCCCAAAACCAAAATTTCTGGCTCCGCCACTGATAGCAAAAGTAAATTAAATAGTAAAAAAAGCTGATTTTTTAAGTCAATCCCAAACCAACCTTATTATAACTTTTGCTAAGTTTTTAGAAAGATAATAATGGGAATACCGTTTCCATCCATTTGGCTTCTAGATAGAGCTTCCCTTTTCTCCGCTAGTGCGCCCATTGGTCAAGCAGTCAAAGCGCTTAGAAAGTTGATGGTAATATGATCTGGAAACCTTTGTTACAGAGTTCAGCCAAAGTTTATGACTTTCTAATGAAATTGCTGTGACTGGAATCATTAAAATTTAGTGGGATAGATAAAATAAAATAGACTATGGGCGAGTTTGGCTAGAGTTCTTTGCTATTTGTCTCAGGTTTTTTTCTTTTTCCAAATAATTTAACTTTTAGTTTTTTTTTTTTTTTTTGAAAAGAAATTAACTTTTTAGCTTTTTATTACACTTTAACATAAAATATTAAAAAAACTATTTTTTTTTTTAAAAACACTATGCAAACAAACTATTGGAAATAAGCAAAAGCCAAATGCTAGTTTTAAACTAGTTTTTTTTTTTGGTCTTACATTATGTAAATAGGTTACCGGAAAACAAACACCCTTGACATGATGAGAATAATTAGTGAAATGAGAGAATTATCTTATACATTGGTTGCATGCAATCTAATGAAAGAATGTTTTAGAGTTGTATTAGGTCAAATTATTAAATTCACTATTTCTTAATTGTTTAATTTTTTAAAACAATCAATTACTTATCATGATAAATGTAGTAGATCTTGAGTTCAAACATTGTCTCTATCTTACCTTTCATTCAAAAAAATCTCACATGTTGGACCTTATTTAATAAAGGAAAATTGGGGCCATAGTTGAAGAACAAGTGTTAGATTAAATGAATAAATCTACCATTTTATAATAGTTTAAACTTATGGATTCATGTTCAAGATCTATGTGTGATGCAGATATTGGTTTATGTTTTTTTTTTGTTATTTATTTATTTTTATTTCTTTAAAATTGGAAAATTAATTTTTTTTTCCAATTCAAACACTGACGTGGTATTTTTTAATGTCAATAAAAATTTTTATTATTATTTTAGTTGTCACATAAGTTTTAAGTGTGTCAGCGCATACATCGTTTGTCATCTTGGTATTTTTCATTAGTAAAAGTTGATAGTAAAGACTAACTTGACAACAAGTTAAAAATATAGAAATTAAATTGACTAATATGAAGAAGTAGAATCAAATTAAAAGTGACTTCAAAATTGTAACTTCACCGTTCTTCTTTTGACTCACTTTTTCATCTTTTTTCTATTTTTCCAATCTCTCATTTTTCCGTGTTCCCTGATCCCTACCAATGGATTTTTTTTCCACCCCTCATTTTTCTATTCATTTACCTATTCTTCTATCTTCTGTCCTCCACCTAGTGCCTACCAACGAAAGACACTGGTGGTGTAATAAAAAGGCCCTTCCAACACAGCTTATGAAAACGTTGTGGAAACTGGAAGACTTTTACTCAGTAACGGTTGGTATGCTGTCGTTTTACATATTTTAATAATTGTATTATCGTGAATGTACCCACCGATGCATCGTTTTGATCTCTATAAGTTTACTGTTTACTTCCCTTAAAATATTCTTAATCGTGCTCATGGCCGGGCCCCGAAAACTGACCCCAAAAAAGGTCAAGCGCTCCCTTGCTTGGAAATGCAGTGGCAGTGTCAGACCCAGCTCTTAGAATTTTCCTGCCAGAGACTTTTTTTTTGGTGCTAAATTCCTGCCACAGACTTTAGAAAACTGACCGTCAGTTCTAGCTACCATATTCCGTTCATACTGGGAAACTGTAATTTTGAAATATTTTGGAAATTTCAGTTAAGCCCCCTTAAAAACCTCAAATCAAAAATAAAAATCATATTAGACTAAAAAAAAAAAAAAAAAAAAAAAAAATCCCTTTATTAAAAAAAAATCTCTGCCTAGGGAAAAAAATTTAAATGAATTATATATTATGACCATATGTTTTGTTTGCCATTTTGGGGGTTGGAACTATCATTAATGTTATTTTTATTGTACATAAATTATAATTTATCACCTTAACAAATAAAAGATAATATTATTTTTATTGTACATAAATTATAATTTATCACCTTAATAAATAAAATATATATTATGAAATAGTTGTTGTCGACAGATTTTTTGTCTTATTATAACTTTTGGTGAGGAAAGTTGTGAGAAAGATATTAACTAATAGGAAGTTAGGACTTAGCAATATCGTTTCCAACCATTTGGCTTCTGGAGGTTGGGTACACCATACATGACACCAAAGAGATCTAGCCGGCATCGAATAATAACCCATGTTAATAAGCTTGGTGGACATGCACATAGGCTTGTCCACTGGTCAGGTTGGGTCAATATTTGACCCAGCTTAGACTCGACCCGTTAGCGCTGGGTGGAAGGTAAAGGGACCCGAAATTGATTGTCGGCATCAATCGGTCAAGTCGGTTTTGGGTTCAGGTCAGTTCGGTCAGTGCAGAAAGTCACCGGAGCCTGCAAATGTCGCTGGAATTTGCAAAAAAAAAAAAATCACCGAAATCTGCAAAAACTCACTAGATCTACACCGAAATCGCCAAAATTAGCACCGAAGTCACTTAAATTTGTTGGGATTTGGCCGAATCTGGCTAAATCTCACTAGATATAGTCAAGATCTCGTTAAATCTCCTCGAATCTGAGCTTGATCTTGCTGGTGTTGGCCGGATTTCGTATATAAAATCAGTTTGGTCGAGTGGCTCAGGTTTTGGAGAAGAAAACCTGCCACTCAACTCGTTAGCATTCGTTCTTGGGTGTAGAAACTTGCCACTGACTGACGGGAGTGTCAGTTTGGTCTAAAATCAAGTGGGGATCGGGCAGTTGGTCGGTTCGACGGGTGTGGGTTGGGTCTGGACACCCCTACACGCACATATTCTAATTCTTTGAGAAGTATGTTTCGTGATTTTATATAGGTGAAAAAGAAGTAAAAGGTGGCCAAGAGCATTCACATTATTTCTCAAACTCCAAAATAAGTTATTTTAACACCCTAAGCATCAAGAAAGTTTCTACATCCTATGTAATAAAGCTAAAAAAATTTAGCAATGTACTATAGTAAATTGATACTAATAGCCGTTCATTGTAGCACATTGCTAATTTCACTTTCTTCTTTTTAATTTTCTCTTTTCTCTCTGTTTTTAAGGTTTTGTTTGGTTGGAGGGGTGGAAAAGTAGAAAGATAGAAAATTGGGAGATGATAGAATAGTTTTTAGTTTTACTTCATAGTGTTTGGTTTGAGAGTAAAAAAGTGGAGGGGTAGATAATATAGTTTGCATAAATTTACTTTCATGCTCCTAACAAATAAATAAAAGTATTAAATTAGAAGAAGAAAAATACGAATGAACCAAAAAAAAAAAAAAGATTAAAAAAAATCAATTGAATGAAAAGTATAGAAAAGGACCCAAAAAAAAAAAAAAAAAAAAAAAACCAAAGGAGGAAATTAAAAAAAAAAAAGGAAAATGACAAAAACTAAAGAAGGAAATTAAAAAAGAAGAAGAAATAGTTGATGACGGATCTATTTGGGATCCGCTTATTTTGCTGAAACTGAAAACTTTTTACTGAAAGTACTGTAAATAAATGTAAAAGTTAGCTGAAATAGTGAGACCCATAAATAGTACAAAAAAGTGTATTGGGGCTCATGAATAGTAATAAAAATAAGTTGAATAGTAAAATAAACTGGCTTTTTAATTTGAAGTCAAACGCACACAACGTAAGACAAAAAAAATGACAAAACGTATATACAAAAATAAATTACGAAAAAAAAAGAAAATGAAAGAAAAAAAAATGTAGAAACTATGAAAATTTGAAAACCCAGCATGTTAGTAGCACTTAGCACAGGTTGTTTTTTGTCCAAGCATTTTCTCTCTTGTTTTCTCCCCATTTTGGGGAGAAAACACCTGAGCTTCACCATTTTTTTTTCCTCTCCCTCTTAACCAAACACCCACTAAAAATATCTTCTCTCCGCTTTTATCACCTCAATTTTCCGTCTTCCCTAAAATCCCTCCAAACAAATATACCCTAATTTTACTTCTCTCTCTCCCTCTCCCTTTCTCTCCCTCGCAAACAACGCCATTGACGCCTCTGAGATGGAGTTTGGCTTGAGAAGTGGCTATGGGTTGTGGAGATTGGCGAGCCTTCCAATGTGTTGTTTTTGTCTCTTTTATTGTGTTGCCACTAGAAATCAACCAAGAAGCCGAGATCTTGCCGAAATATGGAAACCCAAATCTGCCGAGAACCCAAATCGAAATATGGAAATCTATTGTTTTCGTTATAGGTATGTGGCTGGGTTTTTTTGGGTTGTGGTTGTGTGGTGGTTGTGCTTCATAGGTCGTGGTTGAGCTTTTTTCCGGTGGTGGGTCAGTACATCTAGGTTTTTTATTTTTTATTTTCCGGTGGTTGTGACTTATGAGCTCTTTCTAAAAGATTATTTTGGGTTATTGTTGTGGCTGGTGTTGGCTAGCTGTTATAGCCGATTGTTGTTTGTTTTTGTGGTAGTTGTTGTTATGTTAATGAGTTATATGTTAAAATATGAGATAGAATATAGGGTGTATTTGTAAATGAGGTGTTAAAAAGGATAAGAGAAATGATATGTCCACAATATTTTTATTACAAATCTTAAATGGCAAGTTGTTATTGGTTGTTATTGTTGGGGCAAAAAAGTAATCTTATTGTTGGGTTTAAATTTGAACTAACAACAACTAATCACTTATGATTTGTTGTGAAAATATTGTAAAAATATTGTGGACGTAGCATCTCTCAAAGGATAAAATAGTTTTTTAGTTGCTAAAAGCTAAGGGTATGTTTGGTAACTGTTTTTTGTCCTTATTTTCTATTTCCAAAAACAGTTTTCTATTTTTGAAACTAAAAAACTTTTTTGGCAACAAAAAATAGATAGAAAACAAAAATTGTTTACAAAATTTAATTTGTGAAGAAAACTGAAAACATGCAAAATGCTATTTAGTTTTTAGTTTTTAAAAGTCAATGAAAATACGCATTTGATTTAATGAATCTGTCTCATTTAATGAGTTAGCATTAGAATTTAAATCTTAGTAACAACATATTTTAGTATTTTCTATTTTTTTTTCAAAGAACTGTTTTTTTTTTTTTTTTTTTTTTTTTTTAAATTTCAACTAACCAAACATGTTTTTGAATTCAAAAATACAATAAAATTGTTTTTTTTTTCTTTATATTCCCAAAACAAGTTTTTGAAAATAAAAAACAAAAATAGTTGCCAAACATAACTTAAATTTTTTAGCAATCCAGATATGAATGCTCTAAGCCTTTTATATAAAAAGTAGCGTGCATCACATGAAATAGAGAGAAAACACAGCCAAAGGAGAGCTGTGGTGCTGCGAGAAGAAAGGTGGCCGTGTGAGAGCCACGGTGAGAAGAAGAAAAAGAAACTCGTAGGTGAGCATAATGAAGAAAGAAAATTGTGTGTGTGGCAGCAAATAAGATAAAAAGATTTTATTTAGCTGTGAAGCATATAGAAGATTAATTTGAGGTTTTCTCTAGGGATAAGTTTTTTGGATACTACAACCATCGGTAGTTGTATTCAAAGTGTGAGTGAAGATTTCAAGTGAGTTAATATCATTCTTAGAGAATGATATTATTGTATTTGGTATGGATCTCAAGTTAGGCATAAATTTGAGAGGAAATTGTAATTGATTGATAATAGTGAAATAACTGTGGCTCCTTGGATATAGGTACATTGTTGAATCATATAAAAATTTAATGTCTTGCGATTGTTTTCTTTAAGGCATATTTTCTCTGTTTTTCGCATCTCACAAATCTAGGCGTTGGGTTAAATTCCTAACACTAGATAGCTTGCTTTTTTTTTTTTGTTTTTTGTTTTTTTTTTTTTTTCACTCGTGCTGGAACCACACATTAGTCAAGCAGTTAAAGCACTTGGAAAGTGCTAGTAATATGATATGGAAACCTTTTCTATTCTTATCTATACATTTGGTTGCATGCGATCAATGCGTCGGTTTCAAAAACAAAAAATTGTCAGTTATATTAGATTTCCTACCAAATACCTACAGTAGAAATAAAATAAATCATTTTCTCTTCTTTCTCACTTTGTATTCTTCCTGCTTCTTTTTTTTTTTTTTTTTTTTTTTTTTCCATGTTCCCTAATCCCTATCAAAAAATTTTTTTTTTTGAAACTTAATCCCTATCAATTAATCTGCTTTTTTTTTTTTTTTTTTTTTAATCTGTCTGTTCACCCACATTTTCTTCCTCCACTACCACTACCAAAGACGATACAATGGCCCTACCACTACCAACCAAAGACGATACAATGGCCCTTCCAACACGGAATGAATCAAAACGTAGTGGAACACATTGATGCACTAGAAACGGTTGGTAAGCTGTCATTTAACACATTTTCTAGTCAATGTCCAGTCAGCAGTGTGTGGCTGGATTATCAAGTCAAATTTCACCCGTAACAGCCACGACTCACCCTTCTCTCGTGGAGCCCCCATGGGTATTCCCAATTTCCCACCGATTGGGTTCCGGTGCAATTATCCTCTTCTCCTCTTACAAAAAGTTTTTGTTAGAAATACTGAATAAATGTATTGTATTTCTTAAATAATAGAATATATATGAGTGCCTTTATATAGGAGGCAGGGTGTGCAGTACAAGTAAGTGTGCTATATAAGTAAACAAGGTGGGCTTAAAGCCTACATACCCTAATACACGTTAACAGTCCCTCTCAAACTCAAGGTGGATGTGAGTCCAACTTGTGGTTGTCAACCAAAGTACAAAAGCGTCCCTTAGGATGTGAATTGGTGAAGATATATGCAAGTTGATCTTTAGAGGAGAGTGAGATCAGTTTGAGAGCACCATGGACAAGATGATAACAGATAAAATGACTATCGATCTTAATGTGTTTAATCCGTTCATAGAAGATATCATTGTAAGCAATATGAATGACACTCTGGTTGTCACAATAAAGAGAAGTAGTAGAGGATGTGGACACACCTAAGTCTTTGAGAAGTCATCATAGCCAAAGGAACTCAGATATGATATCAGGAAGGGTACGATATTCTATTTTAGTAATGGAGCGGGCCACATGAGTTTGTTTCTTACTTCACCAAGAAATCAGAGAAGAACTAAGAAGAAAGCAATAATCGGTGGTGGACCTGAGATCAGTGAGATCTCCTGTCCAATCATCATCAGAAAATGCACGGAGAATAAGAGGAGACTAAACAGCGTAGAAAAGATCATGAAAGAGAGTGCCCTTTAGGTATCAAAGAATATGCAGAACAACAGTATAGTGAGTTGATCGTGGAGCAGACAGATATTGGCTCACCTGGTAAATAGCATAGGAAATATCTGGATGAGTGACAGTGAGATAAACTAGGCTGTCAACCAAACATCTATAAAGAGAAGGATTAGACAATGGTTTCCCTTCTGAAGGAGTTAGATGCATTAAACTCAACTGGAGTGTCAACAGTCTTGCTATCAGTGACTTCCTTCGATCATACATGCTAGGCCTAGTTCGTTTCTATGGCCCAGTCTGTTATTGGGCTTAAGGCCTGGACGGGAATTCTTCTAGTCCCCACAATAACATTTTGTGAATCATTAAAAAGAATATAAAATTTGGAAATTATTCTTTTATTTTTAAACAAACTTTCTCAAACCTTTATTTTTTCTGCCTACAATCCAAAACACCGAACTCAGATGTGATATCAGGAAGGGCACGATATTCTATTTTAGTAATGGAGCGGGCCACATGAGTTTGTTTCTTTTTTCGCCAAGAAATCAGAGAAGAACCAAGAAGAAAGCAATAACCGGTGGTGGATCTGAGATCAGTGAGATCTCCTGCCCAATCAGCATTAGAAAATGCACGAAGAATAAGAGAAGACTAAGCAGAGTAGAAAAGACAAAGGAAGAGAGTGCCATTTAGGTATTAAAAAATATGCAAAACAACAGTATAGTGAGTTGATCGTGGAGCAGATAGATATTGGCTCACTTGGTAAACAGCATAGGAAATGTCTGAATGAGTGACAGTGAGATAAACTAGGCTGTCAACCAAGCATCTATAAAGAGAAGGATTAGACAATGGTTTCCCTTCTGAAGGAATCGGATGCATTAAACTCAACTGAAGTGTCAACAGTCTTGCTATCAGTGACTTCCTTCAATCGTACATGCTAGGCCTAGTTCGTTCCTTTGGCCCAGTCTGTTATTCGGCTTAAGGCCTGGACGGGGATTCTTCTAGTCCCCACAATAACATTTTGTGAATCATTAAAAAGAATATAAAATTTAGAAATTATTCTTTTATTTTTAAACAAACTTTCTCAAACCTTTATTTTTTCTGCCTACAATCCAAAACACCGAAAAACTTAACTAAAAAGATTAATAAAATTTAAAAATGATTAATTGGACCAATTAGAAAAATAATTTGTTGTTGATAATCTATTATGGTTATTTTTCTTTGCAGAAATTGTAATTTCATCCACCCAAAATATATTATCAAATAAAAAATTATTAGCAAAATCTAAGAATTAAATTTCTATATATGCATTGTTATAAAATAATAATAATAATTAAAATAAAATTGCAAAAGCTAAAATTTGTCACAAATTTGATTATTTTCATTTAGCTAACCTTTGCTTTTTTCTAAATAAATGCCATTATAGAGTACTTCTAATACAACTATTAAGAGAACTTTGTCTACCACAAAGGATTAAAAAATAAACAAAAATTAGTAAAGTCTCATAATTTAATATCTAAATAGAGTATTATAAAAGATCATGCTATGTAATAGAATAAATACCAAATTATCTAAATTATGCTATGTAATATAATAATATTATATTTTTATGTGCTATATTTAATTCTTTATAACGCAATAGGATAACATTTAACAATTAAAGAGAACCAAAAAATTAAAAATTAAAAAACAAAACTAAATTGCATTAATCCAAAGTAGAGTTTTAAAAAATATAAAATATTATCAACCTAAAGCAAAGATGCAAGAAAAATTTTAAAAATCCACCAAAAAATTGAGAGAGAGAGAGAGAGAGAGAATATTTTTTTGTGAGGGAAAGCTCTGTATAAAATGGAAAAGATAGTGACAAATTTATAGTAAGAGAGTGAATAAGAAGAGGCAAAGGTCAGAGAAGTAGTAGAGAAATGAAAAAGTAAGGAAGAAAGAAATGTTAAAGAAGTGTAAATATTAAAAAAATAAATGTTAAAAACAAGTATAGAAAAATTAAAAAAAATAATAATTATATAGATGTTAATGTGCCTTAACTAGAGATAGTAACAGTAAATATTTTTAACAGTGCCCACCCACCTATTCATTGTTTTTTGAAATTACGCACCGAATCTCTCTAAGTTTACTTCCCTTAAAATATTCTTAATCGTGCCCACCCACCACAGCATAGTAAAGGTGTCCAGACCCCCAAAAATGACCCCAAAACGTCAAGCGCTCCCTTGCTTGGAAATGCAGTGGCTGCTGTGTTACTGTAAACCCAGCTGGCCAGCTCTTAGAATTTTCCTGCCAAAGACTTTAGAAAACTGTCCCGTTCATACTGGGGGAACTGGAATTTTGAAATATATTGGAAAATTCGGTTAAGCCCCCTTATAAACCCCAAATCAAAAATAAAAATCATTATAGAATAAAAAACAAATTTTTACATATAGTCATAATCTATCATCTTTACTCCAAAAAACAAAAAAACAAAAAAAAAAACTCTGCCTAGAAAAAAAAAATTAAACGAATTATATATTATGACTATATGTTTTGTTTGCCATTTTGGGGGTTGGATTATTCAAGAATTAAAAGTTTAATATTTCGGTGCTATCATACTGTTCAACTCCACCAACAGAGTTATTTTTAAAATTTTTTATTTAAAATTTTTCCTCATTAACAAAATGACTTTATAATTTAGGATCTGTTTGTTTCGATGTAAAATATTTTCAGGAAAATATTTTCCTATTTTACCGTGTTTGTTTTATTATAAAATATTTAGTCAAAAGTAAAATATTTTCAGTGAACTAAATCAACCAAGGCAAATTTGTGTAAAATATTTTACACTTAAATTTTTGGTAAAATATTTTACATTTGCTCTCCGCCCTCTTCCCCGATTCTTCAACTTCCTCAATCCTCAATCCCTCTCAATTTTTGCTCTCCCTCTCCCACGACTACTGTCCCTTCTTACTCTGAAGTTCTCCATCCTCTCTTTTCTTTTCTCTCTGGCAGTCCATTGGGACTCCTACTGGTGAATGGTGAGGCGGCCAGCATTGATCTCTCTGGCAGTCCATTTCTTTCAAGCTGCATCTCTCAAATCTGGATAGGTGGGTCGTCAGTAGTGGGTTTGATTTTGGTGGCTAGGTGTGGCGTTGCTGGGTTTAGTTTTGAGTTTTGAGTTTGTTAGGTGGGTTCTGGTGTTGGGTTTTGGTGGCTGGGTATGGCGTTGGTGGGTTTAGTTTTGAGTTTGGTGGCTGGGTGTGTTGGGTGATCGATGGTTCATCAGTTCAATGGTGGTGTGTTGGGGTTGGGTTCCAGTGTTGATGGTGGCCGATTGGGGTGGGTTTATCGTTGATCTTGGATTTTTTTTTCTTCTTCTCATTGTTATGGTGGTGTGGGTGGCTATTGCGGTGATTTGAAGTGTTGGGTTTTGGTGGCAGCAGCAATGATGGATTTTTTTCTTTATTTTTCTTCCTAATCTAGAATCTGGATTTGCTACCGTTGGTGGTGGTTTGTGCTTACATCCGGTGTTGGTCTATGCTTGCATCAAGTGGTGGTTGGTGGTGGTTGATTTGTACTTGGATTTTCAAGTGCTCAGGACAATCCAAATACTTCAAAATGTTTTATTGAAAATATTTTACTGTAAAAATTTTTACTTGTAAAATATTTTACATTTGTAAATATTTTACTTTGAAACAAACAGAGTGTTAGTATCATTATTGATTGTGATAGAGATATATTAGCTCATTAGTATAAGCCCAAGCCTAATTCTACTTTGTGTGCAAGGCAAGTCTTCTACTTATACTAGAAGTCTATTAGTCTAGGGTTTATTCTACTGTATATACACATGTTATGATTCATTATAATACAGGATTTGTACTACACTATAATATATTATTAATGTAGTCCTTTAGGGTTTCCGTTATGGATGTAGGCCGTTAGGCTGAACCACGTAACCCTCGTGTGTTATTGTGTTTTATACTTTTTCCGCATCCATATTAGCATATTCAACATAGTGTATCAATGCTAATATTTAACATGGTATTAGAGCCACCTTATTGTGGCCATTGTTTTCTATCCTTGCAGTATATTTAAGAGCAATTTTTGTCTTCCTCGGTATTTTTTTCATTGCGTTCATCTTCTTTGGCTTCCTACTACTGCCGTCAAAACTCTCCGGTATAGTCATGTCATCGTTAGAAGTTGCATCAACACTGTAAGACCATTGCTTTCCTCAAACTACTGTCACAAAGCCAAATTTCATTCAAGGGATCTTCTTAACCTTATCAAATTTCAAGATTTCATCAAGCTTCCATCTTGAATTTGAGAGGGAGTGTTAGAGATATATTAGCCCATTAGCATAAGCCCAAGCCTAATTCTACTTTGTGTGCAAGCCTAGTCTCCTACTTGTACTAGAAGTCTATTAGTCTAGGGTTTAGTCAACTACATATACACATGTTATGATTCATTATAATATAGGATTTGTACTACATTATAATATATTATTGATGTAGCTCTTTAGGGTTTCCTCTGTGGATGGCTGAACCATGTAACCCTCGTGTGTTATTATGTTTTATACTTCTTCCGCATCCATACTAGCATATTCAATATAGTGTATCAATGCTAATATTTAACAGATTGGATATACATATTTTTTATGTTGCTATAAATGTCAATTACAATAAATCATTGCTACTTATTCTTAGCTTAGCTCAAGGTTTGATTTCTTGTCCAAAAAAAAAAAAAAACTCCAAGGTTTAATTAAGAGGCGCTATATATAAACCTTTTTAGAGTTGAAGATATTTGTTTAGTAGTAAGTAAGTTTTATTTTAAAGAATTTACAGACTGAAAATGAAATTTCACTATTATTATTATTATTATTATTATTATTTGATAGTTACAATAATGAGGGGAGTGAGGATTTGAACCTTAAAAACACTATGATGTGTCGGTTAATAGGTACAAGACTTTTGACAAATTTTACTATTACTAGTATTACTAGTATAATATGGTTTTGATATCTCAATTTGTTTTAAAAGAATATTAAATATTTTTGAATTGTGCCAATGACTAATAAGAATTAGAAAATTGATCGATTTATTTAGAGTGGTTATAGTTGTACTTATTCTAATAATTTTTATTGCAACAATGACACGAGAACTTTTAATCATGAATGTTATTAAAACTAGGTTCAGAAGAAAATATAAGATGATATTACAACTAATTCTTTGATTTTTTATATCAAAATGAAAATTATTACGAATTTAGTTTAGAATTAATCACCAATTATTTTTAGAATGGGTAATGATTAGTTTACAAAATGGTGCAAAGTTTTCTAATACTTGGGAGAAACTCGTGGGTCCACCCTGACGTGAGGGCCGTGAAGAAGCATGCAATTGAAACGCACAATGCCATCTCCATACTTGGACCCCACGCCAATTTCCCTGGTTCAAGCCGTCTTAAAGTGAGCAAATTCTTTGTGATTGCTCGCCAATTGCTCATCTTTGAGTTGAGAAACCGGAATAACGAACCTAACGCCCGAAATTCCAAATGACCAAAACAACTATCTTCCTCTCCTTCCTTCTCCTTCTTTTCGGACATGCGAACTCTGAGTCTCAGCTCCATGACAGAGAACAAACAGTCCTCCTGAAACTAAAGCAACATTGGCAAAACCCACCATCTCTATGCCACTTGAACCCCTAATCTCCTCCCACCACTGTAACTGGCCAGAGATCACTTGCACCAGTGGAACAGTCACCCAACTACTCCTTCAAAACAAGAACATCACCCAAACAGTCCCACCCTTCATCTGTGACCTCAAGAACCTCACGGTCATTGACCTTTCATACAACTTCATCTCTCAAGAGTTTCCTAAAGCTCTCTACAGCTGTTCCAAGCTTGAAGACCTTGACCTCTCACAGAATTAATTACTTCAACGGCTCAATCCCGGTGGACATTCACCGCTTGTCTCTCCTGCGCAGCCTCAACCTTGGAGCCAACAGCTTCTCTGGTAACATTCCACCATCTATTGGACAGTCATACAACTTCATTATTTCCCAAGTTTCTTAAAGCTCACTACAATTGTTCCAAGTTCGAAGACCTTGCCCTCTCACAGAAAAACTCCACCAGCACAATCCCGGTTGACATTCACCAATTTTCTGGTTGGATCCCAGCTGGAGTGTCTTCCTGGAGGATGGTATTTGAGGCTTGTAATAACCTCTCTACTGGCACAATTCCTCGGGAATTAACATCTCTTCCTTATTTAACAACTCTTTTGCTTGATCAAAATCAACTCTCAGGCGTCCTTCCATCAGATATTATATCATGGAAAACGTTAAAAACTCTAAATCTTCGCCGAAATAAAATCTCTGGACCTATTCCAGAGGAATTAGGTAATTTGGCAGGTCTTACAGAGTTGGACTTGTCAGAGAACCAACTTTCTGGCCAAATACCACCCCAACTTGGCCTCCTGAAGCTCACTTTACTCAATCTCTCTTCCAATCATTTGACTGGGAGGATCCCAACACAATTTGAAAATGATGCATATGCCAGCAGCTTCTTGAACAATCTTGCTCTCTGTGCTAATAAGCCATCAATAAACATTAACAGCTGCAACAATTCTGACCATCATAAATCAAGCAAAGTTCCATCCATATATCTTGCATTAATTATTAGTTTGGTAGAAGCAGCTCTACTGGGTTTAATAGTTTCAATATCCATGATCAGGAAGAGAAAGCGGGGATTAAATATCTAGTTTCTCAAAATTTTCGTATTGGAGAAACTGGGAAGAATGGATTGGGATAGGAGGAACGGGAGAAGAAGAAGAAGCAAATGATAATGGTATTGTTACAAATCCGATAATAATAAAAATAATGCCACGTCTTCAGTCCTTGACAATTGATGGCTGCCCCTTCCTAAAGTCTCTGCCAGACTACTTGCTTACTGCTCCATTATTGAAGGAATTGGAGATTTCTGGTTCACAGCTTCTCAAAGAATGTTTCCAAAGAGGGACCGAAGAGAACTGGCACAAGATTTCTCACATCTCTAACATCAAATTGGATTGGGTGTATGTGCAAAGAGGTGGTGAACCCCAGTTTGATTCAAAGGTAACTCTGCTTCCTTTCTTCTTCTTCCTTTATTTTTTTTTTCATTCCAAACATATCAATTAAATATAAATATATGTATTGGATTGTGAAAACAGTCCGGAAGTTTAGTTTACTCCAACTCTCCTTCACTCAATGCCAACTTCTACGCATGCATTTTATTTATTTATAACTATATAGATTGGATTTAATCCCCGCTTTCTCTTCCAAAAACCTTATCAGAACCTTCAAATTTGCTAAATTTATAGCTCAATTTTACCTTTTATACAATTTTCGCTCAAATTTAGGTCTCACAATATAGAATTTAGCTTCAAATTTTTGAATTTTTTTTCCATTGTTTTCGTATTTCTTGTTAAAATTTGCATTTAAGGTTTTTTTTTTTATATTTAAAATTTTAATTAGATTGAATTTATTTCAATGGATTTTTTGTAATGTGATTATGTCATGGAATCAGGCGAGCCAAACAAGAGTAAGTCATACTTGCCACCGGAGAAGCAGTTCTTAATTACTAGAAATGGTAAAAACTAAAACTTTACTTTGATTTTTACGTGTTTTTTAAATATGATAATGTGTGATGTGTTAAAATCAAGCACTGTCTCTCTTCCATTCTCTAGAAAATTCTTTTGCATTCCTGAAACTTTTCCATGACGCTCATTCTAGATTTCTCTATAAGATGTCTCTAGAGACTACTATGTAAAAGTAAAATTCAGCCACATATGGTAGAATAGTCTAGAGCCTAAAATTCAGCCACAAATGGTAGAATAGTCTGGAGCCTGTCATGGGCTAGATGTTAAAATAATAATAAAAAAAAGCCTAGAACAACTAAAACTCTGACATCAAGTGTTCGGTGAAGTAAATTAGAGAGAAGTGAAGCATAGTCAACAAAGAGGGCTATAGTGTTAGTAGATGTGCATGTATGTATGGTAAGTGAGTGTATGTAATGGTGCCGTGTGTCTTGATGCAATAAAAGCTCTTTGTTTAATTTCTGGTTTAACAATTTAATTTCAGAACTTCCGCTAACTCAACATGATGTTTTTGGTAACAGCTACCATAATGGTTTGTTTTTTAATCCCCGCTTTCTCTTCCTGCTCATGGATATTGAAACTATTAAACCCAGTAGAGCTGCTGCCACCAAACTAATAATTAATGCAAGATATATGGATGGAACTTTGCTTGATTTATGATGGTCAGAATTGTTGCTGCTGTTAATGTTTAGTGATGGCTTACAAGCACAGAGAGCAAGATTGTTCAAGAAGTTGCTGGCATATGCATCATTTTCAAATTGTGTTGGGATCCTCCCAATCAAATGATTGGAAGAGAGATTGAGTAAAGTGAGCTTCAGGAGGCCAAGTTGGGGTGGTTTTTGGCCAGAAAGTTGGTTCTCTGACAAATCCAACTCTGTAAGACCTGCCAAATTACCTAATTCCTCTGGAATAGGTCCAGAGATTTTATTTCGGCAAAGATTTAGAGTATTTAACGTTTTTTATGATATAATATTTGATGAAAGGACGCCTAAGAGTTGATTTTGATCAAGCAAAAGAGTTGTTAAATAAGGAAGAGATGTTAATTCCCGAGGAATTGTGCCAGTAGAGATGTTATTACAAGCCTCAAATACCATCCTCCAGGAAGACACTCCAGCTGGGATCCAACCAGAAAATTGGTGAATGTCAACCGGGATTGTGCTGGTGGAGTTATTCTGTGAGAGGTCAAGGTCTTCGAACTTGGAACAATTGTAGAGAGCTTAGGAAACTCTTGAGAGATGAAGTTGTTAAAAGGTCAATGACCGTGATGTTCTTGAGGTGTGATATACAAAATTTGTAGTGTGTGATATACAAAATGTAATTTCGTTCTAATGCACTCACTACAATAGCCTATTGTATTTTGTTTGTGGGTGCTTTTAAAGGGTGCCGTACAGTACGCTCTTATTAGAAATTTTTTTTTT
Organism: Quercus glauca; assembly: GCA_023736055.1. Taxonomy (NCBI): domain Eukaryota; kingdom Viridiplantae; phylum Streptophyta; class Magnoliopsida; order Fagales; family Fagaceae; genus Quercus; species Quercus glauca. Next base: position 10,637,314 of record CM043316.1, on the reverse strand, counting down.
TATTTAACTAAAGTTAAGGAAAAGTGTAGCTTAGATTATCATCAAACGATTTTAAAATAAGAAAATTCTTTGTCAAAATGTGAAGTTTTTTATTTTTATTTTTTTATGTTAGATTTTGTATAATTTAGATTTCTTAATGATCACTCTACAAAAATTTAAGGAAGTTGCCACTTAAAATTGGAGTTTAAGTCTTCATAAAAGAGGTTCACACATTTCCTTTTAGATTAGGCTTGAGCAAAAATTTCAAGTTTATAATTTAAGATTTGGTCAGCGAAATACTTTTTATTTTTTATTTTGATAAGTAGTTAGGGAAGGATGAGAAGCAGTTTTGGGCTTTCTTTACTAAATGGGCTCTGTGGTTTGCTTTTGCAGCTCCTTGGTCCATCATCTGATGTCGGTTTCTCCACAATTGAGGCTAGGGTGTTTGTTTGTTTATTTATTTATTTTAAATGTTGGATTTGAGGTAGATTTTATGTCGAGCCAAAACTATTGGTTTTTCATATACAAAAATGCCTATAGCTCGGTGTTATTATTAGGCATCTACAGCCTTGCAGGTTCGACCCAAAGCCTATTAGTTCCATTCATCTCAAAGGAGTCAATTTTAGTACCAATATTATATATTGGTTCGGTTGAATCCAGTGAAAAAAAAAAAAAAAAAAAAAAAAATTCAAAACCGTAATCCAAAATTTTGGAAAAGAGTAAGTGAAAAAACCAAAACCAATCAATTTGGGGAAAAATAAATTCCGAATTGCACAAGTATTTGTGATGCTTTATGATTCTAATTATAAATGTGACTTGCTAGATTATTTCCTGAACATAATTAGAATCATAAAGGGTTTAATCACAAATATCTTGTATTAGACTGAGATTTTGACCCAAGAATAAATTTCTCTAATAAGATTTGGGTTTTCTCTTCAAGAACTTGAACAATCATGGCAGAAAGTATGTTCCATTTATTCTTCTGGGTAACTTTATGTTCCATTTATTCTTCTGGGTAACTTTTTCTTTTCATAATCCATAGCATGATCTTTAAAATTGCCATATATACTCGAGTATGCCTTCATGGCTTATGCTCATTTTGCCTTTCTCTTTTCACAAATAACTTGGATCAAAATTTCAGACCTTCTCCACGCCTGGGTTCTTATTGATCTTTGATAAGATGTTAAACACCGACCACTTTAACATAGATATTAATTTCAAGTTGCGTATATACACTCATTAATGGTCGTAAATGTAAGACTTCATCTTAACTTCTTTTTAAGCGGTCTCTATTGGGCAGCTGAGAGGTCAGTCAATTAGTAATGCTAACGAGACACTCCTTCACACACCTAAATTGACACATTGCTTCTTCTAAAAAGAAAAATAAAATAAAAATAAAAATTCATACCTGTTTATGTGTCAACTCTTGATTGGATTTCAGTATTTTTAATATGTGTCCGTTTGAAAATAGTTTATTTAACTTTTTGTTGAAAATATTTTACTGTAAGTGTGCTAAAATATACTTATATGTTGAAAATTTAAAAAAAAAAAGAAAAAATGAAGTTTTAAAAAACTGTACACTAAAAAACTAGAAGTTAAAAGCTAAACTGAAATTATTGAACTTATGTAAGGGTTTGTTCGGTTAGAGGAGTGGAAAAGTGAGAGGATGGAAAATTGTGAGAGGATGGAAAAGTGGGAGGATGGAAAATATTTAGTTTTTCCTCTTGTGTGTTCGGTTGGAAGGGTGGAAAAGTGGGAGAGTAGAAAACTCTTTTGTTTGGTTGGAGAGAAAAAAGGAAGAATGGAAAATGTAATTTATATAAATTGACTATTATACCCTTGTTACATAATATGTAAGAAATAGATTTATTTGTATTCATTAAATAATACAAAATTTATCACATCATATATATAAATTTATATTATTATTTTTGTTATTATAATGTAAAAATTAAATCAGGTCACGTTAAAAAAAAAAAAAAAAAAAAAAAGGAACGTTCATGCCTGAACGTTACCTAGGTAACGTTGAAAAGAAAAAAAAAGAAAAAAAAAAACCCAAGAACGTTCAGATCACGTTGAAGGAGGGAAAAAAAAAAAGAAAAAAAGAAACAAGAAAGTTCAGGTCACGTTGTAGGAGAAAAAAAAAAAAAGGTTGAAAGGAGGGCATTTTAGACAAAGTGCTGCTGTAGCACTTTTCAGCCCACATTTTCCTCCCAATTTGGAAGGAAAAAAAATTTGGCCCAGGAGAGATAACTTTCTCCTGAGTTTTCTATCCTTCCTATTTTCCTTCTCTAAACGAACAGTGGAAAATAACATTTTCCACCCTATTTTCTCTTCTCTATTTTCCATCCCTCCTATTTTCACTCCAAACGAACACAGCGTAAATGTGCAGAAATTCAATCAAGAATTGACACATAAACCTTACGTGTTTTTGGATGTGAAAATGAGAAAAATACATCATATTTTAAATGCATAAATCCTCATTTTCACATGAGGGTGAAGTTGCGGAGTAGGTGTGTCCCCTAGGCACCTAGTCTACCCAATTCTTAAATAAGTTTTTTGGGTTCTAACTCTCTAGAGTGTTAGTCATGATTTCTTTTAGAAAACAATGTAATCCAATGAGAATTTGTCACAAAAACACAATTAATAAAAAGCTATCAAGGGATGCAACATTAACAAGATCAAATTTATTCGAGTCATGTTAGGGATACTAGGATATTATAAATTTGACTACTTGAGACTTATACAATGATGTGTTACTAATCATATTTATAAAAAGTAATTAAAATGTTCATTTATCAGGTAGTTGAAGTCTACCATTAATCATAACTAGTAAGTTGCCCGTGTGATACATGGATAATGTTGTAATACTTTATGTAAATTTTTTTTTAGAGAATATTGTACATATATTATAGCATATTTGTTATAAAACCTTGTTAGTAATGAGTTTATCATAAGAAACAATAATTATAAATTGCACACACAAATTCATTATAAATATTTTGTTCAAGTAATGAGCAATAACATAAACAACTTTGGAATAATATTGTATAATAAAAGTTGATAAAAGCATATTAATTCATTCCATATTATTGATCTTTATTATGTGATGTAATAAAGAGCTTCACTGTGAAATCTTTTTTTTTTTTCCATCTCTATTTGTTCAATTTTGAGATTTCATCAGTTTTTTCTTTTGTTGCATCATTTGTGTTGATCACTAATAAATTGGCATTGGAGGATTCCTTATCGGATCTTACAAAGTTTGGACTTGTTGATTTGTTGTCACTAAGATTTTGTGTAAGTATCTGCATTCATATTAAATTTCAGTGATGTGACATTTTTTGTAAATGATTTTATATTTTTTTTGTTACTGCATAAGGAATAGTGTAGTAAAAGAGTTAATATAGCATATTGGATTGTGTATTTTTTTTTTCTTCCATACCTTTTTGTCATTTGAAGGTGTATCAGAAATCTTAGTAGCTGTGTAATTTTCAAAATCATCATTTAAATTGAATTCATTCAAATGAAGTAGAAAAATGTATTTTCTTCCTGCAGGGACACAAATTTTTTGACCCTCCCCCGAGGAGGCTATCTTGAATCTCTATAACAATAGTTATCACAACTTAAACTATCAACAAGGAATATACACTCCACAATAGCAAACACAAGCAGTGGATTTCTATCACCATTTTTGGCGTAATTACAATTACAAGTGTTAATCTCAGAAACTATACTGTTCCTGTGGTGACACCTTTAGTGCTACTGTTTCTCTCTTTCTATCTCTCTCCCCCAGAAGATTTTTTTGATCCCCTTTACCTTACCCCCCGTCTTTCTTTTATAGCTTCAATCCTTGCTTTTATCACTACAGCTGTCTCGTTGCTTACCAGAACCTCAGGGATATTTATCTCCACTTTATCGGATTCCTACTCTCCCTTTTCCTGGAACTCTGACTTTTGGGGGTTGCTGCTACTGTTCAAGCTGTCTCCTTGTATTTAATGTGGCAGAGGTGAGGTAAGAAGCTCATCACTACCGCGGAGATAAAGATCTTCAACCTTCTTGTATGTTCTTGAATACAGGAATGCTTTGGTGGTTATACGTGGACCACCAACATCCCATATGTCGGGGAAAATATCACCTCATTGCCTCCACGGGAATTAATCTTTTGCCTTAACCATTTTTCCCATGGTGCTTGGAATAACCATACTATTCTCCTTGCATGGTGCGCTACCCACCGAGCTTTCCTTTTGAACATAAGCTAGACCCAACTTTTTCCCGTGGCCCAATTGCTCTTTGGGCTTCAAGTCTGGGGTGTGACTGTTCCACTCCCTACACTTCCTAATTTTTTTTCAAATCATTTGAGATTCCTTCTCCAATATCAATATGCATATGAGGAATATATTTAATATATATTATGATAAAAAACTTTACAATAATTTAACAATTTAAATAAGTTGTACCTTAGTTTAGCAAGATCTCTTGCAGATTTATTTAGGACTTTCTCAGCATCTTGATCTATCACAAAAGTTGGTTTGTTAGTTGCATCAAAAACTTCAATTTGAATCATGTATATGAAGTAGTTTGCAATTGTATATATAGTACTTATAGTGAGATGAATATGTTATAAATATTTGGAGAGAATGTAGTTTTTTTTTTTTTTTTTTTTTAATACAAGATAAAATTCTACTCTAACCTAATATAAGCGTATATGTGTGTGAAGCTTCCTCTTGGAGACTTGAGCCCCAGCCCTTACCCCCTACACCCCACAAGCACTTATACTTGTGGAGTAACCATCGCACTAAGGGCATGCGGTGATGAGAATGTAGTTAATGTGAGTGCCTTTAACCTTAGGATAGTGAGATTTGTTTTTATTTCACATTTTGCACACCAAAATGATCCTAATTGTGGTTTGACCTTTCTTCCATAAAGCATGCATGAAATATAATACCAACATGTCGTTGTATCAATGTTGCTTGTTGCAATACCGTAGCAGTTCACATCCTGCAACGAACTTTGAAGTTAATATGATTTTTTTTTAATGTAAATAGTATGATGTATTATTATTTTTTCATGTAAATGATCAGTATAATTTGAAATGATTAATCAAACTGTTTCATAGGATCCTATTCAATGCATTTGATCTATTCTATTGACTTCATATTCTTTAAAGAAAAATCCTCCAATGAAAATTTTTTTGCATGTATTTTTTTATCTTTCTTGTATAGAATCATGTTTTTGATTATTCCTGTCATTGACTTTTTTTTTTTTTTTGTTGAAGAAAATATGATGTAAATGGTATTTTGTGAGATAGTATATGCTATTTATCAGGATTTTTTTGTTATTAATAATTTAAAAAAAATGCATCTGTCAATTATTTCATCAACCTCAGGAATCTCAAGATTTATATATATTTTTGTTGTACTGGTTGATGACAAAGAGAATTTGCCTGCTTAAATTGCATAGAACATTATTAGTAAACAAAAACGTATTGAATTGAAATTTAGAAAAAAAATGAAGACATGCTTTCATGAGCTTGAGATTTTCTATACTTATCATTTGCACGTGGGAGAGGCAGAAGAGAGTTTGTAAGTGGGAAATTTTTTTGGCTTTGATCTACCTGGGTCATAATATGTAAAGTAATAACTGGGCTTAGACTTTTCATAAGGTTTGGTTGATTCTTAAAAAGTAGCACATTTTGTAGAAAATAACATTTGGTCTAATTGTTAAAAGTGGCCCATATTTTATATAACAGTAAAAAAAGTTACAATGATCTATTTGGTAACAATAAATAGACTTAATAAAAAGGCTAAATGATATATTGGAGCGCCATAAATGAAATTTTTTCTTGTCATAGAATTATCCTTTTTATCCTTCTATGGCATCTTTAATGGAAACATAAACTTACAAAGATTTATTTTTGTTTAACAAATAGAATTGCATGTAGAGATATATGTCAATTGAGTTTGAATTTGATTCAAAGTTTAGACAGGAACACCCATAAAAAAGCTTGAAAAGTGTTGTTTAGATACCTAAGTTTGCTTATTTATTGATTTTGCAATTAATATATTTGGATAATTAATTGGCCTATTTTAAGTGCAATATGGATAAAGCAAATAAGCAACAATTATAGGACAACTCACGCATATTGAGACAAAGAATTGGTCACTGGTACATTTTGGGGCCAAGCCCAACTCATCAAATCCACTATAAAGATTGTTGCAATATAAACTCACTTACAAGATGTCCCGTACATGAGAAGGGACACCACAGTTGAGCTCTTCGCTCCTGCTCGCAACATTTAACTCCAACCTTGGGTCTACACATCTACTTTAATGGCGCAAGTTGATGTGTTGACCGCCAATCCAATCTCTTAGTTACTTGAAGATTTCTTGAAGATTTTTCTTTATCTTTGTGGTTTCAAATCAGCACTTCAACACACAATTGGTGATCTTTGTGTTCGGGTGGTAAATTTCCTCTCAGGTAAATTTCAAAGTTTAGACAGGAACACCCATAAAAAAGCTTGAAAAGTGTTGTTTAGATACCTAAGTTTGCTTATTTATTAATTTTGCAATTACTGGATAATTAATTGGCCTATTTTAAGTGCAATATGGATAAAGCAAATAAGCAACAATTATAGGACAACTCACGCTGTGCGGCACCCAACACCCAGGCCTATTTGGGCTCTGGTATGTGGGCACAACGTTTGGGCCCTGTCTCTACTAGCCCAAAAGGCCCAGCCCATATCCGTACAGGAAATTGGTCCAGTCCCCTCAGTAAAGGCCCTGCCGAGCACGATTCCCCGAGCACTAAAAGATGGGAGGTAAGCAGATGCGCTAGCTCTCACTTGCTCGGCAGTTTTCTGCGGTACGAGGCCGTCGTATTGTTCGCTAAAGGAGGAACCAAGTTCCAAAGCCACCATCACCAAACCACCCACTTACCATCGATCGCATTGGACCTCTCGCCGCACCTGCAAAAAAGCAATGATGGCCACTCCATTAAGAAGGAACTATAAATATGGGAACAAGAGGAGGAAAAAGGGGTTGTTGAAAGAGAGAGAGAGAGAGAGAGAGAGAGAGAGAAGTACTAAAATCTAGTAGTTAGAATTACCCATAGTAGGAAACACTCAAACCCACAATACAGAATAAATTGTAGGCCCAAAAAGGGAAGGCCCACTGGTCTCCCATTTGGCGCGCACAATTGGCTCCGTCTGTGGGAATCTCCTACAAAACTGTAGTTCAACCAAGACTCACGTACAGCAAGATGTTCGGGAGAGATTCCGAGAGTGAGACTAAAAGTCGCTCGGCGGGACCATCTCAGGGGTCATCTTGGCGAGAACGAAGGCACAAGAGATGTGAAGATAGGGATGGCGAGTGGGAAGAGAAATCTGGCCTCGGGGAGGGGTCATACCAGACGCAGCGGGCAGTATCGAGTGCCTCGGGGCACAAGCAGTTCGATGAAAGAGACGAGGATCTAGAGCGGCTGCACAGGCTGGTGAGGGATTTGGAGTTAGAAGCGGAGGACATACGCCAAGGAAGAGGACTCGACGACCGAAACAGGAGGGCAGGTGTAGGGGGAGATCACCATGGTATGGGATCCAATCAATCCGGGTCCCGCTGACACTAACAACGTTCTCGGTCATAGGAGCCTCACCACTGCCGAGACCGTTTGCATTCGCGGGAATCCCGCCGTCGCAAGGATCGTTCGCGATCAAGGGGATATGCGGACCGGGGATCCGACTCACCCGACGAGCGACAACCGTATAATGCAGCAATAGACGCGATGAGCCGCGCTTTACGAAGGGTAGCATGGTCCCCATTCTCTGATGACATTAAAAGAGCCGCAATGCCGAGCAGGTTCACTCGACCTCCATTCAATACCTACGATGGAAGGACAGACCCGGTTGAGCACGTCAGTCACTACATCCACATGATGTCCCTGCATTCTCACAACGATGCGCTGATGTGCAAAGTGTTTCCCTCCAGCCTCGGGCCAACCGCTCTGAGATGGTTCAACGGATTGCGGAAGCGGTCCATTCACAGTTTCGCCGAGTTAATCTAGGAATTCGGTGTGCGGTTTGTGACATGCAGCCGAGTGCCGCAGCCTGTAGATATTTTACTATCTATGAAGATGAGAGTAGGGAAAACCCTCCGTAGCTATGCCAGCCGGTACTGGGAGCTTTATAATGAAATAGGTGGGGGCAATGAGAAAATTGCAGCAAGTACCTTCCGGATGGGGCTTCTCGAAGACTCTGAACTATGGGATTCGCTGACAAAGAAACCTCCCGAGGATATGAGACAGCTCATGAGATGGATCGAGGAATATAAGCGCTTGGAAGATGACCAATTGCAGAGTAAAGGCAAAGCTCCGGCTGTAAACCGTCCTCTGCAGGGAGGTTTTCAGCCGAGATCTTGGAACGATCTGAAGATACACGAGCCATTCTAGCAGACGGGGGAAGTGAGCTTGACGTTTAAAGAGCCAGTGCACCGAATTTTGGAGCAGATCAAGAATGAGCCTTACTTCAGGTAGCCGAACAAGATGGGAGGTGATCCCTCTCGGAGAAACCAGAATTTGTATTGCACCTATCATAAAGACAAGGGGCACACTACCGAGCAGTGTCGCGTACTAAAAGACCATCTGGCACAGTTGGCAAGGGTAGGACATCTGAAAGAGTTCGTAGTAGACCCCGATGTTCGGGGTACCGACAGGGGCGCCTAGCAAAGGGGGAATCCTCTTCCACCGCCCTTGGGAGTAATTGAGATGATCCTCGTCGCCCCAGGAGGATCGTCGGTGACCAAAAGAGGGGTGTTGACTATTGCGCCTATGATGGGTCCGTCGGAAGGAGAGCCCATGTGGAAAAAGGCGAAGCATGCTCGGTAGATGCTTACCTTCGATGAACAGGACTTAGAAGGAACGATACAACCACACGACGATGCACTGGTGGTCACGGCTCGGATGAGCAGTTTTTTGGTAAAACGGGTGATGATAGATCAAGGCAACGGAGCCGACGTGATGTATCCGGAATTGTTTAAAGGGCTCGGGTTAAAAAGTCAGGATCTAACAGAGTACAATATGCCACTAGTATCATTTGATGGGAGAATCAGGGTTCCCGAAGGACAGATTTCCCTGCCAGTGAGCATGGAGGGTAAAGAGATCGCAGTAACGTTCATAGTAGTCAACTCCTTCTCCTCTTACACGGCAATCTTGGGAAGGCCATGGATACACGCCATGGGGGCTGTCCCCTCCACCTTGCACATAAAGATCAAATTTCCTACAGAACAAGGCGTCGCCGTGGTACGGGGATGCCAGAGAATGGCAAGGCAATGCCTCGTCGCTGCAACAAACCTTGAAGACGAGAGCGCCGAGCAAAAGGAAGCTACCAAGCAATCCCCATTATAGCAATTATAGAGGCCCCTAAGGGAAGTGGGGGCTGAGGGTGCCGATGAGCTTATAAGAGCAAAAATACTGTCGGATGCCGACAAGTATTTCCAAATAGGAGCTAGCATGACAACCAAAGAGAGGGTAGAGGTATTGTTGTATCTAATGCAGAATGTAGACGTATTTGCATGGAGTCCCTATGACGTGCCCGGGGTGGACCCCGAATTCATCATCCACAAACTCAACGTGGACCCGTCGTTTCCCCCCAAGAAACAAAGGCCGAGGAGAGTGGCCAGGGAGCATGCGGAAGCGGTGAAGATAGAAGTCCAAAGGTTTAAAGAAGCAGGGGCAGTAAAGGAGATCTTCTTCCCGGAGTGGCTAGCGAATACTGTGGTGGTAAGGAAGAAGATTGGTAAATGGAGGGTATGTGTGGATTTCAAAGATTTAAACCGAGCATGTCCGAAAGACCCATTTTCTATGCCAAAGATTGATCAGTTAGTAGACGCCACCTGCGGACACCCGAGGATGAGCTTCTTGGACGCCTTTCAAGGGTACCATCAGATAGCTCTATCAGCCGAGGATCAGGAGAAGACGGCATTCATAACTCCTGACGCCAATTACCACTACACTATGATGCCGTTTGGGCTAAAAAACACCGGGGCAACATATCAACGGAAGATGACGAGAATGTTCCGTGACAAAATTGGCCGAACAGTCGAAGTGTATATTGATGACATGGTGGTAAAAAGTAAACAGGAAGTACAACACGTGGAAGATCTTAGGGAGGTGTTTGAGCGGTTACAGCAGCATAAGTTACGACTGAGTGCTGAAAAGTGTGCCTTCGGCATAGGGGCCGGAAAATTTCTGGGGTACTTGATCTCCTGCCGAGGAATCGAGGTTAATCCGGACCAAATTGAAGCCGTGAAGTGTCTAAAATCTCCGAGCAATCCAAAGGAAGTACAAGTCTTGACGGGGATGCTGGCCGCCCTTAATCGGTTCATCTTCAAGTTCTCGGACTGATGTTCGCCGTTCTATCAACTTCTGAAGAAATGGAAAGGGTTTCAATGGAATGACGAATGTGAGGAAGCTTTCCAGGGACTAAAGGAATACTTAACACATGCGCTTGGGCTGACCGCCCCAGAGCCCAAGGAAGATCTGTATATGAATCTCTTGGTATCCGATCACGCCGTGAGTGCCGTGTTGCTAATGGACCGGGGGGTGCAGCAGCCCATGTACTACGTCAGCAAAACCCTAGTGGACTCGGAAACTAGATACTTGCCCTTGGAGAAGTTGGTATTGGCATTAGTACACGTCACGAGGAAGTTGCCCCAGTATTTGCAGGCTCATACCGTTTACGTACTGACCGAATACCCACTGTAGTCGTTACTGAAAAGATCTGACTTCACGGGGCGAATAGCAAAGTGGTGAACTCGTCTGGGAGCTTTCGACGTGCGTTACAGGCCGAGAAAAGCAATTAAAGGACAAGTTTTAGCAGATTTCGTGGCTGAGTTTTCACCCAGAGCCACACGAGAAATGGTCTGTCAATTGGATTGTTGCCCGTGGAAAGTGTACGTGGACGGCGCATCCAATTCCACGGGGTCCGGCATTGGGGTGGTCATGATTGGCCTCTAGGGGATAAAGTTGGATCATTCGTTCAGGTTGAAATTCAAAGCCTCCAATAATGAAGCCGAATACGAGGCCTTGCTAGCCGGGCTGAGGGCGGTCTCGAGCGTCGGTGCCCAGAACGTGGAGGTATATTCGGACTCGCATTTGGTGGTTAATCAAGTCCAGGGCAGTTTCGAAGCCAGGGATCCTCGTATGAGGGCGTATTTGGAACTGGCAAAGCGAGCCATGTCCAAAATCGGCACCGTAAGGTTGATTCAAGTGGCCCGGACACAGAATAGGCACGCCGATTCCCTCGCCACACTGGCATCATCAGTAACTGAGGATATAACTTGGTTGATAAGAGTAGAACTGGTTCCAGAGCCGAGCATCTCGACAACCATAAACTCGAATTATGCGGGGGTCGATATCTCGGCGATTACAACACTTGGGCGTAGTTGGATGGATCCCGTCATTGACTACCTAGCTGAGGATAAGGTTCCACCTGATGAAAAAGAGGCCAGAAAAATCCGCAGAATAGCTCCTCGGTATTGGCTATCATCCGACAGAAAGTTGTATTGGAGATCCTACGGGGGACCGTATCTCTTATGCTTACACCCTACGAAGGTGGGCGAGCTCTTGGCTGAGCTCCACGAAGGAGTGTGCGGCAGTCATGTGGGGGGACGGTCTTGGTGCACCGGGCGATGACTCAAGGATTTTGGTGGCCTAAGATGCAAAAGGACGCCGCCGAGTATGCCCGCAAGTGTGAGCAGTGTCAGAAGCATGCACCTGTAATCCACCAGCCGGCCGGCTACTTGAACCCAGTAAGCAGCCCATGACCTTTTGCACAGTGGGGGCTGAATATACTCGGGCCATTCCCTCGAGCAACAGGCAACTAACGGTTCGTCATGGTGGCCATTGATTATTTCACCAAGTGGGCAGAGGCAGAAGCCTTGGCTAACATCCAGGACGTGGACGTAAAGAAATTTGTGTGGAAAAACATAATCACCAGATTTGGAGTGCCAAACACCTTTATCTCTGACAATGGTTTGCAATTTTGCAGCAGGGCTTTCCATGATTTCTACGGAGATCTCAGCATCAAAAACAGGTATTCTACTCTCGTGTACCCTCAGAGCAACGGCCAAGCCGAGGCGGTAAATAAGGTAATCGTGAACGGCCTGAAGAAAAGATTGGAAGGGGCAAAGGGGAATTGGGCCGAGGAGCTGCCTAGCGTCTTATGGGCATACCGGACGACGACCAGAAGGTCCACGGGGGAAACACCGTTTTCCCTCACTTAAGGAGCCGAGGCCATAATACCGACCGAAGTAAATCTGTCCAGCAGACGAGTATTTGGGTTCGATCCCGACTTGAATGACGGGCTATTGGTTGAACGTTTGAATAGGTTAGAAGAATGCCATGAAGCTTCGACTATACGGATTGCGGAGTACCAGCAGAAGCTTGCTAAGAGATACAACCAAGGTATAAGAGTGAGAGAGTTTAGCGCCGGGGGCTTGGTATTGAGAAAGGCTGTAGGAAACATGCGAGACACGAATTCTGGAAAATTAGCGCAAACTTGGGAGGGACCGTACAGGGTTACTGCTGTCGCTGGCGTGGGCGCCTATTACTTGGAAGAACTAGACGAGAAGCCACTACCCCGACCGTGGAATGTTCACAATTTGAAGAAGTTTTATCACTAACTGGCTACCCGCCAAGTTCTAAAGCAATGCGAAACGCTGTACATGTTCTGCTAATGAGAATAGTAATGTTTAAGCTTGCAAATTTGCATTGTCCTCGATCACCGGTTCAATCTGTATTACCGAGCAGGTGGAAACCTTAAATAATTTATCTAAGGACAGAAACTTGCTGCCCGGTTCAATCTATATTACCGAGCAGGTGGAAACCTTAAATAGTTTATCTAAGGACAGAAACCTGCTGCCCAGTTCAATCTATATTACCGAGCAGGTGGAAACCTTAAATAATTCATCTAAGGACAGAAACCCGCTGCCCTGTTCAATCTATATTACCGAGCAGGTGGAAACTTTAAATAGTTCATCTAAGGATAGAAACCTGTTGCCCGGTTCAATCTATATTACCGAGCAGGTGGAAACCTTAAATAATTCATCTAAGGACAGAAACCTGCTGCCCTGTTCAATCTATATTACCGAGCAGGTGGAAACCTTAAATAGTTCATCTAAGGACAGAAACCTGCTGCCTGGTTCAATCTATATTATCGAGCAGGTGGAAACCTTAAATAATTCATCTAAGGACAGAAACCTACTGCTCAGTTCAATCTATATTATCAAGCAGGTAGAAACCTTAAATAATTCATCTAAGGACAGAAACCTGCTGCTCGGTTCAATCTATATTACTGAGTAGGTGGAAACCTTAAATAATTCATCTAAGGACAGAAACCTGCTGCCCGGTTCAATCTATATTACTGAGCAGGTGGAAACCTTAAATAATTCATCTAAGGACAGAAACCTGCTGCCCGGTTCAATCTACAATACCGAGTAGGTGGAAACCTTAAATTTACCTAGGGGCAGAAACCTGATGCCCCAAGTCTTTCTAAAGGCTAAAAACCCGCTACACGGGCCAAGATATATCACCAAGCAAGAAGGTCTGCACGGCAATCCCTAACAAATGCCGAGACCAGATTCAACTACCCAGACCACTACAATACAAGCACAAAGCAAACAAAATGCAAAAATCTTGATGGAAAAGCATAAATAAATAATGTCCCGTCCACAAAACACGACGGAAATTCAAAATGTCAAACCGAATAAAAAATCATTGTTCAGTCACCACAGCCCGGTGACATAGGCAGACCGATCAAAGGATATAAATGAAACTATAATAAAGCAATAAGTAAACTTTCATCGAAAAAGGAAATACGGTTCGGCAGCTTAAGAGGTGGAGTCCGCAGGTTGCACATGGGCATCAGTTTGCACGGGGTCATGGAGGAGCTGATCTCCAGAGCTAAGTTGGTTGGCCACCTCAGTTTCCTCCAACTCCACATGGGCGTCAATCTGCTCTACCAGTTCCTTCAGGCTGGTCGTTTCTTCTTCGTCAACGGGCCCTTGAGGAGCTTGATGCGCAGGAGTAGGGACAGGGAATGGAATTTGCCCGGGGTTCCTCAAAGGGGAGTCCTCGAGAACCCCTATAACCTGCAGGGCAGCCATCCAACCCTCTTGGAAACTGAGCTTTTGAGCATCCCTTATGATCGGTTCCGCAGAGTTCTCCGCATCGGCAAACCTCTCATTATACCACTTACTATCACTCGCCTCTAGTGTAGCTCGGAGATCGGCCAGCTCTTTTGCTCGCGCACTCTCCAAGCTCTCGGCTTCCACTAGCCGGAGCTCGATGTCCCCCATGCGGGTTTGCAACTCCGCATACCTTTTCTCCGCTTTCGCTTTCGCCTTTTCAGCAACGGCAGCCTTCTTTTCCTCCGTCGTAGCAGCCACGGCCTTCTCCTTCGCATTAGCATCAGTCACGTCCTTTAGAGCCTTCTCCCGACCAGCATCCTTGGCAAGATCACTAACGCGTCTGTCTAGTATACACGCCAGTTGCATGGCCTGATAATGTGACAAGAACGGGAACCAAATCCCAGTAGGCAAAAAAAAAAAAAAAAAAAAAACTTGAATTTACTTACCGCGATAGTATGCCACTGCAGCTTCCTCCCCATTGATTCATCCATCCCCTCCTCTAATGCCCGCACATCCTAGGGGAGTAGCAGGCCGCGTGCCAACGTCTGGGCGACGTGACCGCTCGCCCCCTTCACCCAAACATGCACGCTTGCATCCGAGGGAAGCAGTTTGCCGTCCAGCATGAACGAGGGCTGTCACGCGGGTACGGCACAGGAGGTAGATGCCACGTGCGTCCCCGTCTGGACCGAAGACTCACGAATTACAATACCGCCAAAAGGCTGGGGAGGAGTCTTCGTAGGCGCTTCGATCAGAACAAGCGGGGTCTGCTCGGTCGTGCGTGATCTTTTTCTTTGCCAAACAGGTGCTACCGGCAGAGGAGGAGGGGTTTGGCCGTGGCCATGGGGCTGTTGCTGCTGTGCGGCTTACCCAGCCCCGGGGATGAAACGGTTGATTGACATTGTCCTTCGAGTCACCATCTCTTCGTCTCGGCCTTATTCGGACTCAGCAACTACTTCTTCGGCTTCTCGGGGAGGGGCCTTTTGGTCAACAGGGCCTTCTAGTTGGACGAGTGCCCCTTGCTAAATTTGGTCGTAGGCACGCTCTCAGCGAGCTTTGGATACGCGCTCGACAGACTCGTCCCGTACAGGTTGGCGCTCGTTAGAACAGATATACCGTGGACCAAGATCACGGGCCTCTCCTACTGTAAACTTCGCGGGAAGGAAATTTGCATGCTGAACGTCAATATAGGATAAGAGCGGGCTATCAACTAGCAGGGCTTGGCTGAAAGCTTGTCAGGTAGAATACACGGGAGTTATCCCGAGTATCAAGTGGGACGCTCGGATCTGTCCGTCTGTATGAACAAAGATCTCGGACCTGAGCACGAAGTTTAAGTCCCGTACGTGCACAACCCTGATGTTCGGGATGAACACTCTGCCATCTTCAAATATCAACACAGATAAGCGTCAGGGTAAATAAAAAGGTTTTACAACGAGAAACAATCATATGATCAACATAGTAAATATGAAATGAAAACGGGTTAAATGATCGGGACAAACCCACTTCGCGTCTGGTGAGGGGGCAGGGGAAGTCACCGGCAAACCAATTGCTGTGCACCCTAACGAACTCCTCGGTAGAGTTCCTATTTAAGTCAGGCAGGCAGGAGATCAGCAGTACCCTCATGTCCCGTACTTTTAAGTAATAATTTGTTTTCTTTGCCCCATATTAGCTATACATATGGTTTATGTCGTGCTGGTCTAACTGCAAATCGAATATCTGATTTAAACGCCTCACGCAACTCACCACCCGATAAAAGTTGGGAGGAAACTGGTCGGGGCACAATCCATAGTACCTAAGGGTGTTGATTAAAAGGGGATCTACAGGAAACCTCACCCCACCCTCTAAAATTGCCATCAAGGGAAAAAAGACAGTGTTGCCCCCTCTGTGAAGAGCTATTTCACTCTCATAGAAATGAGCTATCTCCACGTCGCTAGGAATATCAAAAGCCTGCCTGAAAGTGGCTAAGGCCGCACCTGTGTCCAGAAGATACGAGTATCCCATCCTAAACTCTAGGAGAATAATGAATGAAAATACGAAGGTAAAAGGGGGACTGTAACGAACTTACTTGGGTTCTAAGGTGAAGGAGGATTCTGGGCTGGAGTATAAATGCGCGGATGAATGCACGGCAGAGAAGGAAACACAGTGAGTAGAGAGCAAAAAGTAACAGAATGGTTTAGAACGAACCTTTTATAGGTGATCCCAGGGGAGTGCGCAGCAGTTAATTAGCCGTTATGAGGATTAATTAGCAACCGTTCCAATTCCCGCGCTAACTAAAGCCTGCACCGCCTCGGTTCACGAAGCGTCAGGTAATAATGAGGGCTTATCCAGACGGCCAGAGTCGGCGCACCTTTTTAGGGGCGAATTAATGAAACTCTGGGGGATCCCAAACGTCACTTCACCGAGCATAAAAAGCGTGCGCCCTCTTGGATTCCTTGATTCCCGCTGAGCGCCGGTCACGAATTAAGGGGGGGCTATTGTGCGGCACCCAACACCCAGGCCCATTTAGGCTTTGGTATGTGGGCACAACGTTTGGGCCCTGTCTCTACTAGCCCAAAGGGCCCAGCCCGTATCCATACAGGAAATTGGTCCAGTCCCCTCAGTAAAGGCCTTGCCGAGCACGATTCCCCGAGCACTAAAAGATGGGAGGTAAGCAGATGCGCTAGCTCTCACTTGTCCGGCAGTTTTCTGCGGTACAAGGCCGCCGTATTGTTTGCTAAAGGAGGAACCAAGTTCCAAAGCCACCATCACCAAACCACCCACTTACTATCGATCGCATTAGACCTCTCGCCGCACCTGCAGAAAAGCAATGATGGCCATTCCATTAAGAAGGAACTATAAATATGGGAACAAGAGGAGGAAAAAAGGGTTGTTGAGAGAGAGAGAGAGAGAGAGAGAGAGAGAGAGAGAGAGAGAGAAGTACTGAAGTCTAGTAGTTAGAATTACCCATAGTAGGAAACCCTCAAACCCACAATACAAAATAAATTGTAAGCCCAAAAAGGGAAGGCCCACTGGTCTCCCATTTGGCGCGCACACACGCATGTTGAGACAAAGAATTGGTCACTTGCACACTTTGGGGCCAAGCCCAACTCATCAAATCCACTATAAAGATTGTTGCAATATAAACTCACTTACAAGATGTCCCGTACATGAGAAGGGACACCACAGTTGAGCTCTTCGCTCTTGCTTGCAACATCTAACTCCAACCTTGGGTCTACACATCTACTTTAATGGCGCAAGTTGATGTGTTGACCGCCAATCCAATCTCTTAGTTACTTGAAGATTTCTTAAAGATTTTTCTTTATCTTTGTGGTTTCAAATCAGCACTTCAACACACAATTGGTGATCTTTGTGTTCGGGCGGTAAATTTCCTCTCAGGAATATAGCAACTGGAGAAATGGAAAGACTTTGTTGCTTTGGCAAGGTTTTCTCAAGGAATTCTTTTGCCTACTTTCTCCACTCAATATTAGGGTTAAGTTTTGTTATTAAATGGTGTAGGGTTTGAGGGTTTAAATGCTACAAAAGGCAAGTGAACGCCTTAGTCAGCAACTTTCCTCAATAGGTTCGATTAACCGAGTGTTGAACAAATGTTAGATGGAATTTTTTGTCCAATAGCTTTTCAAATCTTACTTGATTTTACCATCACACACCCTTAGTGAGATGGTCACTCCACAAATATAAGTGCTTGTGAGGTGTGGGGGGCAAGAGCCGGAGTTCAAGTTTTCAGGAGGGAGTTTCACACACATATACACTTAGATTAGGTTAGAATAAAATTTTTATCTTTGTATATAAAAAAAAATATCTACTTGATTTCACTCATCTAATCTTTAGTTCTTTCGATCGAAATTCCAAACTTGCACAATGAATAGAACTTTCTTTTGAATTCAGCCTCACTTGCACCAAATAATAACCAATGACAAATAAACTTGAATAACAATTACAAAAAAAACTTTTGTCATGGAAGTTAACAAACACTAAAAAAAATCCTAACAAAGGTTATCATCATACAAGATGAAATATTTGGTAGATGATAATCTACAATCATTATGTGGTGTGTTCATCTCTTCCTTTCCTAGCTACATAAAATGTTTATGGCAATTATTGGCAAAGCCCTGCTCTTCGTTCACTATCACCTTCCTACCCTCTCTCTGACTTTCGGGGTAGGTGGGTCAATCATCAATGGCTGTTGGTTCAAAATCATTCTTCAAGTGAAATATCTACTTCACAAGAAATTATTGTACGCCGGTGGACCCCTCTCCCAATGTGAGTCTTTGGTTACGTGTGATAGGGGAGGAGTACTACGTTAATATTCCTTTGGCGTAAATGCATTTTTAGTCTCTACATTTTGCACTTTTTTCATTTTAGTCCCTACATTTTATTTTTACCACTTTAGTCCCTAAATCAATTTACATCAGTCGTTTAAGTCCTTTCCGTTACCCTACTCACGGCAAAAGCTGACGTGGCTGACGTGGTGCACTGTTAACACAGTAAATGCTGACGTGTACATTAAAATAATATTAAAAATGCTACGTCAGCATCCACGTCAGCATTTAACTTTAAAAAAAAAATTATCAATTTTAAAAATTATAAAAAACAAAAAAACATAATTAAAAACAAAAAAAAAATGGTGGAATTTAGGTCTATTAAGGCTCTGTCTAGTTTCTTTTTCTTCTTTATTTTTCTTTTTCTTCCCCAGATCTCTCTTAGTTTCTCCGCCTCCCTTTCTTTCTTTAGTCTTCTTTCTTTCTTCCTCTTTATCTTCTTTCTCCCTTTATCTTAGTGCTTAACCTGCAGATCAGTCATTGTCGCCCTCCTCTCCCTGCCCATCCCAACCATTGCTGCCGTCTCCAGCCACGCCGCTGCTGGCGGACTTGTCCTCGCTCTTGTCGCAGGTGGTGGGTAGATCTGGGTTTTCTAGGTCTGGATCGGCTAGGTCCATTGATGTGAAACCCATAGACTAAGCCTAAAAAGGACTCACTGCCGTTCGTGGCTGTCGTGGTCAACAACGAAGGATTGAAGCTTGAGGAGCTTCGGCGGTGGGCTGTCCTGGGTTTTGTGGGTCAGGCCATGGGTTGCCATGAATTTGGTTTTGGCTGGGTTCATGACTTTTGGTTGATTTGGGTTGCTGGGTTATGATGTGGTGGTGGTCAATGGTGGTGTGGTTGGTGGGTTTGTGGTGGTGGTTTTTTTAAAATTATATTTGTGGTTGTTTTTGGTGGGTTTGATATTGAATTTTTAGCCATGGGTTGTGGCTGCTGGTTTTACTAGTAGTGGCGGTGGGTGATGTTTGGGAGAGGTCTGATTGAAGAGTAATGGCTGAGACTGGGATGACACAGTTCGAGGCTTCTTGCTTCGTGCCTAGGATTTTGAATTCCTTCTTTTTTGTGTTATTTG
Organism: Quercus glauca; assembly: GCA_023736055.1. Lineage (NCBI taxonomy): Eukaryota > Viridiplantae > Streptophyta > Magnoliopsida > Fagales > Fagaceae > Quercus > Quercus glauca. Next base: position 10,617,770 of record CM043316.1, on the reverse strand, counting down.
TGTTTTTAAATTTGAGTTTGTGTTTGGTTCTGGGTTTATGCACTTGTGTTCTTATGATGATGTTTAGGGTTTGGTTAGGATCTATGATGATGTTTAGGGTTTGGTTAGGATTTGGGTTTAGGGTTTGTTTTTTCCTGGAGATTGATTATAGGGAAGAACATTAGGGAAGAACACCAAGAACATGAACATGTTCTTCTGAAAAAAAAAAAAAGAAAAAAAAAAAAGAAAAAAAAAAAAAAGATAAGAAAGACATTTAATTAATTTAGTTTATTTTGATGTGTTTGGTTATAAAGAAAGTACAAGAAAGGAAAAGAAAATGATAACAAAATAAGGATTAATTTGGTTTGAAAGCCAGTAATTCATTTTAATTTAAGAAAGTAAAATTTTTGTTTAAAAGCCAGTAATTTTTTTGTTTTTTTATTATTAAAATTGAGTAATTAATTTTTTTTAATTTTAGCATTTAAAAAATGTTAAATAATATATTTAATAATATTTTAATGTCAGCCACGTTAGCCACGTCAGCTTTTGTCGAGAGTAGGGTGACAGAAAAGACTTAAACGTCCAGCGTAAATTGATTTAAGGACTAAAAGTGGTAAAAATAAAATGTAGGGACTAAAATAAAAAAAAGTGCAAAATGTAGGGACTAAAAGTGCATTTACACTTATTCCTTTTCTAAACTTTAGTAATACGAAAAAATGGATAATTTTTGTCACAATTTTTTATACGTGTGAACATAAAAAAGATGATGGATTTATATGAAAATAACAATAAATTAATTACAATATTTGAGCTTAAGATAATTGTGATAATGTGGCGTAAAGAGAATTGTGATAAAAGCTTGAATTTTTTTGTTGTGCTAAAAAAAGTCGATCCTTTTTCAAACTTCACCTGCTCCATCTTTTCACAATTTCTTGTGGACTATCCTTTCCACGTGTAACATTCCCTATGGGTGCTTTAAAAATCAATGCTTTGAACTGTTCGTTTTTTGAACTGAAGTCAACCCAAACAGACAAACTCTCCCAAAAACGAAAAGATCGAGATACTTCTGGTGTTTCTAAAAGCAAAATTCCACCTTACAGAGAAATCATAGAAAAACCTCTAGTTTATTTTTAGATGAATTTCTTTTTCAGTTTATTTGGTTTATAACAGAGTCTTACTCTTTTTACATACAATTATTTTTATTCCACATTTTTAAGCAAGAAAAAAAGAAAAAAAGAAAAAAAAAATCTAGACACACTTGAAGTAATCTTATTTTATCAGATAGTGTAGCATTCCTGCACTTTGGCCTAGTAACAAGTTAAATACCTGTTAATTAGTTATACAAAATATCTTTTCTACATAGTGGCGCGGTTTGAGAAATTTTTCGCAGAGTGTTCTTTAAAAAGTATAAATTATACAATCTAATAAAAAGAGAAATTCATATATTGATAACAATAATAAAAAAAATACACAAATACATGAAGTTTACAATTGCTTTTAACAAATTTTCATATTTTGAAATCGGTGCAAGATATTCTCATTATCAATGCTACAAACTACATTTTTTTTTAATGTACACAACCAAATAATCATTCATCCACTGAATGTAAAATAAATTAAGGAGTAAAATTTAATTTTATTAGCATAAAAAAAACTGAGTGTGTTTCCAAATTTTTTTAAAGGATAGACAAATAATTTTTTTTTAAAAATTATTATATATAACAAAAAAATAAAAATTCAGGTCGGGGTGGTCCTAGGACCACCCGAACCAACCTGGCCTTAAGGCGGCGCGGCCTCTGTTTCTACACTTGGTTGTCGATTATCTTTTTATTTGTGACATAATAAAAGAATCATGACAATTTTTTTTCTCCACTATTTCAGTTTCCCAACTTAGATTTCATATAAAACCCAACTATTTCAGCCAAGCACAATGCATGTTGATCAATTCTCAAGAATTTTATATCCATTTTTCTAATGAATATTCTAGGTCCAACTTCAATGTCGTACTCTTACTCAATCTTTGTTCTTCTTATCTTCTTATGTTTCTTTGTAAATCCTTCTGTTTCTGACCCAAGAATCACTCACACTACTGCCATATGCAGCAACAGAACTGCCTCAATTCCTGAGCGCGAAAGCTTCATAGCAAACTTCTGGGCAACCATGGTTACAGCTACCCGTCTAGTTGCCACACAAAGATATGCAGCAGTGGTGAATGGGACAGGTAATACCACAGTTTATACGTTTGGTGAGTGCATGAAAGATCTTTCTCAAACAGACTGTAATCTCTGCTTTGCACGGTGCAAGAATTTGGTCCAAATGTGCGGTCCATTTTTAAGAAGCACACGTGGTGGCAGGCTTTTCTTGGACGGGTGTTATGTTAGGTACGATGATTACTCTTTCTTCAATGAGACTTTGGATGTGCAAGACAAAACAGTGTGTGAGACACAAGATTTTGTGGGGAACCATACTGTTTTTGCCGCTAATGTAAAAGTGTTGGTGAGGAATTTGAGCGTGGAAGCACCTAAGAATGATAATTTCTTCGTGGGGTTTGTGAATAAAGGAGATATTACAGTTTATGGGTTGGCTCAGTGTTGGGAATCAGTAAGTGGGAGTGCTTGTGAGGATTGCTTGGCCAAGGCGGTCTCTAACATTGGGTCATGTACTCCAAAGGAAGAAGGGAGGGTCTTGAATGCTGGTTGTTACATGAGGTATTCCACTCAAAAGTTTTATTATAATTCGAGTGATCTGGTTGGAGGACATAATCACGGTGAGTTTTTTTTTTCTTCTTTCTTACTTCAATTGAGTCTGTCTGGATTTGTAATTTCGTTTTTTAGCTCATCAAAGCAATTAGTCTTACTTTTTCTATTTAGGTTCATCAATGATTTGTGTTGGAACAGTGTTTGAATCTGGAGTTGAGAGTTTGCTTTTCAATCTCTATCAAGAATTCTCTATGAACATAAACCAAATTGGTAACTGCATAAGCACTTTGTTATTAATATGATAGAAAACCCCTTCAAGCATAAGAAAAATTCTACTAATGACCCCACAATCAATTTGTATAATTATCCTGTCACAGAAATTAGAATTCTTTTGCTTACTTATTTACATTTAAAAAGTGCTTTAATTTCATTTCTCATTAATATTGTTTACAAAGTAATATGGTTAATCTTTGTTAGAAAACCTCTCTGCTATTACTTTGGCTGCAACGACTTCAGCTTTGGCTCTCGTGTTGATTATCACAACTGTTGTTTTTATTGTGAGGAAGAATGTATTGAGGAAGAGGAAAGGTACATATGTTTTATATTTAGATTTTGAAGGACTATTTGTGATTCGCTTTTAATCTTAAGTGGTTGTTCAGTTGATCAGCCTTATGAAATGAAGGTTACTGGTTTAATTTCCCACTCCCTTTGCAACCATATTCACTCATTCAAAGGGAAAAGGATTATGTCTTAGTTATTTGAGTTAATATATAGCCTAATTTTCTGGCATTTGTTTCAGGGAGAAAGCAATTAGGAGGTCTATTGTCCAGCTTATACAAGTCCAAACTCAATTTTTCATATGAAAGTCTAGAAAAGGCGACAAATTACTTCCACAATTCCAATAAGCTGGGACAAGGAGGTTCTGGTTCAGTTTACAAAGTAACTTCAAGTTTCATTTTCTACCGTCTTTGAAGGAATAAGAATTTTGTACTTAAAATTAACTAGGTAGATTTCTTTGTGTTATTCAGGGAATTTTACCAGATGGAAAGGTTGTTGCTATTAAGAGGCTCTTCTTCAAAAATTCACAATGGGTGGATGATTTCTTTAATGAAGTCAATTTGATCAGTGGCATCAATCATAAAAATCTAGTGAAGCAGTTAGGATGCAGCATTACAGGTCCTGAAAGCCTTCTTGTTTATGAATATGTGCCAAATCAAAGCCTTCATGATCACTTTTCTGGTAGTAATCTAATCTTAAACTCCTATTCATGTAAGAATATTGCTCTTTCTTATTCAGTTCATTTACTTGCCCTCCTTTTGATTTGACTTTTGAGTCAGTTAAAGAGAATCTTCGGCTGCTAAGGTGGGATGTAAGGTTTAAGATCATATTGGGAACAGCTGAGGGCTTGGCTTATCTTCATGAGGAATCAAATTTGAGAATTATCCATAGAGACATAAAATTAAGCAATATTCTGCTTGATGGGGATTTCGAGCCAAAGATTGCAGATTTTGGACTTGCTAGATTATTTCCAGGAGATAAGACTCACATAAGCACTGAGATTGCTGGCACACTGTAAGTGCCTAGACCTATTTTCTTCCCATCTTGCACTTATTTTCAGTTTTGGCACTATGTAGGTATGTGTAAATTTGCATCACTATTACTAGGAGCATATGCCTTGTCGTCTACTTTAAATCTTTGTTATGCATTGGTAAATACCATTCACCTTGGGAACAAAAAGAGTGTAGTACTCTTTCTTCTTTTCTGTCATAGATTGGCAATTTTCCTCACTGCTATGCAATATTGAAGCTATTATCTCTAATTACATATCCATTTCTCAATGTACATCTTTAGAGGTTACCTGGCTCCAGAGTATATAGTTCATGGCAAGTTAACTGAGAAGGCAGATGTTTATAGTTTTGGAATTCTTGTCCTTGAAGTTGTATGTGGAAAGAGGAATAATTCATTTTCTCAGAATTCTCATTCTATCCTACAAATGGTAAATCTTTTTACCTGGCATACCACCAATTCACGTTTAACAGAAATAATTTTTTTTTCAAGAATCAAGACTGAAATCATTAACAAAACTTTTGTATTTCTTTATAAGGTTTGGAATCTTTATGGAACGGGTAAGCTATGTGAAGCTGTTGATCCAATCTTAGAGGCTAATTTTGAAGAAGTGGAGGCTTCCCGATTACTTCAAGTATGGCTGCTTTGTGCACAAGCATCGGCAGAGCTAAGGCCATCAATGTCAGTAGTTGTGAAAATGCTAACTGATAATCATGAAATTCCTCAACCAACACCTCCACCGTTTATTAATTCTAGCATTGGAGAAAGTGGCTAATTTGTTTGACACAACATGATAGAAGATGTTTGATAAAGCCTAGGAGAACATGTTACTTCAAAAACAACCTTACTTTATGCTCTTTCATAGGAACCCCATGTCACCAGGTGTTGCTGTTGTCAACTCCAAACTAATGGCTTTTCAGAACTTCATTCTGTTGTGTTTCCTTCTTGGATTAGTGCAGAGGATGCTTTGCTCTAAAGATGACATTATCCTGACCTTATATGGTTTAGGTGATTAGGTCCGCTGTTTCTGTTTGTAATAGTCCTTGGTGATCCTAGTGAATATCTTTAGATACAAGTGATTTAAATGCTAAAAATACTGTTTTAGAATTAGATTGTTCACTTTATATTTTAACAATGTCCATACATACAATGTCAAAAAACCTAAAGGAATTTTTTGTTTCACATTCGTTGTTTTACACTCCATACATACAATGTACATAATTTTACACTTTTTTTTTTTTTCGAGAATCATTGAATTCAGTATGACTACACTCAAAATTGGATCAGCTAAAAAAGAAAAAAAAGAAAAAAAAGAAAAAAAAAAAGGAAATAGAAGCAATTTAGAAGTTTTTTCTCCACAATCGAGGCTAGGGTTGATATCATAGGATTTCTATTCATTGATTCGGACCAGTCGGATTGGGGGTAGATTTTACATTGAGCCCAGCCTGTCAGCTTTCTGCCTTTTCATATGCACACTCTGCTGAACTACAAAGTTACAAAGAGTGTTTCTTTCTTTCTTTTTTTCTTCTTTTTTTTATTTTTTATTTTTTATATACATCGATAGTTGGGGGTGGGGGATCTAAACCTTGGATGCATCCATTGAAAATATCCGGATATGCCAACTAATTGAACTACAAAGCTCTTGACAAGAAAAATTAAACAATGATATTTCAATTTTGAAGTATTATTTAAACTAAAAATTTAATCAAGATAAAACATAAGTTGTGATTTTTTTTTTTAATTATTAAACACGTAAATTTCCTTTACCAAAATCCCTAAGAAAACATTAATCGTTTCATATCAAAATCATAACCACAAAGAACGTGCAAGAACCAAAAACAATGATGAGAAAGGCAAAGGAGATGGGCATTGATATTTATTTGTGTGATGCTACAAAGCTCTGGACAAGAAAAATTAAACAATGATATTTCAATTTTGAAGTATTATTTAAACCAAAAATTTAATCAAGATAAAACATAAGTTGTTATTTTTTTTAATTATTAAACACGTAAATTTCCTTTACCAAAATCCCTAAGAAAACATTAATCATTTCATATCAAAATCATAACCACAAAGAACGTGCAAGAACCAAAAACAATGATGAGAAAGGCAAAGGAGATGGGCATTGATATTTATTTGTGTGATGTCATTGACTCATTATTTGTAAAAATTATCTTATGAGATGGTTTTATAAAAACATCTCTCTCACAACATAGATGAGTCCCACACATGTGAGTTCCACAAATACCTTCTCAAGTGGGGGTGGTTAAAGTGCCTAGGGATATCATCTTCCCATTTTGCACTTTTTTTTTTTTTTTTTCCTTCCTGTTTTGGCATTATGTAGGTATGTGTAACTTAGCATCACTTTTACATGGAGCAAATGTCCTGTCATCTACTGTTAATTTTTGTCATGCAAAGGTAAATACCATCCACCTTAGGGGAAAAAATAGTAGCAATTTTGTGACTCTTTCTTCTTTTCTGTCATAGATTGACAGTTTCCTCACTGCTATGCAATATACCTATTATCTCTAAATAATTTCCATTTTTAAATGTGCATCTTTAGAGGTTACGTGTCTCTAGAGTATGCATGTTTTGGCAGGGTAACTGAGAAGGAAGATGTTTTCAGTTTTGGAATTATTGTCCTTCAAGTTGTATGTGGACATAGGAATTGGTGTTTTCAAAATTCTCATCATATGCTAACAATGGTAAATCTTTTCTCCTGTAGTATCACCAATTCATGTTTTAGAGAAATTATTTTCTTATTTGAAGAATCAAGACTGAAATCTTTAACAAAACCTCTTTTTCTTTTTTGGGTTCTTTATAAGGTTTGGAATCTTTATAAGAAGGGTAGGCTATGTGAAGCTGTTGATTCAGTCTTAGAGGCTAATTTTCAAGAAGTGGAGGCTTCCCGATTACTTCAAATAGGGTTGGTTTGTGCACAATCTTTAATGCTAAGGCCATCAATATCAGTAGTTGTGAAAATGCTAACTGATCAACATGAAATTCCTCAACCAACATAGCCATGGTTTGTTAGTTCTTGCATTGGAGAAAGCAGTCAATTTATTTGACACATGATTGATTGAGCCTAGATGAACATTTTTCTTCAATGTCCACCTTTATGCTCTTTCATTGGAATTCATGTCACCAGGTGTTGTTGTTGCCAAACTCCAAACTCATGGCTTTCCAGATTTTCATTCCGTTGTGTTTTGCTTCTTGAATTAGTGCAGAGGATGATTTGCTCAAAATATGAAATTATTCTGACCTTATTTGGTTTAAGTGATTGAGTCAGCTGTTTGTAATAGTCCTTGGTGATGTTTTAGAAATATATATTGTTGTCACTTTCCTCTATATGTTAACAATACCAATAAACTTAAAAGATGCTTTGAGAATCTTTTAATCTCAGTATGACTAAACTGAAAATTGGATCAATAAAAACAAGAAGAAATAGAAGCCATTTAGAAGGCAGTTGAAAGTTTATAATCACCACCACAACAAGCTTATGGGGGTTGGAGGCAAGGGCTAGGGTAGCTCCAGATTGAAGTTAGGGTGGTCACCCTGGTCTTGAAAAAAAAAATTTATTACATATAAAATTTAAAAATTTAATGATTTTTAATCCTTAAAAAAAATTTTTGTGACCACCCTAAATTTTTTTAGGCTCAACATAATTAAAATTTGGACAAAGTTTGGCAACATACTTAGTTGTAGATAAAGACTATAGTTCCACTCAATAATTTTTTATTGAATGTGAATTTTGACAAATCTATCATTGGATTAATTATTTTTTCTTATATCTTCTATACTTGCAAAATTTTAAGAAGGTCAAAGATCAATTGTTCATCAATTAAATATTTAAATTTTGAGTTTTTTTACTCTAAAATTATAGATACAAAATAGGTTTATGGATTGAATAGTAAATGATATCCAATTAGCATAGAATTTGACATTTGTTTTAAGAACATAAAAAACATGCAATTCAACAGTTAGAAATTCAAAATATTGGAGCTGCCATAAGACTGAGGTTTAAGGGTCCATTTGGATACCGCTTATTTTGCTGAAAACTAAAAACAATAAAAAATAATAAAAAAGTTACTATTCTCGCACGGGTTACTGTTCATTTGCTTATTTGCACTGTTCATGTCCCATGAACAGTGCAATATGTGCTAGTTAAAAAAAAAAAAAAAAAAAGGTGAAAAACGCAAAACGTGGCCGTGGACTCCGGATCCAAACGCTCACTAAGTCTCCAAAAAAGAGTTTCACAGACTTCGGTTTAGATTAGGCTTGAGCAAAGATTTGAAGTTTATAATTTAAGATTTGGTTAGCAAAAGACTTTTATTTTTTATTTTGATAAGTAGTTAGGGAAGTACCTGAAAGTAAAGGATGAGAAGCAGTTTTGGGCTTTCTTTATACTAAATAGGCCTTGTGGCTTGCTTGTGGAGCTCCTTGGTGGATGGAACCTCTGATGTCGGTTTTTTCTCCACAATTGAGGCTAGTATCAGAGTGATAACAAAGATAATCATGAGGAAGCAAGAGCAGAGCATGATACAGTGGAGCTTAATCAGAGTAAAGAGCAATGTACTGCATAAACGACATCAGTTTTGTGTTTAAGTATTGTGCATAAACGACATGTAGCTTAGTCTCTGTTTTAGATTGTATAAGTGTTCACACGTGGGAGAGTTAGTTTTCTGTGTATATTCACTCGTGGGAGTTAGTTATTCTTCTGTTAGCTTCAATTATTTAGTTAGAACAGTTTTCTAGCTTAGATCAATCTATATATAGCTTTGTACTTTCATTTTTGGGATATTGAAAATATATGGAAATCCTTCATTTCTCTGATATGGTATCAGAGCTCTAATTCCCAAATTCTAGGGTTCTTTTCTTTTTCATTCCTCTTCAATTTCTTCTCAACTTTCTTGGGAAAAACACTCTGTTTTTTGAGAAAATTTCTTTTCTTTGTCATCAATGGCTTCCGCTGCCACAAACACAAATACAACTGGTTCGACTAATGGTTCTGTACCTGTAAATCCATCTCCTTCTTCACAAGATTCACCAATGGATGATCCCCTGTTCTTACATCATGCTGAGAATCCAAGCTTAGTGTTAGTTACACAGCCTTTAATTGGTGGAGAAAACTACTCAGCTTGGGCTCGAGCTGTGAGAAAGGCATTACTAACCAAGAACAAGTTGGGATTTATTGATGGGACTTTGACTCTCTCATCTCCATTGATTTCTACTCCTTCTTCTGTGCAAGTATGGGTTAGATGTGATAACATGGTTGGGACCTGGTTGACCAATTCAGTTTCTTTAAAGCTTCAAGCAAGCATTATCTATGAAGATATTGCCCTAGAAATCTGGAATGATTTGAAGAATCGTTTTGCACAAACCAATGGACCAAGGGTATTCAATCTCCAAAAGGATATCTCAGAATTACATCAAGGTGAGATGAGCATCACTGATTTCTTTACCCAGCTAAAAGTCTTTTGGGATCAATTACAAAACCTTAGTCCATTTCCCTCTTGCACCTGTGGCAAGTGTATGTGCAATATCAACAAAAGACTCACTGATTTACAAGGACGAGAGTCTGTGATGAAATTCTTGATGGGAGTGAATGAGTCTTTTTCCTAAGTTAGGTCTCAGGTGTTACTCATGGATCCTATTCCATCACTGAGCAAGGTTTATTCATTGATGGTTCAAGAAGAGACTCAAAGGTCAATTCCAAATGTACCTGTTGTTAAAATAGATTCCACTGCTTTGGCTGCTAAGGTCTCCACTGATCAAGTCAATCATGTTACCAATCTTGTTAATTCTGGTGGGAAAGGAAAAGATAGGCCAGTTTGTACCCATTGTGGCAAGACTGGTCACACCGTGAACAAATGCTACAAATTACATGGGTTTCCTCCAGGATTTAGTTCAAGAATAAGTTTGCTATGGCACATCAAGTCTCCTCAGGATCAAGCTCAGAATTTGCTTCACTAATGCATCAATTTTCTGCCTTCAGTCCTGAGCAGTGCCAACAGCTTTTAGCCCTGTTTGGTGCATCCAATTCTTCTCTTGCAACATCATCTCATGTATCAGATGACTCAATGGCCACAACAACTCCTTCTTCCATTTCTGCTAATGTGGCAATGGCAGGTATGAACTTCTCTCATAGTGTTTTTGCTACTCAAGTGGTAAATAGAAGGGCTTATGGTGGTAATACTTGGGTCTTAGACACTGGTACAACTGATCATTTTGTATGCTCAGTGGATTTGCTAACTTCAATCACAGCTATTAAGCAGTCTTTGGTTCAATTACCTAATGGGGAATCAGCTCAAGTAACTCACATTAGGACTGTTAATCTTTCTTCTTCCTTAATTCTTAAAAATGTCCTTTGTGTTCCATCCTTTTCTTTTAATCTCTTGTCTATTAGTTCTTTAACTCACTCACAGCCATATTATTTTGTTTTCCTGTTTGCTTATTGCTTCATCCAGGACCTTATTTCCTGGAAAACGATTGGAGTAGGCAAGGCACTTGATGGTTTGTAGCTGTTGCAGTCAAACAGCCTTCAACAATCATCCAGCTCCTCATTTGATACCTTCTTATCTGCTCACAACCTCACTGATGCTTTTAATCATTTCACTACTGTTACTTCCACACCAGTAACTTCTCAATCTTCATCTACTTCTATTTGGCATGACAGGTTGGGGCACCCATCTGATGTCATTCTCCATAGTTTGCGTCATGTAATTCCTTCTTTAAAATCTTCTTGTAATAAAGGTTGTCAAATCTGTCCTATGGCAAAACTTAAGAGATTGCCTTTTCCTTTTCATAATAATATCAGTTCTTGTGCCTTTGATTTGATTCATATGGATGTATGGGGTCCCTACTCAACTCCTGCTTTAGATGGCTTCAAATATTTTTTAACTATTGTGGATGATGCTACAAAAGCAACATGGTTATTTTTAATGAAGTCTAAATCTGAAGTTAGGCAGTTATTCTCTTCTTTCTATACTATGGTTCATACTCAATTTGACCTTAAAATCAAAGTTGTTAGAACTGACAATGCCAAGGAGTTTAATATGTCTGATTTCTTCAATTCTCATGGAATTATACATCAAACCAGCTGTGTTTACACTCCACAACAGAATTCTGTTGTGGAGAGGAAACACCAACATCTTCTTTGCATAGCTAGAGCCTTACAAATTCAATCCCAACTTCCTCTTCAATTTTGGGGTGATTGTGTGTTACATGCTACCTATCTAATCAATTGACTTCCATCTCCTTTGCTACATGATAAAACTCCTTTTCAACAAAATTCAAGATTATTCTAACCTCAAAATTTTTGGTTGCCTATGTTTTGCATCCACCATTTCTCAAATCAGATCCAAATTCTCTCCAAGGGCAAAGAAGTGTGTCTTTCTTGGCTTTCCTTTCAATGTTAAAGGGTTCAAGCTATTTGATCTTGACTCTCACACTGTTTTTGTTTCTAGAGATGTCACATTTCATGAAAATGTGTTTCCTTTTGTTCCCATTCCAAATAATTCTGCCCAACAGTCTTGTTCCATTCCTGTGCCCTATGTTCCAGCTGCTAATCCTTTCTTTGATCCTTTAATTCAATCTAAGTCTGGTTCTGCTGTACCTTTTAATTCCATCACCCATATTCATCATTCCATTAATGATGATTTGCTTGATGAAGTTCTAGTTGAGCCCCCTGATCCCATTATTGATCCTATTCCTCTTAGGAAGTCTTCTAAAGCTGTTAAACAACCCTCTTACTAACAGGCTTACCACTGCAACCAAGTATCTTCTGTCATTGCTGCCTCTCCTTCCCAATCAGGTACTTCTCATCCATTATCTTCCCATCTTTCTTATTAACACCTCTCACCTTCTTACAAGTCTTTCTGCTATTCCATTTCTTCCCTTGTTGAGCCTACCTATTACTATCAAGCTGCCTCTAATCCCAAATGGCAGGAGGCCATGACTGCTGAAATAGCTGCCCTTGAAGCAAATCAAACTTGGACCTTAACTCCTCTGCTTGCTGGTAAGAAGCCTATAGGGTGTAAATGGGTGTATAAAATCAAGTATAAAGTTGATGGTTCAGTTGGAAGGTACAAGGCAAGGCTAGTTGCTAAAGGTTTTACACAGAAAGAGGGTGTGGACTATTTTGAGACTTTTTCCCCTGTGGCCAAAATGGTTTCTGTCAAGGTCCTCCTTGCTGTGGCTGCCATTAAGGGTTGGTTCCTTTGTCAATTGGATGTAAACAATGCATTTTTGCATGGTGATTTGAATGAAGAAGTATATATGGCTCTTCCACAAGGGTTTCATAGCCAAGGGGAGATAGTTTGTAAGCTGAATAAGTCTTTGTATGGGCTTAAACAAGCATCTAGGCAATGGTTTGCCAAGTTTTCTGGCACTTTGCTTCAGCTTGGTTTTACTCAGTCCAAAGCTAATTATTCATTGTTTACTAGGAGGCAAGGTGATGTTTTCATGATGCTTTTGGTGTATGTGGATGATGTTTTAGTAGCTTGCAATGATAAGGCTGAAATAGAAAGATTCAGGGTTTTGTTAGATGACAGTTTCAAGCTCAAAGATTTAGGTGACTTAAAGTACTTCCTTGGATTGGAGGTTGCCAGATCAGCCAAGGGAATTGCACTTTGTCAAAGAAAATACACTCTTGAGGTGCTTAATGATGCTAGTATGTTGGGGTGTAAACCAGCTAAAACCCCTATGGAACAAAGTCTGAAATTAAGTCAGTTGGAAGGTGAAGAACTCAAAGATCCTAGCACCTACAGAAGGTTGATTGGGAGGTTATTGTATCTGACCATCACAAGGCCAGACATCACTTTTGCTGTTCATAAACTTAGCCAATACATGTCAAAACCAAGAAAGCCACATCTAGATGCAACCTATAGAATCTTACAATATTTGAAGAATGAACCAGGGAAGGGTCTTATGTTCTCTTCCAAGGCAGATTTACATTTGAAAGGTTTTGCAGATGCGGATTGGGCTTCATGCTGTGATACAAGGAAGTCAGTAACAAGTTGTAGCATTTTCATTGGAGATTCTTTGGTGTCTTGGAAATCAAAGAAGCAGTCCACAGTTTCCAGGTCTTCAGCAGAGGCGGAGTATAGAGCTATGACAGTTGCAACATGTGAACTTGTATAGATTTTATACTTTCTAAAGGATATTGGAGTTAAACATGACAAAGAGGCATTGTTGTTCTGCGATAGTCAAGCAGCATTGCACATTGGTTCCAATCCCCTTTTTCATGAGAGGACCAAGCACATTGAAATAGACTGCCATGTGGTCAGGGATAAAGTCTTGGAAGGTGTTATCAAGCTTAATCATGTGAGTCTCACTGCCAATTAGCAGATATGCTTACCAAGGCATTGGGATACAATCAATTTTCTACTCTTGTTGACAAAATGGGAATGATGAATATACACGCACCAGCTGCTCTTGAGGGGGAGTTTCAGAGTGATAACAAAGATAATCACGAGGAAGCAAGAGCAGAGCATGATACAGTGGAGCTTAATCAGAGTAAAGAACAATGTACTGCATAAACGACATCAGTTTTGTGTTTAAGTATTGTGCATAAACGACATGTAGCTTAGTCTCTGTTTTAGATTGTATAAGTGTTCACACGTGGGAGAGTTAGTTTTCTGTGTATATTCACTCATGGGAGTTAGTTATTCTTCTGTTAGCTTCAGTTATTTAGTTAGAACAGTTTTCTAGCTTAGATCAATCTATATATAGCTTTGTACTCTCATTTTTGGGATATTGAAAATATATGGAAATCCTTCATTTCTCTGATAGCTAGGGTGTTTGTTTGTTTATTTATTTTTAATACTGGATTTGAGGTAGATTTTATGTGGACCAAAACTATTGGTTTTTCATATACACAAATGCCTATATCTCGGTGTTATTATTAGGCATCTACAGCCTTGCAGGTTCAACCCAAAGCCTATTAGTTCCATTCATCTCAAAGGAGTCAATTTTCGTACCAATAATATATATATATATATATATATATATATATTATATTTTGTTGATAAAGTACCAATATTATATATTGGTTTGGTTGGTTCCAGTGTAAAAAAAATCAAAACTGTAATCCAAAATTTTGGAAAAGAATAAGAGAAAAAACCAAAACCAACCACTTTGGGGAAAAATAAACCCCGAATTGCACAAGTATGATGATTCTAATTATGAATGTGACTTGCTAGATTATTTCCAGAACATTATTAGAATCATAAAGGGTTTAATCACAAATATCTTGTATTAGACCTGAGATTTTGACCCTAGAATAAATTTCTCTAATAAGATTTGGGTTTTCTCTTCAAGAACTGAAACAATCATGGCTGAAAGTATGTTCCATTTATTCTTCTGGATAGCATTTTTTTTTTCATAATCCATAGCGTGGTCTTTAAAATTGCCATATATACTCGTGTAGGCCTTCATGGCTCATGCTCATTTTGCCTCTCTCTTTTCACAAATAACTTGGCTCAAAATTTCAGACCTTCTCCTAGCCTGGGTTCTTATTAATCTTTGATAAGATGTTAGACACCGACCACTTTAACATAGATATTAATTTCAAGTTGCGTATATACACTCATTATTGGTCGTAAAAGTAAGACTTCATCTTAACTTCTTTTTAAGTGGTCTCTATTGGGCAGCTGAGAGGTCAGTCAATTAGTAATGCTAACGAGACACTCCTTCACATACCCAAATTGACACATTGCTTCTTCTAAAAAGCCAAAAAATAAAAATAAAAACAAAATTTATATCTTATTTTTGTGTCAACTCATGATTAAATTTCAGTATTTTTAATTACATGTGTGTTTATTTGGGAATAACTTATCTAATTTTTTACTGAAAATTTTTTGCTAAAAATATGCTAAAGTGTACTTATGCCTTGAAAAATTTTGAAAAAAAAAAAAGTGAAGTTTTAAAAAGCTGTACATAAATACTTAAAAACTAAAAGTTAAAAGGTGAAACTAAAATTGATGAACTCACGTGAAAGTGCTGAAATTTAATCAAGAGTTGACACATATACATGACATGTTTTGGGGTGTGAAAATGAAAAAAATACATCATATTTCGAATGCATAAATACTCATTTTCACACGAGGCTGAAGTTGCGGAATAGGTGTGTCCCTCGCATTACTGGTCGGTGAATGGCTACACAAGTTGTCTTTGGTGGGACCAGTGTTTGCTCTAAATTCGTTTGGTCTTTTCCATTCAAAGCTACCACAATAATAAATATCATAGCAACCTCGGTTAGACTTAGATCCTACATTTTCGACGCGTAACATACTAACTCTCATTTCTAATAGCTATTTGAAAAATAAAAAAAAGTAGTAATCAATAATTGGAGTTGGAGTTGACTATCAACCACACTAATAGCTCGAACTACTTGTGTGTTTTTAAAAGCAAATTTCCTCGTAGATTGATCTTTGCTTTTTTTTTTTTTTAATGTTGCGTGAAGAGAACTGATATCTCTTTGCATAGTTTCTTTATACAATAAGCCAATCAAGTATCAATTCAGATCACTTTCCATCAATCAGAGCACAGAGTTGGTCTGTTCTCAACGATTACATATCCTACTCTTGCTCTTTTTTCGGTTTGATGTATCACTCAATCTTTGTTCTTCTTCTTTTCTTATTATCTTTCTTTGTATATAGTACTCTTTCTGACCCAAGAGCCACAGAGGCTGCTCTTATATGCACAAACAAATCAGCAGCCTTGTCTGAGCGTCAAACTTTCATAGCAAACTTCTTGGCAACCATGGACACTACGACCCCATTGATTGCCACACAAAGATATGCAGCTGTCATGAATGGGACTGGTAATACCACGGTTTACACCTTTGGTGAGTGCATGAAAGATCTCTCTCAGACAGACTGTGATCTCTGTTTTGCACAGAGCAAGACCAGGATACAATACTGCTATCCATTTGTGAGAGCCATTCGTGGAGGCAGGCTTTTCATGGACGGGTGTTATCTCAGGTACGATGACTACAATTTCTTCAATGATACTTTGGATTCACAAGACACAACCGTGTGTGGGACACAAGATTTTGTGGGGAACCATAGTGTTTTTGGAGCTAATGTAGAAGAATTGGTGAGGAATCTGAGTGTGGAAGCGCCTAACAATGATAATTTCTTTGTGGGGTTCGTTAATAAAGGAAATATGACGGTTTATGGATTGGCTCAGTGTTGGGAATTAGTGAGTAGGACTGGTTGTGCGAGGTGCTTGGCCAATGCTTTCTATAACATCAGTTCATGTACTCCAAAGGAAGAAGGAAGAGTCTTGAATGCTGGGTGTTACATGAGGTATTCCACTCAAAAGTTTTATTATAATTCAAGTAATACAGTGGGAGGAAATAATATTCATCAAGGTGAGCTTTTTTGGTAATGATTTATAGTTTTTTTCTTCTTCTTTACCTCATTAAAGCAATTAGTCTTTGATTACACCAATTATTTAGTTTGAAGATTTCCTCCTTGCTTGTCTTAGCCAGAGCCCATAGGTGAAAGTGGAATTGGAATTGGCCTTATATAATCTAAATCTTTTATGCCATCAAAAGGATGATTAGTAAAGTTTTGTTTCTGGTTCTTTTGTTATCTTAGGTGTACTTTTTAAGAGCTTAGATTTTAGATTGCTTGGGCTTTGGGATTCATAAATAATTTACTAATTGGTATGACTACACAAAAAAGCTGTAGTGGATCCATTTATAATATGATGCTTAGACAGGAAACATAAGTAAGAATTTGCATTTTCGTAAATGAAAAATAAAAAATCTTTTTTTTTTTGGGTGAGAATTTTACATTTACTTATCAAGAGAGTGCTTGTATAAAAGTCCTTCACAATTTTGTTCATCGTGCTAACAACCCCTACAATATCCGTGGTACTTTGTTTCATCTAATAAGTGCTTTAAACATTTACTTCATATATATGCTTTATAATGATTAATATGTTTTTCTTGGTTAGGATACCTCTTAGCTATTACTTTGGCTGCAACAAGTTCTGCTTTGGCTCTTGTTTTGGTTGTAACAACTGTTGTTTTTATTGTGAGGAAGAAAATATTGAAGAAGAGGAGAGGTACCTATGTTTTATATTTAGATTTTGAAATATTGTATGTGACGTATTGAGTTAATAGTTAGCTTATTTTCTTGGCCTTTGTTTCAGAGAGAAAGCTAGTAGGTGATCTGTTGGCCACCTTATACAAGTCCAAACTTAATTTTTCATATGAAATTCTAGAAAGGGCCACAAATTTCTTTCATAGTTCCAATAAGCTGGGACAAGGAGGTTCTGGTTCAGTTTACAAGGTAAATTCAGGGTTTCATTATCTATATTTTTCATTTGAGTTACTGAGATTTTTGCACATTAAATTAAGTAGGTAGATTTCTTTGTTTCATATCAGGGAGTTTTACCGGATGGGAGGGTTGTTGCTGTTAAGAGGCTCTTCTTCAATAGTGTACAATGGGTGGATCATTTCTTTAATGAAGTCAATTTGATCAGTGACATCCATCACAAAAATCTAGTAAAAATATTGGGATGCAGCATTACAGGCCCTGAAAGCCTTCTTGTTTATGAATATGTGCCAAATCAAAGCCTTCATGATTACTTCTCTGGTTCCATTCTAGTCTTGAGCTCTTATTCACTTTAGAATATTGCTCTATTATTCAGTTCATTTACTTGTGCCCGCTTCTGATTTGATTCAGTTAAAAAGAATCTTCAGCTGCTAAGGTGGGATGTGAGGTACAAAATCATATTGGGTACAGCTGAGGGCTTGGCCTACCTTCATGAGGAATCAAAATTGAGAATAATTCATAGAGACATAAAATTAAGCAATTTTCTCCTCAATGAGGACTTTATGCCAAAGATTGCAGATTTTGGACTTGCTAGATTATTTCCAGAAGATAAGACTCACATCAGCACTGCAATTGCTGGCACATTGTAAGTGCAATTACCTTCTATATTATCTTCTTTTGTCCATAATAAAGATTATCGTTCTGTGATTAATGTCACCTCCACATTGAAAATATTCCATGTTAGAAATATTTGAGCCTATTATCTCTGATTACATATTCATTTCCAAGATAAGAATTGTCCATATTTGTGTTCTTTAGGGGTTACATGGCTCCAGAATATGTTGTTCGTGGCAAGTTGACTGAGAAGGCAGATGTGTACAGTTTTGGAGTTCTTGTGCTTGAAGTTGTATGTGGAAAGAGAAATAATTCGTATCCTGAAAATTCTTCTATCCTACAAATGGTAAATGTTTTTACCTGGCCTATTAGCCAATGTATGTTTTAGTGACAAATAATTCTCTTCTTATAAGTCTAAAATGTTGACCAAGTCTCTTTTTTTTTTTTTTTTTTTTTTTTTTTTTTTTTCATTTTTTTTAAAGGTTTGGAGTCTTTATGTGGCGGGTAGGCCATGTGAAGGAGTTGACCCAGAGTTAGAGGCTAATTTTCAAGAAGTGGAAGCATCTCGATTACTTCAAATAGGCTTACTTTGTGTACAAGCATCTGCAGAACTGAGGCCATCAATGCCAGTAGTTGTGAAAATGCTAACTCATAGTCAAGACATTCCTCAACCAACACAGCCACCATTTCTTAATTCTAGCATTAGAGAAGCTAACGAAATTGTTCCACTTAGAGCTTATAATTTTCAGCTTGAGTCGGACACCCAGACTTCAGGGAACAGCATGACAGAAAGCTTGATTGATCCTAGATGAACATTTCTTTTATGCACTTTTTCATGGGAACCCATGTCACCAGGTGTTGCTGTTGCCAACTTGAAACTCCTAGCTTTCCAGTGTGTTTCTTCTTAAATTAGTACAGAGGAGATCCTTGCTCAAAGAGGCAACATTATTCTGAGCTCATATGGCTCAAGTGACTTGGTCAGGTAATAGTCCTTGGTGAGCCTAGTGAAGATCATAATTCATATATAGGACACAAAGTGATCCAGGGCTATGACCTGTACCAGGTGCTAAAATACTGATATAGAATTAGATTGTTGTCTATTTTCTTGATATTCTAACAATATGGGTAGAGCTAAATGCCACCTTAATACTCTTTTACAATGCATATACAAGAAAATTAGAAAATCTCACGGTATTGAAACATTAAGAAACCATAGAACTTCATGGATATGACGCCTTGGATTCAAGTGTTTAATGCCATTCACACTTCCTCTTCTATGAGATCTGTATTTCTCTTTTGTCCAATCTTCATCCTAACTTTTAATTTTTGTATTACTATGATGTTAGCTTTCATTATAACCAACGTAGGCTCCTAGATGCAATATATATTAATTATTAGATTTTTATTCAGTATGTGCAAAAATTATCTCGTCTATATGAAGAATCAATTGGTATCTTAACCTTATGGTAAGAACATGTAATGGTCTTGAAGTGGATATCATAGTTTAAATTCTATCATAACTATTAAAAAATGTATATTATTTTTTATAATGCTCTAACATGACAATGTTTTGCAAATTTTTTAAAAACTAAAAAATTCTTTCTAAACATCTCCTGTATTATTTCTTCGAACCTATAATTACTAACTTTGGTATTCTCTCCTATGTTTCAACCCCTTCTTTTATATCAATACCGGTTAATACTAGTGTACCATTTTGGAATTGCCACTACTTTTACATGCACGCAAAAATTAAAATCCACACATTGTTCTCTTCTTTGAATAACCCATTTTCATGTCCTTCAAACACATTCTTGTTAAATTCGACATTAAATTTTGGGCTTTACATTAATTTTTGGGTCTCTATATTTTGGGCTATAATTTTTGGGCTCTACATTAAATTCAACAAATAAATTTTATTATCAAAAAAGCGAAGAATTGAGACTTGTTTGTTTCCTAAGAAAATTAATCAACAAGAAAGATTTTATTTTTTATACATCAAGGATCTGAATCTTGGATGTATCCATTAAAAATATCAAGATGTGCAAATTAGTTAAACTAACAAACTCTTAACAAAAAAAGCTAAAAAAAAAAAAAAGAAATTTCAACTTTGAAATGTTATTTTAACCAAAAATTTAGTCAAAATAAAACATAAGTTGTGATTTTTTTTTTTTTAATTATTAAAAGCCTAACTTTCCTTTTCCAAAATCCCTAAAAAACATTAATTGTTTTATGTCAAAATCATATATAATATCAAAGAACTTGCAAATTGAGAATCAAAAACAATGATGAGAAAGGCAAAGGAGATTGGTGTTGATTTTTATTTGTGTGATGTCATTATTTGGAAAAATTATCTTTTGAAATGGTATTATAAAGACATCTTTCTTACAACACGTATGAGTCCCACACATATGAGGTCCACAAATACCTTCTCAAGTGGGGGTGGTTGTGAAATGAGGTGTGTTGATTGGATGAACTAGGGTGCGCCATTGTGAGATGGGCTGTGAAAGGAAGTGTGTGCAAAGGTGTGTGTTCACAAACACTTCAAGATTCACTTTTTAAGTTTCATACATTACCCATAATACAGTAGCCCAATATATTAACACCGCATATTTACAACCCCTAATCAACATAAGGGAAAGAAAGAGAGGAGAAAGGTGGCAGGGTTGTCCCCTAGGCACCTAGTCTACCCAATTCTTAATAAGTTTTTTGGGTTCTAACTCTCTAGAGTATTAGTCATGATTTCTTTTAGAGAACAATGTAATCCAATGAGAATTTGTCACAAAAACACAATTAATAAAAAGCTATCAAGGGATGCAACATTAACAAGATCAAATTTATTCGAGTCATGTTAGGGATACTAGGATATTATAAATTTGACTACTTGAGACTTATAAAATGATGTGTTACTAACCATATTTATAAAAAGTAATTAAAATGTTCATTTATCAGGTAGTTGAATTCCACCATTAATCATAACTAGTAAGTTGCCCGTCTGATACACGGATAATGTTGTAATACTTTATGTACTTTTTTTTTAGAGAATATTGTACATATATTATAGCATATTTGTTATAAAACCTTGTTAGTAATGAGTTTATCATAAGAAACAATAATTATAAATTGCATACACAAATCTATTATAAATATTTTGTTCAAGTAATGAGCAATAAAATAAACAACTTTGGAGTAATATTGTATAATGAAAGTTGATAAAAGCATGTTAATTCATTCCATATTATTGATCTTTATTATGTGATGTAATAAAGAGCTTCACTGTGAAATCTTGTTTTTTTTTTTTTTTTTTTTTTGTTTCTTCAATGCTTTGTGTAAATCTTGTTGAGGGGCATATTATCATCATCTGTTTCTTCATTTTCAACGTTAGAAGTTTGGCCCATCTCTATTTGTTCAATTTTGAGATTTCATCAGTTTTTTCTTTTGTTGCATCATTTGTGTTGATCACTAATAAATTGGCATTGGAGGATTCCTTACCGAATCTTACAAAGTTTGGACTTGTGGATTTGTTGTCACTAAGATTTTGTGTAAGTATCTGCATTCATATTAAATTTCAGTGATATGACATTTTTTGTAAATGATTTTATATTTTTTTGTTACTGTATAAGGAATAGTGTAGCAAAAGAGTTAATATAGCATATTGGATTGTGTATTTTTTTTTCTTCCATACCTTTTTGTCATTTGAAGGTGCATCAAAAATCTTAGTAGCTGTGTAATTTTCAAAGTCATCCTTTAAATTGAATTCATTCAAACGAAGTAGGAAAATGTATTTTCTTCCTGTGGGGACACAAATTTTTTGACCCTCCCTCGAGGAGGCTATCTTGAATCTCTACAACAATAGTTATCACAAATTAACTATCAACAAGGAATATACACTCCACAATGGCAAACACAAGCAGTGGATTTCTATCACCATTTCTGGCATAATTACAATTACAAGTGTTAATCTCAGAAACTATACTGTTCTTGTGGTGACACCCTTAGTGCTACTGTTTCTCTCTTTCTATCTCTCTCTCCCCAGAAGATTTTTCTGATCCCCTTTACCTTACCCCCTGTCTTCCTTTTATAGCTTCAATCCTTGCTTTTATCGCTATAGCTGTCTCGTTGCTTACCAGAATCTCAGGGATATTTTTCTCCACTTTATCGGATTCCTACTCTCCCTTATCCTGGAACTCTGACTTTTGGGGGTTGCTGCTACTATTCAAGCTGTCTCGTTGTATTTAATGTGGCAGATGTGAGGTAAGAAGCTCATGACTACCGTGGAGATAAAGATCTTCAACCTTCTTTTATGTTCTTGAACCTTCCTGTGGTTACAGGAATGCTTTGGTGGTTATACATGGACCACCAATGTCCCTGTAGACATCAAAATTTTATGATGTATTCGCAATCGTCCGATTGTTCATGATAAAATATTTGTGATCAAATTAATCCCCAATTGATGACGTGGACGATCATCGAATGAAATCAAGCCACGTGGCAACATCAAATGAAGAAAACCATATGGCAACGTCAGAAGAAAAGACTTATATGGAAAGTTCTTATTAAATGAAATACCAAATTAAATTCATAATTCAACTCTCAATAAATGCTGAGAGAAAATTCCAAATTTAAATACTATTGAGTTGCCTATAAATAAAGGCTTCTCATATGAGAAAAAAGGAGAAAGTTAGAAAGAAAAACCCTACTGACACTCTGCCAAAATAGAGTCATCTCTAAGTCCAAAAGAGCACCCTTGCTCCCTCAAAATCAAGGCTCATTTCTACTTCATCAAATCAAAGTAGAGATTTTCTTTCATTAAGTTCGAGATCAAGCCAACGGCCCTCAACTTCAAATCAAAACTCAAGTACATCCAATCACACATCCAACTTGGAGACATCAAAGTACGATTCAAGATCAAGGTTTATAGCCCTTCGAATCGTAAAGTTACTTGGAGATCGAATCAGAGGAGTTTTATTGTATTCTTTCATTGTAAAGAGTCATACAGAGAATTGTACTCACAAATATACAAATCAAATACAAATTGATTATTTGTTACACTATTTTGTGATCGTGTGATTTATCTTTTACGAAAATTGTGTGTACAGTCCCATACCTCAGGGAAAATATCACCTCATTGCCTCCACGGGAATTAATCTTTTGCCTTAACCATTTTTCCCGTGGTGCTTGGAATAACCATCCTATTCTCCTTGCATGGTGCGCTACCCACCGAGCTTTCCTTCTGAACATAAGCTAGGCCCAACTTTTTCTCCTGGCCCAATTGCTCTTTGGGCTTCAAGTCTGGGGTGTGACTGTTCCATTCCCTACACTTCCTAAATTTTTTTTCAAATCATTTGAGATTTCTTCTCCAATATCAATATGCATATGAGGAATATATTTAATATATATTATGATAAAAAAACTTTACAATAATTTAACAATTTAAATAAGTTGTACCTCAGTTTAGCAAGATTTCTTGCAGATTTATTTAGGACTTTCTCAGCATCTTGATCTATCACAAAAGTTGGTTTGTTAGTTGCATCAAAAACTTCAATTTGAATCATGTATATGAAGTAGTTTGCAATTGTATATATAGTACTTATAGTGAGATGAATATGTTATAAATATTTAGAGAGAATGTAGTTTTTTTTTTCTTTTGATACAAGATAGAATTCTACTCTAACCTAATCTAAGTGTATATGTGTCATGTGTGTGAAGCTCCCTCCTGGAGACTTGAACTCCGACCCTTATCCCCCACACCCCACAAGCACTTATACTTATGTAGTGACCATCGCACCAAGGGCATGCGGTGATGAGAATGTAGTTAATGTGAGTGCCTTTAACCTTGGGATAGTGAGATTTGTTTTTATTTCACATTTTGCACACCAAAATAATCCTAATTGTGGTTTGACCTTTCTTCCATAAAGCATGCATGAAATATAATACCAACCTGTCGTTGTATCAATGTTGCTTGTTGCAATACCGTAGCAGTTCACATCCTGCAACGAACTTTGAAGTTAATATGATTTTTTTTTAATGTAAATAGTATGATGTATTATTATTTTTTCATGTAAATGATGAGTATAATTTGAAATGATTAATAAACTTGTTTCATAGGATCCCATTCAATGCATTTGATCTCTTCTATTGACTTCATATTCTTTAAAGAAAAATCCTCCAATGAAAATTGTTTTGCATGTATTTTTTTTATCTTTCTTGTATAGAATCATGTTTTTGATTATTTCTATCATTGACTTTTTTTTTTTGAAGAAAATATGATGTAAATGGTATTTTGTGAGATAGTATATGCAATTTAGCAGGATTTTTTTGTTATTAATAATTTTAAAAATATGCATCTGTCAATTATTTCATCAACCTCAGGAATCTCAAGATTTATATATATTTTTGTTGTACTGGTTGATCACAAAGAGAATTTGTCTGCTTAAATTGCATAGAACATTATTAGTAAACAAAAACGTATTGAATTGAAATTTAGAAAAAAATGAAGACATGCTTTCATGAGCTTGAGATTTTCTATAATTATCATTTGCACGTGGGAGAGGCGGAAGAGAGTTTGTAAGTGGGAAAATTTTTTGGCTTTGATCTACCTGGGTCATAATATGTAAAGTAATAACTGGGCTTAGACTTTTCATAAGGTTTGGTTGGTTCTTAAAAAGTAGCACATTTTGTAAAAAATAACATTTGGTCTAATTGTTAAAAGTGGCCCATATTTTATATAACAGTAAGAAGAAGTTACAATGATCTATTGGGTAACAATAAATAGACTTAACAAAAAGAGGTTAAAAAGGCTAAATGATATATTAGAGTGCCATATAACAAGAGCTCATGCACTCTCGCATGAGATCTATGCCCCATGAGATCTGTGCTTTTATGTATATATATTGATTATCGTCACATGAGTTTGTAAATATTTTGTAGAAAAATTTGTAGTAGCTTTTGTATTTTTCAATATAAGTTGGAGGAAAATGCAAAAGCTATTACAAATTTTGCGATATAAACTTTACATGAACAATATATGATGTGGCAATTAATATAATTGTTAAGATACCAACAATATATAAATGAATGTCTTAATTATTATTATTATTATTATTATTATTATTATTATTGGTGATATATCAATTTATAATAGTTATAGAGTAAATATTGTAATATCCCTACTGTCACCATAATTTGAATCCATACACATGAAGAGTTTTGTAAGTCGTTACACTATTAGCAACAAATAATTTTTTTCCTCTTAGGCACAAGTAAGTGAAAATTTTTGTCCAACAAGTTTTTCAAATGTACTTAATTTGGCTTGACCAATCTCCAGTTCTCTCAACCAAAATTCCTAGATTTGAACAATGAACAACTTTCTTTTGACTTCAACCTCACTTTCACCAAATAATTACAAATTAAAGCGTATACAAGATGAAAGTATTTGGTAAATGATAATCTACAGCTAGTATGTGGTGTGTTAATCTCTTTGTTTCCTACATAAATGGAATATTATGGCAATTATTAGCAAAGCTTTCGTTCACTACAACTTTCTTACACTACTTTCGTTGTTGGTGGGTCAAGGGCTAAAGTTTCCCTGTGGCGTACGTTAGGGCTTACCGCGTTCTCTTTTCCTCTCGTTCAAAATCAATATTCCCGAAATGGAAAATATCAACTTCAGGGTTTTCTTTTCCTCGTTCAAAACATTCTTGAAATGGAAAATATATATAACTTCACGAAAAATCAACTTTTAATTTCAAGATTTGAAAAACAATTCTTTTGACAAAGATTAATTTACTTCCGTGTTTCTAAAGTGTTCTCTGATGACTTGACCACTCACTTTCTACATCTAACAATGTGTTTTCCCCCACTATTTAGATTTCACATATTGCTCTTCGGCTTCAGTTTGTCCACTTAAATTTCTTATAAATACCAACTCTTTCAGCCAAACACAATGAATTAATGTTTACATTCCCTACCATTTTTTATTTTATATCCATTTGTCTAATGAATATCCATGTCCAAGTCCAACCCCACTCAATACCAGTTAAAAAATAATAATATAAGAAGAAGAACTGGTTGTGAGAATCAGTAAGTGCAGGGCCGGCCCGACAAAATTTGGGGCCTAAGGCAAAAATTTTATATGGGGCCTTTTTATATGTAAACATTAATTAAATAAAATTATATAATATTAATTAAATTAAGACTAATTTGATGTAAATACAAAAAATGATGAATAATACTAGCTAAACTAAGGTTAATTTCATATAGAAGATTGAATATTATAGTTGAACCAAAAGGAACTTACTTTAACTTGGATATATGACTATGCATAGTTAAGTATAGTTGTAATCTAAATTTTAATTTTATATATTCTTTTTAAGAGAAAGAGATAGATAGATATTATTGGTGTGTGGCTTAGCAAGAGATTAGTTATCATTGATGATTTATCACATTTGCAGCATTTTTTTTTTAAACATCTTAGGGTTTCAATTGGTTTAAATTTTTATTGGTCTCCTATTTTAAAAGCCTTGTCAGAAATGAAAAAGAAAAATACTACAAAATGTTCACAATAAATGTGATTATGACTGTAATTGATGAATTTCAACAACTTAATTTATTTGTGTTTGAATTACTTTTTTATGTGATTGATGATATGTTAATTAAACCTATAATAAAATTTGTGGTATCTTTAGCATCACTCTTAAAAGAAAGTACCAATTATTTAAAAAAATGTTATATTTTTATAAAATTTTAGGCCTTTTATGAACGAAGATGGGCCCCTTTTTAGTAGGAAATTTTTTTTTGTTGTGGGGCCTTAGGCCTAGGCCTAAGTTGCCTAGGCCTTGAGCCGGCCCTGAGTAAGTGGGTTTGCTTGTGACAAGTGTTTGGCCAAGGCTAGGGGGTCTCCAATATTAGTTCATGTACTCCAAAGGAAGAAGGAAAGGGTCTTGAATGCTGGTTGTTACATGAGGTATTCCACTCAAAAGTTTTATTATAATTCGAGGGATCCAGTGGGAGGAGAAAATCATGGTGAGTTTTTTTTTTTTTTTTTTAGCTCATTAAAGCAATTAGTCTTACTATTTCCTTTAAGGAGAATGTGGCCTTCAATCTTCCTTTAAAAATTTTGAGAAGCTCTTTATCTGGAATTCCCTATGAACCTATATCAAATTGGTAACTGCATAATCACTTTGTTGTTGTTGTTGTTGTTGTTTTTTTTTTTTTTTTTAAAAACCAGAAGCACTTCATTATTAATATGGTAGAAAACCCCTTCAAACATAAATAATTCCACTACTGACCCCACAATCAATTTGTATAATTATCTAGTCAAACAAATTAGAATTCTTTTGTGTGTGTGTGTGTGTGTGTGTGTGTGTGTGTGTGGGTATTACAAAGTGCTTTAATTTCATTTCATTTTTTTTTTTAGTAAAATAATTTAATTTCTCATGAATATTGTTTACCGATCAATATGTTAAATCTTGTTAGGAAATCTCTCTGCTAGTTACTTTGGCTGCAACAACTTTAGCTTCGGGTCTTGTGTTGATTATCACAACTGTTGTTTGTATTGTTAGGAAGAATGTATTGAAGAAGAGGAAAGGTAACTATGCTTTACATTTAGATTCTAAAGGATTACTTGTGATTCACTTTTAATCTTAAGTGGTTGTTCAGCTAATCAGCCAAATTCACTCATTCAAAAGGAAAAAGATTATGTCTGACTTATTGAGTTAATAAATAGCTTATTCTTCTGGCATTTATTTCAGAGAAAAAGCAATTAGGAGGTCTGTTATCCAACTTATACAAGTCCAAACTAAATTTTCCATATGAAAGTCTAGAATCGGCCACAAATTACTTCCACAATTCCAAAAAGCTGGGAGAAGGGCGTTATGGTTCAGTTTACAAAGTAACTTCAAGATTCAATTTCTACATTATTTGAGGGAATAAAAATTTTGTATATGAAATTAACTAGGTACATTTCTTTGTGTTAATCAGGGAATTTTACCAGATGGGAAAGTTGTTGCTGTTAAGAGGCTCTTCTTCAAAAGTAAAAAAACTGCAGATGATTTCTTTAATAAAGTCAATTTGATCAGTGGCATCAATCATAAAAATCTAGTAAAGCTGTTGGGATGCAGCATTACAGGCCCTAAAAGCCTTCTTGTTTTTGAATATGTGCCAAACCAAAGCCTTCTTGATAACTTTTCTGGTATTGAAATAATCTTGAACTCCTGTTCATATAAGAATATTAACTTTTCTTATTCAGTTCATTTACTTGTGCGCCTTTTGAGTCAGTTAAAATTAATCCTCAGCTGATGAGGTGGGATGTAAGGTATAAGATCATATTGGGTACAGCTGAGGGCTTGGCCTATCTTCATGAGGAATCAAATTTGAGAACTATCCATCAAGATTTGAAATTAAGCAATATTCTACTTGATGGTGATTTTGAGCCAAAGATTGCAGATTTTGTACTTCTTAGATTATTTCCAAGAAATGAGGTAGACGCGAACGGTATGACTATGTGCACAGGGTAAGTGCCTAGACCTATTATCTTCCCATTTTGCACCTTTTTCTGTTTTGGCACTATGTAGGAATGTGTAACTTAGCATCACTTTTACTAGGAGCAAACGTCTTGTCATCTACTTCTAATTTTTGTTATGCAATGGTAAATTAATACCATTCACCATAGGGGAAAAAAATTGCAATTATGTTACTCTTTCTTGTTTTTTGTCATAGATGAAAATTTTCCTCGTTGCTATGCAATATTGAACCTATCATCTCTAATTACATTTCCATTTCTAAATGTGCATCTTTAGATGTTATGTGGCTCCGGAGTATGCTATTTCTGGTAGACCATCTGAGAAGGCAGATGTTTACAGTTTTGAAATTATTATCCTTCAAGTTGTGCGTGGAAAAAGGGAATTGGACTTTCAGAAAGGTAAATCTTTTTACTTGAAGTGTCACCAATTCATGTTTTAGAGAAATACTTTTCTTTTCTCATGAATCAAGACTGAAATCTTTAACAATTTTTTTTTTTTTTTGGGGTTCTTTATAAGGTTTGGAATCTTTATGAGAAGGGTAGGCTATGTGAAGCTGCTGATCCAGTCTCAGAGGATTATTTTCGGAATGTGGACCCCTCCCGATTACTTCAAATAGGGCTGCTTTGTGTACAAGTAGCTGCAGAGTTAAGACCATCAATGTCGGTAGATGTGAAAATGCTAATCAATAAAGATGAAATTCCTCAACCAACGCCTCCACCTTGTGTTAATTATTGAGCATTGGAGAAAGGGCCAATTTGTTTGACACAGCATGACAGAAGAAGTTTGATTGAGCCTAGATGAACATTTTACTTCAAAGACAACCTTACTTTTATGTTCTTTCATAGGAACCCCTTGTCACCAGGTGTTGCTGTTGCCAACTCCAAACTCATGGCTTTCCAGAATTTCTCTGTTGTGTTTCCTTCTTGAATTAGCGCAGAGGATGTTTTGCACAAAAGTTGATTTCATCTTAACATTATTTAGTTTTTGAAGTATGACTGTTTGCTTAAGGCATGTGGAGAAGCCGGGTCGACAAATGATTAAGCAAACTATTGTCACATCAAGATTTTTTGATCTTAGATGATTTGGTTTGAAAATGATATTTGAAAAGCATAATTATATTACAATAAAGGATCATATACTGAAGGCATTAATGCAATTGCATTATTGTTAAAATGATTTCATGATGGTTACATATTATAGGATTTTATTGACTTGTAAATTTGGTTTAATCATTTCTCATATTTCACTCGTGCAATAGTTTCATTATATCACCTAGATCTAACATCTAAGGTTACTACTATTTTATTTTTTCTGTCCAACCATAACTTCAAGTTTTGGGAATAAGCGTTATTTCCCATTAAGCCATTACAATACACCATCCGACATCATCATAGAAATTTAAAATTTTAATCCAATGGAGTCAATACTATACCCGAGACCGTTTTGGTTTGATTAAAGAAACAAATATTTCAATACCAATTAATACTAGTGTACCATTTTGAAATTACATCTACTTTTACACACATGTAAATTAAGATCCACACATTATTCTCTTCTTCAAATAACCCATTTCCATGTCCTACAAACACATTCTTATTAATATCAATAATCATAATGTTATTATTATTTAATACCTTTGAAAATCAGAAAGGTGATTACGTTTGTAAACAAGGCAGTTCCTAGTTTTATGCACTATGCAGTGAAGTCTATACCATAAGGTAATATTTTTTTGTGAAGTACAGGGTCAACTTTTCATAAAACCTACCATCGGAACCTAAGTTACTTAATCCTTCAGTAATATTAAGCAAACTTCAACAAAATCATCTTTTCTAAACTAGGCATGCATTTCTTGAGATGGTGTACAACATTTTTTAATCGAGAAGTACAAGAATACTTATTGGACTCGAACCAATTGACATTTCAAGATGCCATTGATTGATTAGAAAGTACAGTAAAGAGTAAATTCTTGGCAAAGTTAGAGCCCTCCGGGTCTTTTTACCAATTGCCAGTGTCTGCATCCCGTGATTGGTAAAAATCATTAGGCCGCACAATGTCTACCTCCTCGAACTCATTATCATCTGGAAGCAACACAAGAAAGCCCATGATAAAGATAGTTTTAAACAAGTACAGGAGTTAGATCACAGATGGAAGTGAGGTGATCTCCAACAATTATGAACTAACTTTCCATAAACTATAGGCATGGATTCTACTTCCAGAGTGGCAAAGTATGATTCCCAGTTGATATTCATTGCTGCCACTTGATTATACAACATTTTCTTGAAATGCACCCATTAATTTTGTATATGGAGAGATATTTTCTTTCCTCTAAATAAACTCATACATTTGTATGGGGAGGGGGAGAGAGAGACACAGGAAATCTTAACCAAAATGGACCTGAACTACAAAGAAATATCCACTAAACTACTACATCAGACAAGCTCTTCATAAATATCTTCAGTTGCATAACACCTTCCATTATTATCTGACACCCACGAATATTCTTAGAATGCAAGTCTTAAAATTTAACGACTACTTTCTTCTTATATAATTAGATTTCATGAAGTGTAAAGAAAATATAACTACACATTTCCATGTCCAGTCTGGCCACACAGTAAACATAAGACATAACAAGCAACATCTTATAAAAAAAAAGGCATAAGAAGCAATATGATGAGCAAACACATCAAGACCAGATGATCAGTTTGGATGGTTTGGTCTCTACTTAAGTTCTCCCAAAAATAGAATCCTGAAAACAAGTCTAATAGCCCATCATTGATACTTCAGGTTCACAAATATAAATATTATATTAATCAAGTTTAATTCTAAATCTGAAAATCAAAGTTTGCTAGGTTAACAAGCTGTTTGTCCTAAGGAAATTGGGCCTTTGCCTTTTAAAGCATGCAATGTAAACCAAATTGAAGATGAGTAACATCTTTAGATCCTTTCAGGGCCACAATGTTGCCTAGCCCAAGATATATACGTACAATGGCACTCCCAATAGTGAGAGCAAGCAAAAGATAGACCTTGTAGTTTTAGTATGCACATTCATCATGACGCTATCACTCAAACAGATCATCTCACATTGCTATTCACTCAAGTTTCTTGGGTTTTCTTACTATTTTTTTTTTCTTTTTTAAATAACTTAATCCTATGATTACCCTTCTGGAAAAATAGAGAAGCAGATGTTAGTAACAGCCTTTTTCAGAATTTAAGGGTCCAAACAACTAACTGACTTAGACTGATGTCCTATTAAAGCACTTCACTGTTCTAACAGCCTGGATTGGAGCGTTGCTTTTAATTCTATTCACAGCTCTAATTTATTAGATATGTTTGAGCATTGTAATTTGATAGATTGATGTACTGCTACTCAAGTACACATCCGGTGTACATTGGTATATTCCTTTTGATCAAAAAATTTTCATTAGTTACCCCAAAAAAAAATTTCACAACCAGCAAATCTAAGATGGTCCACATTGGCTAAGATAACCATAAGACCCATATTATATAAAGAAACACTACCCACCAGAGCCCCCAGAATTTGTCCCAATGTTACAGAACCTATGAAAAATTAAAACCTCATGTGTCCTTGAAGAGACATAAACTTGTTCATGAGCTATGAGAGCCACCTAACTAACTGAATCACAATACTTTCCAACTGCTTATCCTCCAGCTTGAAAAAGTCAGGTTTTCTAAGATTAAAACTGTTAACAGGTCAAAACTACAATAGAAAAGTTGGACTGGTAGAAGCATCGTAGATGAACAGATTCATGGTGGACATGTGCAAGAACAGGCCATGTTAGGGTACCAAAATAAAGCTATAGTGTATCAGTTGACTTCTTACCTTTTCAAATGGAAAATGTTATACCATGGGCTCTAGCTAAGATTGCATTTCCTCCCCTCATTACAATAGGGTAGTGAGTTCATGGTAGGAAGTGCTATTTGAGCTAGAGCTCATCGGAAAATATTAACATCTAACCTCTCAACTATTTACTGCTAAAGAGTAGCTTAGTATAGTACAAGGTGAAAATTATAGAAATTCAAACAATTGCAACTTAGCTGCTCAGACTCCTATCAGCAACATCAAAAATGCACAAGGGTACCCAGTAGTACATAGGTGATGCATAAAAATCAGAGAGGAAAGAATTAAGAAGACCACCTTTTCTCAAGGTCAGTGCCACAACTGAATCATTTTCAACCTGAAAAAGACACGATGAATGTATTGACAAAATTATAACATATTTAAAGCTTGTATGACAAAAGATTTTAGGGCATTGCAGGTGCTTCTGAGTACTAATTTCTTAAATACAAATAAGGATAAAAATTAAATGAAAAAAAAAAAATATATATATATATACACACACACAGAGGATTATACCTTATGATCTGCCAATGTCTTTGAATCCTCTAAAACTTCCCCAGTACCAACTAGGATCAAACGCTGATTGTTAACTGGTTGATCAATGAGGACTTGCAATTTCTCCTTTATGTCTAGAACTGTTTCAGTAGGATCACACCGTATGAAGTAAGTTGTCTTACTACGCTTAACACGGATATACATTGCCTGTACAACAGTTACAGTATAAATCAGTGACTAAGTTGCGAGGACACATAGGAGTATAACTTTTCATTCTTTTCAGCAGGAAAATGAAGAACACTAAACATAGCTAAAGTTGCTAGAAGAAACAGATATAGCAAAAACTGCAATTAAAAGCATTGTATACTTCATTAGATTTGTATTTTACATTGCCTGTAAAACATGACTTAAATGCCTTCAATGCTTTCACATTATAAAACATCTTCTTGATTAATACAGACAGTAATGCTTTGAATACAACATAAATGTGACAATCCTTTTCTTGAACAATGAAATTCAATGAAACAAAAAGGTAATGACAAAACATCTTAACTTATTTTTGAGATGGTAAAATTGACATCAATGGTTTACATAAAAAGTATAAAGATTAGCGATAATCCCTTTCTTGAATAACAATGTAAGGAAAAAAATTATAACAAGTAGGAAGAACTTAATTTCTATTTGTGATATAATGGACACATAATGTAGTATCCAACTCATATATCAACGGTGTAGAGATTGAAACATAAGAAAATATATCTTTTTAGTTGCCTGGAACCCGGATTATACTAGTTCATTTTGTTTGCAGTCCAATAAAGCAAGTCAATATGATGCATTTTGTAACTACTCAAGTAATAGCTGTAGAATATCTTGACTTCCTCTAGTTAGGTAGAAAACAAGTCTCCTACTTCTAGTATAAGCCAAAATTAATTTCAAGATGGCCATTTCTTCTTTTCATTGGTAAGTTATACACGCACCCTGTGGATCTTGAACCCTTTGTACCTCCCATCAATATTCTTTTTAAAGAAACCATTAATTTTGTCTTGCAAGAATAGATGAGCTTGAACTTGAATACAAGCTAGCTTAGTAATGAGGGCCTAACAACAAGAATGCATGCAGCATAATAATGTAGAAGAGGAAACCTTATATTTTTGCTCCATGATCCATTAACATATGTCTGCCTTTCAATATAAGTCAGGGTCCACTATGTAGCTTCTTAATATTCAAACTTGATGCCTAAAATTACCTAAAATCTAGCAGTTAATCCTCTAGAATAACTTCAATCTTCATACCAATCATTTTTGTATAGCAATTACTTCCTTGTTGGACCTTCAGTATGAAAATCTCCATCAATGTTACCTGTCTTAGGGTAGTTAGTCTCGTGCTTGCTCTTCTAACCATTTTTTCCTCCAAATTATTTAGGTGAATGGTATGCTACCTTCCATATCATCATTCATAGATGTAGAAGTTGTAAGAACAAGTAAAGCTTCTTAAACCATTAACTACTCAAACATCATTGACTGGTTACATCCCGTTTATTTGTAAAAACATAATAACAACTCCACTCAGGAATAGTTTCATCTAAGCACAAACTTGTTTAAGTACGTAGAATTTGTACACAAAACTCACACCACAATTTCGTATCAAAATTCATTCATCTACACCCCTAGTGTAATAAGTCTCAGTAAGTAACCAATATCACAACAGCAACAAAGATTTTCGCTTTCTTCTAACACTCCAGTTTCCAACAACATATATAGCAATAACTAACCCTCATCATTCATCATTCATAATTTTTTTTTTTTAAATAACGTAGGGGACCTTTCTAAAGAAGACCCATTTGGACTTGCCTCTAGCAAGTAAAACCTACGGGCAACTGACCCCAACTGTCATAACCAGTTGTCGGGCAATCCAAGGGCATTCACCGCTTACGGCCTAAACAGTTTATGCTCATGCCATCCTTTTGACCCTATAAAAGCTTATATA
Organism: Quercus glauca; assembly: GCA_023736055.1. Classification (NCBI taxonomy): domain Eukaryota; kingdom Viridiplantae; phylum Streptophyta; class Magnoliopsida; order Fagales; family Fagaceae; genus Quercus; species Quercus glauca. Next base: position 10,582,762 of record CM043316.1, on the reverse strand, counting down.
TATTACAAAGAACAATGTTTATCTCGCCTCTAGCAAGTAAAACCTACTGGCAACTGACCCCGACCCCGCCTTTCATAACCAGTTGTCAGGCAATCGAGGGCATTCACCGCTAACAGGCTAAACAGTTTATGCTCATGCCATCCTTTTGACCCTATACAAGCTTATATATATTACAAAGAACAATTTTTATCTCAGCCTATGAACCCATATTTACAAAAATTTTCCTTTTTTTTTTTTTTTGGTTGTTTGGGTAAGTAAGCCTAAAATGTACCATATGTACTAAAGAAGACCCATTTGGACTCGCCTCTAGCAAGTAAAACCTATGGCCAACTGACCCGCCTGTCATAACCAACAATTTATGCTCATGCCATCCTTTTGACCCTATACAAGCTTATATATATATTACAAAGAACAATGTGTATCTCAGCCTATGTACCCACATTTACAAAAGTTTCCCTTTTTTTTTTTTTTGTTGTTTGAGTAAGTAAGCCTAAAATGTACCATATGTACTAAAGGTCAAACATTTAATCCAAATAAAACGCAAATTAAGAATGCACATACCATATTTGACCGTACACCAAAGATGATCGAGGTACAACGTTAGAGACCTGGCCTGTTCAATACCCAGAGAGTGAGTAAAACTAAACAAGTTCATATAGAAAGATCAAATTTTGGGTTTTTTTTTTTTTGTTGTTCTTTAATTTCATGCTTAGTAAAGCGTAGATTGTGAATCAAAGTAGAAAATAAGAATTGAAAGTTTAGGTTAAGAAGAAAAATTCCAAACCTGATAATTGGTGAAATTCTTTTTCTGGGCAATTCAGGTTTGTAAATCTACGTGCTCTTCAGATTTCCAGAGAGAGAGAGAGAAACAGAGAGATGTAAATCTGTCTGATTAAGCTTTCTGATTCCTCGAAGAAAAGTAGTGTTTGGCTGAAAGGAAAAGACTTTCACACACTACCCAGTACCCCACTTGGTTAAGTTAAAGCTCACCGTATATTGAAATAAGAAAGAAAAGCCATAAACTTTGAATTTTCAAGAGTCATGTAAAGCAACTGAATTTTTTTCTTTTTCTTTTTTCAATGAATTCTTTTTGTTTTATCTAAAAAAAAATTAATTCTTTTTGAATTTAATTTTTATGTTTTTAAAAAAAGTAATGAAAGGTGCATAAAAGAAATTATAACTAAAGTTTCAATTGTCATTCTTTCAACAAAAAGTAAAAAGTTTGCCCAATTTCATATGACTTGATTTTTTTTTTTTTTTTTTTTATACCGTAAATTGTAAGAAATTGAGGTTGATAAGATAGTATAATATAATAATGGTCCATTACATTGACCATCCTTACGTTATATGCCCTAATTTTTTTTTTTTCCTTTTTAAGAGCAATAAGGTCACTTACACTTTGGCTAAATTGTCTATTACTTTTCTGGATTGTGTTGTGTGAATAAAAGATGTTCCACCACCAATTTATCATATACTTCAAGCCGACATGGCTAACTTAGTTTAAATAATATTGAATGTCTTGTTTCTTAAAAAAAAAAAATATTAACGAAGTTTAATGATGTGACAACTATGAACATTACATATTGAAAAAGAATTTAAAAAAATTATTTTATCCTCACTTTTCTTCTTGTTCATCTTGTTTTTAATATTTTTTTATTTTTTATTTTTTGTAACCAATGGCAGAGTACGCTTGAGGAGGGGGAAAAGTTTTGGGGAAAAAATTATAACATATGTAATTTTTGAAGTTTTTGACAATTTGGCCGTTAAAAAATTTGACTTACCTACTCCTAAAATTTAAGAACTAGTCTAATGAGTCATTATCAATTGTTTCTTGTATCATTGGTCTTTTATTTATAATAATAAAAGGGCAGAAATTTGAATATGTTCCTCAACAAAAAAAATAAAAAATAAAAAGCATTGTATTTGTTAAAATTGGCTTCCATTCTTTCAATTGAGAGAATTTTGGAATGGGTTTGAGTTAGCTTAATCGGTAAACCTTTTTATTATAATGGATTTAAGCTTCCCTACAACAAAATCAATTAATGCCTTGACATATTTTTTAGGAAAAATTAATGCATTGACATAAAAAATAATAATAATAACTAGCCTCATCATTTGCGCATGCTATGTAAATTTTTTTTTTTTGTCTAGTGTCATAATTTTCCATTAATCTCAATTTTTAGACTATGACACCAAAAAAGAAAAAAAAAATTAGCCTTAAAGCTGTTATTTAAAGATGTCAACTCAAAAAAAAAAAAAATTTCATTCTTGTTGTTACTTGTTAGTGCAAAATGAGCAAGATGTTTGAAACTCTTGACCCTCTTGGCCAGGAATGGAGTTTCAGCAAAATCATGGATCCAGCAAAAACTAATATATAATTAAAAAGGCAAAAAAAAAAAAAAAAAAAAAAAAAAAAAAAAGAGAGAAAGGAACAAAAAAAATGTACCTACCAAAAATCATTATGAACCAACCATGGAACCTTTATGTTCTTTGTGGGAGAACACCAATGTGGTGCGTGCAAGCGGTTTAAATTTGCACGCGGTGTTTCAATGAGGATATATGGCAGTGCATATCATTTCTCATAGTTTTATAGTAGGAGTGTTTTTTTTTTTTTTTTTTCAAATTCAAAATAAAGAAAAGGAGATTTGAGAAGGTAAAACAAAAACAAAAAGGTGAGATTAGGGATTACGAAAACTAAAAATTCAAAAAACAACAACAACAACAACAACAACGTGAGACTAGGAATTAAGAAAACTGGAAATTTAAAATATAAAAAAAAAATTAAATAAAAGAAACCATGAGTCTTAATAAAGTTTGAAAAAAAAAGGTTGGAATGTGGTCTCCAAGGAAATATACAAAGTGGAATGAGAAGTTTTTATTTTTATTTTTTGGATAAGTTTGTTTTAACGATATGAATTAGTAGGAGAATGTCCTATTTTGTAAACATTTTAAGTGGAATTGAAGAGATATTTTTACTGGGTTGTCCCCAAGTTTTATCTTGTTAAACATAGGATTTAAGAGTATTTCTGAACTATATTAAAATTCAATCCAAAAAGTGGAATCTTGTTATAAATACTTAGATAGTATAGATATAAATAATAATAATAACTAGCCTCAACACATGCGCTTTGCACATGCGATGAAGCTTTTTTTTTTTTTTTTATCATAATTTTTCATTCATTCTAATTTAAGGTTTACATATTTTCTCATTAATATTATGTATTTAGAATTTATAAGTGGATAACACAATTTAAAAATCAACAAGAGAATGACCCTATTTTTTAGGAAATGTTTTAGTGGGAGTTAGAGTTGTATTTTTACCATATTATTCTTTAGTTTTGTCTCTACTTAAACATAAGGGTGTAAGATAATTTTTGAACAAAAAAAATTATAATCCCTAACGAAAAAATCCCCTAAATAATAGTATAAATTAAATAGTAGTATTTTTTTTTTTTTTGATGAACAAAAGGGGGGACGGGAGTGACCATATGTGACTTACCCCCAAGACGTGACCTAATAGGGGCACCTCTCGCTAGGGAATGTTGGATTGAGCCTTAGCTACTGTGACCGGGGCGCCATAAACCTCACCCTAGCATCCCAAGAGAACCAGTGGATAGGGTGCAAAGCAAGCCATGAAACCCCCCGGCCCTAACACATGGTACCCGCCATGCACGACTCAAACAAAGGCCATGAGCTTGCCTACGGGATCCCACACCAACTGGGCTACCCCTCTTGGGGCAAATTAAATAGTAGTATAAAATATGGATAATCCTAAAATGACATAAATTAAAATCATCTAGTATCAGTTTGGATTCTGCGTCAAGTTGCGTTGCTGATACTGCATTTTCTCTCTCTCTCTTTTTTTTCCCCTGCACTTTGGTTCTGCTTTAATAGACAAAAAGTACTGTTCATGAATAGTGTGCACTGTTTACGCACTGTTCATGCATTAAAAAACATTAAAAATGGGTCTCGCGATACTATTCATACATTTAAAAATTATTTTACTGCAGTGTTTTCAGTTTTCAGCAACTTTCAGTAATAATAAATTATATCCGGACCCTAGAATCTAAAACAAAAGATTTATAGGACCCACACTTGGAATGGGTATTTAAGTTTTAAAAAGACATCCCAGCTAAGCTATAACTGCTGCGACCTACCCGAGGAAAAAAATGCATATCCTTATTGTGGAGTGTGGACAAGTATTGTTTGTCTATTTGTCTCGCCATTTTGGATCTTCACTTTCAACTTCAGTCGAGTACTGTACTTAGTTACCAGCCTCTCCTCTTCATCACTCCAGCAACCTTAATAAAACAAACATACATGGGAAACTCATCATCAATGCTTACTCAGTACGACATCGAAGAAGTTCAGGAACACTGCAACCACACCTGTACCACTTGCTAACTACCTCTCCTAGTTTTTATTTTTCATCTTATTACACCTATTGATTGATTTTTTTTTTTTTTTTTTTTTTTTTTTTTAAGTTTCGCAGCAGGAGATAGTGTCACTGTACCAGAGGTTCTGCCAACTCGATCGCAGTGGCGGTGGTTTCATCTCTGCTGAGGAGTTCTTGTCCGTTCCTGAATTCGCTGTCAACCCTCTCTCTCAGGTCCTAATCTCTCTCTCTCTCTCTGTTTCTCTGTGTGTATAAATTTATGTAATTTATGTCTATAAACATGTATATGTATAAATGTTAATGGTGTGGCATCTGATTTCAAACACCCACATGAGATTAAGGTACTCTAGAGTTCCTAGCTTCATTCCATGGTAGAGTTCTTCAAATCATAAACCTTCATTCTACATCATCAAACATAAATTAGCTAGATTGCGATGTCTATTTATGTAATTGATGACATGGAGTTACTCTAAAAATTTTTGAGGATATTAATCCGAAAGTAGTTGTATGTTTGTATCATGTGTGTATGTATGTATGGTCAAAGGTTGTGATTAATGCAAAAAATAAAGTGAGTTTATTGAAGTTAAGGGAATGGAAAAATGTAGAGGAAGACAAAAAAATAAATCAATAGAAGTAATAAAAATGAAAATGTCAATTAAGGAAGTGACGGAGTGTATGAATTCAAATGGAATAGAATGGCGAAAAAGAACACGTGGCTGAACCTAATTAGTTTACTGAGGATCGGAATCCATAGCTGACCTCAAAATATTTGGACTAAGGCCTCTTGTTTTGTCTGTATGTAGGTGTTTAAATGACCATGTGCATTTGTGTGTGTTGGAGGTACATATTTGTACCTGTTTGTTGTGTGCTATTTGGTTACTCAGATAGTGTGCTTCATTATTCATTTTCCAGAGATTGTTGAGGATGTTGGATGGATTGAACTTCAAGGAATTTGTAGCATTCTTGTCTGCATTTAGTCCCCGTGCCACCTTGCAGCAGAAAGTTGAATGTAATGACTCCTTTTTGTCATAGTTTTGTGAAGTCATATTTCTAGAAGTTGTCTTTGACTATTTCCTCCTTTTGAATTTCCATTTGGTGTCTCTTTTTGTTTCCTAGTTATTTTTAAGGTGTATGATTCGGATGGCAATGGGAAAGTCACATTCAGTGACATGTTGGAAGTTTTGCGGGATTTGTCAGGACAATTTATATCTGAACAACAGAGGGAGGTCAGTTCTTGTTAGAAAATCCTTGAAGAATGTATTATCTAATTAATTTCCTTCCATCAAAGGTGTGGGGCTATACAATTTATAAAAGAAAAGCTTACTTCTTTTAATGGCTCGGGTCTCCGATAGTGATAGGGTTTAATTGTTTTCTTTTTGGTAAATCTTGGGCTTAAAAGTTTTATTCTCTCTGTAAAGTGAATTGTGGTGGATTACTGATCACCTGAGGTTATTAACATGCCAAATACAAACTGAGTTAGTTTGATTATATCTAGTGGTCTTTTGAAATATGGATCTAGAACTTGGAAGTATAGTGGTATTTGAAATTTTAAACGTCTAATGTCTTACAATGATCTCCAATTGCATGGTAAGTGATATGGTTTTGCAAATTGTCCACAATATGAAAATGAAAGCAAGAAAGGAACATTAAAGGACAAGGAAAAGATGTAAGAAACTATTCTTGAAAGTTGAGTCAATTGTATAAATATTATGTTCTTGAAATTCTAAGCATTTGTCTAATTTAATACTTCTTAAAAATTCTACTGTATATATATACTTCTTAAAAATGCTGATGCACTTTGACAGATGACTTTATACTATTTTTCTCTTTGTATAAGATGGGTGATGATGCAAGAAATACCCTATATTTGACTAAAAATTATTCCTTTTTTGTAAACCAATAGGGTTTGCAATTTAGGTTTTAGTTTCTTATGGAAATTCTTGATCTCATTCAAATTGGTCATATTGTATACATTTTGCTGATCTGGAACAGCATCTCTGATCATGAATTATAAAAAGCTTGGAGATCATATTAGTTACTGCAAATATAGGTTGCACTTGAACTTAAAAAAGTGTGATAATTAGATCAGCTGGTGACATATCCTTTTTACACGTGTGGATTTTTTGGTGCCTGATACAGCAAGTTCTGACCCATGTCCTTGAGGAAGCAGGCTACACAAAAAATTCTTTGTTGGGTTTGTCTGACTTCATGAAGGTACTATGTAGTTTTATTTCAAATAAATTCCTTTCTATGTGAGCTTTCATCAGAAGTTTGTTCAAATTTCTTTGCATAATTTGTTTAAAGACAACCCTGTGATTATGTTCTTAAAATGTTTAGCTTAATACTTCTTTCCTGCATATCTAATTTAATTCAATCAAAGTAGGGGCATATGTTGAAATATTCACCTGTGAGTGTTGTGGTTGTAGTCAATTCCCACATCAAATAGTAGTGACAAAAGTGAGCGGCTAGCATAACATTTTTGGCCCAAACCTACTGGCTTAAGCTTTTAGGATTAAGGTGGTGATCCAACATATTGTATCAAGCCCTTGCAAAGCGATTCTCTGAAGCTGTTAATTTCAACTCTCAGAAAATCAAGAACCCAATAGCATGCACACAGTCTTTTAGGTGGAGTAATTGAAGAATCTATAGGGGATGTCAAATGGGGAGTTTCACAATATTGATTTCACATGGATTTAGTATGTACAGATTTTAGTGGTTTGCATTTTTACTTGAATTATATAAGACTCAACTTCAATTTGTTCTCTGGAAACTTTATTCCAACTAAGCATGACATGGTTTTTTTCCCCCCCTTTCCGGGGGGAAGGGGGGAGGAGAAAAATTTTGGTGTTAGGAATTCCATTACTATTTTATATCTATCGAGAATCACCATGATTACAGAATATTAGTATACAACTCAGATTTGGTTAATATGATTTACAGGTGCCATAAGAGTCTGATATGTTTTCCTTTACCCATTATTTTGCATTTTCTAGTTTGAATGATCTAGTCAATAGGGTACATTGTAAATGTACATTCCTGAGCCTATATGGGAAATCCCTTGGAGGGAGTATCTCTTCCTTTGTATTGGTCAAATCTTCTCAAACTTCAAATGTACTTTCTTTGAAATATCAACCAGTACTGCATTTACCCTTTAAGATTTAGCCTTCCTAAACTTGAGTCTCCTATTTAATTTAATGCTTTATGCAAGTTTTTAGTTGTACTTTTTTCTAATCCTATTAAATATTATATACTTGTTCTAAAATTCCTTTATATGATATGTGAATGTTGTAAAATAATTTAGCCTCACTGCATTCACATATTTTTCTTTTGCTCAGCTGTATCTATTAAAAGATCATCTTAGATATTCCTTCCCATTGCAACCATCAGGTTTCTCTAAATAGTGAGTCCCATTTCTTATGAATTTTTGGCCGAGCTCTTTAGGTATTTTTCATTATGTTGACCAAGTGGGTGTGTTAGGTTTGACTGATTATCATTTTATGTTGTTCTTTTTTATAGCTTACTTATGTTAACCGTCTTTTCCTTATAAGTTGGTGTTTCACTGATTCGTCATTTTCTATTATACTTTTTATAGCTTGCTTCATATAGGGAACTTTGATCAAATGTCTTGCATGATTGAGTGTGCACAGGATTGGTGTTTGAGGGGATTTGAACCACAACCCCTTTTGTATTTAGATATTAATTTGTTTACATTTATGCAAGTTTTCTTTTAAAAGAAACTTTGTTCTTTGTTGCAGATTCTTGGCAATACTGGTTTGAAGATGGAGGTCGAAGTTCCAGTGGATTAAAGTGAGGGTAGTAATAATTTCTCATTTGATTGTGTTCCGTTATAGTACTTGTATTGTACCATTCTGCTAATGGAACCATGGGCAAGGCAGTGGTTGTAAATGTACCTAATAAATAAACTTGGAAGATCTTAAAGATGTGGTAAACTGTGAATTACTTTTCAATTTTCAACTTGGGAGGACAGTTTAGGCCTCGTTGGTTGATTTACAGCGAATTAAATCAACTTGTTAAGTTAAACGATTACGTAATCAATTCAATTTTCTGTTTAATTACCACAGTAAAGCATGTTACCAAATAATCAAACCCCATCACTAATTGCTACCTCCACCAGAACTTACAGTTTTGATCCCACAAATTGCTCAAAGCCTTTTAGACTCTTCTAATATGAATTTCGTTCACAAACCATGTTTGTGACTTCAAGAACCTCTTGAAGATTTTATTTCTGCAGCAAAGCTTGAAATGTATCCGTGGCTTCTCCTTGATTTGCACAACGGTAGTGGTTACATTGTAGAAAATCTTCTTTGTACTCACAAATTGGATATGTGGAGGTTAGGATTTTCTCTAACATAAGCTTTTCTGACTTTCCAGCCTTGTGAAAGTTGTGATTAATGCATGTTTATATGCGCATGCACCCGGAACCCAGATTAAGGCAAAAATTTTGTTTTTATTTATTTAATTATTTTCACATGTTCTTTGATTTTGTTTAGGTTAATTAAATGTGTTTAATTATTTTCCATGTTTGGTTTATTTGTGATATTTTTCATTTTGTGTTTGTTTATTTGTTATCTTTTTCTTTTTAAATATATTTGTTTGATTGTGTTTGATTTGTTTCCTTTTTATATTGTGATTTGATCTTTAACATGTTGTGTGTGTTATTTTAATTAAGTGCATGATGTATGTTTAGGTTAAGGATTATGGCTCTTTTAATAAATTCTTTATTTAAATGTGACTTAGTAACACGTAATGGAGGCCAGTTCACGAGCTGGGCAGTCTTGGGTGTCTAACATCTTAGAGTTACAATAACCCATATCATATTTACCATCCAAAAAAAAAAAAAAAAAACCCATATCATCAGCCAACTAAACATGTCAAGAAAAAGTTGATATTTTGATTTTCAATCAATTGAGAGTCAGTTAAGATCACAAGCTTCTTTCTTTTGAGCTGCTTCTTGGACATGATCTTATACTTGATATTTGATACTAGTTACAGCACAGAACAAGATAAATTGTCATGGATTTGCCAACACTAAACTTAACACTAAACCTAACAATATCTATTCCTTTGACAATTTCATGACAAAACCTAATAACGGTAAACTTAAAATCTTGGTAGTGAAATTTTAATTGAATTAATTTTGGAAATTCACATAGAGCCAATATGTTAACTACATGACATGAAGAGAAAAAAATTGGAAAAATTTTTTTTTTTGCCATTCATTTACCACAATCACAACTACAAGACCCATTTTTTATTATTATTATATAAGATATGGTTTGAACATGAACTTATGGAATGATATACTGGAATTTTATAGTTTCATATGGAATGATTTTTTTTTTTATAAAATAAGTTGACTATTGATTTTAGTTAATAGAGACTTGTTCAATGTGTGATTTGAAACAATTTAAAAATTCATGGTTTTAGTTAATAAACATTTTAAAATTTAGGGTTTAATTTGAATATCATCAAGTGGAATTATGTAATTTATTACTAGTTTTTTAAATAAAGGATAGCCACTTGGTGTAAAGTAAGGGTAGCCACATGGCGCAATTGCCGCTTCTAGGATCGAACTTTTATTATATGGTATGGTATACTAGTTAGTAACCCAAGTAAAAGAAGTTTAACAAAATATTATTCTTTTTCTATTATATTTTTTATTTAAATATAAAATTTGATAATTTTTTTTTATAGATAGATAGTGATGGAGGAAAGGTGGGATTGAAATTTGATAAATATGGTAGCTATTAATATGTATTTATTATAATTGTGTTTGTATATAAAATTATATATATGTGTGTGTGTGTGTGTGTGTGTGTGTGTGTGGGGGGGGGGGGGGGGGGGGGATGAAAGAGCCGAGTAGGGTTTGGGCCGTGGGCCATGACTGAGGACAACCAAGTATTAATAAGGACAAGAGGGTTAAAAGGCCGAGGACGAGGGTCGATAACAACAAACAGGTGATGTTGCTCGAGGAGCCAAACCTCCTCGAATAATAGAACGGAAGTCTGAAGCCCGACCACCCAACAAATACTGGGCAAGGGGCAACCATGCTTGGGAGGATAAGTTTCAAAGAGGTGAGTCAACAGAGAACTGAGAAATATCTGGGAAGAAGGCTGCTACCACCACATTGAATATTTTGCACCTAACCAACTGGTCACATTAATGTAGAGGTGATGCCTGAACAATTATTTTTAGCCTTACAACTACACACAGAGCTTTCAGGAAAGTTCTGATGGGATAAGCATCCAGAAGATTAGTTATTTGATCAACAAGTGAAAGGTTAAGATGGGAGAAGGAAAATGAGTATAAAAGGGAAAGAATTCCATTACATGAGGCAGCTGAGAAAAGAAAGAGAGGAGAAGAAGAACTTAAGATAACTAAGAACTTTGGGTATTTGTACAAGTTTGAAATTTATATATAAGAACATACCTTCCTTGGATTTGATTGATGAGTATTTTTCTCTTCAAATTATACATCTCAATCACTATAACACTAAACCAATTCACTGTGATTCTTACTTGATTCATTAAGTCTTCATCTATTAAACTCACTCTCTAATAAATCTATTATTGTGGGCTTGTTGGGCCATTGTTCATATCCGTTGGGCTTTGGGTCAATTTGTATATATATAAAGTATGTAAAAAAATCAGAATAATAAAATATAAAATTGTGAGGACTCCTGAGCTTATGTAGCACAATATGAAGAGGTCAACCAAAATTCAAATATCTTTGATTTTACATATATTATAGATTATATATAATCAAGTACACCTGGTGTAATTATTTGTTAATATTATATTGCTCAATAACTTCTTATTAGTTTAGTATATTAAAATTCAACTATTGAATAATAAGTTCTTATTTTTCTTGATATGTTAATCAAATGTTATTTATTCGTCAGTTCATATATTTATCTTTTATTTATATTTTAAAGTAACAAAAAATTTGAAATTAAAATTATATAGGTAAATAATTATTGATCTATGGTGATCAAATTAATATAAATATAAATATATAACCACCTATATAATTCTAAATACTCCAAGAATATAAGAATGAAAGGTAAAATGGGAAATGTAAGCAAACAATGAATTTGTCAAAATATACATCTAATAAGCAATTATTAAATAGTGTAATATTGCCAAAAGTAACAATAATTATAACTTGAACTAATAAGTTTAGGGACACAACTTTTGCCCCAATTTTTTCCATAACTTATAAAAGTGGTTGGTTGTAAATAGTGGACAATCACTTTTACATAGACCCACCATATTTTTTTACTACTCATAATTAACCACTTTAGTAAGTTGTGAAAATGTTATACATTATTTCTAAATTAATGTAATTCTAGCTTTTAATTATATATATATATATATATATATATATATAAAATAACTAATAATCAAAACGATTGATTTTTTGTTGACCATTTCTTACTGCGCACATAACTACACAAATTAGTGCCACACTCACATTTTAAAACACCCCAAGCAAAAAAGTGCCTTTTCAGTTTGGTGGTTTTGCGAACCGTTCAATGCTATTCTTAATACAGTTGATTTTTCAATTGCCTTATTTAAAGATACAACGTTGTGTCTTAGTAGTTACAAAATATCAAACAAACGGTTCTTTCCAATCTCTTTCATTATCTATACTCTTCTCTCTCTCTCTCTTTCTCTCTCTCTCTCCCCTTCACTCTAACATTTATTTCCTGTGGACACTTTTTTTGAATCAGTTTTTCCAAATAAGTGTTCCTCTATCTGCTGTTGAACAATCTCAGAACCAGGACTTCTTGCCAAGTGCCAAATCAAGTTCAAAGGTCTGCACTTCTCATTTTATAACGCCTTTTTAATTACCCTTCTGATCATTCTAGAATATATTCTCTCATAAAATAAAATGTCAAATTATACCCATACAAAATCCAAACCAACGCATAAACAAATTTGCCCCCCCAAACTGTCCCTATAATTTGTTTTTAAAGATAAGATTCTCATCCTATATAGTGATAAACTTTGTATATCCCACACCAAAAACAAAATAAATAAATAAATAAATGGGCGTTCAAAAAACTAGGATGTATACAAAATTTTTTTGAACAATTATCTCAAAAAAAAGGGGCTTCAGTTTTGCCCCTTTGTCATTTAAAAAAAGAAGAACAAACTTACATGGGAGAGCTGGAGTTGACCATTAAAGAAGACCCAATATTTAGTCTGATTTTTCTTTCTTCCTTCTTCTTTTTCTTCTTCTTCTTCGTCCTTACTTCTTTATCCCTTTTGCAGTTTTTTACTTATGAGCTATGAATCTCTTTTTTTTCACGTTACAATTTGCTGGATAATGCTCCAACTCCTACCACATGTGTGGCTCACGCGTTCTGGCCACCAGCTTTTAGCCTTTCACCCACTTCAATATATTTTACAATTTTATTTGTTAATTTTACCATTTCTTTCGTTTCTTTCCAGTTTCCAAAAAGTGAATTTTGACACTTGATGTGGTTTTCTTTGTTTGCTAGCAAAACGCTTCTTGCTATTTATATCATCATTTTTTGCTCTGTACTCCGCTCTTTTTTTTTTTAACCAACTTATTTTTACCTCCTCCTCCTATTATTAAAATAATTTTAATTATTTACCGTGAGTTTCAATTAACTCAACTTGTAAAATCTTTAATGGTTGAATAAAAGATTTGTAGTACGTTTAAAGGCTACTACTGAGTTTGGATTACCTCATTCTTTTCTTAGCATTTAAAATAAAATAAAATAGTTTGAGTTGTAAAGTTAGCAGCAAGTTGTAATTATTTTTTTTAAAAATTAGAAAATTAGTAATAAAGAAATTTAAGTTTAATTATGTTTTACTTATGTCTATTAAAAATAAATAAATATTCAGTATAAAACCATTATTTAGATCATTTCTGCACTATTATTGATCTACATTATTCAGATTTACCTCTCTCTCTCTCTCTTTTTATAATTATGACTATATCAGTCATTTGATTGAAAGACTATAGTTTAGCTTAAGATTGTCTAATTTTCATTCTTTTGATATATGATATACACCTTATATTGAAGATTTACTTTCTTCAAGTACTATACTTTGTGAGATCATATTAACTGCAATTTCATTATCTAATTGATTACCATTCAATGATGTTATTCTACTTCTACCTTTGCATTCTGAATATGTGGAAGTAGCCATGGGGTCTTGGATGTACAAATACTTAAATCGTTTTTCGTTCAATCAATTCAATGATGTTTTGTTACATATCTTGAAGGCTTTTTTTTTTTTTTTTGAAAAGCATATCTTGAAGGCTTTATTTCTAAACTTTTTTAAGAACTCAATCAAATTTGGATTAAAGAGGAGTCATTGGGAAAAAATTAGAGTGTTTTGCAATAGTAATACTAATTATGGTTGGCTTTCATATGAGCTGCTACATTTATATTTCTTTTTTAGTTTTATTTCATCTATGAAGTGCATATGTAGCCGTATAAACATCTATAAGACTATAAGTATTCAATTGCATCAGTTATCTTGATAATTCTTAATAGGACTTTTCTTAAAGATTTTTTTTTTCATTTTTCACAGCCAATATTATGTTTGTTTCAATTCAAGACAAACATAATTAAATTATGCATCTATGCAAAGTTTTTCCATGCATCGCATAAGTTTGCAACTAGTATAAATTAAACTAGGATCACAACAATAATTCACAACATTCTCAATTTCCCTACCCTCAATTTCCCTAGGACCTCACACATGGTTATTGAACTTGAACCTCAATTATTCTAGAATACAAAAAAATTTTGAATTTTAAAAATTTTTATCTTTTTATTATTGAGATTATCTGATCAATAATAAATTTATACAATACAAATCAGCACCGTCAGACAGGCCTACAAATTCTTTTCTTTTCTTTTTTTATTTTTGGTGAGAAGTGAGAACAGAAAATTCAAGGTTGGATTCTCATCTCAAACATACTTAAAATAATAAAAAAAAAAATTAAAAAAAAATGTGAGACTAAAAATTTGGAGTTGACCAGACATAATGAGTAAATTCAGATCGTATGGTCGGCAAGATGTGGACCCCACAAAACCTTATTCTAGCCGTTGTATTCGCCACCAACGATCTTTTGAAACCTCACTGCGGGAAAAGAAGAATGTGGGTCCACAAGGCAGTGATTAAAGAAATTATAAAATAAAAAAATAAAAAAATAAGTAAGATTTAGATCTAAAAAACTTGGATTAAAAGTAAGAAAGTGACACTGTAAGAAATTTAGAATTTTTTTTGGTGCCACTGTGCACAAGGTACGACATCGTTTAGACTCTTTGACAAAGTGTGTTATTGCTTAGGCAGCACACTGCCTTGGCAACATCATCACTTTTCTCTTCTTTATTTTGGTAAGCAAGTTGTTGTTGCTTACTTAATATAGATACTTTCTTTCTGTTCCAGATATTTTTCTTTGGATCAAACCTGCTTCTATGTCTTCATGATAATCACAATATAGAGACTCTGCTTCTTGGCAAGAGTGTCATATCACAAAATGTGATAATCGCAATATTTGTATGAATTTGGGAAGTTGATGATTCAGTTTTCAATTAACTATCTTTCCTTATAAGAATCATCAGGAGTTAAAGTTTGTAGCTTCCTGGAAACTACTGCATTGTTCTTGATTATAAGTTGGGTTTTCTTAGCTCTTCTGGGTTCTGACTTGTGCAATGAAATATGGACTTCTTGAACACATGTTGTAGTCTTTTTTTTGGTTATTGTTGTTTCTGAGAAAGAAAAGAGTCTCAAAAGGTTTTCTTTTTCAATTGGGTCTTGCTCTGAGGATGAAATTTGATCACTACCAGGTAAAAACTCACCTTCCTTTCTCTGTTTCCTCCTTTCTTCTTTTCCTTTTGTGTTTACATGTTTATGATGTTTGCATAGATGTCATAATTTATCTTTATCTCCATGAACTTTTAAGTAATGAATTTGTGTCTCTTTGGTCAATTTTGTGTAGCCATTCTTGATGGACCATAAGTAATTTTGAAATAATTACTCCGAGTTTTCCTTTTTCCAAATCAGAAACATTAAATTAGGTGCAGAAAGGGCCATTGATGTTATCTAAGGACAGGCTGTTTTCAAGAATCATGTTTTAAAACCAGGTCCATATAGTTTTTGGTGTTTTTTCCTCTCAGGAAAATTTTTCTGTTGAATTATATTCGATCAAGATAGTCTTTGGAAAAACTTTTGTGGAAACCTATAAATTTCCCCATCTCATTAATGCTGATATAGAACCTCACACTGTTTGGTAGTTTGGAGCCTAAACTCTGTTGTATCAGTTGCACACATCGTATTTACCTGCTTATCATGCTATAATCTTGAAAATTGAACCCCCTTTTTTGTTATAATGTTAATTCTTCATATGTCACTGATGCTAATGGAGAACTACTACCCTTTTGTGCCCAGAATTAACTTCAATAACTTCCGAAAGGACCAAAACTAATCAACTGTAGAATGACCGAAAGTGGTTTATGTTCTGCAATGCCTGAAACGGATATTATAGCTTTAAAGGAAACTCTTCAATCTCAACAAAATCTTCTGCAAAAGTTGTACAATGAATTGGATGAGGAAAGAGAAGCCTCAGCTACATCAGCTAGTGAAGCTCTATCGATGATACTGCGTTTGCAAGGAGAGAAGGCTGTTGTGCAGATGGAAGCAAACCAATATAAGAGATTGGCAGAGGAAAAGATGTCTCATGCTGAGAATTCTCTTTATGTTTTTGAAGATCTAATCTATCAGAAAGAAATGGAAATTTCATCTCTTGAGTTTCAAGTTCAGGCTTACAGGTGCAGACTTCTTAGCATGGGTTGCAATGATTTGGGTGACTATGAATGTAAATTTCCGGAGAATCTAGTTTTGCAAAGAAGTGATTCATGTAAGGTGGAAATGGGTGCTAATAGCAATATTAGAAGATTACACTCTCTGCCTCCAATTCAACTAAAAGAATACTATCAGAAGAAAAGTAATTTGGAAAAAGAAAGATCTGTGATCCCCATGTCAGATTGGAGTCCAAAGATAGTGAAGCAAAACACTGACGAGGATGTTAAAGTTCAAAACTTGGATTTAGAGAAGAAATCAGAAAGTCCTATTGTTAGAACCTCTGATTCGTACTGGGAGCAGATCAAAAAGTTAGATGACCGAGTGAAAGATATATCAGGTGGTAAAGTTTATGGTAGAGAAAATTCATTTAACTTGAAGGAAGAGTATAGCCCCCCTTCATTACTTCCACAAGTAAGCATTGACAAATTCCATGGCACAAATAAAGGAGAAATTTTTACTAATTTTGAGAAAAATAAACTTCATGAAAATATACAGGAAAGGGAGGCAATAGTTAATTCTTCTTGCAGCTCAAGTGTCCAGGATATTTTTGAAGTCCCACAAAGTACTGAGAATCATAATGCATACAAACTTCAGAAGAAAGAACAAAGTAAGTTAGTTTTGGAAGGTGAGAACAGGCCGGGAAAGCCAGATTTGGTCTCTGAGGATAGCTCTGGATTGCATATTACAGATGCAACAGATAAGATAAAGAAAATGTTGCTTTTTGCAAATCACGATAACAAAATATCTAAAGCAAGAGATGGATTAAGTGATGACTGCAATGCAGCTCTTGTTCAGCCAACAATAGGTGATGTAGAGTCTCAGGCCAAGCTTCAACAACTGTGTCACAGAATTGAGCGGCTCGAGGGAGATAGAAACTATATCAGGCAAGAAATTACTGAGGAAGGGGAAGGGCAGTTGAAGTTGTTAAAGGAGATACAAGATCAACTTAATGTGATACAGACTGAGTTGGGAAGTTTGAGAACTAAGATATCCTCTCCACAAGATGACCGGTTGAGAAATTCGAGAACTAAGAGATGCCCTCCACAAGATGACCAGCCTCTACATTTTCTTTCTGAGGTTTGGCTCTCGTTCTCCGTTTTTCCATTTTTTTTTTTTTTTTTTTTGCTCATATAACAATTACCAAGTGCCTGCTGAATTTCTGTTTTCTTCCTGCTTGTGTTCATCCTGAATTAAAAGTCTGATGATATGGGAAATTTTTATGGACAGGCATTGCTACATTTTTGGCTTTAACAAATCAATTGGAACCTTGATATGTCACAGATCATTGATTTCAGACATGCTTGGCACAAAGGAATCAGTAAGAGTATCTTTGATCTTTCATACAAGTGGCGTGAACCAAAATTTTTTTTAGGTTTTTGGATTTAATTTGGATGACTTCCATACAAAATATAGATTTTAAAAGATTTTCATACAGTACATTAAAACATAAAGAAAGAAGAGTGGCTTGCAGAGGATTGTATAGGGCATGTTTTCATGACCTTTTTTTTTTTCCTTTTGAGCTTGAGATATAGGTCGTAAGTAACACACATACCTTGATCTGATTTGAGAGTTGAGAGTGCTTTGTGTTCAAATAAAATATTGTATTTTTTGTATCATATTAATGAAAAGTGGTTGTATTCAACATTCTTTAAGGGAATCTTTTCTCAAATTTTTATGTTTAGTATCTGTATCTCTCTGTTCATGTAAACTGGAAAGAAGATTCCATGCTGTCCTGGTTAGCTATATCAACATACCCAATAGTCCAGCCTCAATGACATTCTTTAAACAGATCCAGCTTTTTTTGTCCTTTAACTTTTCCATGGCTCAAATAAAAGATCACCAGTCTTATGTATAGCCTAATGGGAGGACTCCTGTCTCTTTGTTCTAGCTCTGAATCTAACAGTATGAATCAAGAAAGTGACAATGGTTGTACATATAGAGACTTGCCCAAGGTCTAACTAAAAATCGACATCTGAAAAAAAAAAAAAAAATAAAACACAGGCACTTTATTTATTTATTTTTTTTGTGTGGAAAAATTAGAAAATATGGTTGATCAATGAAACATAAATTGACACAAAAAAAAAAAAAAAAAAATCAATGAAACATAAATAATGCTTTTTTTTTTTTGGTCCCAGGACATTAAATTAAGTATAATTATGTATTTTTTATCTGATTGGCACTTAATGTACAACAAAAATTGAAAAGGTAACATATTATTTCTGGCCAAAAATTTGAATAAAAAAAAAAGTAAAAAGAAAAAGAGAGCGTCCCCCTTCTTTTTTTTTTTTTTTAAACAATGACTTAGAAATTTCCAAAACAAAATATTTCCTAAACCGACCTAAGGTCGGAATTCTGAACCGACTCTTTTTATTCTTCCCTGTTATATATATATATATATATATATACTCAGCCAGTCCAGTGCAATACACCCCAGTCTCCACATTAGTATTTTTTGAATTTCTCTCTTTTCCAAAGTTCTAAAATCCCATTCTCTCTCTCTCTAAAAAGTTATTTTCAAGAAGTGAATCTTTCGCATTCAAGAATGGCATTCTTGAGGGGTGATGAAGTTGAAGTTTGCAGCAAACAAGTTGGTTTTGTGGGTTCTTACTACGCAGCCACTGTGATCAACAACTATGGCAACGAGTCCTATGCAGTGCAGTACAAGAACTTGGTCACAGAAGACAAGTCTTACCCGCTCATTGAGATTGTCAGCGCGGACGAGGTCAGGCCCTTGCCACCTAAGGTTTCAGCAACTGGGTTTGCTTCACTTGACGTGGTTGATGCGTTTGATAATGATGGCTGGTGGGTTGGCAAGGTTTCTGGGAGACAAGGCTTCGATTACTTTGTTTTCTTTGACACATATGGGGTTGAGATTCCTTATCCAACCTCTCGGTTGAGGCCTCATTTTGAATGGGTCAATGGCAAGTGGGTTTCAAAGAAAAGGGTCTAATTGAGTGGGTTTCAAAGAAAAGGGTCTAATTGAGTGGGTTTCAAAGAAAAGGGTCAATGGTGCATTCTTTTGGTCTCTATTGAGTGTTGAGTACTGCTGGGTTTTAATTTAGTTGAGTTTCTTGTATAAGCTTGAGACAGTCTTGCTCAATTTTTGGGACTATTTTTTTTTTTGGGGGTCTTATTAATTTGGTAGAGTTTCTTTAGGTTAATGTAATTGCATGAGATATTCTTGCTATATATTTTTTTGGGTCTTCTTGAATGTGAATGCTTTTTCTAGTCTAGTTTTTCTCAATCTTCTCATAAAAATATGTAATTCTTTTTCTTGAATGTCTATGGTCTCTCTTTTTAAAATTTTTTTAAAACTCAATTTGTTGCTAAATATTGTATTTTTGAAGCACTTACATGATATATTGAATTTCTGATAATGAACAAAATATGAAATTTCATTATTTTGGTATCTTGATTCCTTTTCCTTAAGGAAATTGAAAATTCTTGATCATATCACAAGCTTATTTTTTTTTTTTGGGAGGGGTAGCTTTCATCCCAAGCAACCCAAAGGCAACAAGACCAAATAATTCAAATGTTACGAATTCTCTTTTAGTTAGGTGTTAAATATGCTTAAGTATGCTTACCCAACTTCAGTATTCATATTAACTTTTATAAAAATAAAAAAATCAATAAAATTTTTTTTGGCATTCATCCATCTCAATGATTTTTTTTGTTTCAGATACATAAAATAGTATGTATGGCTCTCTTTTTTGAATTCTATCATGTGACAATAACATAAATCATCAATAAGATCAAGATTTATAAGGAAATTAACGTAATATTATCAAGTCTTGGGGTCATCCTGATCAACATACAAGATTTAATTGTACATGGAGAAAAATTTACACAAAATTCTACTTTATTCTGCAAAGCATTAAAGCAGCAGCTAGCAATGATGAGTAAATGGTTATGATGATTCTCCCATATATCCAACTAAAATGTCACTTCCAAGCAGCATGGTAAATGGATATGATGATTCTCCCACAAAAAGCACAAGACCTACAGAGATTTACCACCATAAACATGCAAGGTCTTAATAGAAATGATCCACAATATTATATATCTAAAATAAGTCCATAATCAATCATATTTGGACACAATCCACAACCATTGAAAAGGAAATCCACAATTTTACAAATATTCCACGATTCAATAAAAAAACAAATTAATGTCTTACATATTAACACGACTCTAAAACTATTCTCACACGTCGCTTCAATAAAATGTTCAATCTATTAGCTGTAAACTTGTAAATAACCAGTAACTTCAACTAGCTAAATTAATTATATAAGTTTATAACAAGTAAATAGTAATTATTTTAGAAAGCAAATTTCATGGAATTGAAAAAAAAAAATATATATATATATATATAATATATATGAAACTTTTTTTGATAAATAGGAACATGTTTTGAAGCACATAACAGTAATACTAATAAATCATTGAGTTTCCTAAAAGGCTAAAAAAATACATATGGTACACAACAACACATATTTTACAAGAAGGATAATAACAAATGGATCTTGGGTGCCTTTGGATTCCCTCTCCTTAAAATGGATCTTGGATATATCAAATTCATTCAAAGCCCAAGGGAACCCAAAGTCTATGCAGTTACCTTGGAAGAGTTCACATATTTTCGGATTGGGCTCATCCTACACAAAACTTTATCACTTTTTAAGATTGACTCATGGCCCATATCTTCTTTACGTAATGTAATGGACTAAAATATTATTTTGAGTAGAGTTTATAGCGGGCATTGTATTAGAAGTCTACCCCTCTCCCATGTGTCATGTGTGTGTTTTATTTTTTTTAAAGTACTACATTTTTTGTTTCTTAATGTCGCATATTGAGCCTAACCTCATCATAAATTTGACTCACGACCTACTAAATTTTTCTCACTTCATGAAATCTTCAATCCATCCCCTCTCCCAAATCTTCGACTCATGTATTTTCTAGTAAAGAACATGGTTTTCAGACCCGGACCGTTCATTGAACCGTAAAAGAGAGAGGTTCAAGATTTTTGAGGTCGAACCGAGGTTAAACCGGGGTCGAACCGTGATGACGTCATAATTAATTTAATAATTATTTAAAATATGAATTAATATATTAAATTAATATAAGTAGAAAAATGAACTAAAATAGTCTAAATAAATATAAAGATTTAATTTTCAAATATCTTTTTTATATCACAATATTCATAAGGCAAATAAAAAATATGAAATCTTAAGCAAACATAAATATTGTTTGATAAAACTCAATATTTTACTTTTTTTAAAATCTTTTTATAAGGGTTTATGTCTAAATTATCTCAAAGTTATGGTCAAGCCCATTAGATTATTCAATCAATTATTTTATGTCCAAGCCCATTTGAATATTCAACCCTTTATGAAAAAAACAAAAAAAATACCAAAAGCTAGAGGAGTGGCCGGATAAAGACTGAAAAGCTTCACAAAATTGATACAATAAGGAGCCCAACGATTTTTTTTTTTTTTTTTCTCTGACAAGAGCCCAACGAAATTTTAAAATGAGTGGTTGACAGCTTGTACTTTACTTGACTGTATAGTGTGTGGTTGTAAAGATTCTGACACTCTCAACTCCCAAAATTCAATTTTCCACCATCCTTTTGTTATTTCCAATATAGTCACATGGTTGGGTTCATAAAACTGAAAGTCAGTACAAAGGAAAGCACCGGCTCTTGTAGTATCTGGCTTGAATACTTATATTAGGTACAAAAGGAAGCCAAAAAAAAAAAAAAACAAAAAAAAAACAAAAGCGAAAGAGAAGTTCGCATCTGGAGGTCAGGATGAAACAAAGAAGAGGAGTAAGATGCTTGGGTTAGTCATATGCTTGGGTTCACATGGTGAAGGCTGCTTGCTGTGAGGGTTGATTTCTTCATTATTTCTTTTTTCCTTCTTCTTCGTTGTCTTCTTCTTCCTCTGCTTCTTCTTCTTCTTCTCTGTTTTTTATTTTTATTTTTATTTTTCTCCCTTTCATTTGGTTCCAGATCTAAAAAAACCCAAAGAACTGCTGAAGTATTGGCCAAAACTTCGCCGGAAAAAGGGAACCGTCCGAACCTCAAAAACCGGTCACGGTTCTCAGAACCGTACGGTCCGACTACGATTCGTACGGGTCCCTGTTTTTTTCCCTAGAACGGTTTTTGAAGCTAAAACAACCGCAAAATTGAGAGGTTCGCGGTTTTTCCGGTCGGACTGTACGGTCCGGTCCGGGTTTAAAAACCATGGTAAAGAAACCGGGGGTTAAGGCCCTCCATCACTCTCATAACTTGACCTTTCCAATGAGAGCTCTTATTTATTAAAAAAAAAAAAAAAAAAAGAGCCTTGAATAGACTTGCTCAATTAAAAATTAGTCAAATTACTTGGGCCATTAAAATTACAAAGCCTATATACATAATTTTGTGATTTTGTCTTTACTATTATTAGTCAAGATCACTCGAGTTTTGATAATCTGTTTTTTAATTTGTTAAGTGAAAAATAAAAATAGTAAATAAGATTTATAAGTGTTAGTCCCAAATATTTCTTAAAATAATGAGATTATATTTTAGCAAAATATAGTTGATATAATATATTAGATTTTATAGATTAAGCTATTTATATTTGTTATTTGACTGTGTTTTAAATTTTTTATTTTTTTTTCAATAAAACATAATGCATTTTACATTTAATTATTATACAAGGTGAGATATATATTTTGTAAATAATGTAATGTGTAATTAGAATCTGTTCCTAGAACTCCTTACAAATGTCAAATGGATCATCTTCTATACATCTTAAATAGTCTAAAGAGGAAGTAGATCTAAGTAAATCCATCACTTATCACTTATATTTAAAATAAAATACAAGACTTTAATAATATAAGAAAAATGTAATTTGATTAAGAATCTGCTAACATTAAGCTGAAAATGTGACATAGTTGTCAATGAAGTAACTCCTCTTTCTATACAAATCTCTCTTTCCAAAGCATTACCGAAGTAGACTGAATAGACCAAATGGGACCGAAATGCTATATTGATATACCTCAATAGGAGTATAGTAACAAGAAATCCTTTTAGATATTTTATATATATATATATATATATATATATATATATATATATATATTTGTTTGAAACTATGAATACTGAGGGTGTGCCATTGCGCAACACAGTAACAATGGTCATTTGCTTATTTACATGTTTGTAAATTAGTCAAGTTTCTGTGTAAGATGAAATAGATATAGAGAGTAAAAGTTGCTTAAGGACGTAACTATCATGGATCACCAAGTCATTCTTTACTTTCCTCTTTTCCATGTCCATGCACAAGCAAGGAAATGTGACGTTGCTTCTTTTAACCCGCAAGTGGGATGAGCATTGTGTAAATGTTATCATTTGCAATCAACCTTTAAAGCTCCTAGGCCTGTAATCTACCTGCGTGCATTCTATATCGTTTTATTTATTATTACTAAATAATTTTGGATAAGGCTATATATATAGCAACTACTGAGGACAGTGACTGAACGTAATTGCACTTATACTGATCGATGATTTGTTTGTTGAAATGAAAGTATTGAAATTTATAATAAAAAATAAAAAAATAAAATAAAATGTATTTTTTTTTTTGGGGGGTATGGAAACCACGAAAATAAGCTCAAAAAGAAATTAAAAAAAAAAAAATTAGACTTTTTTTGACCTTGT
The DNA here is from genome assembly GCA_023736055.1 of Quercus glauca. Taxonomy (NCBI): domain Eukaryota; kingdom Viridiplantae; phylum Streptophyta; class Magnoliopsida; order Fagales; family Fagaceae; genus Quercus; species Quercus glauca. The sequence continues at coordinate 10,558,803 of CM043316.1, read as the reverse complement.
CAAACGCACACTAACATATAAAAAACTATTTATCATCTTCTAAACCGCAAAAAATATATGTGAAGTTGAGTAAAAATTAAGTAGAAAAACTATTCCTAATACGGCAGTAAGTCATCATTAAGGGCTTCAACTTGTAAATATTTATTGAAGTCATGATGATCAGCCAATATTTGAGCAGGCCCCTGGGTGGAAACTAAAAGGGCTGCTGATCAACTTAATTAATTTTCAGATGACTATACCCCATCTTCTTAACTTCTACCCTATAATATATATGTTAATGGCTTTCCACCCAATTTAGGAGGAGGATGAGCCAGCAGCACTATGATATTGATCAAGCTGTAAAGAATTATACTTTTGCACTATAATATATATTGAAGCAGTAAGGAATACTACCATTTGCAATGGTATACGTTTTATATTTATAATCTACCTTTTAAGAAGTTGTTCATGTAGACAAAGATATCTTGCAACAAACCTTAAATGATCTTCTGTGTGTATATATATATATATATATATATTTTGCGCACCCTAGAATGGGGCTTAAAGGGCTAGCTCGCTCTTGGGCTCACAATATATTTATAATGTGGGTTTTTGGATTTCCTATTTTGGATGATTCCAGCCTAGAGACCTAACAATTTCTCTCAAGCTTCTGTATTGCTTTTTTCTCACTCATATGACTCTATTGCTCTCAGCTTTCAACCCTCTTCAGAGCTCTCCCCAACCAACCCCTTCCTCTTCCTTGGCTTCACATATTTATAGCCAAGCGTGAGTGGAGGGATTATGATTGCTTCCAAAATTAGTGCAATAGGAGGTCCAATGTTGTTAATCGTAGGTGGGTGTTTAGGTAGGAGTTGCTTTGGAACTAGTTCCCATTCCCATGAATATACTTGGCAGCGATATTTCCCAAGGCATTGCCGTACATACGAGGGATAGCGTATCCGAACACCCTTCTTCTTACTCGGGGCGGTTCACCGATCAAAGGCCAGGCGGTGAAATGAGGTGCGTGCTAATGTAGATTGCCTACTCAGGCTTTTGAGCAATACGAGGCTTGTGTCCGTAGCGATTGTGGGTTCGGGCCAGGGTCTTGGGTAGAAAGAGGTTGGGTCTATGGGCCATACTGTCGAGTTAGAACCCAAGGCCCAAATGGGTTAGGCACTAGACTGCCGTACATATATATATATAAGAAATTAGGAATCTTAATCAAGACATAAACATGACGAATAGAAAGGTTTCATATTACTTGCAGCTGCATATTCACATTATTCAAACATTGGTCACCAACTTTGTAATTCCAAATCGGAACGCAAAGCTGTCATTAGGGATAGAGCCACACTAGGGACCTGACCCCCTAAGTTGCAGAATATTTTTTTAAAATATAAATAAAAAGAAATATTAGGGCTTAATTTGAATTGGGCCCAAGGAAAATAAAACTTGGCCAGCCTTCCCTGCCTTCAAAATCTTGGCTCTTCTCTAAACAATCACAATCCACAAATTATTAGCCCCCAAATTTGAAATCCTAGCTCCATTCTTGGTTGTCATAATGAAAAGAACTAAGTACATATAATGAAAAGAACTAAGAACATAGTGAACAATATTAGATGTATGATAGTGGTACAAACAATCACAATCCACAAATTATTAGCCCCCAAATTTAAAAGCTCCGTTCCTGATTGTCATAGAATGAAAAGGATTAAGAACGTAGCGTAAAATATTAGATGTATGATAGTGGTACAAAGAAGTCATATCAATGGTTATATAATTGTTGTGTCATATTGTCACAAGTATGAACAACCCGATGTCAAGCCAATTTTTTGAAGTTTGACACATAAAGAAACCTTCTCAAAGGTCCCTTCCCCATGTGAGGAAGCACAAGAAAATTTTGAAGTGTGGCAAAATGCAAGTTGCTAAAATCAATATTTTTTTTATGAGCCCTCTGCATGTGAGGATTCATTGGGATTCTGATGGATATGGGAATACATGTGAGGTGAGAAAATAATGATGATAACCCCATTAATGAAAGACTATAAAAAGGGGAAAGAGGTTAACACAAGAGGAGTTTGGAAAATTTGAGGAGTGAGAGATTGAGAGAGAAACATTGGAAAATACAGGGGAACATAGGGAAACAAGGAGGGAGTACTAGTAGTAAGATTTAGCTGAGACGAACCAGGTGAAGTTTGAGGTCCAACCTGTAGGGTCGTGATATAGCCCACATATAAATTAATTGGGACCCAAATACTATTACTGAAAGGGTTTTTGGTGGCCACAACAATGATCCTCACACATCTGTTTCTATCGCTCTGTTTATTTCACTGGAAAACCTTCTGTAAAGATAGTTTTCCACATTTTCCAGTGTTTGGTAGTACAAAAAAACCTAGTCAATGGAAAACTATTTTTGGTCAACAGAAAACTCTAATAAAAATAAGGCTTATTTTCTATAGGTTGTTTTCCAAAAAAAATTTTTGGAAAACAATCTCTCTCACGTGTTGTATTTCCTATAAATATTATCTTTGCTTACAGCCATGGGAAACATAATTTTTTGGTGCCTTCTCTCTCTCATGGTAAGTTTTCTCACTTTTTCTCTCTTCCCTTTGCTTTTTCTCTCCTCACACCCTCATTGTCACTAACTCTGGTCTCTCCTCTTCCCATAGATCTGTCTCTCTTCTCTCTTTTCTCCATGTATCTCTTCCCCTTTGTAACACAAATCTCTAATTAGATTTTTTTTTTCCTACACTGATTAGTCAATAGCTCCGACTTGCAAATGAGAACAAATTTGTAGTGGTAATTATTTCATTCCTCTTTACCAAAATTCCAATTCTTTGCTTTGAATTTCAAGCTCGATTTTCTTTTTTCTCTAAGAAATTTTCGATTTGATGGATTCAAGGTAGAAGTTACTTCTTTTTCGTATATAAAGTGCAAAAAAATAAAATAAAAAAATAAAAAAAGAAGAAGAAGAATGAATGAATGAAGTAAAAGATGAAAATTTTAAACATAGTACCTATATTGCTCTAAATTGCTTTTACATGGGACAATTTTTACCGTGGACTAATAATATTGTTATATAATGAATGATAATTGTTTAGGAGAATTGCATTTATTGGCAAATACTTTTTTTGTTGGCAAATACTATGTAGTGATGATATATTATACAGTACATTATGTAAATACATAATTTAGAGTAATATTGAAGACTTGTAGTTGACCATAATAGACAATTAGTATACCAACAAAAATAGTAGACAATTAAAAGTTATTGTTATTTATACTTATTGAAAACGTATTCCCCTATCAAATTTATATATATATATATATATATATAGACAAATGGTTGATATATGTGTGTATGTGTACGTACGTTATTGTCTATATATATGAGCAAGATAAGTGATAGAGACCATGAAAATTTGACAACTAATTAATTTTGATTATATCTATTGTCAAAATTTTAGTATGAAAACCAAATTCATTCTTGGTTTTTTATTTATAATGATTACATTAGTTAGTTTGCATAATATACATGTTTTAAATTATACAAGAAATATTTTTAAAAAAATTACATACCAAATACCAGAAAACATTCTCAAACTCATATTGAAGGTCATTATTAAACACTGGAAAATAAAACAGTTTTCTAAAAAATACTCTTTGAAAAATGAGCAATTTTCCAAAAAATATTAATGTTAAAACAAACAGAGCGTATATATTATACATTTTAAATGTGAATATTCTTAAAAAAAATATGGACATCACACTTAAAATTATAGAGATTATGTGTTAAAAGTAAACAGTAACGAATATATATATATATATATATATATATATAGAGGGAAGCTTTTTCCTTCTATACGTGTCTGCTACAAATCGAAACCCCAACACAATCACACTCTTTTAGTGTCCTGCCTAATATGGATTGTCATTCAACTTAGATTCATTGAAACAAAAAAAGTACATAGGGAAGCTTTTTCCTTCTATACGTGTCTGCTACAAATCGAAACCCCAACACAAGCACACTCTTTTAGTTTCTTGCCTAATATAGATTGTCATTCAACTTAGATATATTGAAACAAAAAGTACATAGGGAAGCTTTTTCCTTCTATACGTGTCTGCTACAAATCAAAACCCCAACACAATCACACTCTTTTAGTTTCCTGCCTAATATAGCTTGTGCTTAATATATATATATATATATATATATATATATATATAGTAAGTGGACATACAAATCAGCTTCCCTTGTGAACCCTTATTTGCTGATGTATATATCATCGGCGAAACTATGCTTACGTGATTGAAGAAACATATATTCTTGAGTTTCTAGGAAGTTCCAATATCATTAGGTATCAAATTACGTTACGTGGATTGCCCAGGAAAGATACGTAATGGAATTGAAGATGACACAGTCAGTAATGAGCTGTATCCATTCATCAAATTTGTTTAATGAAATATTCGAAAAAGAGAGCACAAGATCTTGTGATCAGTGAGGATATTGGAATATTACCGAATAGGATAATAGCAGAGATCAACCATTAAAGTTTTTCAGCTGTACGGGTCACGTAAGGATACAGAAAACTTGTCCTATTAGTAACTCTATGAAAGATTAATTATTAAGCTTATACTAGTTAATCTTGATGACTTTTGGAATTTTGAACTACAAAATGGAATAAAATTCTGTCTCACTCTCTTTGTATTTTACTTTATGTTGTACCAACTGTAGTATACGGTGTATTTGATTTTTTTATTTATTTATTAAATTTAAAACTTTGATTACTTTACCAAAAAAAAAAAAAAAAAAATTGTATGTGATTGATATAGCCAAAAGTTGAACACTTAGTATAGGATAAATGATTTTTATTCTACACTTAGAAATTAGAATAGGATATATATCCTCATGTTATCTTATGAAATCCTCCACTAGTCCCACATGACAAAATTAGGTTAAAAGGTATTGATATTGATGTAATTGGGTTGGATACTTGGATATGAATTTGTCAAGGGCTACCAAATATTGAAGAACTAAAGATTGAAATTTCGCTTAAGCAAAACACGTCTCACTCTAGTAAATCACTAAGGTGGAAATAATAACGAAGACAAAAACTAAGCTTGTACTTCGCCAAACCAAATCACTGGATATCTATAAATCACATTATACACAACTTTTAAGAACAAGAAAGGCTGCCATACCAAAGCCAAAAATTTCAAATCTTGAAGCTTTTTTCCTAATCCTAAATAAATTAAAATCATTTTTATACTTTCTTTAATTTCAAAAAGAAGAAAATACATTGTGTGCATGCTCTTAACATACCTTAGAGCTTTTAACCCTTCTTGAAACTATGAAGTTTAATTCCAATGAATTAATGTACTATTGTTGCAAATTTTGAGGAGTTCTTTAGAGTGCTAGAAATTTTGGTTCAATTATGCGATGTTTATTCATGGGAAGATAACTAAAGAAATATTCCAAAAGCTCTGGGATTAATTACTATGATAGACAGGCAAATAAAATATTTGCAAAGGTTACGTATAGAGTCTATAACTACTATAAAGGTTTTGTGAGTATAGACTATTATAAATGTTTCTTTATGGTGATTTTTCTAATGAGATTGGATCCTAAAATGGTTTTTCCATTTAAGAGGTTATGCATTGATTTTCCACTTTGCTATCAAATCTTGATGTTGCATGTTTATTATTTTATTATTATTGCTTTTGTGATTTAGTAGTATAATTGTGGTTATTATAAATTTCTTGAGATATTTGTGTGGATATCATAATAAACTTGTGCAATAATGTCATTACTTTCGCTTCAAAAGTTGTTGTGGTCCAAATTAATAAGAATTTTCTTTTTTCACGCAGTGCTAGAGCTTTTAGAACACAAATGGGTCTAAGTCGAATTTTTGAATTAGCATTAGAGCTTTTAGAACACATAGATATATATATATATATATATATATATATATATATATTTCGTTTTTAAATACAGAGAAGTCTAGCCTGTGCATTGCCCTACAAACTGCAAAGTAAGGCAAAGAAGAGCGAGGTTGTAGTTTTTAGATATCCTAAACTAGACTTTAAATGATTAATTGAGCTATAGTTAAGGACAGAACTTAGGTATATAGGGAAAAAAGTTGTTTTTATTTTTATTTTTTTTAATTATATCCTAATTTAATGACATACTTATGATATTATCTTAATATAATATTGTAAAATATTATAAAAAAAAAGTTAATTAAGCATTTTAATATATTTAGTATTGTATTTGTAAAGGCAGCATTTTAAAAACTAGGTTTCAATAGATCGAACAACACGCATAGTGAACTAAAGATGGAAAGAAAGCAAAGAAAGACAAACTCTGTTAAAGAAATATTTCCTCGGCGAAATCCGAGGAGAGATGGTCCTTAAATATACTTCTCTTAGACTTGGATATAGTTTTAGTTCTTGTTGCTACAATGTTTTCTCTACAGATTTTCCGATCCCCACTCTCTAGAGGATCTCTTACATTATATAGTCTCTTTTAGATAATCTTGGCCCTCCATTTGTTGATCATATAAGCCACTACTCAAGTGCTTGTCCCATCAAACACTTTCTCAAACCTTCTGTGAGATGCGGCAACCAAGATAGTATTGTTCAAGGGTTTTCTCCATATAAATGCGGTCAAGAGATTTGGTGGGATGCATTAAATGTGGTAGAAGCTACCATCCCTTCAGTCACGTCAGAGCTAACCCCCTCTGTGAAGCTCTTCCTTTACAGTGTGGTCTCCTTCTACAATGTGCCATTGACGTGGCCATGGCCCGCCTCTCCGGCCTTACTATTTGAGTGTATGGACTCATTAGAATTGTATTGGCCTTCTCGGATTTAGGTATGACACGTGGCATGATTTCCTTTTTAAATTTCTGTACCCCATAGTATCTATTTTTTTCTTTTTTTCTTTTTGTGTTTTTGAGAAAAATATATAACAAGTTAATGAGAGATGATGTTTCATTTATTACTTCAATCACTTAGAAAAAAATAATTATAACAAAATGTATTTATTGTATTATGATTTTTTTCGCTTTATTTAAAATCTAATATACATACATATTATTAAGCATTTAGATTATAGAAAAATCTCAGTACATAAAAAATTATAATAAAAAATTGTTTATTCCGATAATATTTAAATATGGAACAAATAAATGATTAATTTTATTGTCATATATAGTTATATATTAATTGATACTCCTTAACAAAAGAAGCAATTATGTTGTCAACAAAATTAATGAAGTTAAGTCAAATTAAAGTATTTTTGTACAAATATATTCGGAGAAAATGTATAATACATGTTTAATATTTTTTTTTTGGACTAATGTTTAATATATTTAATTATAAAAAACATGTATTTTTAGAATATTTTTGTTTCATCAAATATGCGGTAGCTTTTTAAAAACATGCACACGTACGTTTGTTTACTAACTATGTTTTGGAGAAAATGACTAACATTGATCATATCATCTTCTAAATGGTTGATTGGTAACGCACCTTGATTTAGTCATTAATAATGTCTGATCTTCCTTAAAATACTAAGGTCTAATTTGTACTAATGGTGCTATATATATAAATAAATAAATAAAAATGCAGTTGCAGTACTATAATGATTAATTTTAAGGGTGGCAAAATTGGACACGATCCGCGAATCCGATATGATACGATATGAAATTAACAGGTTATGAGTTGAGTCTTAATGGGTTCATGTTATATTCGGGTTGACACGACTAATCTGTTTAATAAATGAGTTGGGTTAGTGTTCAACATATGGAACCCGTTTGATCTGTTTAACCCGTTTAATTAAATGACATTTTACCAATATACCCTTCAAACCCTAAATATATAAACTTATTAGTTATTGTGGTTTATTTTCTTTGACATATTGTGATTGATTATTTGTGATATTGAGACATGGTTTAGTTTTGAATGACTATTTGTGATGCAATTACTCGTTAGTTTTGAATTTTATATTAAGAATATTTTTTTTGCTTGTTTTTTCATAAAATTTTTTCTTTTCATTTTGATAATATCTAATAAACAGATCGACACGACTGACCCGTTTAATAAATGGGTCGTATTAGGGTTGAGGAATCTTGACCCGTTTAATAAACATGTCGGGTTAGTGTTGACCTATATAATTGGATACTCATGAGTTGACACGACATGAACCTGACACGCAAATACGAATTACCATTCCTAATTAATTTCCCAAGAAATGCCCACATTATTTATTTATTTTAAATTGTTTCCCTCAAACTTTTGTTCAGACAAATGATAATGACGGATTAGTAAAGTAGGGGCTTATATTTCCAATCAAATCACTAAGAGAGAACATGAGGACCTAAATACTGGTGGATATTCAACCTTATATTTTTGGTGTTACTGGACCAAACCTTTCAAACTTGGTTGGATACCAGAGGATGTCTAGCGTTACTTGAGTCATTTCCCATTAGATTTAAAAGCAAAAAAGATTTAGGATACAGATCAGTGATACTTGTCAAGAAGAGAATAAGCCTGTGAAATTGTTACGACTGAAACTTAATTAGCTGCACTAGATGATGATGCCACCTGAACGCAGTTGCATCTCCCAATAGTAAAGTTCGTCAGGTAAATAAATTCATACAGTTTTTTAAGTGTCGGTCAAAGACTAGAGTCCTTTGCTCAAGTTTTTTATTTTATTTTATTATTATTACAATTTAATTTAATTACAATTTTTAAGTTCTTATGGATGCAGCTAGAAGAGAAGATTTAATTGTCAGTCTACAAGGATTTTTATGGTTGCAGCGGTAATTATAACTTGAGAATATTTTTTAACATATATCTATTATATAGTACCAGAAGTACTAGGAAAAAAAAAACATGTTTTCCTTGAAGGCCATGAAGAGATTCTTGTACTCCATAATCAAGGTTTCATTGATACCTCTCTCATCTGAAATTTTTATTTTTATGTTTTTGACTTCCATATGAAAAAACCACCAAAAAAAAAAAGAAAAAAAGAAAAAAAAGAAAAAAAAGGAAAGGAAATAAATGGTGAAGTGGTGGAAGTGGTAGGTTATGGTCATAGGAGGTGAGAAATGGGGGAAGAAATAAAGAGTAGAGGCTATGATTTATTCTAGGACTTAAGAATCTTTTGTTCCCAACTTTGTTATAGTGAAGAGGGCCATAAATATATCTTGCAGTAGATTGGTGGAAAGTGTTTTCTTCAGGAAAAAAAAGCATGGACAACTCTTTCTTTTTTTATTTTTTTTTTTTATGAAAAAGCATTGACAACTTGATATATCATAATATTTATATACTTAGTCATGCAACACTAGTGCCTAAGTTTTCTATCTTTATGTGTTTTTTTAAATTTAGAATTCACATTTCTTTTGTGTTTTTATTAAATTCAATTTGTATGAGGATTTGCATTTTCATTTTATAATCCCTCCCATCTTATCGTTTGAGAAGGACAATTTGACCTACTGAAGCATACATCGTGGTGCAGCGGCTTCCTCGACTCGTGCTAGTATATATAAGGGATAAAAAGGATTTAAGTGGATTGTATCATTATATAAAGTGAGAATATTGTGTTATTATCACCTTCCACTAGGTACTTATTTAAGGCAATTCCATATGAATGGTAGGCAAAAAGAGATCTGAGTGCAAATTTGGTCATGAAAAATCGATCCGGGTTGTTACAAACACATATCTAGCAATTTTTTAAGTGATAAATTGATTAATGGGACAAAAGGGATTTATGATTCATATTTCACAACCTTCCTTGCTGATTGCACTAATCAATTAAAATATTAACAAATCAGAAAGGCCATCTTTGGTTGGTTGGGATATTAATAATGCAAATTTGGAATGAAAATATAGCTTGTTGACCTGCAGTGAAAAGAGAAAAATCTCATTTGTACGTCATGTACATCTCCAATAGTCATACAAGAAGGAAAATTTCAACAGAAAAGGAATCAAAAGTAAAACAATATATAACATTTGTGGCTGAGGAACCAATGGTTATAAACTAATTAAGTAAAACAATATATAACATTTGTGGCTGAGGAACCAATGGTAAACTAAGTATCCATTAGAATTGTCTTTACAAATTAAAAACTAATCAAACAAATGTAATTAGCACTCAACAAATCAAAATAAATCTGAAATTTCAGTTAAGTTTCAATTTTCTTGTAACCATTTTCGTAATCAAACATCATCAGTTTGAGGAGGCACTTCTTCAATTGGCAGTGATGAGGAAGTATTAGAGAGATAATCCTTCAACCGTCCCATTTCATGGGCTACATCCAGCATGGTTGGTCTAGTTGAAGGTGTGAACTGTGTGCACATAAGGCCAATCTCAATCATTTCAAGAATCACATCTCTCCATATTTTGGTGTATTCCTTTGGCATGACTGATGGGGTGCACCTATCAAGAGCATGTTCAACTATGGGATCCAGCTTATGGGGGAAGTGACTCTTAATCCATTCATGCAAGCTTGAGCCTTCATCAATAAGAACGTCTGTAGGGTGTCTTCCCGTTACGATTTCCAATAAAAGGACCCCAAAACTATACACATCTCCCTTAGTTGAAGCACTTCTGCCCAATCCATATTCTGCATTTCAATAAATTGAAGAAAGAGAAGAATTAGTATGATAGTAAAAAAAATTATTTATTATATTGTTGATGTGAGACCAATCATAATCGTTGTCATGTCAATTTTTAAATATATATTTTTAAGTAAAACAGTATTAGCATTAGAAGTTTCCTTTAATATATTTTATCCCAGTATATATGAAGCATTATTTTCCTTAGGAGACTTTCGGTGTAATGGAAAACCGGTACCAAGACATGCAATACGTTGTAATTATTGCTAGCATTGTGAACAAATAATCTTGTAATATAGTGATTAGTGAATACCATGCTTAAATCAATAAGGTCCTAACTCATTAAATTATTATTCTTATCATTTTACTAGACTTTACAGAGAACTCTATTGATGATTTTTCTGAGAAGTATGGGGTTATTCAGTGTCTAAGAAGGAAAACCATCTGACTAATTAATTTTGACAAATCATTTGGTGTGCAGAATGTTGAACATAATTTGTTTGCACAAACCAGCTAAGAAGTTTTGAACAGAACGATATAATATAGATTTGTGAGTTGCTCAGCAAATAAGTGATAGTAACCATAATGAAACATAAACACTTTGAAAAAATATAACAACGAAATCACATGAGGAAAATATAACCATATTTAATTCTAGGTTTCTAGCTCAGGCAGAAAAATACGTACCAGGAGCTATGTAGCCAACAGACCCGCACAATAAGCCATCTGTTGAGTTGAAGGATATTGTTTCCTTCACATTAGCACTCTCATCACCCCCTTTAACCAGCCTTGCAATTCCAAAATCAGTTACCAAAGCTGTCAAGTCATCATCAAGAAGAATATTGCTCGGTTTTAGATCACAGTGTACAACTTTAACTGGAGAATAATGGTGCAAGTAGGCCACTCCTTCAGCAACATCACTGCATATGTTCACTAGTTGTATCAAATCCAGACCACGTTTCAATCCATGGCTTGGGTAGAGATGCCTCTCCAAGCTTCCATTAGACATCAGTGGAAGAACAAGAGCCTTAAAGTCTGGCCTACTGCAAATTGTGATGATCCTTATTAAATTCCTGTGCCTTGTCCTCTTTAGGACTTGGCATTCTCTCTTGAAGCTCCATGGAGTTTCTATAGCTGACTTTGTATCCAGAACCTTTACAGCAATTCTTGTATTATCATGAAGAACTCCCTTATAGACGTGACCAAACTGGCCTGAACCAATTAGGCTTGAAGCACTGAACCCACCGGTGGCTTCAATGAGTTGACCATATGAGATTCTAGGGTGCTTGAGCTCTTTCCTTTCTTGTTCTTCCTCCTCCAAGTCCCCTCCATTAAAAATTTCCAATTGTGATTGGATTCTTGACCTTTGTACAAGACGGTACCCAAGTATGCATACAATGGGAATGGCAAGTAATGAGAAGAGAATTGACAAAATAAGCATAAGACGAGAATGTCTATTTGAGCACTCTGGCATGCCTTCAATTGAGCCACAAAGGCCATCATTTCCAAGGAAAGAGTCTATGGTGAGCAATGAAAACGCTCCCTCGTTAGATACATTTCCAGAGAATTTGTTGAAAGAGAAGTTCACGTGCTTGAGAGTAGAGGACATCTGCAAAGATTGTGGTATTGCACCGATCAATTGGTTCAAAGACACATCAAGTGCTTTTAGATAAGGCAATTGCCCTAATGAAAATGGAAGGGGGCCTTCTAAAAAATTACGCGAAAGGTTGAGACTCTCTAGTGCAATGCAACTTTTGAGTTGTGTTGGGATTGTGCCAGAGAGATTGTTATAGGATAAATCTATAGCTAGCACCATGTCCATTTTACTGAGCTCTAATGGCAAAGGCCCATATAAGTGATTGCTAGACAAGTTCAAGTATAACTTCAAGCTTCTTAACCCTGCAACTTCACTAGGAATCACCCCAGAAATCTTATTGTGAGAGAGGTCTAGAATTTCTAAATTGACACATTGGCCTAAACTTGGTGGTATTGATCCTGAGAGCTGGTTTTGATAAAGCATGAGTCTTCTTAACTGGGGAAGGTTTGCAAAGCTATTCGGAATTGAACCCAATAGCTTGTTTCTTGATAAATCTAGAAGACCTAGATGGGGAATGTTGCCAAGGGTTGGCGGAATCTCACCAGAGAGTGAATTATTTGACAAGTAAACCCTCTCTAGCTTTCCCATTCGACATAGTTCAGGTGGGATTGAACCATTCAATAAGTTACTAGACAAGTTTAAGAGGGTAAGATTCACAAGGTTTGAAATGTGAGGAGGAATAAAGCCATAAATAAGATTCTCATCAAGATGAAGTTGCAAAAGATTGGTAGAAAGATCACCAATAATGGGAGGAATTTTCCCACCAAGGTTATTTCCCGCCAATTCGAGTTCTAGAAGGTCAGAACAATTTCCTAAGGAAGCAAAGAAAGGTTCAAGGTTGTTGTTACCATTATGGCTAACAAAGCTATTATAGGACAAATAGAGTATTTGTAAGCTTGGTATTTGAAGTACAATCTCTGATGGTAACTCCCCAGTTAACATATTAGACTCCAAGTCCAGCCATTGAAGTTGTGTGGAATTTGAGAGGGCTCGTGGTACATGTCCCACAAGCCTATTCGACCAAAGCAAAAGAAACCGCAACTCTTTAAGCCCACATTCATTCTTTAAGGGGATTTCTCCACTTAAAGAATTGTTAGAAAGGTCAATATACTTCAAGGATAAAGATCCATTACAGAAAAGAGATTCCGGGATTTCACCTTGAAGCTTGTTACTTCCCAAATCAAGATATATCATATTTTGAAGAAATCCCAAGTGGTATGGAATTTTCCCCTCAAGAAAGTTCCCTGACAAGCTGAGTTGTCTGAGCCGAGAGAGAGAGCCCAACTCTTTAGGAATAGGACCTTTAAAGAAATTCCTTGATAAATCAAGAATAGTCAAGGAAGAAAGATTGGCTAGCGATGGAGAAATAATGCCACTAAGCCATGTTGCATTGAGAATAAGCTCTGTGACACTGTCGCTTTCATTGTTGCACCTCACTCTTGCCCAGTTGCAAACATGAACACCCGAAGAGTTCCAATTCTGAAGGACATGTCCAGGGTCTGAAACAATCCCTGACATGAAAGAAAGCAATGCTGCTTTGTCATTCATAAGCTGAGAATTTTGTGCACCAAAGACACCATACAAAACAATGACCAAACATAGGATATTGTACATGGAAAATTTACAAAATCCCATTGTAGTATTGTAGAGGGAGAGAGTGGATGACACACAAGAAATGCAAAAACATGTACGTGGGCTTAATAAGAAGATACAAACTAAGCCTTTGAGAGAGATGGATGTGTTCAATGCAAAGAAGGAATTGTACTATGTAATGCTACAAAAAATTTGAATTCTTTTATTTTGTGCCTAACTACCGTTGAAGGAAGGAACGTACGTTTGGCGCCTGTGAAAATTGACTTTGAAAGTCACCAATAGGTGTGGAACACGTGTGGTACAGTGACATGACACGTAAGCAACGTTAAGATTTGGCGAGCAATGGTGGTGTACATGTCAGCACACCTATACCGACCTAATTAAATATCAGACTTATAAAATAGTTTACTATTTGGTTGTGTTTTGTTGAAACATGTGTGGTTTGGTTTTTTTCCTAGTGAGATCGAGTTTGGGCTATATTTAGTGGATGGTGTGCTGTTAAGGAAGATAATGTAGCATAATAGGCACGCTTAGGGGACGGTGATGTGGCAACTGGGAGGGTATTGGTTTTGGCAAACTTGTCGGCTGAGATAGTGATGTGTTTTTTTAGCACTATGTTGATATCAATGTCAGTTCAGAAGTTGATACATAACCTCATTTGGGTATCATGCATTGCACTCACTCTCACTCTCACAAATATATATAGATATATAGCATACCATGCAACTAATCTAATGAAAGAGATTGATGTCGTAGTAAATTTAGCAGTAGAAAACTAACTGTTAAGAGAGAAGACAAAATTAAGAAAAACTAAACATTAAGAAAAAGTTCCTATGAATTGAATGTTAATATTGTATGTAATTACATTGTTGCATGCTAGCTAGTTGATATCAAGAATTTCCATGATCCCTATGAAAAAGGGCAAGAGGATCGAGACTGGGTGGGAATCAATGTGTTGCGTTCGATATCACAACAAAGAACCACACTTTGATCAATGTTTTGATTATCCCAAAGTATTAAAATCGATCATGAATGTTTGCATCACTCTTTGATCAATGTTTGCAACACTCTTATTTGCATTAATCAACAAGAAATTTTCCATTACTTCTTAAGGATACTTGTTATATCATACGCTTCTTGCATTATTTCTTCTTTTCACGTATTGTTGGAAAATTTAGACCATTTTTGTTAAAGTTTAACCAATTTTATAGCAATGAATTTTGTTAAGTTCTAAAGATTTAAGATTAAATGTCTAGATTCCTATTTTATTTATATTGGCAAACTGAGAACAAAAACATGTTTATATTAGGTGTTAAACATTGCTCAATGTGGTACAAATCAAGTTTTAAGAACATTCAAGGTGTAGAAAGAAGAGTTCAAGTTCAGTGAAACTCGAC
The DNA here is from genome assembly GCA_023736055.1 of Quercus glauca. Taxonomy (NCBI): domain Eukaryota; kingdom Viridiplantae; phylum Streptophyta; class Magnoliopsida; order Fagales; family Fagaceae; genus Quercus; species Quercus glauca. The sequence goes on along the minus strand of CM043316.1, from coordinate 10,543,620 downwards.
CAATCGAGAATTAGATTTGATTGATCAAAAATCGCAGTAATTTAGTTTCTGCAGAATTTAAATTAGACCAAAGCCCACGAAAATGTTTAGGGTTTTAGTCCAACACTTTTAAGTATAAAAGAAAAACTCTAACTACGTAATTTTGAAGACTCTTGGAAGACTTGTGTATTAATCCTGTGAGATTTGAGAGATTCTATAACCTTCTAACTCTACAAGTGTCTACCAAAATAAGATTTACAATCAAGTGCTAGTGGAATCTAGTTGCTGCTACAAGATCAACAACTGATGATCTGAAACATTTGAATGGGATCTCAAACTCATAAGCGTGGGAGCTTGTATGTTGCAAATCCAAAAGAAAAAGTCCGTAGAGTTGGAGCTTGCATGTGGTCGTGTCAGTAAGTTCTATTAGTGGTAGCAATAGATTTAAGGTTAAATCTTTTGTAAACTTAAATCCTTTCTAGTGGATTTATTTACCTTGAGGATAGTTAAGTCAAATCCTTCCTAGGTTTTTACCTTGAGACGGTTCATTTCATTGGTTTTCTTGAGTGATTATATTTGTGTGTTATTTTCTTTTTCGCTGTGCATGATATGATTTATTGTTGTTTAACCTAGATCTCCTAATTAATCTAAGTACATACTTGGCTAAAATATTATGTTAAACTATCTGTTTTAAGGGGTCTAAACAAACAAACAAATTTATTAAACAACTTTTTTATTGTTCATTTAGTTTTGGTTAAACACATTGAAGCTTCTCACAGCAACATATCTTTGTTGGATATAGCAATTTCAATATGATCACCAAGCTTCATATATATCTTATTTGGTTTAATGGTGAATGAGAACTCATTCACAAATAGTGGCGGAGCCAGAATTTTAGCTCAAGAGGGCAAAATTAATTTGAAATTATTAATAAATATTTATAACAAAATAAATATACAATTGTAAATAAGTAAAAATTTACTAACTCAACTATTGTGAAAATTATTGTATTTCTTACATTTAAATAAATTAAACAAAAAATAAAAGGCAAAAGTGTTATGAGTTTGTGACAGTATATTAGTGAAAAGGTGGGAGAAGTCAAAGCTAAAAGTTTTTGTTGACTTATTAACTTTGCTGTGTCCAAATCAAAAATAAAAAGACTTTGACATGTCAGGGTAGCTCCTTGCTCTCTTTGTTACAGTGTCATATTCTTTTGCTTTTTTAAGGAAGATTGTGTCAGTTTTTGGTTCCTTTTACTGAGTGTTGTTTTGTTTTTTTCCTACATTAATGAATCAGGGGGCAAGCTTTTCTCATATGCATATAGCTAAGAAAGTTTCAGAGGAGTTGCGGGGGGGGGGGGGGGGGGGGGGGTAGAAGTTGTCCCCTCTTGACCCGCTAGCTCTGCCCCTGGTCACAAAGCCTTAGGCATACAAAAACACATCTTTCCAAAATTTGCCATCCTACATGCTATAGACCCATGGCCAGTTGGATGGTAGAGCAAGGGATGCGGTCGTCTAAGGCCCCAAGTAAAAAAAAAAGAAAGCCTCTCAAATTTTAACCAATAGGGTTATTTATAATCAATAAATAAAATAATATTTTTTTACCAAATGAAAAACAAATAAAAAATAGAGAAAAATGCAACATCCACTATATTTTTCACAACTCTTTTACAACTAATACTAAGTAGCAGGTTGTTACGACCAGTTATTAATGACAAAAAAATAATTATAGTGATATTTTCAAATAGAAAACAAAAAGTAACTTTAAACCTAGGATTTGTTGTAAAAAATATTGTAAATGTTGCACTTCTAAAAAACTAAAGAATAATAATAAGAGTTTAGTTAGTAAACTTTTAGTAATTCTCATCTAAATCTATCACTACACTACTCTTTTACTTACCACTATCAATTTGCCACATCAACAAGTATGAAAAATTTTGTCAAATTTTTTCTAGCTATAAAATTTCTAAAAAAAGAAAATATTCAACGTAGTTCATGTTAATTAGTAGTAATTGTACATTTAAAACAAGATAATCAATTTTTGCCTTATGCTCCAAAATGCATCAAGCCGCACTTGTATCGACCTAAAAAATATCCCACAATTTTGGTGGTGAGCAGGTCTTCATTCTTCACTAAACCAGCTCCATTAGCACATGGATGAAGCCCCTCATTCTGACATTTTTAGTATCAACTAATTCATTCAAGCGAATAAACTCTATTATTTGGAGAAGAGTAGAGATAATTTAATTAATATTTGTTTAATATTTGGTTGTTTAGTCAAATGACAAGTTTTTATGGGTCCAATCAAGTTGTAAAAATTTAGCACCTCTTACTAAAAAAAAATAATAATAATAATGGTGTAAACAAATTAGAGATTCCAAAATTACATTTTAAGAGAAGTCCATATTTTCATTTTATTTTATATTTTTAAATTGTAATAAATGGTGATGAAATCTTTAAAAATATGAAGGCCAAAAAGTCCTAGGACCGAACTCTGCAGCTGACACGCTAACAATCATATTAGTCGCTTGCCTGTTTGAAGCTTTGCCTGAAACCATGGGTGGAAGTCTTTTGAGAAATCACTGTGTATATGGCAATGCCTAAACTTTTTCTAATTTTTTACCATTGCACAGTGCACTTGACATGGGCTTATTGGTCCCTTTTGTATTCCTAGCCCATCAGACAGTCATTGAATGAGCCCATTATCAGTGCAAAATGATCACCTTACCCTCCAATCCAGTTCTCCTGATTATCCAATGTGTTGGACTTGGATCCTTCCTCCTGTGTGTATGGGTTTGGTCAATATAGCAGATCTAATGCATATACTTTTTATCTATCTTTTGGGCTTAGTCTTGTGGTGCAATGGTCTGGTGGGCTGTGCTCGAAGAAATGTAAAATAGTAATGTATAATACATTATAACTTAATATGTGCCATAAACCAAAGTATATTTAATTTAAATTAAAAGGAAAATATTTTATAAATAAAAGAGTATTTAATTAAAATTAAAAGGAATATAAAAACGAAAGCAATGAAAAGTAAAGTAAAAAAAAATCAAAACAAAGCAAATGTAAAGTTCTTAGGAAAGAGTTAAAAATAAGGGGTCAACTAGGAGCATATAGCATTGTACAGTCAGTCATAACAACCCTTGTTTCAGGCCCTTCAAAAAATTGTTATTTTGTATAGTTGTAGTTTTGAAAGTAAAATCATAGCAACCCAACTACCCTTCTAAGCATTCAAACATTGAGCTAAATTAGATACCATAAAGCTTTGATTCACTCTTTCAATGAATAAGTTGATTTATCACTCAAGAATCATATACAATCAAGTTAATACAATAGAAAACATTGAAGAGTAGAAATACAAAATTGCACATATACAAAGCTACACACCATGTTAGAGATAGAAGCAAATCTAGACACCAAGTAAAAAAAAAAAAAAAAAAGGATCTGTACAACAGAAACACAACTCTAAATTGCGAGATACACTTTCAAAACTACAATTATACAAAATATCAATTCTTTGAAGGGCCTGAAATAAGACAACACTGAACACCACAAAAGAATCACCACTTTTTCACTTGAAATTGGAATTTGTTCCACTCTTAAGACAAGATCAAAGATTCCCCATAGATAGTAAATCCTAGTCAACAGAGTTGCAGAATTTACCATTAAACTAAACTTTATTCTTGATGTCCCACCTAATCAATTTCACAATGTCTTCCTTTGAGTTGACCTTGCTTTGGTGAATGGTATCATTTTCTCTGCTTCCAAATATGGTTGATAGTAGCCCATGGGGCAAATATGCAAATAACAGTCCTTTAATTTTCACATAACAGTATTAACCTAAAATTAACTATTATTATGTGTGTATGACTGTATGTACCGTTCCTTAGCTTAGATGTAGTACATAACCTCCCGTAATGTGTATATATTATATATATATATATATATACACACACAAATAAAAATCTATTGTTTTGTGCATAAATATGATGATTTATATTCTCTTGAAAACTAAATCTAGCATCATACATAAATACACATATAAATATAACGTTTTGTGCATAAATTTATGTTGGCTTCATTTTAGAGGAATATGGTAATTTTTATTAGCCTTGAGGGTCTTTTAGTCATTTGGCGTAATGTTGGGTTGATTCTATAATTTCTGTCAGAATGTAAGGGTTTGAGCATGATTTTGAAAACTTGGAGTGCCTTTTGGACATTTTGAATAAGTTTGGGAAGCAATTGTGAAATTATTAGAAGTTTGAAGATATCTGTGCAATTCTTATGAAGTGATGGAGCTTAAGTGTAATTAAAAAAAAATACACGAGCCAAAGTGTAAATATATGGAGTGTGGGGGAGGGGTTTACCGTTTACATAATTTTTATGAAATTTTTGGGGGTGGGGGGGGGGGGGGGGTGGGGGGGGGGGGGTGGGGAGGAGGAGGGGATGGGCCAATTTAATTTCAGTCGTGATTTTATGGACAATTGATTTTGGGAATAGTGAGGATTTATGTGAATATATATATATATATATAGAGAGAGAGAGAGAGAGAGAGTGACACCTAGTGTAACTCTAAATAATGTTACACTACTCAATATTTTTTAATTGGATGGAATTGTGACAAATTTATCGTTGAATTACATTATCTTCCTATATTCTCCATACTTGCAAACTTTTAAGGTGATCAAAGATTAATAGTCATCAATCAATTTTTTAAATTCAAACTTATGTCGTTTAAAATAATGTATAAAAAATAAGTTTATGAATCGAATGGTAAATAAGAAGAGAGAGGAGAAGCCAATCAAGTGACTCAATCTTACTTTCTTTTTATGCAGATATGGATATATTTTCATTTTATGTTTTGAATTTTTGTGTTTATTGAAATAAACAAAATCATGGTAGTGATTCTAGTGATTTGGTGAAGGTGGAACGGAGGATTATTTCCCCAATTGATTGGCGTTGAGCATCTTTGACGTTGATCATACCCAAAGGTCCCAAATTTGGCCGCCAATCACTACTATGATTTTATTGGGTAATATCCTTTTTTTTTTTAGAATGATATTGGGTAATATCCTTGATAGTTGATAGTATTGGGTCATAATATATCAAGGTCCCAAACTATTGAAAAAATATTTCCACTGAGATGCTTGATAGTATTGGATAATGTCCTGCAACTGTTTGATTCTAAAAATAAATAAAAAATCTTGCCATTGTCCTTAGTTTTGTACAAATTTATATTCTACATGGGAGCTCACCATGCAATTCAAAGATACAAACTCGGGAGAGGAGAGAGAATGTGAGCACATTTTAGGAGTAGTAGAGACAAATATGGAAATTCATAAATAAAGGATAATAAATGGGATGGTAATCAAAATTAATGAGTTTAATTTTTTGACTGTTAGATTTACTTAAATCTAATGGTGTAGAAAATGTGTAACTCTAAGTAATGTTACACCAGAATTTTAACATGTGACTAATTATGTTTACTTAAAAAAATTAACAAATTATTGGGTCATACTAACGAGTGCCCTTAGGGCACTCATTAATAATCAATTTTAAGAAAGTTTTGATATCACTTTTATGGGAAATAGAAAAGCTATCAAAATATTAATTACTTTTTTTTCATTTCCCATAAAAACTTTCTTTAAAAGGATTATTAATCAGTGCCCTAAGGGCACTTGTTAGCATTTTCCATTTTTTTAATAATTTGATTAATTATTTATATTTTTATAATAAAAATTGTGTTTAATTTTAAAATACATTTGTGCGTTTGCTTGGGTTACATGCTAATTTCCTTAATTGGCTAACAGGGGGAAAGAAAATAATCAAATCAGGGCCAAACCTAGTAGACCGTAGTGACAACCTTCCACTTTTTTAAATTTTATTTTTATTTTTAAATTTATTATCTATTTCCTTGACTTTTAAATATCTTTTTTTTTTTTAGCACTTTCAATGTATTTGCTTATGATGTATGAAAAGCTACTCAGTGAGCTTTCTTTAAACCTTAAAATTTATGAAATCACATTTCAGAAGTCATACATAATATTAAAAACAATACAACCTCATGAATAATACCAAAAGTTTAACTATACATCACTTAATCCAAATTCATGTCTAACATCACTATCTCACTATGTTATTGTTATTAAGGTTACCATAATAATTTAAAATGAATTTCCTTCTCTTTATCCAATTCATCAAATAAGGTATCCTGGTCAAGAGGCATCTCAACTCCATTTCCTCCGGATTTCTCAATTATGACATTTTTTAAGCCGTGCAACCAGCATTGGATCCCAGTAGAGCAGCAACAATTTGAATCTTCTCTATGCAATAATCTACCACAGAAGAACTTTAATTCCAGTAGAGAGTAGTTAATATAAATTTTAAAGACTTTTTTGCATATATATATATATATATATATTAAAAACCAAAACTCAGAGAAAATTTAATTCGATTTCTATAGGATTTTTAAATTTGAGCTATGTGTCATGTAAAAATCGAAAAGTCTAAATTAAGTGAGATTCTAAATCAGATTTCAATTAGAGTCCAAATTTGTGCCATGTGTACCTCTAATTTTTTTAAATTTTGAGACAAGTGAATTATTGGATACAAAAACCAAAAAGTTTAAATCTAATTAAATTCTAAATCATATATAAATAATGAGAAACCATTAAATATTTTAGAAATGCATGGTTTAAAAAATGTGTAAGCTAATGCCATTTATAATTTGAACATTTTTTCAAAAAAATGTATAAATTGAATTATATAATTGTGATTATTTTTAATTATATCCGTGCATATGTACGAGGTTACACACTAGTATATATATAGACACACATATATAAAGTATAAGTGACTAAGCCTTAAAGTAGTTAATACTTAATAGTAAAAAAAAATCAGAATTTGCGCAAAAAGTTCAAACACATCCCCATTTATATCCCAAACGTAACCAAAGATGGTGTACCATTTGGAATGCAAAGCTAAGACGTTAGCAAACGATATAAGTAACCATCATCAAAGTAGAATTCAGCATATGGACTGTGAACCATTTCAGGTGCATCTAAGCTATTTAAATCTAATTAATTTCAGATAAGTAATTAGAAAAACAATGTGAACAAACTGTTCTTTGAAGCACAACTCGATAAACCTCAACCATGTCTATGGATAAAATTAAAAAAAAAAAAAAAAAAAAAGGATTTATTTTGAGAGGGGAAGGGAAGAGAAATAAAAACAAAAAATAAAGAAGAAAAAAGAAGTACATATACCTTTGCGAAGTTTTGATTGGAATCAAAATCTGAGGTGACTACCAAAGTCTTAGGATGACAAGTTAAAAGCAAACCATTGACAAAATCTGAATAACTTGTGGATGGTGACGATACACGTAGCTTCAGAAGCTCAAGGTCATAGGGTGTAGTTGGAATGAATTCTTCCAAGTTGCATGTAGCCTTCATTACCAAGACAAGATGCAAAAACATTTAGATTTGTAAGCCACCAAAATAACAAAAGGAAATTAAACTCTAGCTTATCTAGACGTACCTGCCCATTCAGAGTTAGGGTCTTGATCTGGATTGGTTTTTCAAGGAATTCCCTCAATTCAAGGAACCAATCAGTGTTGAGCCCACCGTGAAGATAAAATTTAGCTGTTGTTTGAAGTGGAGCACTCTTAAAAGACAATTTAGGAAAAGATTTCTTAATACCAATACCAACTATGAAATCCTGTAAATTAGGGGTATCAATCTCTGCCTCCCGTAGCTTATGACAATAAATCAATGTTAAACTCTTGAGCGAATGGCTTGAAATATGAACATCTTCCAACATATCACAAGACTGTAGAGTCAAAGAGTGAAGATGGGGCATTTTTGTATTGAGATCATAAAGCCATTGATCAGTGATACTTGCACTGACTAAGTATAACTCTCTAAGATTTTGACAAGCATTCACCTTGATCTCACCCAACCGCCCAGTAGGATGCTCATAATGAAGATACCTAAAGCTTGATCCTTCAACGTAAACCGACTTAAGTCCAACTCCCGGGAAAATGCAAAAATATTTCAGGGGTTTAAGGGCTTGAAATTTTTTCAACCCCAAACAATAAATAAGAGTGAGATTCTCAATTGAAGGGCAGCGAGAAATCAGATTATGAAGCATCTCTTCGACTACATAAACACGTCGCAAAGACAGTTCTTTCAAAGAGTAGAAATTTATAGTATTCTTCAAATTAACCGGATGTTCCAAATTACAACCTGATAATTTCAATACTGTTATTGTGTTGGCAGAAAAGTCTATTTGTGGCAAAATATACCTCTTTTCGTTTTTCATTCTGACACTGACTTCAAGCACTTTGACACAATTCTCTACCGCCAATTCTATCCATTTGTCCACAAGAGCCTTTTCTATATTAGTAAAGCTCACCTCAAGCTTGAAAGTGTCTATGCAAATCTTTTGCTCACAAAATTTTAGTAAGGATTTATTCACAAAATGCGTGACATCTTCTCTGGTGGAAAATTCTGGATATTTTGGCCTAAATGGCATATAATCTGTCCTCCAAGTGTGATATGGTTGGTGCATCTCATTTTTTTCTAAGCGTTGAAAGTAGTTCTCGTTAAAATCTAGAACAGGATATGAAATCGTAAAACTTTTCCATCTCTTGGAAAGTAGACTGGTTTTTGCAACAGCTTTTGTGGAAAGGAAAGACAAAATATGATGAATGATGACTTCGGGCAATTCTGAGATTCGATCCATGGCACCAACTCCATCATTCATGTTATTGCTCAAATTTCTTCTTTTATGCTCCATTATAATTGATGGCTGCTCCTGCTTTGCCAAATATTAGTCATAAAAATAATTCCAAATTCTCGAGATGCAAATGCGTACCATATTTATGATACAAATTTACAAATTTATGATACCATTAAACGTGTTCATGTATGTATGAAGAACAAAAGTAATAGAAAAATTGATAGACATCGCTCACTCATAAAAAAAATTATAAAAAAAAAAATCCTTATTTTTTTCTTGAGAAAAAAAAAAAAATCACCTATGAAATCTAGCTGTTCTAGCATGTTTCATGTCATCCATTGTACCAATTAATATGCAATTCAAAATGCATAGAAAGATCGCTGTTGTGAATATTAACCTGTATGGCTGTATCTTTTTAAGATTTCTATACTATCTGTTTGATTGTCTTTATTTTTAATTAGAATAAAGAAAGACAATATCACATATAAGTATATAACAATCGACAAAAAGGTAATAAGCTTAAAACAACTATAAACTCTAGCTCCTATAAATAAATAAATAAATAAAAACTATAACCTCTAGGGCTTTTAAAAAATGTTGGCTTGAAATTGGGTTTCAATTAATCTAGTCATGTGTCAGTGTGTGAATTAAGAAAACCAATCAAAAAGTTTAATCAATCCTCCAAAAACCTCCAAAATATTATCACCCAAAGCTTACCTGAGATCTTCACGTCACAGCTACAAAAATAAAAAATCCTTCTTTATTTCTTTTTCACAAGCGCAGTTATCTCTCTCCTTGGCTTGGCTGTGTTTCGGCTCTCTTTGCAAAACTACACCAAACTGTGTTATATATATTATATATAATAACCTTTGCCGCCTCAGTATCTCCTAATTCAATTGTAATAAGAAATCCTGACGCGGTGACTATCTATTTCTTGAACCTCACGTTGTCAAAATTCTTATGGAAATAGGATAGGATTTTGCTAATTTATATGTTGATTTAGGAGACTTTCCAAAGTTAACGTGGTTTAAACTTTAAAATACCACAATCCTTCAAACATATATATATATCTGACTAAATATATGTGGACTGGACTTTGTGCACCCCATGAAAAAAACCCCATATGCCTTCAACCAACGTTTAGTTGCTGGTCATTCTCTTTAAAAAAAAAAAACATTTCGATGCTATAATCTATATAGCTATATATAATAATAATAATAATAATAATAATAATTGTGGAGATTGGGTTTGAGCACTGCTATTCCTTTGGATGAGTGGACTCATGCCCAACTAGCCCGATACAATGAATTTGTAAAGAACGGGTTAAAGGGCCAGGTTTTAGTGAATGGATAGCGGTTAGTATGGCGTTCATGGCAACCAAACTGAGATGAACCGAGTTTAATGAAAAATGTTTATTCTTGGCTCAATTTGGTGAGCTTCCTTCCAGGGAGGACCAGTTAGCCTTCTTTCTTTTCCCCCTCCGGAAAGATCCCTTTTTCAGAAGAGTTTCTTGCATTATATATCTCTTTTCAGTTGATCCTTGCCCTACATTTGTCGACCAGACAGGTCACTACTCGAGTGCTTGTTCCATCAGCCGTTTTTCCATCCTTCTGTGAGTTGCATCTGCCAAGGCTGCAGTGTTCAGGGGTCATTTCCTCATTAATGCGGCCAGAACACCAACGGTGGGCATTTAATGTGGAGGTGACAATTTGTCTTGGATTTGCTCCTCCACCGTCTTCCCATGATCGGCACATTATACTTGTTCTTTCTCTTGGGGTGCTCTGGGAGGCTGCCTTTGATGGGGCGTTGACTCTCCCTCCTCTGGTCAGGGTTGGCTGAGTACATAGTTGTCCTCGGCGGTCCTCCTGGGTGATCCGGACTTTTTCACGTTGTCCTCGGAAGTTTCTTCCTCCTCGGCATGGGCCTTGGGTTTGGTACGAAGTGGGCCGAGGTTGCCTAATTCCTTGGCCCCACAATAGCCCCTCAAAATCCTGCTGTCAAGCTCCTCGGGCGGAGATGAGGATTTTGATGTCCTCAGGCCTTTGCCATGGCTTATCAAGTCTTATCCTCCATTAGTGCCAGAGTCTTTTCACATGTCCAAGGCATGTTCCTGACGTTTCGGTGTACAAGGCACGCTCTCATTAATGTCCTCGTGAAGTGGCGCAGATCCAACAGTTAGGAATTTCTTTGGAAATTAGGCGGGATTTGCTTTGCCATATCTCTCTCTACGAATTTCGTGCGGATTAATTTTTACTAGATTTTACCTTCTATATAAGACCCTCTAGGGGAATTGTTTTTTCTCATTTACAAACCCCCACGTTCAGTAGAAACTTCAAGCTCTCAGCACTTTAAGTATTTCCAAGGACTTTGCCAAGGTCGTGATCAAGGCTTAAGAAATGAGATGGCCCCGGATAAGGGCGAGGCAGTTGAGGCAAAGGAAGCAAAGGACAAAAATGTTCCTTCCCTTCAACTAAGTAAGAAAGAAGGCCTTCCTCCTTCAGCCAAGAATCAAAACAAGCACGGGTCGCATTAGACTTTCGGCGTGATAAAGTTTGGGTCTCGCGTTGATGGTGGGACCCCGATGGAGGTTTGCAAGATTGCTGAACGGTTGATGCCCAAGTGTTGCCCTCTTCCAATGCTTAATTGTCATGAAACTGGGAGAGAATCAAGGGAACATCCTAGGATGGGGCTGTCAAACACTTCCCCCTCTTCTTCTTTCTCATCGCCGGTGCCATCCCCACGGGCTCGATTGCTGCTGGGACGAGACTGCGAATCTACCATTCCCATGGGCTTTCTCTTTTTAGAGTTAGCCTTAAAACAAGCCTGCCTCAGCTTCTCCTATTGTAGTTAGCTTTAAAACAAGCCTGCCATAGCCTCTCCTATTGTAGTTAGCTTTAAAACAAGTCTGCCTCAGCCATTTGATGTACGATGTATCTTTCTTTTATTCAATAAAAAAGTGTTGTTCCTCTTACTTTACGAATCTTTTATTTTCTCTGCAATAATTATTTAATGTGTGTGTTATTTTTTGCCTCCAATGGGACTTAGAATTGATGCCGTTAGTAGTAACGAAGAATTGTCACCCTAATTTCGACAAAGCCGAGGATAGCCCTTGGTCGCTATCTTTAACTAAGTTAATAATATAGGAATAACCAGGAAGATAATCGAGTGCTTTGTCCCATGGACTATGCGACTAGCCGAGCACATTGGATTTAAACAAGCGATCCGAGGGGGGACCACCGTGTACCAAGGCTCCGTTCGGCGTTCATAGTGACGCCGTGGCGTCGTTTTTCCCCAAGTGTCTGATCCGAGGATCGTTTTCCCAAAGGTTTGAGTCCGAAGACCATGCAATACCTGGGCCTGTCTACGACTTAGTTTTCTCTTCTGAGGTACCTAGTTTTCCCACAGGTTTGAGTTTGAAGACCATGCAATACCTTGGTTCTGTCTAGAACTTAGTTTTCTTCTGAAGTACCTAGTTTCCCCACAGATTTGAGTCCGAGGACCATGCAATACCTGAGTCCTGTCTAGGACTTAGTTTTCTATTCTAAGATACCTAGTTTTCCTACAAGTTTGAGTCCGAGGACCATGCAATACCTTGGTTCTATCTAGGACTTAGTTTTCTTCTGAAGTACCTAGTTTCCTCACAGGTTTGAGTCCGAGGACCATGCAATACCTTGGTTCTGTCTAGAACTTAGTTTTCTTCTGAAGTACCTAGTTTCCCCACAAGTTTGAGTCCAAGAACCATACAATACCTTGGTTCTGTCTAGGACTTAGTTCTTTCTTCTTGTGAGGACCAGCCCCTTAACGAAGGTACGGAGCATATGGTTGATGCCCGGAGCCCCTGGAGTTGTGTTCCACGTAGCAATCCACCCCACATGATCAGTGCTTCAACGTGTTGACTTGAGCGAGCACTGAGTTATGACAAAGATTGTGCATGTTCTTAGAAACAACAGTGGCACCTTCGTGCAGCATGCACTACCGTCAAAGTGGCCCTCTCCAGGGACCCTTGCTGATGGGAGTTTGGGCCCACCTTAACTAACCGCTGCACTCGCTATCACACAGGCCCGTTTCCCACAAACGACGCCAATTATAGGAACTGGATTTGAGCACTACTATTCTTTTAGATGAGTGGACTCATGCCCAGCTAACCCGATACAATGAATTTGTAGAGAGCGGGTTAAAGGGTCGGGTTTTAGTGAATGGACAGTGGTTAGCATGGTGTTCATGACAATCAAACTGAGATGGACCGAGTTTAATGAAGAAGGTTTATTCTTGGCTCAATTTGGTGAGCTCCCCTTTAGGGAGGACCAGTTAGCCTTCTTTCTTTTCCCCCTCCGGAAAGATCCCTTTTTCAGAAGAGTTTCTTTCATTATATATCTCTTTTCAGTTGATCCTTGCCCTACATTTGTCGACCAAGCAGGTCACTACTCGAGTGCTTGTCCCATCAGCCGTTTTTCCATCCTTCTATGAGTTGCAGCTACCAAGGCTACAGTGTTCAGAGGTCATTTCCTCATTAATGAGGCCAGAGCGCCAACAGTGGGCATTTAATATGGAGGTGGTAGTTTGTCTTGGATTTGCTCCTCCACCGTCCTCCCATGATCCGCACATTATACTTGTTCTTTCTCTTGGGGTGCTCTGGGAGGCTGCCTTTGATGGGGCGTTGACTCTCCCTCCTCTGGTCAGGTTCGGCCGAGGACATAGTTGTCCTCAGCGGTCCTCCTGGGTGATCCGAACTTTTTCACGTTGTCCTCAAAAGTTTCTTCCTCCTCGGCATGGGTCTTGGGCTTGGTACGAAGTGGGCCGGGGTTGCCTAATTCCTTGGCCCCACAATAATAATAATAATAATAATAATAATAATAATAATAATAATAAGTGAAATGGAGAGAAACTCAAATTAGAATTCCAAATTAAAATTTCAATTTTGCGTCCTAAATTATTTATTCTTAAAGAGTTTTATTTCTCAATTTTAGAATCAAATATGAGGATCACATCTTAAATATTCATTCAACTGAGTTATTAAGTAAAAATCCAAAGAGTCTAGAATAAATTAATCATTAAAAAAAAGTGTTTTACAATAATTAAAAAAAAAAGACAATTTACATTTTATAACTAATAATATCCTTACAAAATTTTTTAAAGAGTTAACAAAATATAAAAATGACTATCAATAATATTTAAATTATATATATATATATATATGAATTATATTATACATCTAATTGTATATCTTTAAATGTATCCATGCATATTGCTTTAAAAAAAAATATATTCATATATATACATAGGTTACAAGCTAGTTATTTATTATTATTATAAACGAAAATATCTAAACTTCTTCAAGTATCTTATTATACTCTTGAGTATATATAGTCTCCTTGTAAAATTATGTATCATTTACATAATTTTACTCATAGTACTTGTTATAGGTTCCTAATGTTTTATGTTGACTTTGGCTTTAAAGGTTGCTTGTAGCTGAAACTTTACTCTCTTTTTCAGTCCTAGTCCTCGGAATGAGGGATTATAGGTTCTAATTGTCTTATGGGGACTTTGACTTTAAAGGAGGCATTTTTGGAAAACATTAGTTTTTTTTTTTTTTTTTAGTGAGAAGGAGTTTTAACCTATGGTGTCTGTTTCTAATGATAATTTTTTTATCCTTAGACGAAAACACAAATCATTATTTGCTGTAAGCGGGAATTGGAAATTTTTTTGAGAGAAAGAGTTTTAACCTATGACGTTCGTTCCTGATGATAGTTTTTTTTATCATTAGACTAAGACACTAATCAGTTTTTAGTGTAGGCGGGGATTGAATTGAAAATCTCTTATACAACTATCAAAAACTTTACCAGTTAAGCTAACTAGAACCCACTTGAAAAACATTAGTTGGAAAAATAAAAGAGTTTTTTATTGCCACATTTACACTCTCCAATACTAATATGGTGTTTTATTGTCTCTTATTGTTTTTTCTTTTTGAGTATTTCTTAATAATAAGATAAGTGTTATATTCACAATATTTTCATAACAAATGTTAGGTGATAAGTTGTTATGGTTGGGCAAAAAAGTAATTTAAGTTGTGGATTCAAAATTTTGAATCCACAAGTTAAATTTAAGTTGTGGATTCAAAATTTTGAATCCACAACTTAAATTACTTTTTTGCCCACCCATTACAACTTACCACTTAACATTTGTTGTGAAAGTTCTGTGGGATAACATGTCTCTTATAATAATAACAATAATTTGTGGCATAACTGAAATGACAATAGTGAAAATCTGAGGAAAAAAAGAACAGAGAGAATTTGGAAAAGAAAGAAAGAAAGAATTCGCCTAAAGTGACAAAAACCATGCTACGATCACTACGATATTGCCAATTTTATGAGGTTAGAATTGCCTTTTCCTTTCAATTTTATGTGATTTTGCTTTTTACATATTATGCATAATTGTCATTTCATTAAGATCCTCTTTTTTATATAATAATTCAGTGCAAAAATTGTGAACAACGAACGGCCCTGATTACTTTTATGAGGCAATTAAGCCCACCAGCATTGATTAGCAATAGGAAAATTACTCTACTCTACTTAGCCATCGATGGCATGTCCCCAATTGATGGCCCTTTGGAATTTGACTTTCCACTGATTGCTAATACCATGGTAAGATTATTTTTGTACGTGTATGTGTATGTTATATATATATTTCTGTAATCTAATAATAATAATAATAATAATAATAATAATAATAATATATGTTTTTTTTTTAGGATGGGGCAGCTACAAATAGATTCTTTTTGGACAAAAAATATCAAAATATCTTCTGTGGCAGTGAGATTGTGGGCAAAGTTGAAGAAGTCGAATGCAAATTCATCCAACAGTTACTTTAAAGGTATGACTGAGTAAAAGGCAGTGCCACTTTGTAGTCATAGAAGGAGCCTTCACATGAATAATGAGAAATTCTTTTCAGTATTTCCAATTATCTCAACTGTTACAGACATGTTCGTATGCATGTTGGGAGTGAAATCACGTCACTACCCTTCACTTATTGCTAATTCTGAGTATATGGCAAGCATTGCAGCCCATCATGCGTGATGGGTATTCACTCCTGCTGCATATCATCAGAGTCACTCAGTTGGTGTGCCACATTCTTGATTTCTCTCAATATTTAATCTGCTCTAATTGATTCATCCTCGTTGATCATTCTAATGTGAATACACAAACACAAGAAAAGGTGAGCGAATGTCTGTAACCAATGTATGCTAGAATATAAGTTGGCTGCCTAGTTGGTCCCTATCAGCACCAATTTTCTTACAGGCAGTCCTTGACTTTGCCTTTCCTTGTTATACCTTTGATTTTGTTTGCAATAGGCAGTGAAGTCAAAAGAATATGTGTTTATGTAAAGAAATATAGAATGCTAGTAACTTGTGAGTAATGCTCGGGACACACAAATTTTCACAATATTTTTTTACTACTAGTACTAAGTGCTGACTTGGAAAGCGTGATTGAAGCAACATATTTTTCACATGTATCCACCTCAGCGACTCTGAATAAAATTGCGAAAATTTTTGTGTCTTTAGACTTATTGATAACTTATAAGTACAAGAAGACCATTCCACACACACAAACACATACTATAATTAAGGGAAGTAGGAGAGACACAATGTGCAAGAACTAGAGAGAAAGTGGGGAAGGAAACAAAGCAGTCTTGGGTTGCAATAACTGAAGACAGCTGCAGTTAAAGGGCCCTAAGAGATGAGTAGTCATTATAGATTCTCCACCCTTTTTTTTATTTTTTTATTAAAGGGCCCTAAGAGCTTGTTGGCATGGATCTCTCTTAGCTGTTCATACTACTGATCTAGTTAATATCACAGTGCAGCAATGGATTGGGAACTTATTGGTTAGACAAAAGATTGGAGGCTGAATCAATGGGATATCTTCAAGCCATCTTTACAACCTTATGGACTATCTGGAATCACAGAAATCTGGTGGTCCATGAAGGCAAACTCCCTAACCCCATGGAAGTGATATTAACTGCTCAAAATCTCTCTTGCAGGTACCAGGACACACTCACCAAATATTCGGATACCGACAGGCAGTCTATGGATCCAATTTCAGGCAATCATTCAATAGCAGGGCCTTGGAATCTTATAATCAACATTGCTGGTGTTAGGAGCAAGAAGAGTAGAAGGAGTGCTTACGCTTATGAAGCCAAGAATTTGCAGGGGGAGATCATGTTCTGTGGTGTAGCTAGTAGTGCAGCAAACTCAGCTTATGGGGCAGCTCAAGAAGCTCTGGTGGAGGCAGCTCCGAAGGCTAGGAACATGGGTTTCCACTGTGTACTCTTGCAAAGCAATAGATTCTCCACTTTTGAATAGGAATAAAGATAATCATAATATTCTCTCATGACTTTCTAGAGCACCCAAAAAAAGATCTCTTTCTACCTCTCAATTCATACATTGAATCTTAAACTAAGCTTCTAGAGTGTTCTTTTGCTTACTATTCCAGCACATGTAATTAGTAGTGTAAATCATGAACATATTTAGCAATCAAGTAAATGCATGTAATTTAATCTAATTAACCAATTACCCAAGTTGATCAACTTGGGTAATTGGTTAATTAACTAGGGTAAATCTATAATCCAACAGTTTTAAAATTGAAGACTAGCAGCTTACAATCCAAACATAATTTAGAAGTCAAGATACGAGTGCTTGTTACAACTGAGAGCTGAGTTTATAATGGACACAACAAGTATTTCTCAAACTACAATGCAATAAAGCAATAAAGTAATGCAACCTTTGCGTGAAAGTTCTTGACTCCTGATTTTGGGAAAAGACATTGCCACTCATTACTACACATCGCCTTATCAAGTCTTTCTTTTACATTTGCTAGACCATCCCTTTTGTTTGACCATGTGAACTGTGAGCCATTAAATCCAAGATCTATAGGTCCCGTACCATGCATAGCCAAACAGCAAACCGTGTTTTCCATGAGACTCCAAAATCTTGCCCTAAGACTCCCCACTGTAACCGCAGAGCACAACAATACAAAGCAAACCCACCTCACCTCTCCACAGAGAACTAGACATGGCAAAACGGGTTAGACCCGTTTGACCCGACCCGTTTGACCCGTAACCCGTTTGACCCGTTTAAAAATGACCCGTTTTGACCAGTGACCCGTTTTGACCCGCGACCTAATTGACCCGACCCAACCCGCCCGTTTTGCCACGTCTACCAACGCTGAGTAGATTGAGATTGAAGTGTAATTCTTATAAGATATTTATTTATTCTTCTTCACTTAATATGTTATGTACTCCATTATAGTTTGTTATTCTTTACTTGCCATCTTTATTTTCTCTTCCTACTTTAAACAGATCAAAAATTATACCAAGATTAGCTTCTAGAAAGCTAGAACAAGAGTTGCACCAAATTTAGGTATCAAGTGTTTAGTGGTAATTAATAAGTGGTAACAGTATCACCAATGAGAATCTAATCACAGTTAAGGAACTCAGAAACAATTGACAAATTGCATCTATTTCCAAAAAAAAAAAAAAAAAAACTTGTTTGAAAAATACGAGTCAACTCGACCCGTCTCGCAACCCGTTTGACCCGCAACCCGTTTGACCCGTTTAAAAATAACCCATTTTGACCCGTGACCTGTTTTAACCCGCGACCCGATTGACCCGACCCGAACCCGAACCCGACCCGTCCGTTTTGCCATGTCTACAGAGAACTCAGACCAAAACCAAAAAAAAATATATATATATATATATATATATATCTAAAAGATGGGAACCTGAATAAAACTACAAACTTTGCAATTGTTCTAAATAGGGTTATTTATTTATTTAATAATACTATATAAAGCCCCTATGGTATGGTTAAAGTAAAGTAACATATCCCGTTATATTTACACAACCTTAATATTTGAGATGGTCCGTTAAAGCATTTACAAAGATCCTTAACTACCACTGGCCGTACGAGGGAAGAGGAGGCTATGGAGAGAACGAACCGAGAGCTTACGAGGGAAGAGGAGGCTGAGTTATCTAGAAGCACAAAGAAGGTCAAGGATGTCCACCACGCTGAGTTTAATGACGGACCAAGCGAGAGTGGACAGGCCCCTGACTTTCATAATGCATGGGGGGCAACTAGGAAAACCTTCAAGGAGAAACTAGAAGGGGTGATACCAGGAGCCTACGCCAAAGCGTTCGATTTTTCGGACCTGTTGGATATGGAGGCGGAATCGGATGGAGAAGTGGAAGAGCTACGAGAAGGGCTAGCAGCGGTGAAACTAAGCAGGGAAACAAAGCTTCGTATTAGGAAGCCGTGGTCAAATGCATTGATTATCAAGTTGTATGGCAGAACAGTGGGGTTTAACTTCCTTCAAAGTAAGCTCAACCTCCTTTGGAAACCGTCTGGGAGGATTGACTGTGTTGATCTCGGTAAAGATTTCTACTCAGTTAGATTCGCGGTGAAGAATGATATGGATGCTGTCCTCAAAAATGGTCCATGGTTCATTGGGGGCCATTTTCTATCCATTCGTCCTTGGGAGCCGTTTTTCAAGCCTGACTGTGCCAGTGTATCGGCTATAGCAGTTTGGATTCGATTACATCAGCTACCTATGGAATTGTATGAGCCTGAAGTGCTGAAGCAAATAGGTGAATCCATAGGTAAAGTTCTTAGAATTGACACACAAACTGCCATGGAGGCTAGAGGGCAGTACGCGAGACTCTGTATTCAGGTGGATGTAAACAAGCCGCTAATTGATACTGTCCTTATAGGGAGGTTTGAACAAACGGTGTCCTACGAAGGTCTCCATAGGTTGTGTTTTTCCTGTGGAAGAGCAGGGCATACGAAAGAAGCATGCCATTATACCATTCAACGTCCAGGGAGATCGGCGGAGGGAGGTTCGGTGGCGACGGAGGGAGGTCCCGTGAATATTGAAGCGGACAATGACTTGGTCCAGACAGCTAATCCGCGTGAGGTGCATGATTCGGCCAGTACAGCTCCAGGTAGTGGCACAACGAATGGCAGAGAGGCAGGTACAAATGACTCCAGATACGGACCTTGGACGCTAGTAACACGTAGAAAATATGGGCAGCACAGGACAAAAAATGCTGTTATTCCTGGGGATGAAAAAAATTCCGGTATGGGCCAAGCTCCGTTTGGATTTAAGCAGGGATCCAACATGGTTATAAAGGGTTCGGCTAAGCCTAAAAGGAATTTGGAGACTCATGGGCCTCTGAGAGTGGGCCTAGAGACGAACTTTGCGAAGGGAAAGGCAGAAAATTGTCCAAGCAGCACAACCAGCCCATCAGTTAAGGGTAAAAAGGAGATTGCACGAAGGAGGGCCCCGAAGATATTAACGAAGTCAGATACTGTAAGGGCTGGGAAACATTTGCTAAACAAAACCACAACTTGGTCTGTTCGGAGTACAAATGGCGAAGGAAGCTCTTCTCTTGAACCCTTCCATTTCAAGGCAGATGACCGAGCTGACTCAGACCTGCAACGGCTGGGTTGTGGAGATCATGGAAGTGACAGTGTTGATAAGCAGTATAGTGACGGTGGCCAACGCATGGAGACCGATCTCATCGATGGCGGGGTTAATGATCTTCCTGTCTCGGACCTTCGTCGGCTGGGTAGTGGAGATAACGGAAGTGGGATCCTCGAGCAAAGCGGTGATGAGGGTCAGAATATGGAGGCCGACTCCATCTTGGACCCTTCTGGTCAGCAGAGTGCGCCCAAGGGAGTAGTGCCAACGCGTATGGATGACGATCACCTTGGTGATTCTGGTGGTCAAGCTACCGGTAGAGCCCAGCAGCTTTGCGATGGGAAAGAAAGCGGATTTGGGAATGGTTTTACTCTGAATGGCTCTGCCTCTGTGAAGGGGCAAGAGCAGAGCAATGCCGGTGATGACGGTATGGAGTTTGAAGAGGGAAGCGGAGGGTTCGTTAACTCCTGTTGAGTGTTCTAGGCCTTCTTTCTTCTTTTATCATGAATATTTTAGTTTGGAATTGTAGGGGCGCCCTGAAGCCCAATTTTCAGGGTCATGTTAGGGAGTTAGTTAGAATTCATAATCCTGCTATTTTGGTGGTCATGGAGACTCGGGTTGGGGGAGATAGAGCTAAGGATATATCTGACCGTCTTCCTTTTGATAGCGCCATTCACACGGAGACGATTGGTTTCGCTGGGGGTATTTGGCTTTTGTGGAATGCTGACAGAGTGGAGGTGGTTCAACTCGCAAAAACGGAACAGGAGATTCACGTTGAAGTGAAGGTACTCCCTACTACTCTGTCTTGGATATTTACTGCTGTGTATGCTAGTCCTAGATATGCTGAAAGACAAGTTTTGTGGGAAAATCTGTCTAAAGTTACTGACCTTCATAACAAACCTTGGATTATTGCTGGGGATTTTAACGAACCTCTTGTGGAGGAAGATAAGTTTGGAGGTAGACCGGTTAGCATCAACAGATCCTTGCTTTTCAAAGAATGTCTTGATAGATGTAATATGGTGGATATGGGTTTTAATGGTCCGAAATACACCTGGACTAACAGAAGAGAGATTAATAGTCTTATCCAAGAGAGAATTGATAGGTTCTTCATGAATCCCAGCTGGTGTCTGCTTTATCCTGATGCTAAAGTGTCCCACTTAACAAGATGCCACTCGGATCATTGCCCCGTGTTATTGGAGACCAATCCTAGAAGGCCTATGCAGCTGAATAGACCTTTTAAATTCCAATCTTTTTGGCTCTCCGACCCCTCTTTTCCTAATGTTGTGAACCAGGCCTGGGGTCATCAAAGGGATCTTAGGGAAGCAATTGATGTTTTTGCCAATCAAGCCAATCTGTGGAATAAGAATCACTTTGGAAACATCTTCCATAAAAAGAAGAGAATTATGGCTCGGTTGGATGGGGTTCAAAGGGCGATGGCCAATCAGCCGCTTTCCTCCTTGGTAACTCTGGAGAATCATCTGTTGAAGGAGTTGGAAGTTGTGTTGGAGCAAGAAAAAGACCTCTGGGCTCTTAAATCCAGAATTAATTGGATGATTTTGGGGGATAGAAATACTTCCTTTTTTCATGTTTCAACGCTTGCTCGCAGGAAAAGGAACCTCATTACTGCAATAAAAAATGAGGTGGGAGAATGGCTAACCGAGGAAAGGGAAGTTGCAGGTCACATAAGGGAAGGTTTCTTGAAGCTTTATACTACTTCCCAGGTGGCAGCAACCTGGGAAATAAACCATAATGAAAGGTGGCAAGCCAAACTTTCAAATGAAGAGAAGGATGGTTTAAGCCTTATGGTAACGGATGAGGAAATCAAAACAGCCCTCTGGTCTTTAAAAGCATTTAAATCTCCCGGACCCGATGGCCTTCATGCCGGGTTCTTCCAAAGGTTTTGGCTCATTGTGGGGGGGTCGGTCAGAGATGAGGTGCACACTGTGTTCAGGGACAAAAAAATTCCGGATTATCTTAATAGAACCAACATTGTTCTCATTCCAAAAACCCAGGGGCCAGAAGCGATTGGTAATTATCGTCCCATTAGCCTTTGTAATACGGTGTACAAGATAGTTTCCAAGATCATTGTTGGAAGACTTCGCCCCTTCTTAGATCAGCTCATTTCTCCCTGTCAGGCAGCATTTGTTCCAGGGCGAAGAGGGGTGGATAATGCGATCATCGTTCAGGAGATAATTCATACCATGGGCAAAACTAGGGGAAATAGTGGTTATATGACTCTAAAGATTGACTTAGAGAAGGCTTACGATAAGCTTGAATGGAGCTTCATTAAGGGAATGTTGAATAGATTTAATTTCCCTGATAACCTCATTGAGATAATAATGAGTTGCATTTCCTCAGTGTCAACCTCGGTGGTCTTTAACGGGGGAAACCTAGAGCCTTTTCAGCCCTCAAGAGGCATAAGGCAGGGAGATCCTCTATCCCCTTATTTATTCATCCTTTGCATGGATTTTTTGGGGCAGCTCATACAAGAAAAATGTGAGGCCAAATTTTGGTGTCCGGTCAAAGCCTCGAGGAGTGGTCCAGCATTCTCTCACCTTTTCTTTGCTGATGACTTAGTGCTTTTTGCTAAAGCCAATGCAGAAAATTGTATTGCTATCAGGGAGGTCCTTGATAATTTTTGCAATCTTTCCGGCCAAACAGTGAGTGAAGCTAAATCTAGGGTCTATTTCTCTCCGAATGTGGACCAAGATAATAAGGAGGCTTTTAGTGACATCCTTGGATTTCATAAGACAGAGTGTTTGGGGAAGTACTTGGGTTTTCCTTTGAAGCATCGAGGAGGCAACAATCAGGATTTTGGGTTTGTAGTGGATAGAGTAAAAAGTAAGTTGGCAGGTTGGAAAGCTAACCTTTTATCCATGGCGGGGAGGGCGGTATTGATTCAAGCTTCCTCTTCGGCAATTCCAGCTTATGTTATGCAAAGTAATTTGCTGCCTAATAAGGTTTTGGAAGGTGTTGATAGGGTTAATAGAAATTTCTTGTGGGGTTCAACTGAGAATAAGAGGAATTTGCATTGGGTGGGTTGGAAGAAGGTTACCAAATCTAAAGAAGAAGGGGGGTTGGGGATTCAAACCGCTAAAGGAAGGAATACAGCCCTCCTTGCTAAGCTGAATTGGAGATTCCATAACGAGGATAAGGCTCCTTGGGCGAAAGTGTTGAGGTTGAAATACTGCAATCACCAGAGGCTAAATTCCAGAAATATGGATAAGCTTCCTAGCTCAAGAACTTGGAAAGGGATGGTGAAAGGGGCTGAAACCTTTAGGAAAGGAACCAAATGGATTCCGGGGTTTGAAAGCAAGATGGATTTTTGGCATGATAACTGGTCTAATTTTGGACCTTTGAGAAGCATCATTCATGGTCCGTTGTCTCAGGATTCTGCCAATCTGAAAATCAAGGATGTGGTGGAATCCACGGGTAGTTGGAATTGGTCTAGATTACAAATGGATTTACCGGATGAAGTTATTAGAGAACTTATAGCTACTCCCATTCCTCGATCTGCCAGAGTGGAGGATAGATTGGTCTGGAAGTCCTCTCCTAAAGGTGATTTTGACCTTAAAAGTGCCTACAGATTAGCTGAGGAGCCTTTGACGAATATTCTTTTTAAAGGAAGCTGGATTTGGAAGTTGAAAATTCTCCCAAGAATTCAAGTTTTTGTGTGGAAATGTATGCATCACAGTATCGGAGTTAGACACTGCCTAAGGGAAAGAGGAATGCAAATTGAAGCTAATTGCCCCCGGTGCCATAGAGAAGGAGAGACCATCCTTCATGCGTTACGTGACTGTCCTCTGAGTAAAAATATCTGGCATCAGCTTGGGAGGCGGTCTAATGATTCTAATTTTTTCACCCAGAACCTGTATGATTGGCTGAGCACCAATGCTGCATCAGGTCAGCAGTATATATCAGGTCAGATTCCTTGGTACCTTGTGTTTCTTTTTGGAATTTGGTTACTTTGGAAGGGTAGGAATAATCTTACTTTCAAAAATATAAGCCAAAATCCCAGATTGGCTAATGAAATTATTGATCGCGCTTTGGAGTTCCATTTTTGTGCTAACAATTCCTTAACTACCAAAAGATTGGTTCTGAAGAATGTTAGATGGGAAAAACCGAGGAGTGGATGGTTAACCTTGAATACGGATGGCTCGGTTGCAAGTATATCCGGGATAGCGGGAGGAGGTGGCCTTATAAGGGACGCCAATGGTGACTGGGTCACGGGGTTTGCCAGGAGGATTGGGATTACTTCAAGCTTCATGGCGGAGCTATGGGCTCTTCGTGATGGGCTTCAACTTTGCTTACAAATCCAGACCCAAGCTGTGCTTATTGAGCTGGACTCTAAAACCATTGTTGATACTTTCATCTCACAAGCCCATCCGAATTTCTTTACATCTTCCTTGATTGAAGATTGCAAGCACTTGATTTCTAGAATTCCCCATACTCGAATCAGACATATTTACAGAGAGGCTAACAGAAGTGCAGATTTCCTAGCTAAATTAGGCACCTCCTGTGAGGATGATTTTTTTGTTTTTGTCAGTCCGCCTGTGGACTTAATCTGCATGTTAGAGGCTGATGCCAATGGGCAGTATGTAAACAGGCTTTGTCCTGAGGTGCTTTTTGCTGTTTAGTGTTAATATACTTCCGGTTTTACCAAAAAAAAAAAAAAAAAAGATCCTTAACTGAATCAAATCATAAAAGGTGTCCGAAAGCAGAATCGAGATCCAACAGAAAAAATTAAGGAAGAACCTGTTGGAGTGCGTCGTCGTTTTGGGAAGAAGAGTAGGCTTTGTTGTCTTCTTCGGGTTATGGTTGTGGTTGTCGTTGTATAGGAACAATCTGGTCCTCTTCTTGTTGTTGTTCATTTACGGTGTTGGCTCATCGGAGGCGTTGTTGTACGAGGTCGATGGTTTTGCAGGACCGATTCACGTTGCTCTCTTCCACTTATTCTGTCACTTATCACCATAATTTGGGGATTTTTTTTTTCTTTTTTAATCAAATTTGGGGATTTCGGATATTATATAATCTTTGAATGAATTTACCGTTATCGTCTTTCATAACTTGATTTTGAACCCTCACTTTTCCGGTAATTTGCATGGGCTCCGGCCTGTAGTGAACATGTCCCAGTTAGCTCCACCCACATTAATACCCAAGCCTACCTATTACCAAGAATGGGCTTTTTTATGCTGGCCAGGCCCGTGATATATCTCCTCTGCGGACCCGTTATATTACAACTAGGCTGATAGTACTTTATGGCCTGATTGGATGTTTAAAAAATGAGGGGGAGTAGAGTAGAGGGAGGGAGAGTAATTTAATTACCTTATTTGGAAGTTTTTTAAGGAAAGAGGGGGAGGAATTTGGAGGGGTTTCAACTCCCTCTAGCCTCCCATTTTTAATTCCCCCAAATTGGAGAGATTTGGAGGGAGAGTAGAGTATATAAATTATTGACCAAGTAAATTACTTAATTTACCCTTATTATATTAACAAAATTACACAAGGGGAAGGGCTAATTACTCCCTTCCCTCTTACTAATTTTAAAAACATCTAAACAAGATGGAGGGGAATTATTTTCCTCTACTCTCCTCCCCACTACTCCCCTCCCCTCTACTCCCCTCTACTTTCCTCCCTCTCTAAACTTCCAAACAAGCTATTAAGGTTAAGATTGGTCAGATTTATCTAGAATAATGGATAGATTTGTTTGATTTTTTTTTTGTATTGGTAATTAGAAAATTGGTAATTATTTAGTAATCTATTAATAATGATCCCTCCCTCCACTGTCTCTGATCAAAACAATACTAGTTAGTCAATCTCATTCTATAGAATTTGTAACATGGGATCCTTACTAAGGCAGAGCACTTTTGCAAATTTAATATCTCATGACCATGTAGTAATTTGTGTAAAGAAATAAAGGCAATAAATGAGAAATTTATCAAAATTAAACATAGAATCACATCGTCAACAAAGTCTTGACCAAGTAACAACTATTAGCTACAATTTTTGGTATCCAAAAAGGATGAAACACAACAAAATCAAATAGGGACACAAGTGCAACTAAGGTTGAATTAAGGTTTTTTTTTTATTTTATTTGTGTAATAACCTCCCTCGACAACAAAATCTACCAGAAATTCAATATGTAAGAGATAGTTATGGAAGTATGAACAATATTACAAAAATATCATTTTCCTCCATTATTAGAAAAAAAAAAAAAGGGAAATGATTAAGTATTAGGAACTGTGAATGGATGGGTTTTTTAAGGAAAATTAGCTAATGTGGCAATTAATGACTCTATATTAATGATATGTGTAGGGACTGGGCTCGAGCACTTCTTTTATTAGATAGATGGACTCAGGCCCAACTAGCCCAATACAATAAATTTGTAGAGAGTGGGTCAAATAGCTAGGCTTTAGCGCGTGGGCAACAGTTAATAGGGTGTTCATGACAATCAAACAGAAATGAACTGAGTATATCAAAGAAAAGTTATTCTCGGTACAATCCGAGGAACTTTGTTCTAGGGAATATTGAATGATTCTTGTAAGGGCTGGGCTTTTCCCATACGATGCGGGGGTTCAGGATTTTCACCCCACCAAAGGCTAACCTTGTAGTGTAAGGCTTGACACCCTAGTCCCACATCGGCAAGGAAAGCGCCCCTGTGATGAGGTGGACTCAAACCCAGCTAACCCAGTACAATGAATTTGTAGAACTAGGCCCTGGTAAAGATTGCAACAGCTAAACAGGGTAGTGTATGGGTTGAATGACAAGAACGTAAGCTAAAGAGTAAGATATGGTCCCTCAGCCCTCTTTTTAGGGGCTGGAAGTTCTTATTACTTCCTCCATGCATGGTTACAGGGGTCATGGAAGTGCTGCAGTATTTTCTCCTTCTCCCCCCCCCCTATTTTTTGGAGGACTTCTTACATTATATGCCTCTTTTCAGTCGATCCTAGCCCTACATTTGTTGACCAGGCAGGTCACTACTTGAGTGCTTGTCTCATCAGTCGTTTCTCTATCCTTCTATGAGTTGCGGCTACCAAGACTGTAGTGTTCAGGGGTCATTTCCTCATTAATACGACCAGAGCGCCAGCGGCAGGCATTTAATATGGAGATGATAGTTTGTCTTGGATTTGCTCTTCCACCGTCCGCCCATAATTGGCACATTATACTCATTCTTTCTCCTGGGGTGCTTGGGGAAGCTGCTTGTGGTGGGACGTTGACTCTCCCTCCTTTGATTGGGGTTGGCCGAGGACATGGTTGTCCTCGTCGGTCATCCTGGGTGATTTGGACCTTCCCATGTCGTTCTTGGAAGTTTTCTTCCTCCTCGACATGGGCCTTGGGCTTGATACGAAGTGGGCCAGGATTACCTAATTCTTGGGCCCCATAATAGCCCCTCAAAATCCTGCTGTCAGGCTCCTTGGGCAGAGAGAAGGATTTTGATGTCCTCGGATTTTTGTTATGGCTTATCAAGTCTTGTTCTCCATTAGTGCTAGGGCCTTTTCACCTACCCAAGGCACGTTTATGACGTTTAGGTGCACAAAGCGCGTCCTCATTAATTCCCTCGTGAAGTGGCGCGGATTCAACGGCTAGAAATTTCTTTGGAAATTGGGCAGGACTTACTGCGTCGTATCTGACCCCTCGAATCTCGTGTGGATTGATATCTACTAGACTTCGCCTTCTATATAAGGTCTTCTGGGGGATTTGTTCTTTTTACAACTCCCCACGCTCATCAGGAACTTCAAACCTTCAACACCTTAGACATTTCCCAGAACTTTGCCAAGGTTGTGATCATGGCGTAGGGAAGGAGATGACTGGGTAAGGGTAGGGGCCAGAAAGTAAAGGATAGAGATGTTCCTTCTCTTCAATCAAGCGGGAAAGAAAGCCTTCCTCTTTCGGCCAAGAATCGAAGTGGGCGTAAGCCGCATCATATTTCCGGCGCGCCCCAGTTTGGGCCTTGTGTTGATGGCAAGGCCCCGATGGAAGTTTGCGAGTTTGCTAAACGTTTGACGCTCGTGCGTTGCCCTCTCCTAATGTCAAGTTATCATGAAACTGGGAGAGAATCAACAGAACATCCTAGGATAAGGCGGCCAGGCACCTCCGTTTCGTCTTCTTTCTCATGGCCGGTGTCGTCTCCATGGGCTCGAATGCTGCTGGGGTGAGACGGCGCCTCCACCATTCTCGTGAGCTTTCTTTTTTTAGAGTTAGCCCTAAAGCAAGCCTGCCTCAGCCTCTTCCACCGTGGCTAGCTTTAAGAGACAAGCCACCCTGGGCTCCTTCTATTGTAGTTTAGCTTTAAGAGACAAGCCATCTGATGTATGATGTATACCTTTTTTTATTCAATAATAAATAATAAAGAAGGTTGTCCTTCTTATTTTACGAATCTTTTTATTTTCTTTGCAATAATTATTTAATGTGTGCGTTATCTTTTGCCTTCAATGGGACTTCATAGTTGATGCCATTAGTCGTAATGGAGAATTGTCACCCTAATTTCAATAAAGACGATAGCCCTCAGTCGCTATCTTTAACTAAGTTATCAATATAAGAATTAACAGGAAAATAATCTGGTGCTCTGCTCCACGGATTGTGCGACTAGCCGAGTACGCTAGATTTAAGTGAGTGTCTGATCCGAGGATCGCTTTCCCACAGGTTTGAGTCCGAGGACCGTGCAATACACCGACTCTGTCTAGGACTTAGTTTTTTTTTTTTTTTTTTTTTTTTTTTTTTTTTTTTTTTTTTTTTTTTTTTTTTTTCGAAGTAGTTAGTTTCCCCATAGGCTTGAGTCCGAAGACCATGCAAGGTCTTGGTTCTATCTAACACTTAGCTTTCTTTTGAAGTACCTAGCTTCTCTACAGGTTTGTGTCCGAAGACAATGCAATACCTTGGATCTATCTAGGACTTAGCTTTTATCTGAAGTGCCTAGTTTTCCCATAGGTTTAAGTCTGAGGACCGTGGAATACCTTGGTTCTGTCTAGGACTTAGTTTTTCCGAGGTGCCTAGTTTTCTCACAAGTTTGAGTCCGAGGACCATGCAATACCTTGGTCCTATCTAAGACTTAGCTTTTATCTGAATTGCCTAGTTTCCCCACAGGTTTGAGTCCGAGGACCATGCAATATCTTGGTTCTGTCTAGAACTTAGCTTTTATTTGAAGTGCCTAGTTTCCCCACAGGTCTAAGTCTGAGGACCATGCAATATCTTGGTTCTGTCTAGGAATTAGTTTTTCTGAGGTGCCTAGTTTTCCCATAGGTTTAAGTCCGAGGACCATGCAATACCTTGGTTCTGTCTAGGACTTAGCTTTTATCTGAAGTGCCTAGTTTCCCCACAGGTTTGAGTCTAAGGACCATGCAATACCTTGGTTCTGTCTAGGACTTAGTTTTTCTGAGGTGCCTAGTTTTCCCGTAGGTTTGAGTCCGAAGACCATGCAATACCTTGGTTCTGTCTAGGACTTAGTTTTTCTGAGGTGCCAAGTTTTCCCATAGGTTTGAGTCCAAGGACCATGTAATACCTTGGTTCTTTCTAGGACTTAGTTTTTCTGAGGTGCCTAGTTTTCCCATAGGTTTGAGTTCGAGAATCATGCAATACATTGGTTCTGTCTAGGACTTAGTTTTTCTGAGGTGCCTAGTTTTCCTATAGGTTTGAGTCCGAGGACTATGCAATACCTTGATTCTGTCTAGGTCTTAGTTGTCTCGGGTGCCTTAAGAGGCTCAGCCCCATGTGCACTAAGTTGTCTCGGGTGCCTTAAAAGGCTCAACCCCTAGTGCATTACCACAACATGAGGTAGCAGTTTTTGGGACTTGCTCTACTTCGCATGTGTGGTAGTAGTTATGGCGCCAAAATGGCATTCTCCGCTGATGGGAGCTTGATCCTGCCATGTTTAACCGTTGTACCTGCCAACACACAAGCTCTTCCCACAGACGGCGCCAATTGTAAGAACTGGGCCCGAGCACTTCTTTTATTAGATAGATGGACTCAGGCCCAACTAGCCCAATACAATAAATTTGTAGAGAATAGGTCAAAGAGCTAGGCTTTAGCACATGGGAAACAATTAATAGGGTGTTCATGACAATCAAACAGAGATGAACTGAGTATATCAAAGAAAAGTTATTCTCAGTATAATTCGAGGGACTTTGTTGTAGGGAATATTGAATGATTCTTGTAGGGGCTGGGCTTTTCCCATACAATGCGCGGGTTCAGGATTTTCACCCCACCAAGGGCTAACCTTGTAGTGTAAGGCTTGACACCCTAGTCCCACATCGGCAAGGAAAGCGCCCCTGTGATGAGGTGGACTCAAACCCAGCTAGCCCGGTACAATGAATTTGTAGAACTAGGCCCTGGTAAAAATTGCAACAGTTAAACAGGGTAGTGTATGGGTTAAACGACAAGAACGTAAGCTAAAAATTAAGATATGGTTCCTCGGCCCTCTTCTTACGGGCTAGAAGTTCATATTGCTTCCTCTATGCATGGTTACAGGGGTCATGGGAGTGCTGCAGTATTTTCTCCTTCTTCCCCCCCCCCTTTTTCTGGAGGACTTCTTACATTATATACCTCTTTTCAGTCGATCCTAGCCCTACATTTGTCGACCAGACAGGTCACTACTTGAGTGCTTGTCTTATCAGCCGTTTTTCTATCCTTCTGTGAGTTGCGGCTACCAAGACTGAAGTGTTCAAGGGTCATTTCCTCATTAATGAGGCCAGAGCGCTAGTGGCGAGCATTTAATATGTAGATGACAGTTTGTCTTGGATTTGCTCTTCCACCGTCCGTCCATGATCGACACATTATACTCGTTCTTTCTCCTGGGGTGCTCGGGGAGGCTGCCTGTGGTGGGACGTTGACTTTCCCTCCTCTGATTGGGGTTGGCCGACTTAGCTGTCATCCTGGGTGATTCAGACCTTCCCACGTCGTCCTCGAAAGTTTTCTTCCTCCTCGACATGGGCCTTGGGCTTGGTATGAAGTGGGCCAGGGTTACCTAATTCTTGGGCCCCATAATATGTTAAGAGGTGTTTTTCTCCCCCTTAGATGTTATGAAAATCAGTAGATAAAAAAGTGTAATTTGAACTCATCTCATATGTATATCTATATACACACATACTGACATACATACATATCTGTCAACCACCAGATTTTTGCCAGAGCACGTCATAAAGCTGAAATTTTTTTTCCTTTTTTTTTTTTTTTTTTTTTTGTGTGTGTGGTAAAAAGTTGAACTATTTTTGGCCTCGGCAGTTTTCCTTGTTAGTCTGTGTGTAGACTAGACTATCTATGACACTCATATCTTCCTCTTATGATTAGTATGGTGAAATTTTTTTTTTTTCCCCTTCTCAATATCTTACAAAATCATACAATGATATTGTACATTTAGGTAATGAACTTCCTTCTCAAGTCATTTCATTGATATTATACATTACCATTAAAGAAAGGTGAAAGCATAAAAGACCCCCTCCTCCCCCAAGTTAATAAATTGCATACTGCGCCCAACGAATATAGCCTTCATTACTTATTTGCCTTGAATTATCCTAAGTGGTATCTAGAGATGTGTAATTTCTTATTACTAAGCATTTGTGGCATTTGATTATTATGGGTTCAAATATCCTTAATTCTCATTAGGAGGTTGAACCAAGGACCTATGGAACTCAAGGTAACCCTGTCCCCATGGCCATTTTTATCTAGTTTTAGGCTCTCTATACTTCTGTTGTAGGTTATAATGGAATGAATTTGCAGCTTTTCTTCTACAATCCTGACTTATGGCGGCCGAATGGTATGGGAAAACAGTCCTTGTACAATGTTCATATTACTATTGACTAGTTATAAGCCCGTGCGTTGCACGGTTTTATGAAAAGCTTATAAAATAAATATATAAATAATTATATATTTTAATAGATTCAATAAAGATAAAAGAAAAAATTATCAAGTGTAAATAATTATCTCACTAAAATAAGGGGTAAGATATCTTCCGAAAACTAAATTAAATTGATAATTACAATTGAATTTTAAATTGATAATTATTTAAAAAAACATACTAAACAATTTATAAATCTAAATTAATAAAATCTTGATAATATTATAAATTAAAATTAAAGTTACTCGTGTAGAACATCTTGATAATTTGATGTAACATAAAAATCAAATAAGAAAATTGTTAAAATTAATCTATTAATTCTAACCATATTTAATCATTAATTCTAAGACCCTAACCCTAAGCATATAAATTAGATCAAAACTAAGAAAATTAGTTTAAACAAAAGGCAACCAATACACAAAACCTAATCAATTTAATAAAAACAAAATACAAAAACAAAGAAGGAGCCTTTAGAATCTTGACAATGTTTTCGAATGTTTTGAATTCATTAATTAAAATCACATGAAGACAAAAAACCAATAATAACACTAAAGAAAATAAACAAAATGAAAATAATAATAATAAAAGAAGAAAGAATGTATACCTGCATTGTCATGGGATTTAGGCATTCACATATTGAGAAAAATTAGACACTACTAAGTTGAGTCGGCTTCGAATGTGTTTTTTTTTTTTTGTAGTGTAAATTTTATCAAGCCACCGAATGGTCATGTCATGTGGTAGTGGTGTTTTTAATTATTTTTTTTTCAATAAATTGACCAACTACCGCCATATCCATGTGTATGCTCCAGGGTCCAGTGGATCCACTTGACTCTCTCTGTTACAAACATCAAATACAACGAAACTGGATGGAAGGAGATTGAGAGAGATCTAGATACCGCTAAGAAGAGGCTTGGATGGAAGTGAATGGGAGTAGGTTCTATTGTTCTAGGTTTAGGGTTTTGTGTGAATGGGAGGCTTGGATGCGTGTTCTTTTTTTTATAATATATAAATATTTTCTTTTTAGGTGTAGTATAGTACAATAATTAAATAAGGATTAGATGGATTAAGTGAAGAATTTGAATTGTAATTAAATTAAGATTTTTATTAACTTAGAAATTATAGAAGAAGAAAATTTTTATCTATATCTATATCTATATCTATATATATATATATATATATATATAATCTAAAAATCTAAATATATATATTAAAAAATTCAAAAAAAAATTCTACAATTTTTTACGTGTAATAAAAAATTTATGAAAGTGTGAAGCTGAATTTTGTTTTAAGTGTTCTACTTATCGACTTATATATTATAATAAGATAATAAGATAATAAGATAAGGAATAGTTGAAGAATTTGGATTGTAATCAAATCAAAAATTTTATCAACTTAGAAATTATAAGAGAAGAAGATAAGAACAAATATATTTATAATATGAATTTAAAAAAATTTCTGTAATTTGGTGTAGCCATGTGGCGCAACCACGACGTCTAAGCCCAACTTTTATTATAAATAATATAATATGATGTAAAGGGATATGGAGAATCTGATGCTTGGAGTCATCTATTTGGCTTCTGAAAAATTGAGAGCCATATTGATAGTGCCCCCGATGGAAGGCATTGCTTTATATGCCTTCTATAACATTTTACATAGGTTTTTATTTTGATATTATGATATGTAGTCTTTAAATTTTTGATTTACAGGTTGTTCAAGGTCAACGGACAGCCTATCATTATCCATGGTGGTAATTGGACATTGTCAGATAGGTTACTACGTCTTTCAGAGGAATGTTACAAAACAGACATCAAGTTTCATGTCGATATGCATTTTAATATGATTCACTGTTGGGGTGGTGGATTGGCTGAGAGGACAGAATTTTATCATTATTGTGATATTTATGGACTTTTGGTGATCTCTCTCTCTCTCTCTCTCTCTCTCTCTCTCTCTCTCTCTCCCTACTATGTGTGTGTGTTGTGAGTGTGATCAATTATAAAGGGTGTATGCAAAATAGAAATAGAAATATAGAACAAACAACCACACAGGGAACATAGAGATACAGACTTACATGGTTTAGATTAAGACATATTTCCAAAGGCGGGCATTGAGAAGAAAAATTTATTAACAAAGGTGACTATAATAGTTGCTCAAAACTAAACCCCATATACACCCAATGAGCTCTTTCTTATTAATAACAAAGATTATGGCTACAAAGTCAGTTTGGTGACATTTTGTGGAGAATACCCAACCAAATACAAATAGGACTAGGCAATACTATTTTCTTTCTCGTACACAGCAAGAAGATGAAAAACAAACCATACCAAAGTCAGCAACTGTTCTTAGTGCATGTGTAAGGGTTGAGTTCCACATCGAGAGAAAGAGTAAGGAAAGTAAGAAGTTGATGGACATGGTTGATGGAAAGTAAGCTGTTTGAGTGGTACCCCAATATATATCAATAGGTACCTCAATATATATCTATGGGCTCTTGTTGGACCCCAGGGACACTTCTCAACCCAAAAAATTTGGTATTAGAGTAATGGTTCAATTTTTGGTTTGAAATTTTAAATGTTTATTATCTATCATTTTTTTTTTAATTGAGTGTCTTGGTGTTGATGTGGTTGGTGTGAATTTGGTTATTGTTGCATTTGATGCAAATCTTGTATGCACACTCTAGATTTGCTAATGACTCACACGCAGTGGGAAGCTAGTAGATGTTGTAGATGCTCACATGGGAGGTGGAGGTCTATTGTGAGTGCATGTGTCAGGCTTGAGTCCCATATAGAGAAAAAGTAAAGAAAATGAAGAGTTGATATATATAGTTGGGTGCAAACCTATTGGATGAAGCTTTTGAGATAGAATGACGTCCCTATATGTATATCAATGGGAGGTTGGTGGGTTAGAAAATTGGGACAAATCTTGGAACATCAAAGTTTTTAGATTCACCAAAATTTGTATGCTTTATATTGAGTGTATTGTCAAGGGATGCTTGCAGCGTAAGATGCTATGAATGCCAAGAAAATGTTGTAGAGTAAGTTTTATAATTGAAAAAAGCTTGTTAAATTACAAATTCTCCCAAAAGCTTAAGGTATTGAGATATGGTAAATTTAATCATTTAACCACATACTTCTAACACTCTCATGTGTGGGTTCAAACTCCCTTTTATAAGGTGAGGCCCAACACATGAGATTTTAACTAGAAGGTTGAGTGGAGGAATAGGGACAGGGATCAAACTCAAAACCTTTTGCTCTAATACCATGTTAAATTACCTATTATCCCAAAAACTTAAACTATTGAAATATGGTACATTTAATCATTTAGCCACATACTTCCAAAAACGCTAACAACTATAATATGTAGTTCTTTCCCAAGAATGATGGTGTTCTTGTAACCATATAAATTGATGATATGTTAATCATTGAAATCAGTCCAAATATGAAAGTTACCATAGATTGTGGCATTATTAATTTTATAGTGCTTTTGAAAATTATTAGGGTTGTTATTTTCTTTGACCTAAATTGGCCACAGGGCTTTTACCTTCAATTGTAGAGTACTAACATATTGGCAATAGTGTGTCATAAGAAAAATTAATTTCCTTTCTTCCAAGTGTCAAAATTTGATTTTAAAACAAGCATAACTGATGTTATAAGAACAAGTTAAGACATGAGTAAGCCTATGCTTGCGAGAAAATTCTTTATTTTCTTTGGTACAACTCTACACTTATTGATTTCTAATTTCACAGGTCAGTTGCATGGATTATTACTACCATCATTATCATTTGACCTTGATTCTATTTCAGGTTGTACGCTCTATTAGACAATTGTTTATTTTATCTTTTCTGATTGCCTCTGCCTTAGACCTAATATATTTCTAGCCCCCTCTTGTTCTCGAATGCTTTGAAATATAAATAAAGAACTCCTTACTAATCAGCTTAGTGGTTTTTGTTTACATAATTAAAAATGGTCTTAATCAAATTTTCTATATCTTCTCCTCAAAGCTACGTCTAGATTTTAGTGAATACATTCATTCTATATTCTATCTTTTACTGCCATTGTCAATGATTTAACTAAATTACTTAAGATAATGGCTTTTTTGAGTTCAGTTGTATTTTTTAATTGCCATTAACCTATTTCATCATCGTTTTTCTCAAAAAAGTTATTTGACATTGTTTGCTGTTTGGTATATTGCAGTAGGAAGCTTTGGTACTTTTAATTTTGGTACACTTGGTTATTTAGTAACTAAAGTTTTAAAATGTTCCTACCAGGCTGAATTCTGCATTGCATTATTTTGAACAATTTAATTTCCTGGGACCCAACCTTGTCTACAGTGTTAAATATGGCTCAAGGCTAACCAAACCAAAGGATTCCAATATTCTAAGTTATTTCAGTATTAAATTACTCTATTATAACTTGTTCCAGAAGGCTGGTTTGGTTTTTGTAGGTGTGGCAAGAGTTTTGGAGTACTGAAGACGTTGAAATGGTGACCCGGTATCAAATCTAAATGGTCCCCTGGATCATGGTCTTCTCTTGCTATGTGCAAGAGACACTGTCAAGCTTCAAAGGAACCGTCCAAGTCTTGCTTTTTGGGTAGGTGAAAATGAGCAAGTTCCACCAAATGACATCAACAAAGCTTTAAAAATGACCTGAGACTCCATCCTTATTTTGAAAACTCCAATGAAATCAGCAAATCTTCTGAAGATGTATCTACAGTGTCAAAAGATCCTAGCCAATATTTTGATGGAAAACGTGTTTACATCCAAGGATCCTTGTGGAATGGATTTGCAAATGTAAGGGGGGGCTTCACTGATGGCCCTTATGAAATCCGAAATCTTGAAGCATTTTTTATGAATGATTTTACAGCCATGGATTCAATCCTGAGGTTGGTTCTGTCGGGATGGCTGTCGCATATACTATAAAAGCAATAATGTCTCAAGAAGGCTGGCAGATTCTGTTGTTTAAGCAACTTCCTAGTGAGTACACGGAAGAAGTTCCAAACCCCATATGGGAATAACATAAATACATCCCTATTCAAAGCCAAAAGAAAATGTTGATCTAATTGAACTTTATGGAACCCTAAAGTATCTTGATGATTTTTGTTTAGAGGTAAATCAAAATTTTCTCTAGCTATTCTAGATGCCTATTTCATTTTTTCTTTTTCTTTTTTGCTGTGGTGACCTAAC
The DNA here is from genome assembly GCA_023736055.1 of Quercus glauca. NCBI lineage: Eukaryota > Viridiplantae > Streptophyta > Magnoliopsida > Fagales > Fagaceae > Quercus > Quercus glauca. The sequence goes on along the minus strand of CM043316.1, from coordinate 10,506,429 downwards.
TTGAAATGATCATCAAGCTTAACTGGCTAACTACATTCAATTTAGAGCTTTGCTAGAGGGCTGAACTTCTTGTAAATATACTAGTCTTGATTTGGAAGGCACAGAACCCTTGGACTAGTCTTAGTGATCAATTAAATGATCATCTCCTACACCAAGCGGCTGGTTTCTATGGTTGTCGCTGTGTTGCAGAACAAACCCATGTCCAGCTGCATCTGGCTACATATTTTATAAAGGTAATTTCTACACTAGTATGAGTTATAATTTTTGAGTTTGGATTGGATTTTGAAATTCAATAAATATTTAATATCTGATGAAATGTTTCATAGAATACGTATTGAGACTGAATAATCTTTTGAATTCAATAAATAAAATTGATATATTTTTTTTGACAGAACAAAATAAAATGTCAATAAAAAAAAATCTAGCAAAAATGCTCATAGCTGATTTTCTTTTTGTTTTTGTATGTGTGGGTTGACAAGGCCAGGGGTGGCTAAAATGCTTAAATTTGTGTTTCTTAAACCAAATAATATTTCAAAAGGGAGCAGGTATGAAACTAATGCATTTTACTCAAAGACATTCTTTGTACTTGATGCTCTTTAAAATTATCCATCCAGAGATGGTATGTAACTTCGCAATTGTTTTCTGATTTTGCCATCAGCAAGTTGTCAATACTTCGTTTGAGGAACTGTCTAACATAGCCAGGGGCGTAGCTATAGCAAGGCTTGGGGGGGCCATGGCCCTCCAAAATTTTAAAAAATGATTTTATATTATGCATAAGTATTAAAAACTTTAAATAAATAGCTACAAAAATAGAAGTCCCCCCCCCCCCAAAATGTCTGAGTTAGTTCAACAATGCTTTTAAAAACCAATAGAATTTGTCAATTGGTCAAATAGTTATAGAGACAAAATAGTTTTTGTTTTCTCTAATTTAGTTTTTCGTACATGTTTAATATCGAACTAGACAGCTTTTGTATACTTGTTAAAGTTTAAAATATGATAAATTTACCTAAAAAATTATCTTGTGAATATACATGTGAAAGTTGTTAATTTTATATACAATATATTTATAAATTATGACATACATTAGTATCAAAATATTAATGTTTATATTTGTGTATATGCATTTACGCATGGTTGGTGAATTATCTTGACTCGAAACTAATTTATTAATACCAAAATTTGGCCCCTCCAAACAAAAAATCCTAACTCCACCCCTAAACATAGCTATTGAAGCCTCAGTCTAGGATCTAGAAGGTACATTTCCGTACTACAAAGTTTTTGAAAATCTCTCTGCTCGAGCCAAAAAAACAGTACCCATGGTTGAGATGAAGTATCCAAAGTCTAACAACCCCGCTAAGAAAGCTGATTCTAACAGATTAACCTATATGAACAAATTATGTAAGAACTTTTTATTATGTTATTCCCATTAAGATCACTTTCAAGGTAAGACTAAGCTCCATTCAAGGAGAGTATGAAAGAAAAAAGGACTTAATATCAAGGATCGACCATTTGAGAATTCTTCCTGTTCATTACTTAGACTACTATTTCTCGCTGGTGTCAAGCGAGGTTATTCCCATTAAGATCACTTTTAAGGTCCGTCCAAGTGTCACGCCTCTTGTTTCACTTCATGGCTGGAATTACCATGACTGTCCATTGAGCTTAGTTAAGAATACTCTTTTAATGTTTGTTTGCAACCTTGTGGAAGCATAAAATTTATTGAGGTCAAGTTTTATAGAGGAAATCATTATCACAAGTTCCCGGAATGCTGGAAATAAATTTCCAACTGTTACATACTTAATTGTCCTTGTTTGCACTGAGAAACATTTTTTAGTTAAAGTTTCACCAGTAATGCTAGGAATGAAACAGCTAAATAAATTGAGAGAACCTTCTATATTTCTGCCAATGTTATTCAGTTCTTCTTAGGTGAAATACCTTCAAATTTTTAATATATGGTGTTGACTTTGTGTGTAAATAATTTGCAAAGATGGACCTTTTTATCACTTGCTTTTTATGTGTGTGCTTTCTCCGTACTTTGTCTTGATTAAGGGAGTGATGGAATGAAAGAAAGATACAAAGAGGAAGGGTGTTTATTCAATTAAAAAAAAGGGTAAGGGATGAGTGAAAGAAATGCATATGAATTTAGTTTGTTTAGCAAACTGGGAATTGGACTTCAAATTTGGATGGTTTGAAGTCTAAAGTATAAAATTCTATATAATTTTTGAATTGTCATTTTTTGTTAACATAAACAATAGAAATCAATATTAGAAATTTCAAAAGTAAAATTTTGAGTAAATTTCAACTCAAAATTCATCATCTAATGTAACACAAGAGATAAAATTTCATTTATCTATATCCTAGATATAGATGCGTAAAGAAATCTCATAAATGAATGAGACAAATTAATGTTAGTATGGACATGTTTGGAAACACAAAAGAAAAGAGGGAAAAAAAAAAGAAAAAAAAAAAGAGGAAAAGTAGCCTTAAAAAATTTGATACAAAAAATAACTTGGAAGCTTTCCAAGTTGTGTTTTGAAGCCAAAATTGGATTCTTCTTGTTGTAAGTTTTTATTGTTGCCTTTGTAAATTTGTTCATATGTATGTGTGTTATTTTATTGGTTATTATAAACAATAGTTACGTTGCTTACTTAAAATTTGTCATATAAATGTTAAACGTAGTAAGATCATATTGCACTTGTTGCTATATTTTTATGAGATATATTAGTTTAAATGGTTTGGTTTACGTTACATTTGATGCAATTTTGATAAATACTATATCACTCAACCTTTTTTTTTTTAATAAATCATTATTTTCTTGAATCACGTTTTTATTTAATATCTATTACAAGTTAATCACACACAAAATTTCAAAGTAATTAGTTGCCATTTATTGTTAAATTTATAAGGTAGTTGTTTACTATATTTAAGAATGCAAAAAACTATAATCGCTCTTCATAGATTAATGAGCTTTTCATGTTTAATCACCTTGATATTTGAAAAGAATAATAGATCATTTTAATATTTGGTAAGCATGATAGTTGGAGAAAGAAATTTAGTCTAACAATGGGATTAACAAACTATTATTATGGTAAAAAGTATTGAGGAGTATAATTTCAGTAAAAGTTACCAAAAAGTCTAACTCGAACCAATCCCTATCAAATATTTATTTTGTCCTTTCTTAGTAGTAAAATAGTTTACATTTGTTCGCAAACATTACCAAACGATTTTCCATCCTATTTATCACATGTTGGGAAGAGAGGAGTTGAACATAAATTCTTATCATGAAGAACAACTACCAGTACCATCAAGCTAAAAAAACTCTTGGTAAAATATTAATATACATAAATGTTAAGGGAGTGATAGACTTAGCATTAAATATATATATATATATATATATATATATATGTGTGTGTGTGTGTGTGTTAAATGAAAAAACACCGTTATGTTGCATTTTTCATTGTATAATTGGATTAATAGAACCAAGCTAGATTGAGGTTTACGTAAAGCTCTAAAAGGCTTTACTCTTACATTTTTGTATCCTTATACTACCTTTATGATGTTCAATTTTTTTAATATAAGTATTATTACCTATCAAAAAAGAAAAAAAAAAATTTACAGAGATTTTGTTGGATTGGCTTTGTTGTTATGAGTTATGGGTAACCTAGGTTAATTAAAAGCCTGCATAAAGAAATTACAATACATAAATATGAAGGCAAATTTAGTTGCACTATTTACATTGAATAACTATTTCTATTTTTCCTCTCAAAAAAAAAAAAAAATTTACATTGAATAAAGGCAAACATAAATACCCACAGGCCACACCCAAGCCTAAGCCCTTTAGAGAACATTCACGATCAAACTCCAACCTACTAAGTCAAGCCCGAATCCCTCATTATTATTATTATTATTATTATTGCATTCTATTCCAATTCATTCAGAGCCATAAAAAAATAAAAATTGTTGCTATATATTCAACTCAAAAAAGCAACAATTCTCATCACGCACTCTCTCTGTTTCTTTTTAGCTATCTCTCTTTGATTTTTATTTTTATTTTTATTTGGATTCACCACGACACCAGCCCTTTCTTTCTTTCTTTCTACATATTATTATTTATGCCCTTTTTTCTTGTTATTTATTTTATAAACAATAAATAAATTTGATGATGATATATGTCTATGATTGTCACTGTCACTTTGCATGTCATACAATTAAATAAAGAAGATCATGGAGCAGCAGCAGATTCAGCATTTTATCCATCCGAAGTATCCCTTGGTCTTCAATCCAGACCTTAGATGTGGAAGACTTTGTGTGGGGTGTTGGGAACCGGTTTAGGTCCTACCTACAGTTGTAAAGAATGTGATTGGTACACACATCATAAATCATGTGCGGAAGTACCCCTTGGGTTGCACATTCCCTTGCACCCAATCCATCCTCTTATTCTCTTTCCTCTATGGAGATATTCAGACGATGAGAGAGAATTTTACAAATGCGAACTCTGCAAAGAAGATCGTTCCCAATACACTTATCAGTGTTCCCGTTGCAACTTCAACCTTCACATCACATGCGCTTCTTTATGGCCAACCATGGAAGCTGAATTCTACAATCATCCATTGACCTTATTTTGGAAGTGGATCACATTTACTTGCGATCTTTGCGGCAAAGAACAAAAAGGTATGCCCTATCTGTGTAATCCATGCGGTTTCTGGATTCATAGAAAATGTGCTCTTTTACCAAGCATAGTCAAGATTGTGTGTCCCAAGCACCTCCTCTACCTCACTCATTCTTCTCTTGAATTCCATCAATCTGAATTCCGATTTTGTCAAATCTGTGTTCAAAGGGTAGATACACGCTATGCGCATTACTATTGTTCCAAATGTGATTTTGCTGCCCACCTCAATTGTGTTATTAAGTGTAGAAACAATGAGGCAAAAATTTTTAGGAATTTAAAGATGTGGATGAAGATCCAGAGCTTGATGATTCCATTGACTTAGCAACTTATACAGTAAAAGAAAGGAAGGTAGCGAAGGACGGAACTGAGATAGCCACAGAAATCATACACTTCAGTCATGTACATGACTTGAAGCTTACTAATGAGGTTCTAAATTACAAAAAATGCTATGGGTGCGCATGAGCCATTCTTTCTCCTTTTTACGGTTGTGCTATGTGTGGCTTCTTTCTTCATGAATCTTGTGCTAAATTACCCCAAAAAATACGACACCCACTTCAAAAAACACCAACTCACCCTCTCCCCAAAGCCATTATATATAATTCATATTATAAAACAAGGCCATTTTAGAATTCATATTATAATATAATTTCTCTACGCCCACACTCCTTCCTTAGAACCCCATATCTTGCAAGATTTGATTATGCTAGTATATCACCCTTACACCACATAGAGATCATGATAAAGGATGTGATAGTTGATTGTTATGCCTGTAAGCATGGTTGTCAAAATTGCGATCCGGATCGTAAAATCGTATGATTTTACAATCCCACCTCACCAAAAAGTTTAAAATCATAGCAGGATCACAAAAATGATAGGATCGTATGGGATCCTACCGATCCTACCATTTGGCTTGATTTTTTTTTTTTTTTTAAGTGGGATTCATTTGGGTAAGATAATCCACCTAAACCCACAAGCCCAACGGGTTATCAGAAGCCCAATAATGAATTGAAGTCCCAAATTTACCACAATGTCAACATAAAATCTCAAAAAAACCTATAGTACTTAAGTTTAACGTTTTGGATGTTGATACTAGGAAGGATATAGATGATGAAATGAGATTTGACAATGACAGTGATTAGATTAGAAGAACCTTAGAATGGGAATTCTCTTTTAGATTTCATATTTGTAATTAGCTAGTTTACCTTAGATTGAGAATTCTCTTTGAATTACATATCGTAAATTTGTAATTAGCTAGTTTTTATATGCTAGCTAGCCTAACTTATTTTGGATTTGGAACTTAGAATTTGGAAAACATTTTCCATATGTGTAGACAATATTTTGGTACTTAGTTGCTAATTAAACATGTACTGAACTTTTTAGATACATTATGTTAAAAGTTAAATATATTTTATTTCGTTAGAATGACATAAGAACAATGTAGTGCATGCAAATTACATTTTATGATGCAATTTTTTTTTAATGGATGGATTCATATTTTAAGTGATTATATAACATACAAAGTCACTATCAATAGGTTTTTTGCTTAAAATCTAAAAATAGGTAGAATCTTACAATCCATGATGCGATCCTACGATTCACGATCCTACCTATCTCCTACGATCCTATGTAGGATCCTGATTTTGACAACCTTGCTTGTAAGCCTAGTTGCAATGGCTTTAACTATGTTTGTGAGAAATGTAAATTTAGTCTCGATGTTCTATGTAGTTTGATTCCAGAAATCCTTAACCACCATGGTCATGCACACCCACTTATTCTCTCTAGCATTGACTCTAAAGAGAATTTCAGTTGTTGTGATTCAAACATTTACCCAATATTTCATTGTACCACTTGTGTATTTGATTTGGACTTCAAATGTGCTACACTACCACCTACCACAAGTTACAAACAACGTTAACATCCCTTCACTCTTTGTTATACTGCTAAAGATGAAGATGACTCTAGTGAATATTATTGTGATATTTGTGAAGAAGAACGAGACTTAAAGCATTAGTTATACTATTGTATAGATTGTAGTTATCCTGCTCATCCCAAATGACAACACAAATAGTGACCAACTCATCTCGTTTACCAGGAGAGTGCGGCTTATTTAACTGTCACCCACACCCCCTTACTTTCATTGAGGAAACTAAATATCACCCTCAATCTCACAGTTGCGGTGATCCTTGTAAAGAGATTATCTATCAGTATGCTCAATGTTAGTTCAACATGCACAATATTGTTTATAGAAATGACAAATAAATTTTGATTGCATTCTTTTTTCTTGAGCTCAGATCAATTGTTCACGTCCTCTTCTTCTGCATTAGGTGGGTGACCATTATTTGAAGAGGGGAACGTACAATTAGACACAAAACATGAATGCAAAGATTCAACATCATTTCTAATTATTAAATATCTACATGTTTATCATCATCTTTTATATCATTTGTTTTAGTTGTTATTATTATTGTTATTGTTATCTCCATGAAAGCTTGAATGTTGGCCTCATATCTTAATCTGAAGGTGCACCATGTACTTTGTTAAGGTTGATGTTAAGAAACATGGTGATTCAGGAGCAGTAATTGTTAACAAGTAATTGTTCACAACGTGACTGGTTGAATTATCTAGTCATATTGAATATACTCCAAGGTAATCTTTAAAATCTTGTTGGGCGAAGAGACTACAAATCTTGTTTGATTAGTTCTAGTTTAGAAAATGTTTGTTAGACTTTTCTTGCTTTGAAAAATGTCATTGTTACATGGCAGTTTTAAAATTTATTTATTTTTGACTTATCTGTGTACTTGTGTTTATAAAACCATGCTTTTGGTTCTTTTCCCTGAATTAATTGTTAAGGTTCTAGTACTGTTCAATTGTGTCATTGTTAAACACTTCGAAAGATTTTGTTGTTAGTAGGATCTCATAGCTAGCTTGCTCATTGCCTGGTGGAATACATGAAATTAATCTTGCTAGGGCAGAACATGCAAGAATTCACAATAACAAAGAATAAATTGAATGGAATGGTCCTTGGATGCCAATAGAAGCCAAGGGCTTTGTAAATTATAATGACAACCCAAAAACGGAGACTCGACTTTGAGGCCATAAAAAAAAATAATAATAAATAATAAATAAAAAATAAAAAAGAAAAAGAAGGGAGATCTTAAGAATGGAGGCTCAACTCAAGTTTGTCAAGAGTAACAAAGAAGGCCTGAAAATGGAAGTGTGAACTTGACTGGGTTTAGAGGTTTTTTTTTTTTTTTTTTTTTTTTTTTTTTAACAGTTTGTTAGATATCAAAGATGAAGTTCTTGAGCTTATTAGTATCGATTCACTTAGTATTAGGTAAATGTTTCAAATTGAATGAAGTGGGTATATATATTTTTCTGATTATTAAGCACTTTTCAAAGTGATACTATAATTTTTTGACACATTTAGTACTTGAAATTCAAAAGAGTTATGATTTTTCCTGTGTTATTCAAGGTCTACAATTGAGGTGAGTTGAAGTGCTCTCATGTTAGCTTATTTTGTAATGATCAAGCACAGATACTATAAGATGCTACACTTATTGATGCAGAGGCAATGGGAAGACAAATTTATTATATTTTATTTGATTTTATGTATCAAAGACAATTCTGTAATTTTATAATATTCTGGAATGGGCTGTGCTAACAATCCATTAGATCTTCTTTTGGGCTTTATTTCAGGTTTGTTTATTTACTTGGGCTTAGTAGTAAAAGCCTAAGGAGTCCTAAGTCCAAGTCTTATTAGGGTTTTAAGAAATCCTAGTTCAACTAGGAATTGGTATTAGTCTTCTATTTAAAGAATTATAGTACTTTCTATTGAGGCAGAGATTAACGAATGTTTTCTGAATTTAAGAGCTATGAAGCTTTCTTTTATGGTTTGTGTAATGCAACCTTCTCCGAGGCGTGATGCCAAGGAACGCTAGGTGTGATACTTAGGAAGTCTAGGTGTGATTCATAAAATTTATCTATTTTCTTTAAATTTATTATTCACGATTACTATTCACAGCACTGTTCACAACAACCCAAATCTATATTTTCACCTTTTTTTTCATTCCGAAACCCTACTAATCCTTGTCCCCTTTGGAAACCCTATTCCCTACCAAAAAACCTAACCCTAATTCTTCAAAACCCAAGCTATACCAAATCTGCCCCTAGTTTTCTAAATTAGATTTTGTTTTTCTCCCTTGTCCTACATCAGTTTGGTATCAGAGTAAGGATTTTACATCATGTCTACACGATCAAAGAGATCATTTAGGGGAAGATTGAGCCATGGTGAGCACAATGATTTTATTTTTCAAATCTTGGCTCATAAATCTTATCACACTTCTAGGTATTTTTGTAATTGGAAAATGTAGCAACGTTGAATTATGATAAATGAGCACTATTAACCTTTACACAAAAAATAGAAAAGACTCTGAGCGTAAGCGTATGCTCAAAGGCTAGCTTTTAAAAAAAAAAAAATTATTATGTAGGCGCATATTTATTTATTTATTTGCATTGGTATTTTATGAAATATCAATAGATATAGCCCAATCATCAATGGATTACTCATGAAAAAAAAATTAAATCAAAATTTTAATTTGTTTAATGTGTGGATGATAAAAGCTAAGTTTAGTTAATGACCAGATGATACCTAACAGTTGAAAATGAATACATCCACCCTTTACACTTCAGAAATTAATACTGTATTTTTTTCAATCCTCGAGTCGAGTACGGGTCAACTCCAAACCCGATCCTACCTTTAAAATTTTATTTGCTTCCGTGCACCGTGCACGTCTCTTTCCACATTTTTTTTTTTGACGAAAATGCACTTTTGGTCCCTACATTTTGGGCATATTCTCAATTTAGTCCCTAAATTGATTTAGCTTCTAAGTCAATCCCTGATTTTCAAAAATCATTTTTAAAATAGTCTCTACCGTCAATCCAGTAACAGAAAATGCTGAGGTGGCAAACGGAAGTACCAAGTGGCATGTTAGATCTGACGTGGCTAATAAAATAATAATAATAAAAAATTATTTGGCTTTTAAAAAATAACACATCAGCATTTTAATAATAAAAAATCCATGTCAGAAAATTTAAAAATAAAATAAAATAAAATAACAAAACCTTAAATCTCATTAAATTAAATAATTAAATTTGTATTTTTTTAATTGCTTTTCATTGTTTTTTTTGGAAGAACATAAGAACATGTTCTTCCCTAACATAACTAACACAATCAAACTCAACAAATTCTAACACAATCAACACCAAATTCTACAGCAAATCAAACCCATAAACTCAAAAAAGAAAAAAAAAAAAAAAAAACTAATCTCTAACAAACCCAAACCTAGAAATTTTCTTGGGAAACAAACACACAAAAAAAAAAAAACCCCAAAAAATTCAACAAAGACCCATGCCCAAATCTCCATAGCTTTTTCGGTTTAAATCTGGGTTTCGTTTGGATCCGTGATTGACCGAAGCTCCATCGGTGTTGGTGTTTTGTTTGGGTCATCTTGCTTCAACGGAATCACCTCCACCGTTGCTCCACCAGCCACAACCACAAACCACAGCAGCCACAACCCAACAACCTTCCTCTTCCACCACTTCTCAATCTGCAACCACCAACCACAGCCAAACAAAAAAAAAACCCACGAACCACAACCGACAGCCAAAAAAAAACCCATGACCCAAATCAGGCACGACCCACGGCCAAATCAGCCACGATCCATGGCAAAAAAAAAAAAAACCCACGAACCATGAACCAGTCAGACCCACGAACTGATCGGAACCATCGAAGCACAGTCACCCACGACCCGCGGCCAAACCGACAGCGACACCATCAAGCACGTCCTCACCCACGAATCTGACCACCACAAAGTTCAAACCCATATCATAGCCAACAAAAACCCACGAAATCAGACCCACGACTCGCCGGAGCATAACCACAAAATCAGACCCGCGAATCGCCGGAGCACAACCATGAAACCACCAAGAACAATCGCAAGTCACGGGAGTGAGAGAAGGGAAATAGAAGGGTAGAGAGAAATAGAAGAGTCGGAGTGCATGAGAGCTAGAGAGAGAGACTGAGGGTCGAAGAGAAGAGAGGTTATGTGTGGAGAAGAGAAGAACAATGTTCTTTTGAAAAAGTTTTTTCTTTTTTTGTTTTTGATTTTGAATTTTTTCAGTTTAATATTTTTAAAATTATTTTTATTTTTTTATTAATTAAAATACTGACATGGATGCTGACGTGGTATTTATTAATGTTGTTTTATTAGCCACGTCAGATCTAATATGCCTCCTGGGACTTCCGTTTGCTACCTCAGCATTTTCTGTCACTGGGTTAACGGTAGGGACTATTTTAAAAACAATTTTTGAAAATCAGGGACTGATCTAGGAGTTAAATCAATTTAAGAACCAAATTGAAAATAGTCCCAAAATGTAGAAATCAAAAGTGTATTTTCGCCTTCTTTTCTTTTTTCTTTTTTTTTTTTTTTTTTTTTCGCGTCCACTCATTCTCTTCTTCCTTCTCTTTTTATTTTTCCTTTTCTTCACTCATCCACTCATTCCAAAGCAACCCTGCGTTTTGGAATTTCGCCTCAGATGTTCCAATACCGAAACGAGCTTGTTGGTGGTCTGCGATTTCAAAAGGTGCGATTTTGGAAATCTTACCAAACCCCCAAAATTGGGAAAAAAAAAAAAAAAAAAAGAAGCGCTTTGGGATTTCAAAATGGCACTTTGCTATTTGGAAATCTTACCTGCGTTTTGAAATCGCAAAGTGCTTCTTTCCCGTTTTGACATTGACGACGCACCCCAACAACAGGTTATTTATTCTATTTGGGTGGTAGACTAGTTCATTGATTTTTCTAGGGGATCCTGATTTGCTTTTTTTGAATGTTTCAGTTAACGTTATTCTATTCTATTCCACTAGATTGATTTTCAATTTCACCTTGCCAAAAATCTAATCTTTAATTCTAAGTTACATATCATCTATTTCAGCATCGGTTTCTGAAAAACGATTTATGTACCAATTTTGCAGAATCAGTTGCTATTTATGTGCTATGAGAATTATTAATCTTCAAATTGCAACCTTTAGTGTGAAATACACTTCAATTGGTCTTTTTCAGTTTCTCAAAACAAAAAAAATTGTTCTTTTCTTCAGTCAAGAGCAAAAGCAAATTGTTGGGTAAGGAAAGTAAACTCATGAAGCACAGGATCTTTGTAACATCCAATGTATAAATTAGAGACCATCTTCATGGGATAATATAGGGGCCTTTATTTGTGATTATCTTAGTGTTGTATTTAGTATTATTCTTTCAGGCCAAAAAAAGTAAACTTGAAGTGATTTTATCTGTATTCTAAACAATGAACAAGACAATAAAATAAACCTGAATATGTTCTATTTTTTTTTTTTTTTTATTAAAGCAGAAAGCCTTAGAGCAAGCAAATGGCGCAAAATTGGAAGGAAATAAATTGTTTGGAGATGGGCAGTTTGAGGAGGCACTATCACAGTATGAGCTTGCTTTACAAGATGCACCAGATATGCCTTCCTCTTCAGAATTACGCTCCATATGCCATGCAAATTGTGCAATATGTTATACGAAACTGGTATGTTCTTTCCAATGACACATCAACCAAAAAAATATTCAGTTGTTCAGAAACCCCAAATTAGAATTACATATTCTATGCAGTAAAACATAAAGTTGTATGCTTGTGCAATGTTCATGTTATTAGTTATTTCTGTTTCCGTTGTTGGACATATTAATGCTAGTAATAATTTATTTACTATGGCTGATATATGTTTTGACCTTGCTACTAAAGAAAACTCTTTATGGTTTCTCATCGTGGAAGACAGTACACTTTACACCTTCTGTAGAGTTTTCTCAAGTTACTTTGTTTAGTGTTATTGTAGACTTGTTGGGGTTGTGCTTAAGTTTGTGGACCAAGTTTTCCAAGAAAGAGAAAGAGAGGTGGGAAGGTTTGGAGAGGATTAATTGGATCTACGCCTAATTTTTACAATAAATAACTGTTTTCCTTGAGCCTTGGATTGCTACTCTCTCTGATATGTTGATTGATTGGCCTTGTGAGGTCAACTTTGTGTGAATTGTTTTTAGAAATGATGCTCAGTTTTGTTGTTAAATTGTGCTTAGGCTTGCTTAAAGCTGTAAGCCCCTATGTCTAAGCACTTTGCTTGGTTGAAGCAAAGCTCATGTATTGAAGTGTGCCTTAGGCACTCTTTTTCTAGTTCTTTTTGAAGAAGCACAAAGCGCACCTTTTTTTTTCTTCGAAGGAAGATGAATTGTTAAAATTAAATGCTTGATCATGAAGGAAATGACATAGACATGTTTTATCATACAAACAATTTTTAAGGTGGTGTATTACACAAGCAATATTCTGTTTACATATCAGAAGCTACGAACAAGGATAATTTACTGTTCTTAACTTCTTGTACTTTTCGGTCTTCGCCTTTTAAATATATTTTGATAATTCCATTTAACTCTTTTGATCATTGCTTTCACAATTATGTATTTTTATAAAGCACAAGAGATTTATATAATTTTTTACCTATAAAAAAAAAAAAAAAAGAGATTTATATAAATTTTTATTTTCAAAATTTCTATCACTAGATTATTATCATATTGTCCATTAATAATTATTTTCAAATTTACTAATATAAAAATTAAGAAATTGAAATAATTATTTCTTATGTAGAATTGAACTTGCAAACTTCATATTAATAATCTTGCCTACACTGGATTTTAATCTTGATGAATTGCAAAAGACTAAATTTTTTTTTTGGGGAGGCTTTGGTCTGCTTGGTTTCTGGGGGACTCTTGTTCCAGCCTTGTCACTTATAGATGAGCATAGCTTGATTGGAACAAGTGTCGGTATGGTGGGGTTGGGGTTGGGGTTGGTTTTTTCACTTATAGATGAGCTTAGCTTGGTTGGAACAAGAATTGGTATGGTGTGGTTGAGTTTTTTTATTTTGGGAAACAAATGGCAAGAAGACAGCTATTGGCTGTGAACTAAAAATATATGACAACTAAGAATAGACACAGGCAGAGTTACTCAATAGGAAAAAGATACCTATATTATTAAGCCTATTTGAAGCATGACCATAAACTCTGAGATGTAGATTTGTATTTGTCGGGAAGCAAAAGAAGAATAACACAAATAGATAGACCTAGGAATCAACACCAAGCATGTGGTAGGAACCAAGATATCAGCACCTAGGCTTTCTATGAATTAGCACCAAATTTCATTTGTCAATGATTAATTGCTTCCTTATGTTGGGCCGTTTAGATAAGAGTCCCCAAATTATATCAAATATGGAAAGAAAATAAAACCATAATGAGATTGCATCAAACATGGAAATAAAATTCAAATAGCAATCAAATCTATCTAATAGCACCAATTGGTGTTAATCAGCATCAATCACAGTGGATCAGGTATTTCAAAAGCAATCAGCATTACTATGTTATCTGAACTTTGTAAATCATGTCACTGCTAATACTATATATGAATCTTGCCACGTTAAAATGTATGACATTAATTTTTTGTAGATGTCATCAAGGATCAACATTCACCACCCGCATCAAGTTATCAAGATTGCTGATTAAGAAGATTGTTTCACTGCCCACCGTGGATGACTTCCTGAAAGTCAGATCAAACACACCTCATCATGAGTAAGAAAATTGGTGCATTACTCATAAGTTACTATTATTCTATATTTCTTTACATAAACACTTATTCTTTTGACTTCACTGCCTATTGCAAACAAAATCAAAGGTATAACAAGGAAAGGCAAAGTCCAAGTACTGCCTGTAAGAAAATTGGTGCTGATAGGGACCAACTAGGCAGCCAGCTTATATTCTAGCATACATTGGTTACAGAAATTCTTGTGTTTGTGTATTCACAATAGAATGATCAACAAGGATGAATCAATTAGAGCAGATTAAATATTGAGAGAAATCAAGAAAGTGGCACACCAACTGAGTGACTCTGATGATATGCAGCAAGAGCGAATACCCATCACGCATGATGGGCTGGCAATGCTTGCCATATACTCAAAAGTAGCAATAAGTGAAGGGTAGTGACGTGATTTCACTCCCAACATGCATACGAACATGTCTGTAACAGTTGAGATAATTGGAAATACTGAAAAGAATTTCTCATTATTCATGTGAAGGCTCCTTCTATGACTACAAAGTGGCACTGCCTTTTACTCAGTCATACCTTTAAAGTAACTGTTGGATGAATTCGCATTCGACTTCTTCAACTTTGCCCACAATCTCACTGCCACAGAAGATGTTTTGATCTTTTTTCTCCAAAAAGAATCTATTTGTAGCTGCTCCATCCTAAAATATATATATATATATATTATTATTATTATTAGATTACAGAAATATATATATATATATATATATGACATACACATACACGTACAAAAATAAACCTTACCATGGTATTAGCAATCAGTGGGAAGTCAAATTCCAATGGGCCATCAATTGGGGCCATGCCATCGATGGCTAAGTAGAGTAGAGTAATTTTCCTATTGCTAATCAATGCTGGTGGGCTTAATTGCCTCATAAAAGTAATCAGGGCCATTCGTTCTTCACAATTTTTGCACTGAATTATATAAAAAAGAGGATCTTAATGAAATGACAATTATGCATAATATGTAAAAAGCAAAATCACATAAAATTGAGAGGAAAAGGCAATTCTAACCTCATAAAATTGGCAATAGCGTTTCTTGCCATATATCACAATATCATCATAGCAGATGGTTACAAAGCTAGAATTTTCTCCACAATTCTCACAGAGAAGCTTTATGCATATAAATCAATGTACAAAGAAATAAAGATACCGAAGCTTTTGGTTTGGAAAATAAAAGAAATACGTATAAATCAAATCAAGATTCAAGATGACTATATACATAGAAATAAAGAATGAGTACCTTGATTTTGAAATCCAACGACGATGCTGACCATCCGCCCTCCACGTCTGGACGAAGGTTTGTAATCCCTTGCATGTTCACCTTCGCCTGCATAGCATAGACAGGCCCTCTTCCTAGTGATCGTAGCATGGTTCTTGTCACTTTCGGCGAATTCTTTCTTTCTTTCTTTTCTAAATTCTCTCTGTTCTTTTTTTCCTCAAATTTTCACTATTGTCACTTCAGGTTATGCATTAGATGGGTAACAAATTATTGTTATTATTACAAGAGACATGTTATCCCACAAAACTTTCACAACAAATGTTAAGTGGTAGGTTGTAATGGGTGGGCAAAAAAGTAATTTAAGTTGTGAATTCAAAATTTTGAATCCACAACTTAAATTACTTTTTTGCCCATCCATAACAACTTATAACCTAAGATTTGTTATGAAAATATTGTGAACATAATACTCATCTTATTATTAAGAAATACTCAAAAAGAAAAAACAATAAGAGACAATAAAACACCGTATTAGTATTGGAGAGTGTAAATGTGGCAATAAAAACCCCTTTTATTTTTCCAACTAATGTTTTTTAAGTGAGTTCTGGTTAGCTTAGCTAGTAAAGTTTTTTATGGTTCTATAAGAGATTTTCAGTTCAAGGACGTTATAAGTTAAAACTCTCTCAAAAAAAATTTTGGTTCAATTCTCGCTTACACTAAAAACTGATTAATGTCTTAGTCTAATGATAAAAAAATTATCATTAGGAATGAACGCACAAAAAAAAAAAAAAAAAAATGTTTTCCAAAATGCCCCCTTTAAATCCAAAATCACCATAATACAATAGGAACCTATAATCCCTAATTCCAAGGGCTAGGACTGAAAAAAGAGAGTAAAGTTTTAGCTACAAGCAACCAACTCAAAGATCTGAAACTTTTGTTATTGTTTCAATTGTACATTGTTCCCGCTTTAGGAATAAACAATTAATTCCCAACCAAATGAGGAGGTATATCATAAACTTTCCTACCTCACCATTTTCACAATTTCCTAATATGAAGCATGTTAAAGATCTCTACAATTGACTATGTAGTTACTTAACCCTCTTACATATCCAAATTTCATTGGAATCTAACATCACTCTTTATGAGACAAAATGATGGTGTGTTAAAGAACAATTAACACTATAGGCTATGCTACATTTTCACTTCCCCATTGAACTAAGCCTAAACTAGTCATAGAAAGTTCACAAGTATGCATCATGTCATGCCCCAGAATTTGTGTCTCAACACCAAATGCTTGCAGTATGATTAGATTCAAGCCACTCTCCAAGAATATTTCTCCTATTATTCAAGCCTCTCTTGCTTCTTCTTGTCTTCCTTCTCTCTTCCTTCTCAGCTGACATTTTGAGCTCCATCACTTCATTTTCAACCGGATTGGCTATCTGGGGTTCCATGAATTCATTAACAAATTCACTACATTTGGGACGCATTGGGTCCAAATTCTCATCATTTGGCAACTCATTTGGCTGATTTTGAAGGACTGGAGAAATGGGTTCGGTTGATTCTTCTTTGGAAGACTCATTTATTGACACGTTCTTGTGTGGCAATTCCATCACCGACTGAATCCTGTTGAAAACAAGAAGAAATACACTCAGGATCAAACTAACCATGCCTACAGAACTGAAGGGATGAACACTGATCAAGCAAATCAAATAGACAAGAGTCAAGGCAACTGGGCTAGTGCAGAGTTACTTGACATGATAGAAGCAGTCCCTTACCATGAGTATTTCATCCATGCCATTGATGAAGCTATGCCACGTGGATAGAAGCAGTTATCAGATTATGATCAGTGTACACGTGGACAAGTAGTTAGAATTGATTGTAACTGTTTTTTCCTTGATTTCCGGAGTTAGTTTTCTTCCTCTGTTTGGTACAGTGTATATATATAGGTGTAGTTATGTATTACCTTTTTCATTCTTTTGTACCCCAATTTTCTCAATCAATAAGATCAGAGGTTCTATTTAGAGAGAGGGTTCCAGAATTTTACAAATCCAAAGACTTGTTCTTTGATGAAAAAATGTTTGTCAAGAACCATAGAGAACCTAAGCTCTCAATGACCCGTGAACCATCCAGAAACAACAACAAAGCCAAACAAAACATCAAACGTGGGTAATACAAGAGTAAAGTGGAGAGTAACTATAATAATTTAAGAATGTAAGAATGAGGTTCATGATTTGATACTGTATTTTTTGAACTGGCCCTCTTAACATTATTCTCATTCATTGGTTGTTATTAGTGAATGACTAACATATCCCTTTTTATTTGACATTTAAGGGTGATACACGAGGATAGTTTGGTCCTTTCGGGAAAAACCAGTGACGCTTTCACCGAAAGTGCAATAATTTTTGTGTGATTAATGCAATTGTCAGTTACAGTAAACTTAGGATTATTGATTATTAAAGTAGCAAAATAAGTTTTGATTCAGCAACTAAACTACACTAACCAAAAGATTTAATTGACACCTTACATAGCTGAGTTACAATTTATGAATATTGGGTCACTTATTTTATACATACATATATATATATATATATATGAAGCCACATGAACCAGTTGCATATCTCCCATAACTTCATACCAGTTGTAATTTAGTGTCGACATGTAAAGGTCAAAGACTAAGTTCCTTCGCTCAAGGTTTTTATTTTTATTTTTTATTTTTTATTTTTAGTTTATTACAATTATTTTTAATTTCTTATGGACGCAGCAAGAACAGCTAGCAGATTTGGCTATAATCTCAAGTATTTTTATGCATGGTGGCAGTGGTAATTACAACTAGAGAATGTTTTTTTTAACGTAGTATCGCCATGAAAGCGATTCTCCTACTCCCTAATCAAGGTTTCATGCATATACGGATACCTTTCTCATCGGTTTTTTTTTTTTTTTTTTAATGAAAAATTACTTCCATATTTATTCTAAAAATCACGAAAAACTGAAGGAAAAAGATGGAGAGGTAGTAGGTTATGGTCATAGGAGGTGAGAAATGGAGAAGAAATAGAGAGTAGATCGAGCATTGGTGAAAAGTGATTCTTCAGGCAAGCAATTGGCAACTTTCTCTTCTTCTTTTTTCTTCTTTTTTACTATTTGCGTGTTGAAAAACGGAAAAAGCATTGACAATTTGAAATAACATAATATTTATATACCTAGTCATGAAACACAATTGCCTAAGTTTTCTATCTTTATGTTTGTTTAAATATAAACATTGACATTACTTTTGTGTGTTATTCAAATCAATTTGCTGCGCATTTGCATATTTCATTTTTATAACCCCTCTATCTTATCGTTTGTGAAGGACAATTTGACCTACTTCAGCATACATCGTGGTGTAGCGGCCTCCGAGTGCTACATAAGGGATAAAAATTACCTCAAGTGGATTGTATCATCATATAAAGTGAGAATATTGTGTTATTATCACCTTCCACTAGGTATTTATTTAGTAATTCCATATGAATTGGTATGCAAAAGGAGAACTGAGTGCAAATGTAATGAAAATCGTTCTGGGGTTGTTACAATCACATCTTGCAATTTTTTAAGACATAAATTTACTAGTAGAACAAAAGAGATTTGTGATTCATGATTCATAACCTTTCTTCCTAATTGCGCTAATTAATTAAAATATTATATGTTGAGGGAAATAACACCTTAATATAATATAATTTGATCCAAACTCACAAGTTTAAGTTGAGTTAAGTGATATTCCTATAAATTATATTAACTCCAAAGTGTTATCTCTCCAATATTAAGGATTTGTTTGGGATCTGCTTATTTTACTAAAACTGAAAACTTTTTTGTTGAAAGTATTGTAGATAAATGTAAAAGTTAGTTAAAATAGCATAATGGGACCCATAAATAGTACCAAAAAGTGCAATAGGACCTATGAATAGTAGAAAAAATAAGCTAAATAGTAAAATAAACTCACTTTTTAATTGAGAGCCAAATGCACACTAAAAAATAGAAAAGCCAATCTTGAGTTGGTTGGGATATTAATGATGCAACATTGAGGTGAAAAGAGCCTGTTGATCTGTAGGGAAAATTTTAGTCGAAAGAGAATCAAAGTAATATATATATATATATATATATATATAAAACATGTGTGATTGAGGAACCAATATTTGAAATGGTCCCATTACATAAACTAATTTAACAAATACAGTTAATTAATTAATTAATATATAACACTCACAAATAAAAATAAATCCGATATTTCAGTTAAAGCTTTAATTTTCTTGTAACCATTTTTATAATCATGTGAGATTTAGGGAAGTAATAGCACGTAAAAAATTTTCTATTTGATTTAAGATTCATGTATTCTAAGTACGTAGAATAGGATGTGTACCTCTCTTAGCAACGCAAGTATGTTGTCTTCCGAAGTATTTACATCTTTCTCTTTTTTCCCTTTAGGGTAATTTGCATATGGTTGTAATTCCACTTATTAGTTATGATGACCAACTATTAATGTGACATGCATTATTTATAAGAATTTAGTAAAGCCAAAAGAGAGATTTGACATGTGATCCTTAGGGATCTTAATCTTCAACTGTATGATTGATTAATGCCTTTAGAAGACTATTGACTTAATTTTATTTATTTATTTATTTATTTTTTTGGAGAAGATTGACTTAACTTGAAACTCTTTCAGATATTATTCCTTAATTTTCTCAATCATATTGAGAGGGTATTTTGGATTTCTACAAATTACAATAATGTCCATGAAAACATTGCAATTCACTCCTAAAGATTAGAGAATTACAATTTATATATTTGTCCTTCTACCACACTATATTCCCCAAAAGATACTAGGATTGGATTAATATCCTTGGCAAGTCCCTAACGTATGTAACTCTTAATTTCTTAATTTTGTTAGACTCCAAAATAATTTTTTAATACTCTTTAAAAATATTTTATATATATATATATATATATGAAAACTGAAAAATGTCATCAACCAATTTTGTCTTGTGTGCAACTCCAATATGAAAATCAATTGAATATACTTTATCCTTTATTGATGAATTCATTGTTGAGCTACATATATATTTTACTCATTACACACACACATATATAAAACCCAACATGTCCATATATAACCTTTAAAGGAGCATTCTTGATTAACATCGTCAAAGTTATGTGCATAATAAATAAATAAGTATATGCAAACCTCTCATGTTTGAGGATAGTAGGATAATTGTGATAGAACAATGTTTTAACCAACAATGATCACTTTATAGGATGTTCTTGATTGGATGTAGTTTAGTGTATGTATTTGTTACCCACTATGCTTATGGTCACTACTTCAATAATGGAGTAGATCATCCTATCATATAACAGCACAACAAGTGTAGGCTCTAAGTGACAATATTTAGTTAATATCCACAACTTGGACAATTTGATAGTCTATGAAAAATCATCACTCTTTGCCTTTGGTCCTTCAACCATCAACATGTTTTTGTCTGCAAAGCTGAAATCACATTCCACATTTAAAAAATGAAAAATACAGATAATAATAATATATGAAAAGAAATTTATTATCAAATAAAATTGGTTTTTTAATGCACATAATTCTAACAAATCAAACACCATCAATGTTAGGAGGTTTTTCTTTAATTAGCAGTGAGGAAGGATTAGAGAGATAATCCTTCAACCTTCCCATTTCATGGGCTACATCCAGCATGGTTGGTCTAGTTGAAGGTGTGAACTCTGTGCACATAAGGCCAAGCTCAATCATTTCTAGAATCACATCTCTCCATATTTTGGTGTATTCCTTTGGCATGACTGATGGGGTGCACCTATCAAGAGCATGTTCAACTATGGGATCCAGCTTATGGGGGAAGTGACTCTTAACCCATTCATGCAAGCTTGAGCCTTCATCAATAAGAACTTCCGTAGGGCGTCTTCCCATTACAATTTCTAATAAAAGGACTCCAAAACTGTACACATCTCCCTTAGGTGAAGCGCTTCTGCCCAATCCATATTCTGCATTTGGATAAATTGATTAAAGCACAAGCAGTATGATAGTAAAAAGAATTATTTATTATGTTGTAAATGTGACACCAATCATAATCGTTGTCAAATCAGTTTGTAAATAATTTTTTTAGTAAAACAGTAATAGCATTAGCAGTTTCCTTAATTTATTTTATCCTAGTATTATACATCATTTCCTTAGGAGACTTTCGGTGTAATGGAAAACGGGTACCAAGACATGCAATACGTTGTAATTATTGCTAGCATTGTGAACAAATAATCTTGTAGTATAGTGGATACTATGCTTTAACCAATAAGGTCCTAACTCATTAAATTGCGTTGTAATTATTGCTAGCATTGTGAACAAATAATCTTGTAGTATAGTGAATACTAATATAGTATGCTTAAACCAATAAGGTGTTAACTCATTAAATTATTATTCTTATCATTTTACTCGACTTTACAGAGAACTCGATCTGTTGATGATTTTTCTGAGAAGTATGGGGCTATTCAATGTTTAAGAGGAAAACCAGCTGACTAATTAATTTTGACAAATCGTTTGGTGTGCAGAATGTTGAACATATATAATTTTTTTGCACAAACCAGCCAAGAAGTGTTGAACTGAATGATATAATAAAGATTTGTGACTTGCTCATACTCTTTTATACAGCAAATATTTAAGGGTAACCATATTGATACATAAACACTATGAAGAATTCTAACTACAAAACTATCACATAATCACGAGGAAAATATAATTATATTTAATTCTAGGCTTCTAGCTTAGGCAGAAAAATACTTACCAGGAGCTATGTAGCCAACAGACCCGCATAATAAGCCATTTGTTGAGTAGATGGATATTGTTTCCTTCACATTAGCACTCTCATCACCCCCTTTAACCATCCTTGCAATACCGAAATCAGTTACCAAAGCTGTCAAGTCATCATCAAGAAGAATATTGCTCGGTTTTAGATCACAGTGTACAACTTTAACTGGAGAATGATGGTGCAAGTAGGCCACTCCTTCAGCAACATCACTGCATATGCTCACTAGCTGTATCAAATCCAGCCCACGATTCAATCCATGGCTTGGGTAGAGATGCCTCTCCAAGCTTCCGTTTGACATCAGTGGAAGAACAAGAGCCTTAAAGTCTGGCCTACTGCAAATTGTGATTATCCTTATTAAATTCCTGTGCCTTGTCCTCTTTAGGACTTGGCATTCTCTCTTAAAGCTCCATTGACTTTCTCTAGCCATCTTTGTATCTAGAACCTTTACAGCAATTCCTGTATTATCACGAAGAATTCCCTTATAGACATGACCAAATAGGCCCGAACCAATTAGGCTTGAAGCACTAAACCCGCCAGTGGCTTCATTGAGTTGCTCATATGAGATTCTAGGGTGCTTGAGGTCCAAGTCCCCTCCATTGAATATTTCCAATTGTGATTGGATTCTTGACCTTTGTACAAGGCAGTACCCAAATATGCACAAAATGAGAAATGAAAATAATGAGAGAAGAACCGACAAAATAAGCATAAGATGAGAATGTCTAATCGAGCACTTTGGCATGCCTTCTATTGAGCCACAAAGGCCATCATTTCCAAGGAAAGAGTCTATGGTGAGCAATGAAAACGCTCCCTCGTTAGATACTTTTCCAAAGATTTTGTTGAAAGAGAAGTTCACATGCTTGAGAGTAGAGGACATCTGCAGAGATTGCGGTATCTCTCCAATCAATTGGTTCGAAGACACATCAAGTGCTCGAAGATAAGGCAATTGCCCTATTGAAAATGGAAGGGGACCTTCTAAAAAATTATGTGAAAGGTTGAGACTTTCTAGTGCAATGCAGCTTTTGAGTTGTGTTGGGATTGTGCCAATGAGATTGTTATAGGATAAATCTATAGCTAGCACCATGTCCATTTTACTAAGCTCTAATGGTAAAGGCCCATATAAGTGATTGCTAGACAAATTCAAGTATAACTTCAAGCCCCTTAACCCGGCAACTTCACTAGGAATCACCCCAGAAATCTCATTGTGAGAGAGGTCAAGAATTTCTAAATTGACACATTGGCCTAAACTTGGTGATATTGTTCCTGAGAGCTGGTTTTGATAAAGCATGAGTCTTCTTAACTGGGGAAGGTTTGCAAAGCTATCTGGAATTGAACCCGATAGCTTGTTTCTTGATAAATCTAGAAGACCTAGATGGGAAATGTTGCCAAGAGATGGCGGAATCTCACCCGAGAGTGAATTATTAGACAAGGAAACCCTCTCTAGCTTTCCCATTTGACATAGTTCAGGTGGGATTGAACCATTCAATAAGTTACTCGACAAGTTTAAGAGGGTAAGATTCGCAAGGTTTGAAATCTGAGATGGAATAAATCCATGGATAAGATTCTCACTAAGAATAAGCTTTGCAAGATTGGTAGAAAGATCACCAATAATGGGAGGTATTTCCCCACCAAGGTTATTTCCCGCCAATTGGAGTTCTTTGAGGACAGAACAATTTGCTAAGGAAGCAAAAAAAGGTTCTAGGTTGTTGTTACCACCATGGCTAACAAAGTCATTATAGGACAAAAAGAGTACTTGTAACTTTGGCAGTCCACGTACAATCTCTGACGGTAATTCCCCAGTTAACATATTAGACTCCAAGTCCAGCCATTTAAGTCGTGTGGAATTTGAAAGGGCCCGTGGTATATGTCCTACAAGCCTATTCGACCAAAGCAAAAGAGAACTCAAATTTTTAAGCCCACATTCATTCTTAAAGGGGATTTCTCCACTTAAAGAATTGTTCGAAAGGTCAATATACCTCAGGGATAAAGACCCATTACAGAAAAGTGATTCTGGGATTTCACCTTGAAGCTTGTTACTTCCCAAATCAAGATATTCCATATTGTGAAGAAATCCCAAGTGGTAGGGAATTTTCCCTTCAAGAAAGTTCCCTGACAAGCTGAGTTGTTTAAGCTGAGTGAGAGAGCCTAACTCTTTTGGAATAGGACCTTCAAAGAAGTTCATTGACAAATCAAGGACAGCCAAGGAAGAAAGATTGGCTAGTGATGGGGAAATAGTGCCACTTAGCCATGTTGCATTGAGAAAAAGCTCTGTGACACTGTCACTTGCATTGTTGCAGGTCACTCTTGTCCAGTTGCAAACGTGAACATCCGAAGAGTTCCAATTCTCAAGGACGTTTCCAGGGTCTGAAACAATCTCTGACATGAAAGAAAGCAATGCTGCTTTGTCATTCATAAGCTGAGAATTTTGCTCACCAAAGACACCAAACAAAACAACAATGGCCAAATATAGGAAATTGTACATGGAAAATTTACAAAAACCCATTGTGGTATTGATTTATAAGGAGAGGGATAGATGTATGGGTCCAATGTTAAGAAGGAATTGTAATGCTACAAAAAATTTGAACCCTTTGGGAACTCAAATATTTTGTGCCTAACTGCCGTTGAAGGAGGAGATGTATTTATATCCACAAAACAAGTTTGGAACTATGTAATGACACGTAACTGACATAAGCAACGTTAAGATTCGTGTAGCAAATGCAATGGTGGTGTACATGTAAGCACTTGCCCACGTACCCATTAAGAGTAACAATTATCACACATGACACACCCATTGTTGCACACATTCCCTACCCATTCTTATGAAATTTTTTAATAACAATTTAGGTTGAAATCACGTTTTGAAAAACACAATTTTAAAGGACTGTGTATGAAATTGTTAGAGTTGTAGAGCCTAATTTGTGTTTGATTTGAATTATGGGTCCGTTTGGATACAGCTTATTGTTGCTGAAAATTGATTGTTGCTGAAAACACTGTAGCAAAATAATTTTTAAATGTGTTAATAGTACCATGGGACCCATTTTTAATATTTTTTAATGTATAAACAGTACATGAACAGTGCGTAAACAGTGCACGCACTGTTCATGCACAGTAATTTTTTGCCACAAAGTCAACAAAAGCTGGCAAAAAAAAAAAAAGAGAAAACGCAGGTAGAAAGCGCACCGTAACTTACCAGGCTATCCAAACCCACACTATAACTCAATCCGATATAAAGTGTTGTGGTTTTTTAATGGAAAATTTTCTAAGGCTTATTCGGCTTAAGTCAAAAAAATTTTGGTCAATTTTTAGCCCATTGTGAATTCTCTATGTGGAATATAAATGTCGTTATTTCATATTAAAGTTTTGTGTATTTTTTTAGAAAGAAAAAATTATACTACTGCATCTTATATTTTACCCTAAAAATAATGAAATCATTGCCTGGATACAGACAAATTACCAAACTAAGTAATTCCTTGTATCACGTGATTGTATTATGTGTGTATTATTTTTCTATATGTTTTTACCTTTCACATGTATAGAAAATCATTTATATTCCCAAAAGGAATATGTGCAATTGAGTGTATCTCTATATTTAACCGATCATTAATATCAAACAATATTGTGCTTTGTGAAACATGTGGGTTTCCTTTTTTTTTTTTTTTAATTAAAGAATAGAAGAACATGGGTTTCTTTGTGAGTGGTGAGTTTGGACTAATTTAGTGGATGATGTGCTGTTTAGGAAGATAATGTAGCATAATAGGCACGCTTAGGGGCGGTGATTTGGCATTAATTGGGGGTATTGGTTTTGGCAAGTTTGTCGTCTGAGTGATGTGCTTTAGCACTACGTTGATGTCAGTTCAGAAGATGATACATACCTGATTTCATTTGGGTATCATGCATTGCACTCACAAAGATGTAGCACACCATGCAACTAACCTACTGAAAGAGATTGATGTCGTGGTAAAATTAGAAGTAAAAAACTAACTGTAAGGACAATAGACAAAAGGGAAACTAATTAAACACAAAAGAAGTTACTCTGAGGTCATAGATTTTTTTTTTTTTTTTTCCCTTAATGTTAATATTCTGTGAGTGATTACATAGTTGTATGCTAGTTAATAACAATTATCCTCCATGACCCCTTATTGCATGCATGGTGCGTGTGCATATATATAATTTTGGAGGTGGATTTAAGAATAGGAGAAGATCACAAGAAAAGAGATGGTCGGTGGCTCAATCTTTCTTGCAAAGAAAGAGTAAGCCCTCTTCATGAGATCGATCCTCAGCTAAGGACCCTCTGATGGTTAAATTGATGCTCTGGTTTAGGTATTCTAAGCAATGAACAAGACATCTCTCAAGATTTTTTCACATATCTCTTCCTAGGGGTGAAACACCTTCTTATATCTACTAAATTTATCTATTTCAATTCCTGCCTAAAAACATCACCTGAAACCAAGCTTTTTAGAGTATATGTTTGCCTTTTCAACATGAATAAATCCCTTCCTGCCTTTCTATTTGATACAACATGTGTACAACAAATTACATGGGAACAATTGTTCCCCCACTTCTTCCCCACACACAAAAAATAAAAAAGGTACAAAGAAAACTCTTGATTTTTTATCCCTAAGATGACCTCTTAAAATTAGCTCCTACAGCAAAAAAACATTTGCTGCAAATATTTCATCTGCGTCTATCTTTCCCTCAAAAAATCAACCAATGTAGTAGTATAAATTTTCATTATGGAAAATTTCAGCCAACAGCCTCCTGAGCAAGCTGCATGCCATAGCCTTCAATCCAAAACCAGCCTGTTATGCTATGATTTTAATCACTATATCAGGACAAGAGTCCCAGCAGTACTTGCAGGAAACAGCATGGATCCAATTTGGAGAAGAACAGAGATAATTTAATTAAATTTTGTTTGATATTTGGTTGTTTTAGTCAAGTTATAAGTTTTAATTTGTCCAATCAAGTTGTAACAATTTTGCACCTCTTACTTTAAACTATTGGTGTAAAGAAATCTGAAATTTCAAAAGAACATTTTAAGAGAAATCCATATTTTCATTTTATATTATATTTTTAAATTGGAATAGATGGTGACGAAATCTTAAAAAATCCAAAAGACCTAGGACTAGAACTCTGCAGCTTGACATTAATTCAAATAACAATTATGTTATGTTTCATTTGTTTTGAAGTAAGATATTTTCATACATGAAATATTTTACTTATAAAAAAAATTTGAAAAAAAATTTACAAGTGTTTGATATAGCAAGTAAAATTTTTTTAAGCAAACCTCCAAAATTAATAACTCAACCACCGAAGCTGTTTAAAGCTTTGCCTGAAACTACGGTTGGAAGTCTTTTGAGAAATCACTGTTTATATCGGCAGGGCCCAAACTTTTTGTTTTCATCTACCATTGGACAGTGCACAGAGCACTTGACATGGGCTTGTTGGTCCCTTTTGCCTAGGGCCGGCCCTGAGTGCAAAGTCCAATCCACATATATGATATATTTAATTAGATATGTTTGAAGGATTGTGGTATTTTAAAGTTTAAACGTTAAACCCCCGTGAAGTCTCCTAAATCAACATGTATCCTATTTCAATTAGAATTTTGACAACGTGAGGTTCAAGAAATAGATAGTCATCGAGTTAGGTTTTCTTATTGCAATTGGATTAGGAGATACTGAGGCGGCAAAGGTTATTATATATAATATATATAACACAGTTTGGTGTGGTTTTTCAAAGAGAGCCGAAACACAGCCAAGCCAGGGAGAGAGAGAACTGCAATTGTGAAAAAGAAAAAAAGAAAGTTTTTTTTTTAACTGTGACCGGAAGATCTCAGGTAAATTATATAATATTACTGTATTTGACGTGAATTTTTAAAAATTTAAATCTATGATGTTAATTGTATGATAATTGCTCCAAGACACACATCAATTTACTGTTGATAGAAACTTTGGGTGATAATATTTTGGAGGATTGATTTTCTTAATTCACACACTGAAACAAGACTAGATTGAAACCCAATTTCAAGCCAACATTTTTTAAAAGCCAGCTGTAGCTAGAGTTTATAGTTGTTTTAAGCTTATTAGTCGTTTGTTATATACTTATATGTAAAAATGTCTTTCTTTTTTCTAATTAAAAATAAAGACAATCAAACAGATAGTATAGAAATCTTAAAATAGATACAGCCATACAGGTTAATATTCACAACGATCTTTATATGCATGACATTGAACATGCTAGAACAGCTAGATTTCATAGGTGATTTTTTTTTTTTTTTTTCTCAAGAAAAAAAAAAAGGATTTTTTTTTATGAGTGAGCGATGTCTATCAATTTTTCTATTACTTTTGTTCTTCATACATACATGAACACGTTTAATGGTATCATAAATTTGTAAATTTGTATCATCAATATGATACGCATTTGCATCTCGAGATTTTGGAATTATTTTTATGACTAATATTTGGCAAAACAGGAGCAGCCATCAGTTATAATGGAGCACAAAAGAAGAAATTTGAGCAATAACATGAATGATGGAGTTGGTGCCATGGATCGAATCTCAGAATTGCCCGAAGTCATCATCCATCATATTTTGTCTTTCCTTTCCACAAAAGCTGTCGCAAAAACTAGTCTACTTTCCAAGAGATGGAAAAGTTTTACGCTTTCATATCCTGTTCTAGATTTTAACGAGAACTACTTTCAACACTTAAAAAAAAAAAAAAATGAGATGCACCAACCATATCACACTTATATGCCATTTAGGCCAAAATATCCAGAATTTTCCACCAGAGAAGATGTCATGCATTTTGTGAATAAATCCTTACTAAAATTTTGTGAGCAAAAGATTTGCATAGACACTTTCAAGCTTCAGGTGAGCTTTACTAATATAGAAAAGGCTCTTGTGGACAAATGGATAGAATTGGCGGTAGAGAATTGTGTCAAAGTGCTTGAAGTCAGTGTCAGAATGAAAAACGAAAAGAGTTACATTTTGCCACAAATAGACTTTTCTGCCAACACAATAACAGTGTTGAAACTATCAGGTTGTAATTTGGAGCATCCCGCTAATTTGAAGAATACTATAAATTTCTACTCTTTGAAAGAACTGTCTTTGCGACGTGTTTATGTAGTCGAAGAGATGCTTCATAATCTGATTTCTCGCTGCCCTTCAATTGAGAATCTCACTCTTATTTATTGTTTGGGGTTGAAAAAATTTCAAGCCCTTAAACCCCTGAAATATTTTTGCATTTTCCCGACATGTGGACTTTTTGAGTCGGTTTACGTTGAAGGATCAAGCCTAAGATATCTTCGTTATGAGCATTCTACTGGGCGGTTGGGTGAGATCAAGGTGAATGCTTGTCAAAATCTTAAGAGTATTACACTTAAAAAGTGCAAGAATCACTGATCTGTGGCTTTATGAACTCAATACAAAATTCCCCCATCTTCACTCTGACTCTATTTTCTAGTGATCTGTTGGAAAATGTTCATATTTCAAGCTATGAAGCACGGGTGCATTTCAGGACTCGGGTGCGGGTGCGGGTGCGCGTGTGGGTGCGGGATTCGGCAATTTTTGAAAAAGGTGAGTGCAGGTGCGGTGATTAAAAAATTATTAAAATTATTTTTATACAGTGAATTTAATTTTTGTTATATAAAAAATTCAAATAAAGGGTAGAATTTATTATTAAAAAACAATTATTTATGATTTGTTTTTAATAAAATCAATATTTTTGGTAATTGTAAACAAAAAACCACATTTCAAGAAGATTCATTTAATCATTTTCCAATTCCCAAGCCCACCCACATGAAATAATTGACTTTCCCACCTACTTAATTTATATTCTTTGTTACACACCTTTATTCTTCTTCCATCCATTTTTTTTTCCCCTCTCACAAGGCCACATGAAGCAAAAGAATGGCAGCCACTGCCCATTGCGGCCTTTTTCGACGGCTGTTTCAGTGGCCATTTCAGCCGTATTGGTTTCCGTTTCCGCCGGAATCAACCCAAAACGGCCTGTTTTGGCTCGAATCAAGCCGAGTCGGTGCAAATCAAAAAAAAAAAAAAAGGGAGAGTCGGCGTGTCGAACGCCGAAAGCCGCGTCAGACTCCGGTGCAGCAACCTTGGAGTCACATCGATGCTTTCTAGATTTCAAGCCATTCGCTCAAGAATTTTACATTGATTAATGGTCATAAGCTACGGGAGGCAGAGATTGATACCCCTAATTTACAAAATTTCATAGTTTATATATATATATATATATATATATAAGATAGAATTTCTACTCTAACGTATTCTAAGTGTATATGTGTGTGAGTCTTCCTTCTAGAGACTTGAACTCCAACCCTTACCCTCACATTCCACAAGCATTTATATTTGTGGAGTGGCCACCGCACCAAAGGTACGTGGTGGTACAAAATTTCATAGTTGATAATGGGTGCCCCTATTCTCTCTAGACAGGAAGAAGCCGAGCTAGCTCGCAGCAACAAAAAAGTGAAGGATATGAGTCACGCCAACTTCGAGGGCATAAAAGGCCAGACCTCCTTTCTATTGAGCCAGGGGAATGCTAGACACCCTCTGTCATTCAGGGATAAGGTTGTAAGAGAGATACCCGGTGCTTACATTCAAGCCTTCAACTTTACTGAGCAAATGGAGGCAGATGAGGACTTAGATTCCGAGACTTATGATCTCAGAGATGGTCTTGTCGTAGTTCAGTTCTCAAAAGAGCTTAAGTCCCGTAATCAGTCTCCTTGGAGTAAAAGCCTTTTTGTTAAAGTCTATGGAAAAGCTGTAGGTTTTTCGTTCCTTCATGCTATCCCTATGGAAGCCAATGGGGAAGATTGATTGCGTGGACCTAGGTAAGGAGTTCTTTTTAGTATGTTTCTCTGTCAAAGAGGACTATAAGGTTGTGCTCAGAAATGGGCCATGGTTTACAGGAGAGAATTTCTTATCCATTAGGCCATGGGAACCAAACTTTAAGCCAACCGAGGAAAACATTTCTTCGGTTGCAATCCGGGTGAGGTTGAATGAGCTTCCCATTGAATACTACCACGTAGAAGCCCTTTAAATCATTAGGAATGCGATTGGCAACATGTTAAGAATAGATACACACGCAGCTAATGAGTCCAGGGGATGGTTTGCACGCCTATGTATTCTGGTGGATGTTGGAAAGCCGTTTACCACAGCTCTTCTCATTGGTGGAAAGGAACAACCTGTGTGTTATGAAGGAATCCAAAAATTATGTTTTTCCTACGGAAGGATTGGTCGTTGACGTGAAAATTGCCCTTATGTCGTTCAGAAAGACGTTTCTTAGGCGAGGGAGGCCGAAGGAAAAAAGGATGCATTGGTGAGCCAAGAAGACGTTGTGTGTGCTGCTGACAACTCAGGCACCACTTTAGGTATGTCCAAGGACAGAGGATTGTACGAGGGCATGGTAGGTGAGGACACACTGGTGGATAATTCCAAGGACGTGTATGGTCCATGGGTAATGGTATCACGTAAACGGAATTGGAGCATATCGACAAAGAAAGTGGACCCCACTGACTAGAGCACACTAAGGACAAAGGGGGAAGGTAAGATTGGGCTCAATGAAGTTTCTTACAGGGAAGGTAAGAGGAAATGTGCAATAGAGCTCAGCCCATTTAGGGGCCAAATGGCCAATGTGGTTCAACCAATTACCAATAGGGTGAATCATACAAGCCAAAGCCCAGGACAGACTCACGAAGAAACTAATGGCCCAAATGCCGAGTCAAGCCTTTCTATTAGGGTAAAAAAGGAATTGCAAGGAATAGGACGTCTTCAGCTTTGGCTAAAAAAGAGGCAGTTAACTATGCAGTCAAAGGAGCAACCTCACCTGCAATGACTTCCTTCTTAGATAACCAGAGTTTTAGTGTGAATTCAACCTTTAACTTTAAAGCCAAGACCTTTAGGCAATCTTCAAGCCCAGGTCCCATCAGCTAACAAAGTCGAACCTGTCAAAAGGAGGGGTAGCCACCAACTCAAGCAATCATGGAAGTTCGAGCACCATCTGATGTTGTGGAGAGAGGTGAAGGTGAGCCTTCCCATTCCAAAGCTAACCCTGTAGGGGTAGATATTCTTGTAAGGAATCAGTACTCGAGAGGGAGTGATTTGGTGGCTAAGGAGAGGCCGGGTATAGGCCATGGTGTGGCGAAGTAGATAGACTTTGAAGAAGACGAAGGAGTGGGTCCTCCCTCCTTTTGAAGAGCTTCCTTTTTCATCCCTCCTCCGTTAGCCATGAATATAATTGTGTGGAACTGTAAGGGCGCCTTGAAGCCCAATTTTCAAGATTATGTGCAAGATCTTGTTCAACAACATGATCTAGCTATTTTCGTGATTACAAAAACCCACATTGACTGAGCTAGAGCCTGGGATATCACAGATAGGTTACCGTTTGATGGTACTATCCATACTAAGACCATTGGTTGAGTGGGGGGACTGTGGCTCCTGCAGAACTCAGACAAAGTTAAAGTGTCATTTCTAGCTAGCTCGAAGCAAGAAATTCATTCCACAGTGAAGGTACGTGCCTCTAACTCTATTTGGATGTTCTTTGCTGTGTATACTAGTCCTAAAAGTGCTGAAAGTATGGTAGAATGAATGAACTTGATTGATATTCTTTACCAGAACTTCCCTCTCAATTCTCTTTATTCTCTCTATCTATCTCTTTTCATATTCTCTCTCTATTCTAGGAGGTCTAGTTGTCCTCAAATTCAACTACCAAACTCCCAAATTCCTAGCATTTAGTATCAGAGCAAGGTCTTCCTTGGTAATGGCTGAGACACGTTCCACAACTGCCGCAACTCAGAAAGCTCTTGCTTTACTTAGAACTGCGTCAGATCATCATTCTAAAAAAATTCAAGAGATGCAAACCATCCAAGAAGTGCATAATACACGTACTTTGAACGAGATGAATCAACAATTGGCTATCCTTGTACAGAGGCGTGGTGGTTATGATCAAGGGGGATTGCCTCAGTCTTCAACAAATGGGGAATCCTGATATGCTAATTCTTCAGCATTGACTTTATCTCGTCCTGTGTGGTTAGAATTTCCAAGGTTTGCTGGTGAGGATTCTGCAAGTTGGGTTTACAAGGCCAACCAATATTTCAAGTATTATAATACACCAATTGTGGAGAAGTTGATGCTAGCCTCGTATCACATGGAGGGAGAGGCTCTGGTATGGTTCCAAGATAGTGACGAAGCAGGAATTTTTGTTGATTAAGAGTCATTGGTTTAAGCCTTGCACATTAGATTTGGTGCCACTACCTATGATGACTCGATGGAAACACTTACTAGGCTGAGGCAAACTATTTCAGTGTCCTTATATAAAGCCCAATTTGAGGTTTTGTCTAATAGAATCAAAGGGTTGTCTGCTGCTCACAAGTTAAGTTGCTTTCTTAGTGGATTGAGGGATGAGATAAGGCTGCTTGTGAGAATGCTCAATCCCAAGTCTTTGAATGAGGCTTTTGGTTTGGCTAAGATCCAAGAAGAATATAATTGGAGTTGTAAGAAGAATTCTAAGGTACAAGTGGATCAAGGAAAGCCTTCCATTTTAGGTGTTCCTCCTAAAACTCATTCTCTGCTGGAGTCTAAAGCTAGGTTGCCCTTTAAGAGAATTTCCCCTGCACAAATGGAGGAGAGGAAGAAAAAGGGGTTATGCTATAATTATGATGAGAAGTGGGGTCTTGGCCACAAGTGCAAAAATGCCATGTTGTTCCTTCTTGATTATGTGGAGTTGGCATAAGAAACCAATTCTGGAGTATAAATTATTGAATTGATGGAGGGTGGAAGCCCAGATCAGGTTGTGCAAGATCAAGAAGAAGCTGAGATTACCCTTTATGCTTTGAGTGGCACTCCTACCTCAGGAACTATGAGGGTTATGGGAAGGATTAGACATA
This sequence comes from Quercus glauca, assembly GCA_023736055.1. Taxonomy (NCBI): domain Eukaryota; kingdom Viridiplantae; phylum Streptophyta; class Magnoliopsida; order Fagales; family Fagaceae; genus Quercus; species Quercus glauca. Next base: position 10,472,102 of record CM043316.1, on the reverse strand, counting down.
GGTCTTTTGTAATTCTCATTGATTCAAGAAGTACTCACAACTTAATTGATGCTACTTTGGTTTCACAGTTGCATATTCATGTTGATACTTCTCAAATTTTAGAAGTGAAGGTAGCTAATGGTGATTTGATTAAGACTCAAGGTGTTTGTGAGAAAGTGCCAATCTAGCTACAGGGGCATAAGTTCTTAGTACACTTGCATGTGTTGCCAACGAGGGGTTGTGATTTAGTCTTAGGAACTCAGTGGTTATGTACTTTGGGAGTCATTCAATGGGATTTTAAGTTGCTTACAATGAGTTTCTGCTATGCTCACAGGCAGGTTTTGTTGCAAGGGTTGAGGAGTGCAGGGTCTCAATTGCAAGATGGTGACAAATTCTTGAGAGAGACAATGAAGAGGGGATTGGTTCTACATATCTCAATTCAGTCTCAGTTGCTGTTTGCAGATTGTCAAGTTCAATTGCCTGAAGAAATTGCTGCTTTGTTACTAGAATTCAAGTCTATGTTTGCTACTCCTGTGGGGCTGCCTCCTTTAAGGGATCATGAACACCAGATCAGCTTGAAGGAAGGAGCTCAAGCCATTTGTCAAAGGCCTTACAGGTACCCCTTTTATCAAAAAAATGAAATTGAGAAAATTGTTAAGGAATTGCTGTTTGTTGGGTTTATCAAAAACAGTATTAGTCCTTTTGCCTCACCTGTTCTTTAAGTAAGGAAGGCTGATGGCTCTTGGAGAATGTGTATTGAGTATAGGACTTTAAATCAAGAAACCATTAAGGATAAGTACCCTATACTTGTCATTGATGAGCTGTTGGGTGAATTGTTTGGTGCAATTGTGTTTTCTAAACTTGACTTAAGGTCTGGTTACCACCAAATTAAAATGAAAGAAGAAGACATCCCTAAGACTGCCTTTAGGACTCATGAGGGTCATTATGAGTTCTTGGTGATGCCATTTGGCTTAACCAATGCTCCTTTAACCTTTCAATCTCTCATGAATTCCATTTTTAAACCCTTCTTAAGGAAATTTTGGTCTTCTTTGATGACATTCTTGTCTATAGCAAGGATCTGGTTGATCATGTGGGACATCTACGTTTGGTGTTAGAGACCTTGGTTAAACATCAATTGTATTAAATATCAATTGTATGTTAAGCAATCCAAATGTGTGTTTGCTTGTAAGTAAGTAGAGTATTTGGGGAACCTCATGTAACGCCCCAAAATCATAAGCAATAAAAGTCTATTTAATCTAAATAATCAATAAAAATATTAAATGAAAGAAACCAGCAATCTAAAATCTCATCACAAATGTCAGAGGTCTAATCCACCAAAGACAAAACATCCTCAAAATAATTCTCCAATACAAAGTTTAATGCCATAAAAATCATAATAAAATCTTCAATTCCACAAAATAGTTCGTAACTGCTATCTCCCAAGAATCTCTCTAATGTATCTGTAATGGGAAATAAAAAGGGAGGTGAAATAACTCAATAAGTGGAATTCACTAACATTGGGGTGTGGGAACAAACCTTTCAAATAAATAATTCTTTCAATGAATTCATAACTTGTAACTCATCAATATTTTGTCATCAAATATTTCACATAAAAAAAATAATATCTTTATATTATGAGCCATCATAATATATATACCATCATATAAACAATTTCCTAGACTTTTCTCGCGGTCAACATTTACGCCTCGTTGACAGGGTTGTGCTATCCCCTTTTTGGGACTGGAACCTCCTTTACATCTCTTTTCTTATGGATGGCTCCTTTGGAACCTAAAGGTGCACTCCCTTACTAAGGAGCTTCCTTTTTGAATCCTCAATAGTATACTCCCTTGCTAAGGAGCTATCAAATGTGCACTGTCCCCTTTTCTGAGATCGTCCCTTGCTAAGGACTAACTGTAGTATAATTATTCCTTACTAAGGACTAAATACAATACTGAGCTTTTAATCACGACTTACTATAGGTTTTCAAAACATATTTAATATGCTCATAAAAATAATTCATTCATAATTCTAAAAAATATAAAGATATATACACACATACAAGTTTAACTAAATTTAGGTTGTCCCACAAGTTTTCCATAAAACGAATAGAAAATGTGCACATCAAACATTTATAAAATATCAATTTATATATAGAATATCAACATATTTCTTTGATATAGAATGGTTTAATAACCAACACTGTTTTAGGAAAACCCCCAAAATTAGTAAATACCATTTATCTCTTAGTTGTAAAAATAAAGGAAATCAACCTCCCTTGAATCACAACAATTCAGTAGAATTAGAGCCTAGCAACACCAAAAATAGGTCCATCAATACACGAATTTCCTACTAAAATATGTTTTCTTACTTAGACAATATAGTCTTAGACAACACTGATATTTCCAAAATTTTATATTTATTTACGTAACTCTTCAGTTCGCTTTCAGCTTTAATCTAATTGTTCTATTTCATGTATTTTTACTATCCATTAATAAGCATGATTGTACTGCAACTCTATAAAACTCTAGCAATTCACTATAGGTCTAGCCATCATATATTCTACTATTCCTTAGAAGCCACATGATATATAAACCTATCTGATCAACCTAATATTTATATCTATTAATCAAAAGTAGAAGCCACATAATATAGTTCTGCCAAATCAATCTTATAGCCAATGGAGGACCATATGGCTATACATACTATTCATACGTAATCAATTTCAAAGCCTGGACCATACGGCTATATACAAACAATTCCTATTATAATATTGTAATCATCAACCCAAAGACCCATAATCCTCTTGATGCCGTAAAGCATAAAGGCACTGCTGGACACTTATGGAACAGGGACAACGTGAAGATACATGGCAGATGGGTGGTGATATTTAGTGAGGCCATATACGGTCATATAATGTCCACAAAACACCCTTTTTCTATCAACATAATCATAGCCTTAGATCCATAACAACAGCCCTTATTATTTTTATTTTTTTTTTTTTTTCTATTAGGTACGCCACTAACAGATTCTTCCTATAAGTGTGGGAAGAAAAGCTAGCCATTGAGTATTACAATTTTCCTAAGTTTAAAGCAAAAGAGAGCTGTACCTTTAGTCTTCACTCACAGCCACAGTGAAGCAAAGCAAGGTTCAGTAGTGTGAAGCGGCTGAAGTAAAAGGAGGCACCATCAGTAAATATACATGTAACTTAAAAGGAAAAAGGCTAGGGTTTTCAAGGCCCATATATTTACTTATGCCACCTCACTTGGGCTTCATATTCCATAGTATTTATCTTATTTTTAATATTTTAGGCCCAAATCAATTTAATCCATTTAATTGTAGGCCTCCTTTATAATTTACGCATAATAATTAAATTGGTATCAAAATTATGGGGTGTTACACCTCATTTCAGGTGAAGGGGTAAGGACAGACCCAAGAAAGACCGTTGCTATGCAGTAGTAGTCTATTCCCAAGGATGTGAAGGCTTTAAGAGGGTTTTTAAGCCTAACTGGCTATTATAGGAAGTTTGTGAAAGGGTATGGGCAGATTGCAGCTCCTCTGACTGCCTTGTTAAGGAAAGATTCTTTTGTTTGGACTGCTGAAGCTTCTCATGCTTTCCAACTTCTCAAGGATGCCATGTCTAACCCACTTGTGTTGGCCCTACCAAATTTCACCAAGCCCTTTATTGTGGAGTGTGAGGCTTTAGGGTTAGGTGTTGGGGCTATCTTAATGCAAAACCAGAGGCCAATTGCCTTTCACAATCAGGCATTAAAGGGTAAAAACCTTGCCTTTTCAACTTATGAAAAGGAATTGTTGGCATTGGTGGTGGTAGTGAAGAACTGGAGGTCTTATCTACTAGGAAGGCCTTTTATGATCAAAACAAACCATCAAAGTTGGAAATATTTGTTAGAACAAAAGATTGGAACTCCTGCAAAACAAAAGTAGATCACAAAGCTTCTTGGTTATGCTTTTATAGTTGAATATAAGCATGGGAAGGAAAATTTGGTTGCTGATGCTCTATCTAGAAGGGTGAATTCCTTAGATGTTGCTACTGATATTGATGGTGTTGGCACCTTGTGCATCATTTCTTTTCCTAATCCCACTTGGCTGGATGACCTCAAATCTAGTTATGTGACTAATCCTACTATCTAGAAAATCATTCAAGCTATTCAGTTTGAGCAGAATGTTCCTACTAGTTTTGCCTTTTGTAATGATTTACTATTTTATAAAGGCAAATTGTATTTGGAAGGTTCTGCTCAGAATTTAAAGGCTATTGTATTGCAGCAAGTACATGCCAGTCCTTTAGTGGATCACTCAGGGTATTTGAAGACCTTTCATATGCTCAAAAAAGACTTTTATTGGATTGGTATGGTAAAGGATTTGAAGCAGTTTGTCAAGGAGTGTGATGTTTGTTAGAAGCTAAAGAGTGATACTTGCTTCCCTGCTGGATTGCTACAATCCTTATCTATTTCAGATAGGCCTTAGCTTGATATAAATATGGATTTTGTGGAGGGTTTGCCTAAGTCTCACCTAAAGTCAGTGGTGTTTGTTGTGGTGGATAGACTTACCAAATATGTTCACTTCATTCCCTTGTCTCATCCTTACACTGTTGCCAAGGTGGCTAATTTGTTCATGCAGTTTGTTTTCAAATTACATGGTATGCCCTCAACCATTGTAAGTGACAGAGACCCAGTTTTTGCATCTAAATTTTGGTCTGAACTGATGAAATTATAAGGGATTAATTTGGCTATGTCATCTTATCACCCTCAATCTGATGGCTAAACTAAAGTGGTGAATAAGAGTTTGGAACATTATTTGAGGGATTTTGCTACTGACAAACCTCAATCTTGGGTGGATTGGTTTTTTTTGGCTGAGTTTTGATTTAACACAAACTTTCATACTTCTCTTAAGCTTACTCCATTTGTGGCCCTTTATGGATATCCTCCTCCTAAGGTTTTGGATTATGTTTCAGGTACTACAAAGGTGGCAACTGTTGATTCATTTTTGAAGGATAGGCAGCAACTTTTATCATTTCTCAAACATAATTTGACTGCTGCTCAGAAAAGGATGAGGGAATTGTTAGGAGTGTGGTGTATGTGTGTGGTGCTGCATGCATATGGTGTTGATGATGGGTGCGTGTGGTGCTGATGAGGTGTGTGTGTGTTGCTGATGAGGCATGCGTGTGTAGCTGATGAGGTGGGCTACTAGAGTGTACAATGTAACTGTGATATAGATGGTGTTGTAATTGCCTAACTGGCATTGTGTACTTATACTTTAGTGTATATATACTTGTATTGGAGGTGTGCCTACATTAGCATTGTATTGTATTAGAATTAGTTAATGGGGTTAGTTAGTTAGGATGAGTTGGATGGCTTAGCTAGCAAGGTAGTTACACAGCTGGCTTGGGAAGACAGTTAGGAAGTTAGTTATTGGACTGATGTGCTATCAGTGTATTAAACTGGGAAGGGTATTGTAGAATGAATGAACTTGATTGATACTCTTTACCAGAATCTCCCTCTCAATTCTCTCAATTCTCTCTATCTATCTCTTTTCCTATTCTCTCTCTGTTCTAGGAGGTCTGGTTGTCCTCGAATTCAACTGCCAAACTCCCAAATTCCTAGCATCTAAGCACTTTGCTTGGTTGAAGCAAAGCTCATATATTGAAGCGTGCCTTAGGCACTCTTTTTCTAGTTCTTTTTGAAGAAGCACAAAGCCCGCCTTTTTTTTCCTTCTAAAGAGGATAAATTGTTAAAATTAAATGCTTGATCTTGAAGGAAATGACATAGATATGTTTTATTATACAAATGCTATTTTAAGGTGGTGTATTATACAAGCAATATTTTGTTTACATATCAGAAGCTACGAACAAGGATAATTTACTGTTCTTAACTTCTTGTACTTTTTGGTCTTTGCCTTTTAAATATATTTTGATAATTCCATTTAACTCTTTTGATCATTGCTTTCACAATTATGTATTTTTGTAAAGCACAAGAGATTTATATAAATTTTTATTTTCAAAATTTCTATCACTAGATTATTATCATATTGTCCATTAATAATTATTTTCAAATTTACTAATATAAAAATTAAGAAATTGAAATAATTATATCTTATGTAGAATTGAACTTGCAAACTTCATATTAATAATCTTGCCTACATTGGATTTTAATCTTGATGAATTACAAAAGACTCAATTTTTTTTGTGTGGGGGGGGGGGGGGGCTTTGGTTTGCTTGGTTTTTGGGGGACTATTGTTCCGGAATTTTCACTTATAGATGAGCATAGCTTGATTGGAACAAGTATCGGTATGGTGGGGCTGGGGTTGGGGTTGGTTTTTTCACTTATAGATGAGCTTAGCTTGGTTGGAACAAGAATTGGTCTGGTGGGGTTGAGTTTTTTATTTTGGGAAACAAATGGCAAGAAGACAGCTATTGGCTGTGAACTAAAAATATATGACAACTAAGTATAGACATAGGCAGAGTTACTCAAAAGAAAAAAAAAATACCTATATTATTAAGCCTATTTGAAGCATGACCATAAACTCTGAGATGTAGAGTTGTATTTGTCGGGAAGCAAAAGAAGAATAACACAAATAGATAGACCTAGGAATCAACACCAAGCATATAGTAGGAACCAAGGAATCAGCACCTAAGCTTGCTAAGAAGTAGCACCAAATTTCATTTGTCAATGATTAATTGCTTCCTTATGTTGGGCCGTTTAGATAGAGTCCCCAAATTATATCAAATATGGAAAGAAAATAAAACCATAATGAGATTTCATCAAACATGGAAATAAAATTCAAATAGCAATCAAATCTATCTAATATCACCAATTGGTGTTAATCAACATCAAGCACAATGAATCAGGTATTTCAAAAGCAATCAGCATTACTATGTTATCTGAATTTTGTAAATCATATCACTGCTAATACTATATATGAATCTTGCCACCTTAAAATGTTTGACATTAATTTTCTGTAGATGTCATCAAGGATCAACATTTACCACCCGCATCAAGTTATCAAGATTGCTAATTAAGTAGATTATTTTACTGCCCACTGTGGATGACTTCCTGAAAGTCAGATCAAACACCTCATCTTTAGTAAGCACTTTAGAGATGACAAGGTTCTGTGGTTTGCTGATTTAGTGTCCATTTTTGTTAGGGAAGTGCTAGGACCCCAAACCATCAGATTAATTATAATACTATGTTCTCTCCTTTTTGTGGAAAATGTCATACCTTCACATTTCCCTTCACATTTGCCTAATGTATATGCAGTTGACGCTTCTCACGGTGCCCAGTTCCTCTCCGCCGGAGAATACTTGTGTGTTTTTGTTTTCCAAATTAAATGGGTCGGACTCACGATTATCCTGAAAAAGAAAATTCAATGTTGCCTATTGTATTGTTATATTCTACTTATTTCTCTTTATTTATATTTATATATAAAAAAAAATGTGATTAATTAAATGAGAAGTGTTATGTCTACAACATTTTCACAACAAATTATAGGTTATTATTGGTTCTAAATTAAACCTATCATTGAAATTACTCTTTTTGCCTACCAATAACAACTTACCACATATGATTTTTTGTGAAAATGTTGTAAAACTGTTGTAAACATAGCATTTCCCTAATTAAATTGGTTTAAAAAATAAAGAAAAAAAATTCACAACTTAATTGGGGAAGTTAGGTCCTCATTCTCCTGAATTTAGTATTGTTTAATTGTTTTGGCAGGAACTAAAACTATAAAAACACATTTTAGTTACAAACTTACAATTTCATTATACCATAACCAAAAAAAATAAAAAAAGATTAGTATTTGGAAATCTTGCTAAAGAAGAAAGAGAACAACGAGTAGTAAGAGAGAACAATGTCTCTAGCACAAGATGGATGCCTTGTTTACTGAATGATTGCGAAGGCTAAAATAATCGGCATTACTAAGCTTCGTCCAAATCTTGATAATGGTTGGCGATCACCATTTCTTGATTTTTCCATTAAGGTACTTAACTTTCTTAATTAGTTTCTCAGTTAGGGTTTACTTATTCAGCACTTAATTCATTTTTCTTTTTCATTTTCCATTAAGCCCATGTGTGATTATTGTGGAGATCAATCACCATTCCTGTATGTAAGTCAAAATGACAGAGTTAGGCATGAAGGTAGAGTCTACAACTTCTTGTATGAGGAAACTATTGCCCTTTTCATTTGATGGGCTTAGTTATTTCTTTAGTAGTTGTTTTTCTTGGGTTTTTTTCATTTCTTTCGTAATTGCTTTTCAATCCTTTTAATTTGATTTTTTTTTTTTTTTTTTTTTTTTACCAATAGTGTCCAGATTGCAAGTTAAGAACTGCCCTGGGTACACTGATTAGATTGGATGGCAAACCCTTAACAAAAAAATATCAACAAGACTCTCATATATCTGGCCATTGATGGGATGTCACCCATCTAGAATTTAATTGCGAATACATTGCAAATAAAATAGTGGCAATCCATTCATTGATTTACATAAGTTTTTATATATAAATTTGCATGCAAGAATCCATATAAAATATTTTGAATTTTATTTTTCAGGATAATTGTGAGTCCAACCCATTTAATTTGGAAAACGAAAACACAAAAGTATTCTCCGGCGGAGAGAAACCGGCCATCGTGAGAAGCGTCAACTGCAAATACATTAGGCAACATTGAAGATATGACATATTTTCCACAAAAAGAAGAGAAAACATAGTGTTATAATTAATCTGATGGTTTGGGGTCCTAGCACTTCCCTAGGACCCCAAACCATCAAATTAATTATAATACTATGTTTTTTCTTCTTTTTGTGGAAAATATGTCATACCTTCAACATTGCTTAATGTATTTGTAATTTACGCTTCTCACGGTGCTCGGTTTCTCTCCGTCGGAGAATACTTTTGTGTTTTCGTTTTCCAAATTAAATGGGTCGAACTCATGATTTTCTTGAAAAAGAAAATTCAAAATATTTTATATGGATTCTTGCATGCAAATTTATATATAAAAAATTATGTAAATAAATGAATGGATTGCCACTATTTTATTTGCAATGAATTCGCAATTAAATTCTAGAGGCCCATTGATGGGTGACATCCCATCAATGGCCAGATATATGAGTGTCGTGTTGATATTTTTTGTTAAGGTTCTGCCATCCAATCTAATCAATGTACCTAGGGCAATTCTAAACTTGCAATCTGGACATTGTTGGTAAAAAAAATAAATAAATAAATTAAAAGGATTGAAAAGCAATTACGAAAGAAATGAAAAAAACCCAAGAAAAGCAACTACTAAAGAAATAACGAATCCCATCAAATGAAAAAGGCAATAGTTACCTCATACAAGAAGTTGTAGACTCTGCATAACTCTATCATTTTGACTTACATACAGGAATGGTGATTCATCTCCACAATAATCATACATGAGCTTAATAAAAAATGAAAAAGAAAAATGAATTAAGTGCTAAATAAGTAAACCCTTATTAAGAAACTAATTAAGAAAGTTAAGTACCTTAATGGGAAAATCAAGAAATGGTGATCACCAACCATTATCAAGATTTGGACAAAGCTTAGTAATGTCGGTCATTTTAGCCTTCGCAATCATTCAGCAAACACGGCCTCCATCTTGTGCCAGAGACATTGTTCTCTTTTTCTACTCGTTGTTCTCTTTGTTCTTTAGCAAGACTCCCAAACACTAATCTTTTTTTTTTTTTTTTTGGTTATGGTATAGTGAAATTGTAAGTTTGTAACTAAAATGTGTTTTTATAGTTGTAGTTCCTGCCTAAACAATACTAAATTCAGGAGATTAAGGACCTAACTTCCACAATTAAGTTGGGAATTTTTCTTTATTTTTTAAACCAATTTAATTAGAGAAATGCTATGTTTACAAAAATTTTATAAGATTTTCACAAAAAATCATATGTGGTAAGTTGTTATTGGTAGGCAAAAAAAGTAATTTCAATGATAGGTTTAATTTAGAACCAATAATAACCTATAACTTGTTGTGAAAATGTTGTAGACATAACACTTCTCATTTAATTAATCACATTTTTTATATATAAAGAGAAATAACTTAGAATATAACAATGATTGTATTGTATCATTTTTATAATGTATCCAATTAGTTCATATATACTATGTAATCGGGACATAAGAGTAACTTCATGCAAACTACATTTTCCATCCTCACACTTTTCTCTTCAAACAAACTAATAAGTTTTTTACCCCTCCACTTTTTCATTCCTCAACTAAACACAAATGAGGGAAACTGAAATCCCTTATATCCCCTCATTTCTTCATCCTCTCTCCATTTTCTATTCACCCACTTTTTCATCCTCCACACGGACCATAAGTGAAGGTGACAGTGCTGGCTCTATGCTTTAAGCAATTGATGCAGTTGCTTAAGTCTCCAAGTAAAAAAAATGCCCCCAAAAATTTAACCAATAGGATTATTTTTTCTATTGTAATAGTATTAATTAAACCCATATATTAGCCAATAAATAAAACAATATTTTTTTATCAAATGAAAAAAAAAAATTGCTAAATTTCATAATATTTTTCACAATACTTTTACAACAAATCTTAAATAGTAAGTTGTTACCGGCATGGTTTTAAAAACTGGACCAGACCGGCCAATTCAACTAGGAACTGGACCTTAATCCGGTCTAGTTATTAGTTAAAACTGAAAATGAAAGAAAAACCAGACAAACAGTACAAACCACCAGTTCAACCGGCATAACCGGAAACCGATGCAGTTAAACTGGACAAACAGTACATAGATTTCTTTGTAATTTTTTACTCACCTAAGATAATTTCTCAACAAATTTTACGATCTAATGCATTTCTCTTGTGTCTCGGTCTCTTTTCTGCTAAGCTTTCTATTTTTTTTCATGGTCTCTGCAATGTCTGTGTTCCTCTAATCTTCTTCTTTTTTGCTTTTTTATTTCTTTACTATTTCTCAGAGAGTTTTGCTTTGGGTGCCCACGTGATGACTGACCAAAGGGAAGGAGATAAGACTAGCTTTTTGAAATTTGAAATGAGATAAGACTCGGTGTAGGTAAACATGTAGAAGAGATAAAATAAAGAAATATAAATTGTAAAAGTAAAAGAGAATGAGTGGAGGTGAAAAAAAAGTGAGTTATTAAAAACAATTTGTTGGCATAGGGTGGTTGAAAATTGAGATACGTGTACCCAAAAAAAAAAAAATCTTCACAATATTTTTACAACATTTTCACAATAAATTTTAAGTTTTAGGATGTTATGAGTTTTTGTTAGTGGGGCAAAAAAGTTATTTTAGTGGTAGGTTCAAATTAGAACTAATAAAAAATAGCCACCTATGATTTGTTGTAAAAGTGTTGAAAAAATATTGTGGTAGTTGGGATATTAACTTGTAGAATGTGTGGAGGGAAAAAAATATCAAGTGGGCAATGATATTGTTGCCCATTGGTGCACTTAGTAGAATGTTTGGAGGGAAAAAAGATCAAGTGGGCAATAATATTGCTACCCATTAGTGTACTTACTTTTTGTTATTAGAAAGGTTAAAAAATAATTAAAATATTTTTATAGTGGGCTTGTGAGTTATTATTTAATTTTTTAGTTAAAATGACTAGTTATAAAATTATATATCTATTTATTTTTATAATTATTAATTAAATTATTTATGACGTCATCAATTCGACCGACGGTTGGACCCCAATCCAACCAAAAAATCAGTAACCAATCCCTTTTTCGGTTCTTTTACCATACCAATTTTTAAAACCATGGTTACAAGCTATTATTGTTGGCAAAAAATAATTTTAGTGGTAGGTTCAAATTAAAACCAGTAATAATTTAACACCTAAGATTTATTGTGAAAAATATTGTAAATATAGCACTTCTCAAAAAAAAAAAAAAAAAAGAGAAGCAATACACAAAAAAAATTCACAACATTTTTCACGATAGTTTACTAGTTGTCATCTAAATTCACCATTAATATCATTCTTTTACTTACCACATGTTTATCTGCCACATCAACAGGTGTGAAACATTTTTTCAAATTTTGTGTGTCTAATTTTTTTTTTTTTTTAATCTGTATAGTTCATGTTAATTAGTAATAATTTTGCATTTAAAACAAAATAATTAATTTTCACTTCTGGCCCAAATGCTTCAAGCCACCCCAATGCAAGAACGTCAGTTTCAATTTGGGGGTAGTAGGCTTATTTGGTTGATGCCCAAGAACACCCTCTGGGCTGGCATCTGCTTACTCTACTTAAGTCATATTTGTTTAATTGGAATTATCAGTCCAACCGTGATACATTTCTACAATACGAATTATATGAAGGTTAGGCTTCTCAAATATGATCAAAATCCCCAGGGGAAAGAGTTGGAGGGTTTGAGCTTCGGTTGAAATCAGGGTGTTGAGTGTGTAGTCACAACAAAGATCCAAACTTTAATCAACATAGGCACACAGTGGGTTGGAGGATGTTGCTCCAAACTAATTGGGAGCTAAAATTAAAACATTTTGATTCAATCCTATTCATCCAAGTGTGATAACTGATAACCATGAAAATTGCAAACATGATTTAATTAAAGTCGAGAAAAATATTTATTTAGAAAGTATTTAAAACAAATGAGAACAAAAGAATTGTAGTCCATTAGAGAGAAATTTTAGGTATTAAGGAGTCGAGCTGTTTTTGTGTCATAAGCAAACATAAAAATGATGAAACTAAATCAGAGAAGCCTTGGGACTGTCAAGTATCTATGATTGTAATTATCATTTATATGTTCTACTCTCAATTCTTAACAGTTCATTTCACAAGAACTTTTGGTCTCTAGAAATCAACCAGTCAAAAGCTGCATACAAGGCTGAAACATGTACTAAACATCCATAATTTTTCTTTTGCTATTTCGATATTCAGTATGAAAAAGGATTTCACAAAAAAGGGGGGAAAATCCTTTCAAGTTTATTATCTAGCCCAGAGATGCACTTGAGTTTGCCTTTTTAACATATGAATATTACAGTAAATCCCTTCCTGCCTTTCTATTTGATACAACATGTGTACAACAAATTACAGGGGAACAATTGTTCCCCACGTTCTTCCCCACACAAAAAATAAAAAAGGTACAAAGAAAACTCTTGATTTTGCATCCCTAAGATGACCTCTCAAAATTAGCTCCTGCTGCAAAGAAACATTTGCGGCAAATATTTCATCTGCCTCTATCTTGCCCTCAAAAAATCAACCAATGTAGTAGTATAAATTGTCATTATGAAGAATTTCAGCAAACAGCCTCCTGATCAAGCTGCCTTCCATAGCCTTCAATCCAAAACCAGCCTGTTCTGCTATGATTTTAATCACTATATCAGGACAGAGTCCCAGCAGTACTTGCAGGAAACAGCATGGATCAATTTTTTGTCCACTTCTCAGCCTCTACAGAGGCAACCACGTGCTGCTCTTTCCCACTCCAATTTCAAGTCCACTTTGGTGGATGAATTTTCCCAGAAAACTCGATGACACTTTTTGCATCAGATGTAATAATGCTTCTACATAAGGATATGATTGTTGCTCTTGCATGAAGGATCAGTTGAAAAAGTATGGAGATTCAAGAACCTTTCGCAAGTCAAAGTCACCTCTCTCCGGGAGGGGAGGAAACATCAGTTCTGGATATGATGTCTGGAAGCTCTCAAGCAACTGGAGACAAGAAGAATTAAAAGCTATAATAATGTCAAATGAGAAAGATGGGATATTCATTCTTTTTTCCCTTTTCTCCAGAAAAAAAAAAAAAAAAAAAAAAAATCTGATAAACTTAATTACAATCAATGATCCTGATGAATAAATCAAAACTGGAGATTGGAAGCAATATATGAGGGTGTGGGTGTCTCTCCAGTGTATTATGTATGTGCATATGTATATATCAATTTATGCATCTCTACACTTTGATGCAGCCAACTGGCCAAGCAAATATTTGCCATCAAGCCTCATTATAAACGAAAATTCCATTACTTCTTTTCCAAAAAGGAGAATGTTCAATGCCTTTAGCATCAAAGACCTTGCCGCCGGCATCACACCAGTTTCCTTACAGTTACCTTTTTGTAGGTGTCCATTGTCCACATCAGCCATACAATCAACTTATTCATCACATAGGGAAGAGCCACAGCTTTTAGATTCATTTCCTGTTTTCCCTTTGCAAGAGACAATTAATTTATTTCTTTATTATTATTGGTATTTTTAAGAAGATGATTATTATGTTGATGTCTCAGGAAATCATTCATTTGGGAATATATATTCATTCTTCCCTAGGTAAAGTTAACATAGACTCATGTCAGTTCTCGATTTAGGCCTCTTGTTAATGAAGAGAAACAGGGTCATGGTGCTTACATTTCAAGTATTGGCACGCTATAAATGTCAGTGTGTGTGTGTCATTTGTAAAATGGGTTTCTGCATATTACCTGATTCAAGGCATTGTTTGAAGTGCCATTTTATATTAAAAAGCCTTCTATTAAAGTCACAGAAGAAAGGGCTGCAAGTTTTCTCCCAACATTGGAATGTGTCATAATACACAAAGCATTCTAGTTAAGTTGCTGAAAAAGTGAAACTTTTAAATCCACTTATTTTCCCCAGCAAAGGACTTTTTTTTGGGAGGGGAGCAGAGAGACCCTGAAATTGTTACGTAGCAAATACAAGCCCACGATAGCTTTCAATTAACAATTTCGCTAGTTAATCTAGGTCATGAAATACTTACATTTTCAAGTATTGGCTTGCTATAAAGCTCCACAAACTTTTCTCGAAGTATCTGATTCATTTTGTCCACATCACTCGCATGTGTCCAGAAGGAGTCGTGCACCCCTGTAAACAAATTTATTTTACAGGATTGTGAGAATTGATGTAGAAAGTAAAACGGCTTTTTAACACAGTTTCTCTCTCAGATCTTCACAAGTAGCACATATAGGAGGATTGAAGTTTCACATATATAGACAAGTCAGAATTTTTTTTTTTTTTTTTTTTTTTTTTTTTTTTACATTCAACAAAAGCCAAATATATTAGATTTTTTTTTAATGATAAACAGTGCTTTTTATACTTGAGTAGCCACAATTCAACTTTAATTTTTCACTTGTGGAATGATATTCTTATTTTCATACCATGTGTCATGATATTAATGTATCAAAGCCTTGCAGCACATCTAAGTGCAAGTCAAATTTGAAGCGAGATTATGAAATTTAGGAAAGTTGTGGTATTATAGAGAAACAATTACACATCATACTGACAAATTTGATATTAATGTATCAAAGCCTTACACATCTAAGTGCTAGTCAAATTTGAAGCAAGATTATGAAATTCAGTGGTGTTGAGACAAAAAATCGGATAAATTCAGTAAATTGTAGCTTTTTTTTTTTGTTTATTGGTAAGTTACGCATGCACCCAGCTTTAGAACCCTTTTTTCTTTTTTTAATAAGTAAAATACTTCATTGAAAGAAAAAACTAGTACAAAAGGGGCCAAAGCACACAGGACGTGTACTAAGATAGGCATGGGAAGAAAACAAAACTAAGAAGAAAACAAAGTTCATCCATCAAGCAAAACAGCTAACGGAAAAATGGAACTTTTGTTTCCTTCAAAAGTTCGAGCATTTCTCTCCCTCCAAATACCCCACATCAAACAATGGGGAACCATGTCCAACTTCCAAATCACCCCATTTCTATGCTTCCTGAACTTGCCTGGCCAGCAAGCTAGTAAATCCACTACATCCTTGGGCAAAACACAAAAAACCCCAAAAAGCATAGACACCATACTCCACAACTGACTGGCTATCGGGCCAATGCAAGAGAAGATGGTTAGAAGACTTCCCTGCCCTCTTACACAAACAACACCAATCCACAACAAGCCGACACTTCCTCAAATTATCATTAGTCAAAATTCTACCCAACACCATTGTCCATACAAAGAAATTAATCCTTGAAGGCACTTTGGAGCTCCACACAGTCTTCCACATAAAAGGAATATGAGAAGGGGATTTGTAAAGCTTTATAGAAGGATCTAACATCTAAAGTTCCCCAAGCAGACGGTTTCCACCTTATCTTATCCACCCCTTCCCCTTTCCACACTCCAGAATATAGCAACTCTGTAAGGAGGCCACAGACTCTAACTCCCAATCTTGGACCGATCAAATGAAAATTAATATCCCAGTGGTAGCTGTCCCACAAGAGAGAGATTAGCTCTGCTACTGATGCATCTCTGTGACAAGAAATGCCATACAGTTCAGGGAACATCTCCTTTAAAGGAGGTCCTCCACACCAAGGATCATGCCAAAATATAATAGAAGAACTGTCCCCTACCTTAAAACTAACACAACTACAGAACTTCTCCCACCCTTTCCTTATGCTCTTCCAAACAAAGATAACACTGTTGGAACACCAACCCCACCAACCCCCCTCCCCCCCCCCCCCCCCCCTCCAATAAACTTCCATACTTTGTGTCAATAACCCTTCTCCACATACCGCCATAACCATTTCCCCAACAACGCTTGATTAAATAGAACCAAATTTTGAACGCCTAGGCCCCCATTTTGGAGTGACTCATACACATTCCTCCAACTCACCAAGTGATATTTGAATTCATCTCCCAATCCTCCCCAAAGAAAATCTCTTTGTAACTTCTCAATACGTCTAGCCACATTCAAAGGGATAGGAAGGATGTAATTTTAGAACCCATGACATCACCCTCGACCCATTCTTATGGGAGAAGTAAGTAACACTTGAGCTAAAGCTCATTGGCATCAGTGAATCAAAGTATTACTTTTTAACTCTGTCTATGACAATATATGGCTTAATTTTAAAGCAAAACTATGCAATCTTTGCCAAAATAATGAGAATGTTAATTAATAAATAGGGAAGGTCATTGTTTTTCCCTTGTCATCTGAAGGTACCAAGTTATATTCTTGGCAACATATCATAAAATTCAACACGGAACTACACATTTTAGAAACAAACAAATAAATTGCCAATGGTGAATTGCCAAATGTAGGAGGAAACATGCCTCTCACAGGTCCGTGGGTCCCACACCCATGGGGCCCATAGGCTTGTGAAAAGAGTGGATGCATGCGATAATTATTGCAATTGCAGAACATGCAGTACGCTCCATGACTCCATACAAAGTAATTTCATTTTGTTAATCAAGATAAACTCAGCTATATCTTCACACTCAATCCACGTCCAAATCTTTAAACAATTTAAAAGTATACTTCAAGGCTCTTAGTGAATAGTTCAAGCTCAATCAAATACAGAATAGCATGACAAACCTGCAAAACGTAAGCCAGCATCCCTGCAGGCAACAGCAGTCATCATCATATGTGTACCGTCAAGCGAGTGTACAAAATTTGGAGGAAATGCAGTTCTCTGTTTTCTAACATCTACCTGAAATTGACATAATAATGAAGTTCTCCAATGACTGAATATAATATCAAGGAAAGAAATGCTGAGAACAAGACCATGACATAAGCCTACCATGTTACCCTCCCGCTGCAAAGCCAAAATCTGAAGGGACGTCCTTATCTGCAGCCCCATTGTCAGAAAAGTTAGTACAATATTTAGATTATTTATGGAGCAGATTAGACAATATGAGAGTAACTCGGCCTGTGTTATTACTTAGTGTTTTATTTTTTACTCATAAGCAGTCCCAAGCCCAGAAAATGGATTGTTGGCTAGCATAAAAATTAGTCACTTTTCCTGAATGATACTATCGAGTAAAAATTTGAACCGAATATGGTTTTTGCATCCTACAATATGAGCCAGTATCAAAAGTGGTCAATGTGTGCATGCACATGTGTGTTTTCTTCTTTTGTATCAACGGTATTCACCAAATCTGCAGCCTCAAGTTTTGTTGCCCCTCAAGTCATTTCACATCACCAGAAAGTCGAGGTCACAACCGTTATTCCATATGCCAGTGAGTCAGTGACTATTGAGTCATCTATCCACACAACATGTTTTAAACAACAAGATAACCATTTTTTTTTTTTTTTTTTGGTTTTAACACAATTTTTCCCCCAGTGCAGCTGATGAGATACTCACTGATCGTCTATTGATGATCTCTTACCAAACAGCCCTATCCCTAATAATTTACTCATAAACCATTTCCATTTCCTTGTGCCAGCCATTAAGGATATTACAAAATGTACATGACCTCTATTTGGATCAGTAATAATCAGATGTCACACTCACAAGATGCCTTTCACTTCTGCAGTAGGGTTGTATGACTGGGAGACCAAGAGGAGTGGTCCAACGCACAGGTTGATTTTCTGAAGCAATTACCTGCAGAAGTTCATAATCCAACAGTTCAGATTTATTTATTTGTAATTACACGCACCCGGTGGGTTTTGAATCCACGATCTCACCCTCCACCCATTCTTGTGGGAACAGGAAATTCCATTTGAGCTAGAGTTCACTGTCAATCCAACAATTAAAAAACTACAACAAAATGTTCTATATCCATCATAGGGCTGTCAGTGAAATTTAATATCCAGATTTTGACAAGAACGCATATACCTTGGCACAATCACCAAGCCAACCCATAATGCCACGTGCAGCTTCAAAAATCTCTCCAAGGGCAGCCAATGTTACCTATAAAAAAGAGAATAAATTGTTGACAGGAAAATTCAGATGTAAAATGCTAGTGTTTAGAATCACAAAAGCATGTAAATATGAGATTCAAAGAACTACAAGAAATTATATTTCCGCACAGGTCTTGTATTACTCTGCATCATCATGTGGAGATGGGTTCCACAGTGGGTCCCACCATCACTCATGATGGTGTGGAACAATCTAAAATGGGTTCAGAAATAGCATAACCCAAAAACCATTATATAATAACTTATAATTATGCTGTTATGCAAGCCCATCATCTAGGTCTAAAACCTGATACTTGAAATGTAACACCAAACTGGCTGACTTTGCAATCTATCTTCAACTTCCTGGAGAATTTTCTTCATAAATAAATCCAAGAAACACATGTAACCCCAGACCCCCTAACATTTTAGTAGAATATGCATTTCGAGGCAAATATGGTCTCTAATAGCTAGAATCAAATCCCAAGTGGCTGGTTGCTTACTTTAGCAGCATAGCAAGCTGCAGTAAACAGTAGTCTGTCATCAGTAATGAGACCTTTCTCCTCTAGTCTTCTTTTTATCTGCTCCCGTGCCCCAACATAAGTAACCCCATATACTGAAGTCATCACTGTTTGTTTCACCAATTTCCGATCAACCTGAAAGCTTCAACAACCTAAAACTGTCAGTTGAAAAGGGCAAAAAGTATTTTAAAAATTAGAAATTTTGACATGAAAATAATTTCTTTTGTAGTACAATGCAAAACTGAGAAGAAATGAGGAAGACCAACCTGATCAATTAAGACCTTCGCTAATAAAGCATGTGGATTTGTAGCTGGGTCCTTGTTGCTGTCCCTTTTCATAATATCATGCACCCTGCCCACATTAACATTTAGAAGATAAGGCAATGGAAGTATTACACAGAAGTGTTGACCATTGAGCTTTCACTAAACGGAACATAAACTGTTGAGTGTGTGTTCAGAAGACATCAAATGTGTCTCTGAGACCTATGGGAGGTAATGATCAAATTAATATGCTAAAACTAAATCTTAAAACACCTCACAGCAATTTCAGAGTAAACATCAGCAGGTTTGTCACCAGCAGTTAAGTTGACTGCAGCTGCTTCCATCTGAGAACATGAATTTACCACAGGAGACAAGTTAGGACACAATTGCATTTCAAATCAATCAGCAAAACAAAGATCTTATACCATAAGTACTCAATGATCAGATTGTATAATGTAAGGAATCAGATAAAATGTTCTGATCAAAGAAAGAAACAAATAGAATTTCAGGCACAGCTTTTACAACATTTAACACTTGGCAAGCACTATGCAAGGATTTAAAACTCAATTTTGCAGTAAAAGCTACAGAAGTAGAGTTTATAACCAGATTTCAAATCAAGTAGTAGAATGATTTTCATATCAATGCTCTTCATATTTAGCAACTCAGAACACCAGGAAACAACTTCGTGAAAATTTAAAGCATGCCTCCTAGGTTGCTAAAAGTGATGATTTCCAGCAAAATGGCTAGAACATCAGGGCTGGGAATAAGTCAATCATTAAGGACCTTCTAGATTTGTACAAACAACGACAAAAATTTTAAAAGAAAAATAAAGTCTGATAATAGAAAAGGGTGCTCATCATTGACATTATATGTTCATGAAGCTATATTACAGAACAAGTTGAATAATATGAAAGGATGATGCTGGTAAAGGCATCTCAAAATAATTGCAAAGTGAGATAACGAAAAGTAAACAATTTCTAAAATTTCCAGCACAAAATTGCATTCAAAAAAGAAGATAACAAATAAAATATTCTGACCAAAAATGAAAACAAATGGAATTTAAATTGATCTACCAAATTAACTTAGTCTAAGTAACCACCAGAGATGAATATTAAATTATATTGTATCATCAGCCTTATGAGTTCTGGAACCATTTATTTCCTGGAAACACAAAAATCTAACAAGGCAACACATCTGGAGTGTGACGAGCAAAGAATAAATCATCTAGTGCAGATAACAAAAGGTGTGCATGTGGACAAAGCAAACTTACACTATCTCTTCCCAGTGCTGCATAGTGCTGTAAACCATTGCATGAACCATCCTAAAAATATTTGTGCTCTGCATTAATAATATACTCCCCAAAAAAACACTAAATAAAGAAACATTAATATAAGAAAGGTAAAGAAACGATGGAAAAGGTATATAATAAAGAATTATGCAAGAAAATTATCAAGAACGCCCAAGGAAAGGGATGAAAAAATCAACATGAGATAATAGATAGCTTTTAGTTCTAGAAAAAACAATGGAAATGGCATCGATACAAATACAAGCAAGAAAAATATCAACAAAATTTAGTGAAAAAGGCATGAGGTAATAGGTCACTCTCACACGTTTCTTTAAAGTGGCAAAACTCAACACAGATTGCAGCACAGAAAGAAGATGGCTACAAATCACGAATCGATAGTTAGTGACCTCCGTATATGACATACATGAAAATATCTGATGACTTCTTTAAGAATATTTTAAACATCAAAAGTTGATCCGAAATCCGAAATGATAGCCTAGTATATGCTACTTTATAAACCCTTGCACAAAAAATCACTGTTGTGACTTTAACAGAATTGTCTCTTATCAAAGACATGCTGTCACTAGTGTGATAGCTTTATATTCCAATAACATCTGGCTATAATGGAATTCAAAAGTATTAACTTGATTACTTCTACACAATTATGTGAATTATCAGACTTAAAAAAGTTAACATTATGATGGTAAGATGACATTCTCCAGAGGTCCAGCCTATGACAATAATAGCATATTTGATGACAAAAGAAGCAAATTCATCAAGTTCATTCTGAGTCTAGCAGAAAGAGTAACTAAAATAGTTTAAGGACTTTGCTCCACATCAGATCCTTACAAATCCAAGAACACCTCAATTAGATATTTGGTGGGAAAATTGACAAAATTAACAGTGCCTGTTAGTCATAAGAAAAATAGAAAAAGAACTTTGATATTGCTCCATGCTGCAAAAGAAACAAAAGGTTCCCTTTGAACTAACAACTTCTCAGTGTGCCAGATATTCATACAAATATAGAGGTTATCTACACTAAGGATGAGCCTAAAGATATTTACATGTCCTGGCAATTTAGAGATGCAGCAGAGGAAGAGTGCATTTTCATTTTGCTTTGAATTTATAAAAACATAAGGGATGATTTAATTACAGAAATCAAGTTAATAATTATTAAAAAAATTAACGATATATTTTCATTTTGGAGAAATTGGCATGAGCTAGATTTTTATTTTCACTACTTTATGGCTTCAGATGAATCACTAACCTGATGAATCGGCAGGTGGGAGATGACGGTATGTGGTGATGAGCTTCTCAAGGCTTCTGAAAGATTAATACAAGCAGCTAAGAATTGAAAAGGATCTTCAGCTGTTAACCACCACTGGTTTCCATTAACAGGGTTGTCTGCTGAATCAAATATATCATCGAGATGATTATCAACAAAGGCTAGACGTCCATCATGTGAAAGCTTCTCAACACCACCTGAATACAGGTTCGCTAAATGTATCTTCAGCCAGTGTAAGCCAGACTTCCCTAGCGGTCGTCCTTCAGCGAACTCAAGTATCCCTCGACAGAGATCAGAACTCAAATGATTCAAATGTGGATGCATTGGGTATGCTCGGCCACGAAAATCAAGATTGTGAGGATAATAAAAGCCTTCCTCATCAATCATTGTTCGAGCCACCTATATCAATGAGTTTGATCGATATCAATACTTACAAAAGGAAAAGCATGTGTGAATGCAATTCTTCCCGCCAAAGTCTAGAAAGTTTTATACAGTTAAATTGCATTTATATAACCTATTCACAGTAAACTACACGTAACTCTTTTCCTCCTTTTGTCGTTGTGACATATGCAGGATCATAAGATAACCAGCTTAGCAAGTGGATCGATGGACTTCTCAATGTCACAAGACACTAACACAAGTTTATTAATTAAATTCATATGTGAGAACTGAAGATCTTACAGAAAGCTTAAGTTCAGTGTCACATCGTTGAGAATGCCTCTCTAGATTAATCTTCTTTGCCTTTCTCCAACTCCATTTCCATTCTTGAATTTCTGTTAAATCCTCTGAGGATGGCTTCTCAGGTATAGGCACCTACAAGAAAATGGAAGAATAAATACAGGCCAGATGAATCAGTTGAGAAACAGATGAACACAACAATCCTACTATAATTAGCTATAAAAATTACCAATCAAAAGAAACTACAAAATTCAAGCCAGGACAGTTTACCACAAAGCAATTGATTGAGTGATCTTTAGTCAATAGCATTTCTTATGGGTTGTCTCAACGTGTCAGGGGAATAATATAATTATCTAATATCATGGATCTATTAGCACAAAAAAAAAAAAGACAAAATATCATTTTGGTCCCTACATTTTGGGGTCACTGTCAATTTGGTCCCACATTTTGGTAACAGTCAATTTGATCCCTGTTATTTTCAACTTGTAGTCAACTTGCAATCAATTTCCATTAGTGAGTTGACGAAAATGACCAAATTGACTACAAGTTGAAAATAACAATGGCCAAATTGACTAAATACCAAAAATATAAGGACCAAATTGATAGCAACCCCAACCTAGGAACCAAAATGGCATTTTCACCAAAGATTAATATCATGGATCATTCAACCAAGTCAATTTTGGTGTTAAAGAGAATATTTGCAAAATGGGAGCCATCACTTGGTGGGTGCTGGCATCCTGCATCTGCAAAAAACCATAATAATATTGTTGCAAGTACCGCATCCTCAAAAGCATATACTAAAACAGCAAAAAGGCAAAGGTGTGATGTCTCAACCCTGAGATGAGGCAAGGGCCTTGAAAAGATTGATGTAATTGACAATTTATTAAAAAAAAATCTCATTTTAATTATTCAATCAAAGATGAAAATTTTCAAAAAATGAAGTTGTCATCCCAAATTAAATAGTAAACACTTAACACAACAGAGGACATTTGGACATATTGTTAAGAATATGCAGCTGAAAACTGCAATAATAGGACTAATTATATAGTAAAAGTTGAAAAATAAAGAAATGCAGAACTAACAATCAGCTACACATGCCTATCGCAACTGAGCAAACTGAAAAGCAGGAACGCTTAAGTCCTCAAATATTGCCCAACCAACATCCAGCAAACTGAAAACTGGAAGAAAAAAACTTTGATTGAACCAGTTTTGTGAGGAAAATTTGCACTAAAGATAAAGGAAACTAAAATCAATGAATACGTGCAGAATAAAGGCAAGGATTTCTTTTAGGAGGACAAAACAGAAACACTAGCTGAGATCGATTTCTAGAGAGTAACTCACAGCAAGTAGGAATTTGTTGCCAACACAGCTGTACTCTGTTTTCCCTCAACTCAATTTAAGAAAGCTTTGTTTGGCCTCACCAGTTGTGAAAGGTAAAAGAACATTGATAGTTTGGTTTAATAATGATTGGCTCTAAAGGTGACCATGGTTTACTTCAAACCACAAAATCTATAATAGAGGAGCAGTCAACAAAAAGTTTGCCTGGTATGGCTACATGGGAAAACAAATCCCACCATGTGATGTACATGCTTATGCCAACAGATGCAAGGAATACCTTTCAGGTGTCCACAGGGAATATCTATGCCCAGAGGCAATCAATCTATGTCTTAGTGCAAATTTGTTGCCCCTACCTTTCCGGCATGCCTTGAAAACACTAATTTCAATAATGCTCACAAGACAGTAATGCAAAAGTAGAATACAACCTTTTTTTATAATAAGTAAAGAAATGTAGAATACAAAACATATGTTTCAAAAAAGAAAAAAGAAAGGAAAAGAAAAAAAAGAGAGACATTGTTGTTTCTCAGATGTTAAACTTCATTAGGTACTCACATCTTCACAATCAACCAAGCCAGCAATATTGCCTCCTCTAGCCCAAATGCTCTCCACTACACTAAATACTCTTCTATTTACTCTCCATTTGGTGTTACCAAGCATATCCAGAGCCTGTACATTCAGAACAGAAATAGGTCAACAACTTCATGATGAAGAAAAAGTTAAAACCAAGTCCTAGGTTAAAGAAGCATTATCAATCAGATCCAAACTGTGATCACGCATGATGCATCTAGAAAGAGTGTTCTGCATTTAGAAACTAACACAACGTGTTGAAAACAACATCCAGAAAGCCATATATTAGGATACATTTTATTATGAGTCAGTCTAGAATTTTATATGTCCTTATACATGATTACTGGTAGAGAAACTGTTGAAAGTAAAACAAAGACAAAAATAGTTATTAAAATGTTTTTTTTTTTAAACACAAAAAGGGTAAACTGACAATTAAATGCAATTCCAAAAGTAAATGTGCCACTCTCCTTTGATGCTCACATCAACAAAAAACAAGCTTTGCATCTTCAAGGCTAAGTTTAACGTGAAGTTACAACTATCAAAGGAAGGGCAAAAACAAAATGGAATAAAAAAATGGAACAAGGAAATAACCAACAAAGATGGCCACCATCTATGGCCTCGGCCTAGGCCTACTACCGCTAGAAAAGAGATGAAATTAAGCAAATAAGAGAACTTTAATTATTTCTCTTACCTCAAAAACCTTTTGCATCTGTTTAACAGGAACATTCTTTACTGCATCCTGTTGCTTCCTAGATCCGTGAGTACGCATGACATAAGAAGGTAGGAATAAATGCCCACCCTTGTCATACCTGGTGGGAGTTTCAAAAGATTTTTAAAATAAGAATTGCAAAATATTAACAATATTCAGGCGGCGAAGTGCCGACTGCCAATTATTCTCTTCTATTTCAAGTCAATTATTAAGTTCCAATAATTACAATTTTTAATTTTCCACTCATAGCTCAATTATTGTTTCATTTTTGGAAGGGATGGAGAACTTAACCAAGCATGTTAGCTTTACAGCCACATAAGCATTCCCAATAACAAGTCTTCCTAAGAGAAACTTCAACATTAAGATCACTGATTCTATCTATATCATACCCTTTCCATTTTTTGGGAGGTACCAACATGGGCACATAAGGAATCAACGCATGCTTAGCCTGCACAGAAACAAAGACATACGATAGTAATTAAGTAGCAGAAGTTAAAAGCAAATACATGTCCACAATACCTGCACCATGCTCAGAATCTCTACATGCAATTACAAATAGTTTGACAATATTATCATGACTAATATGCACTTAAGTGAAAGATGAATAATCCCACTTAGAAACTTCATGTCATCTTTTGGTAGAACCACCCCAAAGAAAAGAATTGAAAAATTATGAAGTCCATTCAAATGCAATATCTTGGACAACATGTTATTAGCTAATATGTAGAAAAAGAAAGAAATATTAAGCCAATGCATTTACATATACTAGATTCTGATAATTTGATTGTCTTAAGTGGATCAAATGGGTAAATCACAGATCAAAGTGGTATGTTTTTTTTTTCTATTTCTAGTCAGAGAATTGCACCAAATGACAATGCATAATTGAGTTCATAATCCCAAATAATTTCTAATGCACCAAACAGGTAACATCAAAGCAAAAAGAGATGACTTAACTTACAGTTTTATCAAGCCCCATAAGGATTAGAGGGTCACATTCTATAATTCCATAATTCTTCACAATTTTCTGTCTACAAGGAGCAAGAATGATTCAGAATGACAATATTGACATGAGTGAATAAAAGTTCACCACTGGTCAGGCTCATAGTATAAATATATATATGAGGAACTTAAGCATCAAATACTAACAAAGATTAATCAAATTCCGATCTTGAGAAAAGGCCAAATGATTGACCGTGTGAAGGTGATCATAATTTAGAAGCATTGGGTCCAGTCCTAAAAGATAATTTGCTGGTGGAAAGGAAAAAAGATTAACTTCTCACCCTGGATTCTTTGTTACAGGTTTAAATTTATGCCTGAATGCAGGTCGAATGTCAGGTGGACCATCCGCTGACTGGTTAAGTGGAGGTTGTACATAAGCTGTTTCAGTTAATAATTCTATCAAACGACTTCCCAGCTGCAAAATTGCATTTAGCAACAATTAATTTCCAAATTTAGAAAATAATAAAATATAAATAGGAAATTTTGACATATTAGCCCAGTGCAGAAGAAAATTTAAAATAGCCACAAACCTTAGCCTGGGTATCTCGACCCCAAGGCTTAAATTCTTCTTTCTTCAATAGCTTCTGTGCCTCCTTTAGTTTTCTCTTTCTAATTAAACTATTTACACGTTTTCTGAGTATCTGCTTCTCCTTGTGCAGACCATCTTCAATATCAGCTACAATCTTCTTGCTCTGGGAATTTTTAGTTTTCTCCAAGAAACTATGAATTCTAACCTGAGAAAACAATAACAATAATAAGATCAAGTAACTACACCACATATTTACGGGGTTTTTTTTTTTACAAGTAAAGCATTATATAAAAGTACAAGAAAGATGCAAACCCCAGAACATGGGTGCTAAATAAGAGAAGCCGCCTGAACAAGCTTTTTTTTTAATAAGTGCCTGAACAAGTAAAATAGAACAAACAAGAAACAAAATTTAGGAGGTCCAAGAAATCATGTGAAGTGGAGAAGGTCATGCAATCATTTGCAGCTATCCAATCATAAGGCGAAATTGCCACTGACTTCTCAGAACCTTCAAATGACCTAGTGCTCCTCTGTCCCCATTTGCACCACATGACAAGAGGGGATGGCTCACCAAATCTCACTATTTTTGCCTGCCAAAGCACCCATTTCATCCTACAAACACCAACACCTCCACCGCTGTTCTAGGCATAGCCATTAACAAAGAGAATACAAAGCAACCATGGTTCTCTATAGTCTGAAATTCATACACATATTAACCAAGACCATAAGATTGTTGTATGTGAGTGTCAATTGTCAAATCCGCCCACCCCCAACTATTGAATTATTAAAAATAAATATATTTCTTAACTATTTTTACTTATCAAAAGAGATTGTTGTATGTGAGTGTTTGATTTTCTTTCGGAATGACCCCTTTAACATCCTGGCAGCTTCAGCGAGCTATTTGGAACCATGGCAATAGCCCATTCAAACTCTAGGAATGGGAATCTGACACAAGCAATAATTACAAAAGATTTAGACAATGCTAAAGATTTACACCACATATTAACAAGGTTTTTTTTTACAAGTAAAGCATTATATAAAAGTACAAGAAAGATGCAAACCCCAGAACATGGGTGCTAAATAAGAGAAGCCGCCTGAACAAGTTTTTTTTTTTTTTAGTAAGTGCCTGAACAAGTAAAATAGAACAAAGAAGAAACAGAATTTAGGAGGTCCAGGAAATCATGTGAAGTGGAAAAGGTCATGCAATTATTTGCAGCTATCCAATCATAAGGCGATCTCAAAATTGCCACTGACTTCTCAGAACCTTCAAATAACCTAGTGCTCCTCCGTCCCCAGTTGCACCACATGACACGAGGGGATGGCTCACCAAATCTCCCTATTTTTCCTGCCAAAGCACCCATTTCTTCCTACAAACACCAACACCTCCACCGCTGTTCTAGGCATAGCCATAAACAAAGAGAATACAAAGCAACCATGGTTCTCTATTGCCTGAAATTCATACACATATTAACCAAGACCATAAGATTGTTGTGAGAGTCAAATTCCCCCACCCCCAGCTATTGAATTATTAAAAACAAATATATTTCTTAACTATTTTTACTTATCAAAAGAGATTGTTGTATGTAAGCGTTTGATTTTCTTTCGGAATGACCCCTTTAACATCCTGGCAGCTTCAGGGAGCTATTTGGAACCATGGCAATAGCCCATTCAAACTCTAGGAATGGGAATCTGACACAAGCAACAATTACATAAGATTTAGACAATGCCATCAAGCATACAGCTCACTAGCTCTTGGACCAAGCCATAATTCAGTTTCTACTTCTTAACTTCACAGACAGACATCTGATTTGTTGATCAGTCGGATCTGATCATTTGAGTATGCCAATAATAAATCTGCTCTACATAAACAATTTCACTAATTTTATTTCCCTCTAAAAAAAAAAAATTTATGTTTCGTACTTTTATAGTCTAAAAGATTTCCCAT
This sequence comes from Quercus glauca, assembly GCA_023736055.1. Taxonomy (NCBI): domain Eukaryota; kingdom Viridiplantae; phylum Streptophyta; class Magnoliopsida; order Fagales; family Fagaceae; genus Quercus; species Quercus glauca. The sequence goes on along the minus strand of CM043316.1, from coordinate 10,443,441 downwards.
AGGCTGTAGCCATATTTTTCTAGTAAATCCATTTAGCACCCGATAGGAAATTGAAGAGAAAAGCTACCAACATTATGAAAATAGATTGTAATCACAACCTATATGTTTTACAAGTTTTCTTAAGATTGACTTAATTATACTTCGAAAACAATGAGAAATTCTGGCAATAGTTCCTCCACCATGAACACCAAATCTCCATAGTTCAAAACATTGCAGACTTAAAATATTTTCAATCATAGCTAGATATCAGCATACTTTATGAAAATAATTTAAAAACTATGCAAATAACCAATAAGCTTACTTTTTTTTTTATATATATAAGTAACAACCAATATCATACTATTTACCTAATTTTAACTGAAAAACAAAAAGCAACAGGAAAAAAAAATCAGAACTTTATCTCTCACCTCCTGCTCTATAGCCACACCAACTTGAATTGCAGCCTGAACAACCTGAACATACCCCTCCTGATTTCCCATCATAAACAACCCCATCATCTTATGCATAACAATAACTGCCATCTTATCTGCCGGCAACAAATCAATGTGAGGTGCAAACGCCGCCTTATGCTTCTTCGTCCGCTGCATCTTCTGTTCCTTCTCTATTGCATCCCTCAAAGGCTCAAACCATCCCAAAAACAATGCCTTTACGTATGGCAAAGTTGGAGCCAACTTCTTCTCACACATTTCTCTTTCTAGCTCCCTATACTCCTCCACCATTCTCTCCCACGCCTCGGTCTCCGCCTTAATCTGCCTCCTCCTCAACAAGTTATACTTCCTCTTCTCCATTTCTTTGTATTCCAATTTCACTTCTTGGTTGGCCCTTTTGTACAGACCCTTCAAGAATATTGAGGCAATCCAAGGTGGGTCTTGGATGAAGATTCTCGGGCTCAATTCTAGCGGCGTAATTTGGCGAATTTCGTTAATGGGTATGTGAGAATTCTCAAGGTCTTCGACTAGATTGTCATGGATTGAATCTGATAAAGGGTGGAATTGAATTGGGTTTGAAGGGGTTTTGAGGTTGAGTGGGAAAGTAGTGGTGGAAGGGAGTGAAGGTTTGAAGAAGGTACTGGAGCTTGAGCTGAAGAGGAAGAAGAGGTTTTTGTGGGACTTTGGGTTGAGTTTTAGGGGTCTTTTCAAAGTGTTGGTGTATATTTGAGGTTGTGGACTTGGAGAGAATGAGGCTGCGAATGTCATTGTGGTGATGATAGTAATAAATAGTTCATAGAGGATTTGAATGAAGAGTGGGAAGAGAAACTCTCAGTGTGTGTGAATCTCACTACGTGTGAAGAAGAAGAAGAGGATGACAGTGAAACCTCCCTAAAACCTTGGCCATTTTGAAGATATTTCTTATAATAAATAAATAAATAAATGCTAGAATTCTCTTTTTTGATAATCCAAAAAAAAAAAAAATCTCTTTTTTTGTTTTGACCCTTTATTTGTGAGATGTTTTCATTTTTGTCTTTGTATGGTTTTATTTGTGTTTCATTTATAGTCCCTGATATTTTTTAGTCTATTTCAATTTCGTCTTTATTGTCATTTCACATTGGGGGATTAGATGAATTGTGTCCATTTGAATATTTTGTAGTTTTTGGTAATTTACTTGTTAATATTTTTTTTAGAAGAATTTATTTATTAAATATGAGACCATGAATAAATTTTTTATAATTTTTAATAAATGTTATATGTTGATAAAAAAAATTAGAGATTACATTATTTTTTTGAGAAAAAAGTAAAAAAATAAAAAATAAAAAGCTTTTTATCAAACAGAAACTTAAAAGATGATGTGTAGAGTATAGACAAATTATGAGATCACGCATCAACAATTCTGTGGCTAAGTCAGCTTCTTGGCCAATTGAATTAGACAAGGAACCAAATATTTTTGACAAGGAACCAAAACTACTTGATCTTGACCTTGAAGAGATTCTTGTGGTGCGGATTGGACAAGATTGGTGCTATATTGAAGAGATTCACTTTATCATGTACAAAACCGTAGTTTCCTTGGTATTTTTGGTGGGCAAAATGTTAGGAACCACAGTTGCATTCTTGAAATGATAATGTGGTGATTTAAAATTAGAATTTAGAAGTAAAATATAGATAATTTTTTATTTCAATTAGAAAGATACATTTGGTGGAGATTTAAGGATTAAAAATATAGATAATTTTTTTAATGTAAACTTTAGGATTCAAACCAATTAGTTCAACTAATAAAATTTTTTATGACTGAATAAAAGATTTAGAGTTCAATCCTCGTTTATACTAAAAATCGATTGGTGTTTTAATCTGACCATAAAAAATGGTGCTAGAGCCCAGCACTCTAGCACCATTCTTTCAACTTATGATATTCTAAGTTGAAACTCTCTAAAAAAACTTTAATTTTTTTCTTTTTGGGTCCGTTTCTTTTCCAACCTAGTGAAGAATGGTGCTATAGTCTATCCGTCTATGTAAGCTGGTGTCATGTGTAACTCTTGTGACAAAGTTTTCATCCAACTTAACAAGGAAAGTGACAAAAGGAGAGCTAAGTATTAGAAGGTTTTGGTTTTAGGAGGCAAATCATGCATTTTTATAGTTCATAGAAATAAGTGTAAAATTAAGTATAATTTAGGGAAAAAATATAAATAAAAAAAGATGGAAGTTAATAGGGAAGATAATAAATTAGTCAAATGTTTAACTCACATTAAAAATGTGAGAAATTCTTTTATTTTCAATAAGTATGGTGATTAATGGGTTGAAATATATTGGAGCATACATTGAGCCGGATACCTGCACAAAGAAAAGTGAAGGGAAGAGTTAAAATAGCTTGGATACCTAAACTACTTAAAGGAATTGTAACAAAGTTTAAGCCTCTTTTATTCATTAGAAATGTTATATTTACAACATTTTCACAATAAATCAAATATAGAATGTTGTTACTTGCTATTACTAGTAGGTAAAAAAGCAAATTCAGTAGTATATTCAAATTAGAAACCTATAACAATCTATCAACTAAAATTTGTTGTAAAAATATTATATACATAACACTCCCCTTCATTCATAGTTTTTCTTTATTTATAAAGTCTTTTATTCATAGTTTGGGTATACTTTCTTTTTACAAAAAAAAAAATATTTCATTAGAGAATATATTTCACCATAAAATTTCAAAAATCTCATCTCATAAATGTTTGAATTGGCGGTTAATAATTTAAAATGGAGTGTCTTTTCACTCTTTTGTCCAATTTCTCAGTCTAATTTGAAAAAAAAAATTATTATTATAATACTCATCTCCTTCCAACGGTTCATACTTCATACCATTCTATTTCTTCTTCTTCCTCAAGAACACAGAGCACAATGCAGCAGCTCATTCACTTCAAACCCCATTCCCACCTCTCACGCAAACCCATTCGTTCATACCCAGTTTGTAAAATGAATACTTTTCTTTACAACACCACCAAATTTGCCCCAAATTCTTCTTTCATTCACTCTTCCCTTTTGCTTTCTCACCAAACCCAGGTGCAAAACTCAATTATCTGCACAAGAAAGGTCCAAACACCAGTAATATGTGCAAGAAGAAGCAAAAGGAGGAATGGTTCTCAAAGATCAACAAGGTTTATACTCCAATTGATAACAACCATGGCCTCCAAACTCAAGATTTTGCCACAGCCCTTAGATTTGGTCATTGCGGAAATCGGCGGTGGAAATGGAAATGGGGGTGGTTTCTGGTTCTGGAAAGTGTTTGGAGGAGGAGGGTTTGACGGGTGGAGAAGGAGAAGAAAAAGGAACAGGAATTTGCTGATTCTTGGGTTTTTGGTGATTTGTGGTTTGGGTTTTTTGTTGTTTGGGAAAGAGTTACAATTACAGAGCAATGTGCTTGGTGGGGTTTTGGGTTTTGGGCTAATTGGGGCTGTTTTGATTCAGTGGTGTGAAAATAGAGGAGCTAAAGATTGGATTTTTGGGTTTTGTGTTGGTGGGGTTTTGATGGGTTTGGGGTTAAGGAAGGAGGAGATGCAAAAATGGGTGGAAAAGGTCAGAGTTTGTTCTCCAATAATGCAGGTTAAGAAGATGAAGAAGAAAAGTTGGTAGTGCAGTAAGAGGAAGCTGAAATACAAGCATTTAGATACAAATTTTATCTTTTGGAAAATTGGAATGTCATTGTTCAAATTTTTTTTTCTTTCTTATCAAAGACAATGAAAAGATTACTCTTCCTAATTCTTTGACCATTTCCTCTTGTAATCGCAATATGTACTCCTTGATTGAAAATTTAAATGGACTTTTTGGTATACTAGTAAGATCAGTGACTGTCAATTTGAACATACTTTGCAGTCTGCACTCTGCATAGAGCTTAAAATATTGGCATCTTGAAATTCAGTACTAGTACCTGATCCTTTTCTTTTGGGCATGACTAACAAGTATGTGATCCTTGTATACTCTATTCACATAAAAGACGGAAAAACAAAGACTGTATTTTGTGTTCTAATGGGGAACAAGATTCCTACTCCAGGTATTCACATTTCTCATGGGTAAGCATACTTAATAGTTAATACCTTTTATATGTTACATATGCTTAACTGCTGTATTAGATTAATGTTAGTTTGTTATATGCTTAACTGCTGTATTAATGTTAGTTTGTTACATTTGCAAACTTGATTGTAATTTGGGATAGTTATTCGAAATCTTAGTGAAAGTCTGGATTTGTTATCTCGTCTTTTGTTCTAAGCCATCTGTGAAGATAAATCAACAATTCAGCTTTCTTGGTAAGATTATATTTGCATCTCGTTTAATGTTTATGATTGAGATTCTTGGCAGTAATGTCTTCTTTTATTATGCAGTTTCATATTCAATATACTACTTTTTATGTGTTTTAGACATCTCTCATATAATACAGTCATTTTTTCTAAACTAGCACTCTTTAGTAACAACGAGAATGTATTTTCTAATACACTGTAGTGTGTACTAGTGTTAAAACAAGTTTGATCCGTTTTCCAGATGTTAAGTTCTTCAGACTTAGATTTGGATGTTGCCAGCATGAGGTCCAATAGATGCATATGTAAAAGTTAAATATCTACAAATTTATCTTTTGTTCTTTTGCCTAGTAACGGTTTATGTAATGACTAAGGAATGAGTGGATAAATTAGCTCTTTTAAATAGCTCTTCATATGTGCAAATTCCTTAAGGCTTAAGTGGTACCTTAAGTTGGCACTCTGCTTTTAAAAGAATCTGTAAGGTACCTATTCAAAAAAAATGTCCCAAGAAATTTGGTGGCTTGGAATTCTAGTAATGGTGCTTATAATCCAGCATGCAAGGCCCCAAAGCAATTACTTAATTTTCCTAATTCCTATTGAAACAAATAGGAGTGAACTAAATATTAGCTGTTAAGCTTTGGTTATGTTGTAGTCTTTTTTTTCTTTTGTTAATATGAACATCGCACGCGCACGCCGCCCCCGGGGTGGGGTGGGGGTGGGGGGGGGGGGGAGACACATGAAGTACTTCACAGTATTCCTATAGTTTCATGAGCGTACATGAAATCACAAAGCCAAATGCTGAAGATATCTACATATAATTGTTTCAATCCACATTGATTTATGGGGTAAAATAATCAAATTAGAGTTACAAATACTAATCCTAGAATGAATTGCAATACTTTGACAGGATGAATAAGCAACACTGCTGTGTTCCCAAAAGTTAAACTCTTAGCACAACCATAGAAAGTTGCCTTAGTGGCATTAAGAGAAGTGTGACATCTGCGGCCTCATTTGAGTCCTTCAGTAGCATCTTACCCCCCTTCATTTTTTTTTTTACCTCTCTTAGTCATAGCATTTGCCAAGATGCCTGTTTGTAATTTTTTATCTTCTTTGTAAGCTTATGCCAACCAAATTCCTGTATTGCTTGTTGGCTTCAGTTTAAAGAACAGTTCAATTCTGTTGGAGAACCCCTAATATAAGCAGATATGCTACTTTAGCTATCAAAACACAAGGTTTGTCTTACACTACAATCAGCAACATCATTCAGCCTGCACAAAATAAAAAGAGCATACATAAATATTTATATCAAACAGGATTATCAACATGCGATTGAAAAAGAAATCTGATGCCAACAACATTCATATGCCGTGATCAAAGACCTCAAAGAAGAATGCAGTTGTTGTTTTAAAAGAAGTAACAAGATGTTTTCAACAAATAAGGGCGGTTTAATTCTGATTCCACGCCACAAATGTTTCATTCTTAATTATTGCAAAAAATGCATTTGCAATACCTCTCGAAAGCTGTTTGAGCTGCAGCTCACAATGGACTATGTAACTTTACAATGAGGAACAAATTACATCAGTTTCCGCAAGCAAAACAGAGGGACACACATGGACCAACCGTCCTGTCTACTGGCCCCTGCAGCAGTACCAGATGTCATAAAACCAATATAATTCTGGAAAAAAATGTGTTCTAAGGTACAAGCATTAAAGAAAAGAAAAATAAAACAATTTAATTTGTGAAGGTTCAAGAGAACAGTTCATTCCACATTTGACATGAATGCTAAAGATTTTTAACAATTGCTTCATGTGTAATTCAGCTATCATAACATAAATGTAATCTGCAAGTGGAACAAGGTTTTAAAGTCAGCCTAAAATAATTTCATGATCCTTATCTAACAGTTACAAGCAAAATAAACTGAGGTGGATACTTATAAGAGTGCTAAATTTAAACTAAACCAGGTTAGTTATCCCACATTTTTTGGCATTTCTCAAATTGAAATTAAATGTAGATTTAGTAAATGCAGAAGCTGCAATCATAAGATAATTACAGTTAATGACAGAAAAAGCACTTGGGATAAGGTCATGAAATTAGAGAAATTCTGATTAAAATAATAAATAAATAAATAATAAAAAATAAAATAAAATAACCTTACCACAGACAACTAAATTCTGAGACGTGTTAGAGTAGGATCTGAATCCTAGAGCCCAGGCATCTTTCAGGTGTAGAGAGGCTTAAAAAGCAAAACACCCAAAACATATTATGGTCTATGTCACAAACCCATCTGCTTCATCCACAAGGACCACTTAATGGCCTCTAAAAACTTATCATTCTTACGCAGTGCAGAGATCAGATTGGTGTAGGTTATCTTATCAGGTTCTATCCCATTTTCTCTCATTTCCTTGACCAAATGCACAGCATCTTCAACCATTCCTGCAATTCCATATGCCTTGATCAATGTGTTATAGCTGCACAAATTAGGTCCAAGTCCCTGCTCTTTCAATTCTGTGAGCACACCAGCTACTTCATCAATCCATCCCTGTTCTCCATATATATTGATCATTATGTTATATGTGTAGTGGTCAGAAGCACAATCTGATTCCTTCATTCTCTGTAAGACGCTTTTAAAGATCTCCATTTGCCTGTCTTTCCCATAAGCATCCAACATACAATTGTAGGCTTCAAGTGAAACCGAAAAGCCATTAAGTTGCATCTTTTGAACTGTTGATGACATGTTCTTGAAGTATTTATTTTGGCCATATGCAGCTATAATAGTATTGTACGAGATCACATCTACCAAACCTCGTTTTTGAGCCATCCAGAACAACTTTTTAGCTTTCACGAAAAGCTTGGATTTTCCATACACATAAAGCATCACATTGATGGTAATGGTATTAGGAAAAAACCCACGGTGAAGCATTTCATCAAAAAGCCTAGAAAGCTCATCAACTGGCAGAGCACGAGCACAGCAGTTTATCACACAATTGTACATTTCCTGATCCCAAGTCACTTCACTCTTCAAGATTTTATAGTATAGATCAGCTAATTTATCCAACATACCACATCTCTGATATGTGCGAAGCATATCACGGAACAGATAAATGTCTGGAACAATGTCCCTCTGCTTGTCCATCATGTCTAAAACAGAGCAAGCCTTGTTCAAAGATCCAGCTTTGATATACATTCTCACAACAATGCTAAAAGCAATCATGTCGAAAGAAATTCCCGAAGATTTCAACTCCAAATAGAGTTGCTCGGCTTCAGGAAAAAGACCCATGATGCTGTAAATGTCAATCATTGTACATGAAATGTGCAAGTTTGGCTTGTCATCATGTTTGGGCATTTGAGTGTATATCTTAATAGCATTCTCAAAATGACCCCACTCCTTGCATGAGCAAATCAACAAATGATACAAGTTATTCTCAAAAAGTGGATCCTTCCAGAGTTTTTCCCCCAACACTTTTATTGCATCATCCACCATGCAGAATTTCACATATGCCATGATCAAAATGGAGCAAGAAGTCTGGTTAACAAGAACGTGTTGATATAACGAACCTTTCAAAATTAGGGGCACTTTATCAATCCTTGCAGTCCTCTCATATGCCTGTAAAAGAGTTCCAAGGATAGAGGAATGTTGGCATTCCATCTTCAGCATGTCATCAAGAGTTCTGACAGCACCTTCTTCATCCTCATGTCTGGCTTGCAGGTTTATTAGTGTGTACAGGTTAGATGAGTTAGGAGTGTATCCCAACCGCTTGAGCTCCATGTAGTACCGTTCTGCCTCCTTATAATTGTCTGCACGACCCCAACCTTCAATCATGGAACGGTAAGTTGTTTCATCAGGCTCTAGTCCAACTTCCTGAATGCTCAGAAACACACGTTGAGCAGCATCCATATTGGATATCTTCCCATACCCAGTTATCAATGTATTGTATGCAACAATATTTGGGGAAAACCCTGCTTCTTGCATCGAGACCAATGCCAGCTCAGCTTCCTCTAATTTGCCATTCTGACTATACGTATTCAGCATTACCAACCAATTCTCCAGATTTTTTTCCACTTTATCTTCTCTCATTAAGCCAATAACCCCTTCCGCCTTGTCATACAACCTCAATCGGGTATAAATTGTGATCATCGCTGAGTACGCAGAAGGACATACAATTCCAAAATTCCTCATTTGGCAAAAAGTAAACTCTGCCTCCTCAACATTCCAACCCTTCTGGTAAAGTCCCATGAGCATCCCAAAAGTAGCAACATTAGGCTGAACCCCTTTTTCCAACATCAACCGAAACCACTTTGCACCCAACTCCATTCGCCCCAACTTACAACAAGCATAAATAACTGTATTAAAAACCCGACAATCTAATTCACTGCCAAATTTATTACTTAATTCCCGAACCATCGTCTCCGCTGCATCCCAATCTTGTCTTCTACCCATCACCCGAAGAACTAAATTATAAGCACTCACATTCTGCTCTAACTTTCCATTGTTTCTCATCCACTCAAAAAATGTCAGAGTTTTGCTATCACTACACTTCTCGAGCCGTTTCAAAACAGCATTACAATGCTCTAAGCTCAAGCCAGACCCAATAGCAGAGTAATTAACATCCAATTCACCATCACCCACAAACAAATTCTCTATTTCTCGTTCACTACCATACCTTTTGAACCTATATTTCAAACCCACCTCCCTTTTAATCCCCTTCTTCGTACCCAACAGCCTTTTCTCAACCAAGCTCTCATTATCAAAACCATTAGATTCAGAAGTGTTGGGCAAGTCAGTCTCAAACCGAGAGACCTTAATGTGTTTGACCCTATTCAAGGAATTGATTGTACAAGCTTTACTTACATGAATGTAACTACAAATTGAAGAAACAGAGCACCAATTAAAGGGTTGAGGTGGGTTTACATTGAACTTCTTGGAATCATAGGTTTCCAACGAAATGGAAAGCTTCAGCGAGGCCATGATTCACAGTGACCTACTTACAAACAAGTTCCATGCATCAGTGAATGAATTTGTAACAATGAAACCCAGCAAGAGTGTGTGCATACCTTGGGTTTTAGAGATAACGGAAGTTGAAGCAGTGGAGGAAATTAGAACCAGTGTGTACGTGTGTAAATTGTTGTCCAAATCAAAGCCAAGATTTTTTTTTTTTTAATAACTGACATAAGAAACGGAGATATTTCGTGGGTTATTTATATTTATATATATATATATATATATATATATAATTTATTAAAAGTTTATTTTAAATGCATTAAATTAAAACTCATAAAACATTTTTAAAAAAAAAACAAATTCGAACATTTCAAAATCTTCTCAAAGCATAATAATACAACAATTTAAGTAATAAAAAATTCAAAAACAATTCAAACGTAGCAATACAACAACGTAAATATTAAAAACATAAAAGTATAAGTCCAATAATATAATATAAAAATAATAATAAATTTAAAGGTAGATGGCCAAAAGCACACATGAATGTCTTGTAAAAAGCCTATAATTTTTCTTTTAATTATTTAAATATAAGCGGAGCAGGTGCGGGGGAAAATGTTAACCTCCATCCCTACCCCATATGTTATGCGGGGCGAGTAAAACTTGTCAATTAGGGCAAGTGAGGGGGGTACCCGCAAGTTCGGGTTTAAATTATCATTCCTACTTTTTTGCCAAATAGCATAATTTTAGGATAAATTTAAGAGCCCTATTCGACTAAACTTATTTAGTCATATAGTACTTTTTTGGAATTCGAGTTTCAAAAAAGTGCTATGTAAATATAACTAAATAAGTTTGGCCGTATGCATTTCTCCTAAAATTTTTTCTAAAATTATGCTATTTGGAAAAATTAGCCTATCATTTGGGTCTTATACTACATCATTTGTTTTGTTTTTTTGTGCTGGTGTGTTACAAATGAGGTTACATAGCTAATATGTTTTGTTTGATGTCATATTGCAATATGTTTTCTCTTTATTATTAGGCTAATATGCCAATTAGTTTTTCTATGGTAGTGGGAATTGAATCTCAAATCTCTTATTTAGATACAAGAGACTTTATCAATTAAGCTAACTAAAACCCACTTATCAAAGCTAAGATGCCAATCCAGTAGACGTTGTTGATAGCTAATATGTTTCTTTTAAGGTCATATAACAATATGATTGCTTTTTATTATTATGCTAAAATACCAATCTGTTTTTCGTGTTAGCAAAATTCGAACCCCAGATCTCTTTTTTGGGGACAAAAAATTTTATCATTTAAGCTAATTGGAATCCACTTATCAAGCTAAGACACAAATCTAATAAATGTTGGTGGTAACTTGGTAGTTGGTACCCTTTCTGTCTTTCTTTGTAATACGCACATATCTTCTTTGTGTATCCTCAACAAAGTTTGCAACATGAAAGTGGTTTTTGTTCCAATAAAAACATATATGAGATGGTTGTTATTATTATTATTATTATTATTATTATTATTAATCATTAAATTTTGCATAGAAAGTATAAGAATAAAATGTAATTCAATGGTTGATTAGAGAGGATGTATTCGAGCAGAAAAGAAAGGGGATGTGTGTATAAAATGGCCCCATTCTAGGTCACACATATATGCAATCTCAGTCCAAACATAGTAATTATCTTTCCATCCCAAATATATTGACTTCTACCAATCGGAGTGATGGTAATCCAATAGTTTGAATGTATGGTAGTCTGAACTTTGAACATAATGACTCCTGATCCATTCGATAATTGATCGTTATGACAAATTATCTTGTTCCAAGCTTTGGGTATTTAGGAGGGAAGCTAGTACATGGGGGCTAGAGCGCACATCTCTAAGTGACAAACCTCATCTATCATTTCAATATATGATCTATCCTCAGCATATGTAATTTACACTCAACGTTGACAAACAAAAAGAAAAGCTCTAAGATTGCTTGTCATAATCTGACAGAAAATTGAATTACCCCACATGGAGGACCCCGAGTTACAAGAAAGGAAAAACAAACATAGGTCCTAATGGATCCAGATGCTTCCAAACGCTTCTTCAAGTGCCCTTCTCTTGCTCAGCTCTGCACTCCACCCTCCTGCCCTGCCACCTCTCTCTGCTCGGAGCTTCATCGTTTCCTCATCATCAGCAGCATAACCATGGAGGTCGAGTCCCCCTCCAAGAGGAACTGGTTGTTGCGCCATGCCGGTTGGTCGTGGCTGCCCTCCAGCAAATGTAGGAGCATATTGTCCCTGTGCACCAGTACCATATCCTGTTTGAGAGCTTTGGCTTGGGGCCTGTCTCAATAAATAGAAGAAAATGCCATCATTGCTTCTTCTCCATAAAAAGTATCAATATATTTTCATCTCTAGGCTGGAAAAGTTTAACAGAATAAACTCAAAGCATCATGAAGCAAGCATCCAATTGAAAATGGCCAATGGATTCAACAATTAAAATAGAAAACAAGCAAATTAACAATTAACATTCTCAAGAATGACCTTATCATCTGGTGCATTTCTCAAATGTAACATATATTGAACTTCTTTGGCATCCTATGATTGCTGATGAGCGGAATAACAAGATCCCAAGATTGTTCTGGGAGGAGTGCCATTTGAGCTAAAGCTCATTGGCATTCCAAGTAGAATGTTATTGCAGGTTCAAAGTATAACAGAGACCATGCAGAACATATAAAAAAAATGAAAAGCAATCAGTCTTTATGATTTACAGAAATATAACTTTACCTATACCAGAGCAATGTATAACGTGGACAGTTTTTCCATTGTATTTTTCTCTTTGTAGTCTTTTTTTCCCTGTGAATTGACTAGATGTCTAAGCTGCATCTAAAAGACCAGGATAATAGACTCAACACATACTTGTGTGTGCTTAAATAATTACAAATTCAGGTCCCATCACTGGTTGGAGAACTTCATTTATAATTGATCTTTGTAAAATCTAAACACTGGTAACAGTTAAGACAAACAACACTTACTCTAACCCATATATTATGCCTTTCATTGCCAAAAAATTGACATATAGGTCATATGTCATTCTTCTCTTACTTGCCCACCCGTTTTGAATCATATGCATCTCCTTGGAGGTCCATCCAACTAAACCATTTCTCAACCCAGTGTGGTAAAGGCTTGGGAATAAAACCAGACTATTTATTTTAGTAACTCTAGTTCATTGAAAAAACACAAAAAAGGAGAGAGAGAAGGGGGGGGGGGGGGGGGGGGGTACCACCATAGTACACAGGATGTATACAAAGGAAGCGCCAAAAGGGGAAAGAGAGAAAATTAATAAATGTACACACACACACATATTTTTTTTTTGATAGGTAAGAAGATTTATATAAATAGTAGACTACTCCTTCAAAAAAATGAAGTAGGCAAAGAAAAAAAAGGCAGAACTAGAAAATTATGTATAAGAGAAGAGAGAAAAAATGCCTATGAAGCATTTCATCTGCAAATTATGTACATATCATTGCCTAGTATTCATGTCATCTTGAAATTCTACTAAGTGAAGAGAAGAAAAAGGCCTATGAAGCATCATTCATTCGAATAAGGTCCTGAGCAATAGAAACTTAACTGTGGCAATGGTAACTCTGTTCCATCAAATGTTACCCTATGGATTTTAGATAATCAAAAAAATAGTGACCACAATTCCCAAGCTACTGTGCAATGTAATATAAGAAGATTTACAAACTCCCCATGCTCCATCAGAGTATGAATCTTTCTCCTTTTAAAAACATTTATGGGCATCTCTCTGAATTATTGGAAAGTCCAAGTAGCAGTAGCAAGAATAATGTAATACTGGCTTTATTATGACAAGTGTACATTAAGTATCAACTCAAAATTTGAGTAGAAACACCTATTATGCGCAATGAAAAGGAACAGCATTGCCACATTCAAGGTATTCTTTATTTATTCATTAGTTTTTTTTTGTTTGATAAGTAATTCTTAATTTATTTATTATTAAATAAATTCATTAAAGAAAAGTGCAATCCCAATGCACAAGCTGTGTAGCCACATTCCAGGTATTCTAACATTAAATTAATAATAATAAAAAATAAATAAAGCTAAAATGTTGGTTTACGAAAATAATATTTAAACTAGGAGCAACACGTATACAAGGAGCACGTAACATTATCTGATTCAAGGGAGTATAATATTTAATATACGCAGCACCAAAGATTTCAAGTTACAATGATATATTAATATCACTGCCTATGGGCTCATTCTAAAAGAAAGGCTATTCAGTTGCAACCATTAAAGTAGCAAACCAAAAGTGGTCATATGAATTTATATGCTCATAAGTTAGAGATAGAACTTGCAAGTAGAAAATTAAAATGGGATTGTCCTGCTCAATAAAGCAGGGCATTAAATAGAAAATATCAAAAACATGTATATTTTGTCAAAAGTACACAAAAAATTAAAGATCCCAAGTTTGCCTTCTGGTTTTTCTATTTTCCCTTTTCTTGGTTTCCCAGCCAACTGAGAAATGTTTCACTATAGTTAGAGTCAAGGACAGTCAAATTATCATATATTTCAAGCATTGAAAGCAGTCATCACAGTCAATTCAATATCACTTACATGCTTCTAGTTAGTTTATATACTATTGGCAAAAGGTTGCATGACAGATATCAATTAATCTGCTCCCAAAAACCTCAAATCAAAATTTTGACAAAGTATAAACAAATAGAAGGTAAAATAAAATCACACCATATCACTAGTTCAAGAAAAATATGATAGTTAAAAAAATAATCTCATTTCTCACCCCATCAGAATCATTCTGTGCAGGACCCTTGCTTGCAGCCTGAGCTGCAGCCAATTCTTCAGCCTGTTTTATTATTATCACCAGAATTAGTAGGCCTTTAAGCAAATATTAAATGACATATCACAAAATTCACCAATGCTAGCATGAGGAACTCATATCATATAATTTTTTTCTCTCTAGGGCATTAATTAAAAATTATTAATCCAAATCTCAACCACTCGTTAGGGACAAAGTGGCAGATTTAGGGCAAGAAAACAGAACATTATTCAAGTACCTTCCGAGCTCTGTTTATCATTATTTGGTCATGATTTTCTTTTTCATACTCTGCGATCTTTGCTTCAATAGCAGGGACATCAATTCCTTCAATCAAGTTAAATGCTGAAACAGATTGGTTTTCTTTTTGTTAAAATATGCACTCATATGTATGGAAATTCAGTAAGGACAATTAATAAACTTACTCATGTCCTCCACTTCCTCCAAATAATCATTGTATTCTTTTAGGGACGAAAAATCCTCTTCTCGTTTATTGAATCTGCAATATTGTACGATAGTGAGTTATAATTAGAGAAGATACTTAATAATACTACTACATATACACTGGCTAAGAAAAAAAAAGGGATCAGATAATCAAAACCAGAACCTGATTCAAAAAGCACAAACATTAAAAATGTGTCCCAATTCATTACCTGTACTATGATTGCTATCAAAACATTATGTGTAGAAGTTGATATAACAAAAATTCTTCATCTATCCTACATATAGGAAGCTTTGAACCCTTGATATGTAAAAACTCCAATATTGGCATCTTTTCCTCTTCAGAATTCATGTGTTTGAACAGACCCTTTCTAAAGAGAATAGATCCACTGGTTCTAAATTAGCAGTCATTTAAAACTTGACATTGGAGTCTGAAGTACACAACCAAAATTATGGACCTCCTACAGATATTTTATCTCTTTTGACTTACTCACTAACAGTTCATTTGATTATAAAACTGTTGTGAATCTAAATATATGCTTCTGCCATATCAAAGTTCGCATAAGAAGCACTAAATAAGCTTCTTCTAAGCAAAACAACCAGTCACAAAGACACGTAGAATCAAAATATTCTACAATCCACAGTATCCAAAATCTAAAAATGCCACCACACTTAAAAATACCCAAATATCCATACTCATGAGTATCACAATATAGATTCTATCCTTGAAAATCGAATTAATTTTATCACATAACTCACGACCCTATTAACAACCAAATTACATTTTAACCTACAACCAAGTTTCAGTAATTCGACTCTTAATAAATTCAGCGAAAGCATGGTAAAAGCTAATGTTAAATACATATGCACTAATTTCCCCTTGTCCTCGGGCTTCAGTAGTTGAAATCTAAGGAATAATTCTACATAAATCACGGTAAAAGCAAAGGTTAAATGCATATGCACTAATGTTCTCCACATTGTCAAAGCTGAATTGCATTCACACGAAACTAGTTAGATTTTCAATTCTTTACAAATGGACACAGAGAGAGCTATCATTACATGCTGGCAATCCTCCTCCTGATAGAAATCTCCTTGCTGTGTGGATTAGAACTTGAAACCACCATTTTTGTTGCACCCCTCTCAAACTTTTTTAATTCACTTCCCTTCTGTTCTGCTCCAACACAACACAACACAACAGAATTCAAGTATTCAAAAGACCCATCACTGCATTTTACTAAAACAAATAAAAAAGAGTAACTTTAGATAAAAAGAGCAGATTTTTAAACCCATACCACTTCAGGAACACCTTTTTTGCAGTTGGGTCCTCAAACCCAAATATTTAAGCTAAGATTTCTGCACCCAAAAAGAAAAACACTGGTTCATGATCGCTTATTAAGCGAACAAGTCTAGTTCAAATCACGCTACTTTTACTAAGGTAAAGGTAAAAGTGTTGAATGAAGACAAGTGAAAAGTTGGGTCAGACATTTTAACAAACACGTACCGGGCATTTTCTGACCAGGCTTGTGAGCACCGAGTTTCATCAGAGAGAGGGAGGGATACTGTGCAGTCTTGACAGGATGCTACCAATATAGGAACTGCTAGGGAAATGGGTCTGATTTTAGATTACTGGTTGACCTCTCTCTCTCTCTCTCTCTCTCTCTCTCTCTCTAGGGCCTCGAATATAAAATCAAGCTATCGTGATTGATTGGTAAATGCCTAAAACTGGAAATAGACAATTTTTTTTTTTTTTTTTTAAAGTAAAAGGTTAGAGAAATAGACAAATTATTCTGTTAGAAGATTATGTAAAGTTCATATTTTCAACATAATATATCATATAGCTTCTTCTTAAATTATGTGTTTAACTTACTAATTATTTCATTCTAAAAAAAAAAAAAACTCACTAATTATTTATATTTAAATTAACATAAATTAGATTCTAAAAAAATTAAAATGCAATAAATTACCAATTTACCTCCACTCTAGGTTTTAGAGTTGAGACAATTCATTTTCGCCGCAACTTATTTTATCTCAAGCACAAAATAAGGGAAAATACATTGTTAACATTTTGGATATTCAACTTACATATAAGCCTTTTTTTTTATCACACATAAAGGATGTAGAATTCTATGAATTACAAGCCCTCACCGTATCATACACACTTGTCCACATGGCCTACACCTATTACCCTTTTAGGTCACTACACACAAATTACATAAACAATGCTAACATGATGTATTATGATATATAGGGTGTTAGGTTGTTTATTAGAGGGATTTGCTTCTGGAATTTGGGGATGGCGTAGTGACTCACTACCTAAGCCAATTTTGGATTCAATTCTTGAATTCAAAGATTGCATATCAATTCACTTATTGGGCTAATAAAGACTAACTTCTTGAGTTCCAAATTAATTCATTTTGTAAGTTGGCCCCCTTGGGGAACATGCCAATCCTTTTTTTTTTTTTTTTCCATTGTTGAGTTAGTATGGCATGTAGTGATTTTTGTAATTTCTCACACGCCATTTAGCTCTTGTCAAGATTGTGTTTCAACGAGACATAATGCCCTTTCCACCCACAAGAGTTTTTTTTTTTTTTTTTTTTTTTTTTTTTTTTGAGAAAGGGAACCACCCCACACCACCAACCCCGCCCCCCCCCCCCCCGCCCCCCCACACACACACACACACAAGAGTTAGAAGCCTTTAACTTGACAGTGAAAACAAATTGATTTTTACAAAAGTTGTTCCTCAGAACTATTCCTTATTCTCCAGAACAGTTTGGCAAGCATGACTTCATTCATTAGAAGCAATTTGGCTTAGAAAAAAAAATTTCTTCCATATTCCAAAATATCACTGACCTTTTCAACAAAATTTAGACTAGGACCCAAGAAATTGGAGGACTTCACTATTTTTACTCTCAAGTGCTTCTGCACTAAATCTTAAACACCATAAGACAATTAGGACTAAAGTAAATTGCTCTTTTCTGGGGCAAGTTTGGAATTGCACTTATAGGTTTCATCCTCCCACTCTTTCTCAAATTATTTATTGGAGGGGATAAATAGGCTTAGAGAGTACACACTTTACATTCAATGCACTTTGTATTTGTGTATCTTTTTGTTAAATTAGATCGTGTAGTAGTTTTAGAGGGAATGAAGTCTGGTGTTAGAGGAACAAGACGATGCAAATAACACACACACACAAGAGACAGTTTTTTTTTTTTTTTTTTAATATAAAATAAATAAATAAAAAAAACTAGAAAAGGGAGAGTTTATACAGCAGAATAGTTATGGGAAAAAAATGTAATCTGCCAATGACGTTTTGACATGACGGCAATTCCAACTTTGTGATCTTGCCAATGCCAGCAAACAACATTCACCCTTGTTGACGCCACTTTTATTGTAAACAAACAACTCTATAGTGGACGCTATTTTTGTTGTACACAAATCATAACGTACCAACTCAGTAGTTGTAAAATTTGTTGTCCCTGGACTTATTGTACATTCTGAAACAACATTAACTGGATAGATAACCACCACTCTACAGTAGACACATGGAAAAGTAATCTTTCCTTCTGATTCCTGGAACAAGCAATAGGGACTTCAAGATGCACTGACTAGTTCCAAACTTGGCATTGAGTTTCCTGACAAGAAGGCTTTAATGAGTGCCAAAGCTAGTTTGGGCTTATGCAAAGGAACTTCATGTCCTGCTCCCCGGACTGATACAAAGGTAAGCCCAGCATAGTCTTGAGTCCATCCACCCACCTGTTCAACAAATTTTCTTAATTTCTAGTGTCTACTGCCATATATAGTAAATTTACTTATTGATACATTATAGAGATGAAGCAAGTAGTCTATAATTGAAAAACAGACTGTTTTTATAGAAGTATATGATAACAACAACAAAGCTTGGAGAAGAAAATGGTTATTTTAACTTAATATACCTGCCCATCATCATACCAGGCACGCCAAGGTCTCAAAGTCGGAAGCTTAAGAGCATCTATACTCAACCGGGTGGCTGTAACTGGGATTATGGCATCTGTATCACCACTGTCACAGAGGAAAGATGAATAAAACTTGGATCATTACCAGAAGTTTTTCTGAAATCACTTGAATCAGAAAGAAAAAACCATTTGCCAGCAGAAGCAGCATGATGCAGGAAGCATGAAAACAATTTTAGTTCAATTTAATTTTAGAAATCAATTTTATTTTTACAATTTTTCCATTAGACATGCATGTGATCATTTGCAGGGTGCTTCCTAGCTTTGATACCAGCAATTAATAAGGAGCACATGCATGTGATTTTTGGCACGTACAGGTCAATGCAAATGTTCATTACACATGAAAGAAATACTGCAGGCAGTAAATGTATGCAAAACATATGCTAGATGTCAACAGGAACCTGAACATCCATATACGCAGTCCTGAATGAATCAGCTCATGGTAAACGTCCAGCATTGTCCGAGGAGAATCCTTCCAGTTAGCATTTATCAATTCGCTACAGAACAACATAAGTAAAAATTATGAGGACTTCCATCTTTCTATCACTTCAGTCAAGGTTATCATAGCACACAGAACTTATGTACATAGAAGATCGCAAGAAGAAGATTTATGTCAAGTTCTTTAGGGAGAAAAAACTCATAAACTAAAGATAATATGTGGTGCATAGAGCAGGAGCAAGCTACAATTTCCACAAGTGACGTCAAAAGATAAATTTCTTTTAAATAGTAACATCTAAATAAAAAATTAAAACTTCCAGCATATCACCGTTTAAGATGCTATGATAAGTTACTTAAAATTGAATGACTTGTATATAGAATGGGGAGCTGATGGCATCCAGTATTAGTTAAAAATATGAAGACATCACATTACACTAGGCAGTGTTTACTCAGGTATATACTAATCCACACCTGGATATATTAACTACAAGTTTAAAAGAAAGATGCGTGACTTCCTCAATCAATTTAATAAGACTGTATTCCAGTGACAGGCTAAAAAGCCTAAATGCAGCTCCTTCCCTTAAATACTTCGTCCAAATCCCACCCTAATGGCTGGATTCTCTACCACATCCCTTACCCTCTCCATCCCTTAACTGCATTATACACATTCTGAATCATTGTAACTCAATCAAAACTTAAAGTTCATATTAGTGAATATAAGAATGTTGCTTTAATCATTTGGGACTGCTACCTGCACATTTGTGGCGTACCTTCACCAGGAAATTCCAATTAACCAAAAGGAATACTTGAGCTACTGACATTTTCTTATGGCCAAATTATTCACCCACCTTAGGTGGCAATGCAATTATAAATGTTTATCTTCAAAGAGCTATATACCTGCAGGTTGACCATTTAGATGGTGCAAAAGCTGGATCAACATGAAGTGCCTTTTGTACCAAAGGTAAATTGAAGTATACAACTGAGTGCGCCTCGGTGCAAGGATCGTACTTCTCACCAATGTGACCAACCATCTATAAGATGACATTACATATCATTAGCCATCTGACCAGATGTTTTAGTTATTTCAGAGGCATCATGAAAAATCTTTTCAGAAAAGCAAAAAAATAAAATAAAAAATAATTTCCAATTTCATATTAGATTTGGTGACTATTGAGGCCAAAGCTGGTTAAATAAACTAACATAACTCTAGAACTATAATAGGAGAAGTTTGATCCAGGACTTGATAGTTCTGAACTCTAAATATGGCTGAGAATCTATACACTAATCTTTGACGGTGACGGGTATGTACATCGATTTAGCACAGAAAAGAAATGCAAGGACATATATAATAGATGACCAAAACAATATTATATTATTATTTTCAATTTTTATTATCTATAGGCATATATGATATATATAATTTTGTTTTGCAAGAATGCTTTCTCTGGCATTGAAGTACTGCTAATCAAGTTTAGATTACTGTTGTAAACATATTTGATTTAATCCATCTAAACAAGTTTAGGAACAAAAGGCAAAGTCAAGGAATCTTCCAGAATGAGAAAAGAGTTTGACCTTTGAATATTTTCAATATCCATGGCAGTTTCTTCAAGCATAATAAAGCTATGTAAAATCTACACTAAATTCCTCCAGAGTCCTTAAGTTGAGCAGCCACAATCACTATTTTTGGAAGATGTATAGTTCTAATATACTGTTTTTGTATCACGTTGGTAGATTTTTAATTCTGACAACAAAAAGAGTAGCAATATGGGATGACGTGCAATAAATGACATTTCCATCACTGTGGCAAAATGAAGCTTGCTACTAATTATTTGAGGCACTAAGAAACAG
This sequence comes from Quercus glauca, assembly GCA_023736055.1. Lineage (NCBI taxonomy): Eukaryota > Viridiplantae > Streptophyta > Magnoliopsida > Fagales > Fagaceae > Quercus > Quercus glauca. The sequence goes on along the minus strand of CM043316.1, from coordinate 10,422,230 downwards.
AACTATCTCCAAAGCAGAGAGAAAATTATCTGACTACAATCAAGTAGTAGTTTGTTAGACAGAACTATTCTATCCACAAAAGGAAATGCATGAATTGAAATTTCCATTGAGAACCATCTAGATAGCTAAAAAGGACCTGATTGACAGAGCAAAAAACTCAGCCAGCTAACTGTTTTCCCCATTTAAAACTCAATCAAAACACTAAAAACTATGGAAAGATGATACAATATTAACAAATCAATTAAGGATGGGGTGTTGACATGGTTTCATCCTTTTGAAATCTATTAGGATCCAGTGGCCAAAAACTTGAAGGGGTGCCCACGGCCTACCCTTATTGTCTAGACCCCTCAAGCATTGTTTTCTCAGTAGGTAGGAACTACCATGGTCATGACCCAGTAGGATCTCCACAACTGGCCACCACTTTTACCCTTTTTTCTACCTAGTTTTGGGGGGGTGGGGGGGTGTTGAACTAGTGACCTAACTAACTGATTTTTCATATGCCCCAATATGTGCAACATTTATCTAAGAAGGAAATTTTATATATATATATATATATATTGATTGTTCAGCGTAACTCACATTCATTCTTTTCAGCAGCCGATTTGACTGGCTTATGTTAGCAGGGCAGGTGGGAGTGAAGATGCTATATGGGTCAATGTTTCCAAGTTCTTCATTAGCAACATCTAAAATATTATCGCATGCATCTGAGGTATGTACAAATGACTGAAAATCACAGAGAAGGTTCAGCAGCCCGTATGTTTTATCAGAAATTAAACCAGCTGCCCACAAAAACTGGAAAACACCCAAGTGGTCATGGTAATCGTCAGTTAGAGCATTTCCAACCTGCATAACAAATAGACTTTGATGTTTTAATTATCAACATGATACGCAACAAATCAGGAACTTTAGCTATAGAGAAGAACAGAGTCTATACCATATAACCTTTCAGATTAATTGCTTTTGCCTTTAATGCTGTGTTGTATCTTACAATGGCTTGGCTTAGTTGAGGAACATAATGTCCTGAAACACAGATTTCAGTTATTAAACCATAATACACAACCTCCTAAGCCATCAAAAGAAGTTATAAATATAAATGCAGAAAATAAAATATGATAAACCTCTTCAGCCATAGCAATTTAATGAACAAAGAACTACTTCCCTTGTTTTACATAAGTGTTGTAATTACTACTGTTGCAATGATATAAAATAATCTTATAGAATGGGATGGATGTGAAGGGTAGTAAGGTGATGAAATTACTAAAATAATTCCACATTATAAGCATAATATATTACTTTGTAATTCTTTTACAACAGTGATACCATTTTATGACTATTTAGGTAGAATTTGGTCAATCTAAAGGATTTATCCTTAAAATTCCTTTCAGATGAGTAGTAGGTGGAAAGCCTTTGTATGTCTTTTACAATGGCCTGCCAGAAGTGAATAGATGAAGATCCACCCGTGATTATAATGAAAAAATTTTAATTCCATTTCTTGTTTTAGTCCCTTTATTAACTCTCTCACATCTTCAAAACTCTAGGCTCACTGACTCCATATAGCATGTTCTAAATCATTCTTTCTATTTTCTCAAACAACCATGTACCATGACAAACACTATGTTTGTGTCTTTTAATTATTATTGAGAAGTTTTTCCTTTTCCTATATCAAACAACAGGATCCGAACCCATGGCATCTGCTTCATGAGGGTTGTAAAGAATCAGAAGAACAAGATACTTGTGGTTTAATATATATTCAAATTCAGCAACACGGAATAACATGACACGTACCAATAATTCACTGTCCCTAATTTTAACCCAACAATAAGTGATGCTTGGAAAAGGCCCATATATCATGTATCTGGAATAACAGACCTACAGAGGCTTTTCAGTGTCATCTATTCAATGGTGTAGAAACAAAAACATTGGCATTACTTTAGATTAACTACATACAAAGATTGAACTCAACCTGCATAGCTCTCTCCTGTAATATAAAAGTCCCTTCCTTTGAACTGAGGAAAGCGCTCAAGCCACTTCAATAAAAATGCTAGAGAGTCCTCGGCTGCAAACCAGAAACTGATGAATTTAAGGTACAAAAGCTAGCAACAATAATAAACTGTTCAAAGCAGAAGCACAAAATTAAATGGTCTAAGCAATACCAGTTCTTTTATCTCCATTATTCAGCACATCGGAGGAAGTGTTTGAATAAGAAAAACCAACTCCAACAGGGGAATCAAGAAATATAAGATTGGCAACTGCAGAAGGGTAAAAGTAGTTTGAGTAAACCATAAGGAATACCTTGATGTGATTTTATCATTCCAGAAAGTGTAAAGCACAAAAGCGCAACATGTAAACAATGGTCATGCCAGCAAATTGTGATGTTCAACCAATTAGGTCCTCATAAGTAGAAGATGAACAAAAGAAAGAGTCTTTAAGGAAAGAAGCATATATGCCTAACAATCCGTGTTTGTCAAAAAAATTCGTATAATTATTTAAATTGGTAATTTATCTACAAATAAGCTTCATATATTATTTCACCATGCTATAAATATTATTTATTTATAGTTTATTGACTTATATTGATGCAGGGGGAGAAATACTTAAAGACCATGCTACAAGATGTGTACAATGCTCTTGTAAATGCTTACATTCTAAATTAGATTATAAAATCTACAATCAAATGCATATTACTAGTACCAAGAGTGCAGGACCATTCAAATAATGATCTCGAAAACAAGAATTTTAGTTCAGTATCTGATAACTGCACTTCATTAAATGTGCAGTTGTTCCTCTCCCCCCATATTGCCCAAATTACTCATAGGGTACTATAAATATAATTCAGATATCTGTTTCTTTTTAAAGTGTTAGCAGTATATATACAAAGTTCGAGTAGGATTATGATTTAATATACATTATCTAGGCCAAGAGAATAATTGTCTGTAGGATGTGGCTTACATATAACTGAGTAAAAAGATGCACTAATTCCAATCCATAACAGGCCATGCTTCAGCTAATTGGAAATATCTCCAGTTCAGAGTTCAGACTCTTTTTAATTCATACATTTTTAGCATCACCTAAATAGCCAAGATAAAAAAGAAAAGAAGTGTGTGTACGGTGAGATCATGGGTTCAGGACCCACCAGGTCATCTGCACTTGGTTATTGGCTACTTGTTTTTTTTGCTCAAATATTAATATTTGTTATAGACAAAGACTTAAAAATAATTAACAAATTCGAAGATGTTTCTTACCTTGATTCCAAGAGTAAGGGTTCAAATAAAGGGTCTTCCCATCCTTTTTAATGTGAAAAGGGCCAATTTCCTCTGCCTCCCCATAAGCAATGGATGAACATCCAGGCCCTTAAAAGAAATTAGTCTTTGGTCAGGAACTTATTTCAAAATACTGTACTTTATCAATAGCAATTAGAAAAGTAGACGAGCTATCAGTTCTCAAGAGACAAGAGGGTCCCAAAGCAAAAAAACACAAGTTAGATAAATCTATGATGTGTTCTTCGTAAAACCCATCAAAAAACAACTATATATTAATTCAAAAAGTACAAGTCAAAAACAACAATAACAATTATGAAAAGGGTATCAAGAATATTGAAGTTTGAGACCTCCATTAAGCCAAAGAACAAGAGGCTTTGATTCAGGATCCTCAGTGGCCTCAATGAACCAATAGAAAAGAGCTCTCCCAGAATCTTCATTGACTGTTATGTAACCAGCATAGTGTTCAAAGCTCACGTCAAAGCTCTGTCCTGGGAGTTGCAGAACCTTGTCCAGTTGTTGCTGGACAAGTGGGTCTGTAGAAGAGGTTGCAATAGTAATGCCCAGATAGACATAGATGAAGATGGTCAAGGTTTTGTTAACAAAACCAAAGGGTCCTCTGGGATTGGTCATTTCCTTGAATGGGGTTTGAGCATGTGGGTATTTGGTAGAACGATATATGAATGGTCCACGATGTTTGGTTTTGTTGGTTTTGCTGGCAACGACAATCAAAGCCTGGCTGCTTTTGCTGACACCACCCACCAGCCATCCACTTTGCCCCCATATTTTGGATGAAATTAAGGGTACGTTTGGTTTGAGAATTATAGATACATGTCCGTTGGAATAGAACTTATTTTACTGAAATTGAAAACTGAAAATTAAAAATTAAAAATACTATAGCAAATTTTTTTTTAAATATGTGAATAGTATCATGAGATCTATTTTTAATGAAAAATTGTTGAAAAATGAAATTTGTAGGTCCATAAATAGTGCATGGTATACTGTTCACAGAAGAATAGTCAACATAGGAGGCTAAGAAAAAAAAAAAAAAAGGCTGAAACGCGCAAATAGGGAAAACGTGAACGTGGACTCGGACGCAGACTCTCAATCCAAACACATACATAGTAAATACGTTATCTTTCCTCTTATATATAATAAATATTGGTCTTATTAATTTAGAGATTTTGTTAACAAATGTTATAAAGATATTTTTTTGAAGAAATTCTTTTAAAAAATTTTACGATAAAGAAAAAAAATTACTGATTTTTTTAACAATTTTTATATTTCTTATAAAAGTTAAATTAAAACTTTTCGAAAATAGTTCATTAACAAATGGATATTCGTTAACTAGACTATTAAAGAGAGAGTATGCATTCATTACAATTCCTAAGAATTCTATATTTTTCTTCTACAAATAAAAATTCTAAACTTTTTTCACAACTTGCTTTATATCATCATGCTAAGACCCAAATTAATTTTTGGTATAGGTAGATTTGGACCTCATATCTTATTTGACAACAAAAACTTGACCAATTGAGCTAAATTATTGAATCCCACATTTTTCCACTATACTTGAGAATTTAAGATTATCATGATGGATGCGTACTTTAAATAGTATTGGTCATTAATCTATATGAAAATAACATTTCACCAATCATAACTTTATATAACAATATTTGAAAAAATTGTACCTATAAACTTATGAGTAATGCTACAGACATAAATTATTTTACAACATTTTTACAAACTGCTGATATGACTTTATTATTTTTCAAATAGTTCTTGCGAGAAAAAATGTAATGTTAGTGATGGACTCATATTAGAACTAGTAAGAAATCGTCACATCAACAGTTTGTAAAAATGTTGTAAAATAATTTATGTTTGTAGCATTACTCTAAACTTATTATCAACCAAAATCTCTATATAATGCATTCTAGAAGTGGTCCATTTTGTACATTAAATAAGTTTAGTAATACCAAAAAAAAAATCACAAATTTTTTTTCATAGTAAAATATCACGTTGTGATTGGTGTCTTAGAAAATGGAGTAAATATTAAGAATAAATTCACGTGAAAGTCACGTTGAAGTCACGTTGTATTAATTACATAACATGCCATTTTATCAATACGGGAAAGAAAATTTACGTAAAAATTGCTCACTTGTGCAAGAAGCAAGGCATATCTTACTTAACATATACTCTTACTCTATATATATATATATATATATATTGTCCTACTCCCCAAAAAAAACACTTTTACTAAATGGAACCAAACAAGTCTTTACCGGTATTTTGATTCTTTTGACTGTTTGTTGTAAACGGATTTGGGGTTATATCATAATAAACGGGCTGCGCTCAAACTTGCTAAAAAGCCTGGAAAGACTAATATATGAAGGCCCATCTCCGTACTACCAAGTCTTGTGTTAGGCCTACCACTCCAGAGCCCAGCTCAAAGCCACATTACTCTCCTTTTTCTTTTTCTTTTTTTTTTCTTTTTCTTTTTTTTGGGTAAAAAGAAAAATGCATTCAACTCAGAAACAGAAGGAGCTACATCAGAGAGTCAGGGCAAAGCCTGAAATGATAAAGGCCAAACAAATCCGAAAGTAAAACATCCAAAAGATTAGAGGGGGAGAATTAAATTATAATACAAAACATTAGAAATTTGATAGGTTAATAATCTAGCAAGAGCATCAGCATAGCGATTGGCTTCCCCGATTGCAACAAGTCACCTTAATTTGAGGAACTTGAGAAATCAAGAGCCTGCAATCAACCACAAGAGAAGAATTAGTAGTGTTAGAATTTCCAACATTGTTTATTTGGTCTGCAACTACTTTAGCATCAAATTCAACCTCTAGAACATTAATCTGCAGGTTTAAATACATGATTAAACCTACGGATTAATGATCTAGAAGTTGAATTGAATGCAAAGTAGTTGCAGGCCTGATGAACAATGTTAAAAATTCTAATGCTGCTAATTCCTCTCTTGTAACTGATTGCTTTACCACTCAATATGAAGTTAAATAAATAAATAAATATATATATATATATATATATAAGAAAATTTTAAATAATTAGAACTGAGAGGACATCCATTCACGTGGCCTTTTGGGTCACTACACATACATTACATAAACAATTCTAACATATGGTATTACAGAATAAAAAGTGTCAAGTTGCTTACTAGAGGGATTTACTTCTCGAATTTGGGGACTGCGTATTGACTCACTACTTGAGCCAATTTTGGATTCACTTCTTGAATTCAAAGATTGCATATCAACACACTTCTTAGGCTAATAAAGACTAACTTCTTGAGTTCAAAATGAATTCAATTTGTAAGTTAGCCCCCTTGAGAAGCATGCCAATCCATTTTTTAACACTGCTGACTGCTGAGTTGGTATGGCATGTCGTGATTTGTGTATTTCTCACGCCATTTAGCTCTTGTCAAGATTGTGTTTCAGTGAGACATAATGCCCTTTCCATCCCCAAGAGTTAGAAGCCTTTAATTTGACAGTGAAAACAAATTGATTTTTACAGTAGTTGTTCCTCAGAACTTTAGGATTATTCATTATTCTCCAGAACAGTTTGGCAAATATGACTTCATTCATTAGAAGCAATTTAGCTTTGCATCCTAAGAACTTAAAAAGAAATCTTCTCTACTATATTCCTAAAATTTTCAACAAAATTTTAGACAAAGATGCAAGCACTTGCAGAACTACACTTTTTTTACTCTCAAGTGCTCCTGAACTACATCTTATACGCTAAAAGACAATTAGGACTAAAGTGAAGTGCTCCTTTCTGGGGCGAGTTTGGGATTACGCCTATATATTTCATCCTCCCACTCTTTCTCAAATTATTTATTGGAGGGGAAAAATAGGCTTAGAGAGTGCACACATTACATTCAGTGCACATTGTATTTGTGTATCTTTTTGTCAAATTATACATGTAGTAGTTTTAGAGAGAATGAAGTCAGGTGTTAGAGGGAGCTAGATGAAGGAAATATAACACAGTTTTTATTTTTTTATAAATATAAGCTAGAAAAGGGAGAGTTTATACAGCAGAATAGTTATGGAAAAAAATTGTAATCATGTTTTGACATGATGGAAATTCCAACTTTGTGATCTTGCCAATGCTAGCAAATAACATACACCCTCGTTGAAACCACTTTTATTGTACAAAAAATAGTTGACACTACTTTTATTGTACACAAATCACAACATACCAACTTAGCGGTTGTGCAATTTGTTGTCCCTGAATCGACTTATTGTACATTCTGAAACAATGTTAGCTGGATACAGTGGACACAAGGAAAAGTAATCTTTCCTTCTTATTCCTGGAACAAGCTACAGGAAAAAGGGGGACTTCATCATGCACTGGCCAGTTTCGTTGAGTTCCCTGACAAGAAGGCTTTAATGAGTGCCAAAGCTAGTTTGGGCTTATGCAAAGGAACTTCATGTCCTGCTCCCCGGACTGTTACATAGGTAAGCCCAGCATAGTCTTGAGTCCATCCACCCACCTGTTCAACAAATTTTCTTAATTTCTAGTGTCTAATGCCATATGTGGTAAATATACATATTGGGTACATTATAGAGATGAAGCAAGTAGTCTATAATTGAAAAACAGATTGTTTTTAAATCAAGAGAGAAGTATATAATAACAACAACAACAAAGCTTGGAGAAGAAAATGGTTAACTTTATGTACCTGTCCATCATCATACCAGGCACGCCAAGGTCTCAAAGTCGCAAGCTTAAGAGCATCTATACTCATCCGGGTCGCTGTAACTGGGATTACACTATCTGTGTCACCACTGTCATACAGGAAAGATGAATAAAACTTGGATCATTACCAGAAGTTTTTCTGAAATAACTTGAATCAGAAAGAAAAAAAAAAAAACCATTTGCCAGCAGAACCAGCATGATGCAGGAAGCATGAAAACAATTTTATAGTTCAATTTAATTTTAGAAATCAATTTTTATTTTTACAATTTTTCCATTAGACATGCATGTGAATTTTTGCAGGGTGCTTCCTAGCTTTGATACCAGTTAAGTAACAAGGAAGCAAATGCATGTGATTTTTGGCAGGTACAGGTCAATGCAAATGTTCATTACACATGAAAGCAATACTACAGGCAGTAAATGTATGTGAAAAATATGCTTAGATGTCAACAGGAACCTGAACATCCATATACGCAGTCCTGAATGAATCAGCTCATGGTAAACGTCCAGCATTGTCGGAGGAGAATCCTTCCAGTTAGTATTTACCAATTCGCTACAAAACAACATAAGTAAAAATTATGAGGACTTCCATCTTTCTATCACTTCAGTCAAGGTTATCAAAGTACACAGAACTTATGTACATAGAAGATCGCAAGAAGAAGATTTATGTCAAGTTCTTTAGGGAGAAAAAACTCATAAATTAAACATAATATGTGGCGCACAGAGCAGATGCAAGCTACAATTTCCACAAGTGACATCAAAAGACCAATTTCTTTTAATTAGTAATATCTAAATAAAAAATTAAAACTTCCAGCATATCACCTTTTAAGATGCTCAGTATGGTAAGTTACATAAAATTTGAATGACGAGTATATAGAATGGGGAGCTGATGAAATCAAGTATTAGTTAAAAATATGAAGACATCACATCACACTAGGCAGTGTTTACTCTGGTACATACTAATATCCACACCTGGGTTTATTAACTACAAGTTTATAACAAAGATGCATGACCTCCTCACTCAATTTAATAAGTCACAGGCAGGCTAAAAAGCCAAAGGGGGCGTTTGGTTCACTTAACGTTACATCAAGGTGTAATGCTACGTTTTTGTAATTTTAGATTCATGTGGTCACATTGCCTTAATGTGATATTAAAGTTTTTGGTTCATTAGATTACATTCCAATCATAATCTTTGATTACGGTAATGTTAGCAGGGGTGGAACTAGGAATTTTTTTTTAGGGTGGCCAAGGTAAAACTATCGTATTGATTTGTAATTTAAGAAAAATTCAAAGTACAATACATACATACATATATACATACATACATATATATATATATATACATATATATATATATATATATATGTCTTCATGCATTAGTTATTATTTTTTGAAGAAATCCAAAGTAAGTCATAATTCATATATAAATAGAAATTAAACCGAAATATTAATGAAAAAGAAGAAAAAGAATTTATATCTCTCAAGATTCGCTTAAATTTAAAATAAGAAAACTTTTTGTTAAGAGCCAGAAGAGTTAATTAAAATTTGACTATGTGAGAGCATTGTAAGGAAGAATTAATAAACTGAATTTGAAGAGAGAAAACCAGTAATGAGAAGAGTTTTTTTGGTGGCTATAAAGTATATAGTGTAAGGGGATATCATAAGAGTTTGGAAAATGACAAAACTTCATAAGGATGGTAACTTTTTTTTGAGAAACATAAGGATGGTAACTTAATTGTAGTACATTAGGTTTTTTAATTAAATTCAAATACTTGTTGTAGGGTCCAAATTTGTTGGGCTAGGTACCAACTCTTTGTATTGTGAGCCCAACAAATTCCCAACAATAAATAGAGAATGGGTTAAACAACTGGGCTGGTTATGGATTTAGTAACGGTTCATACAAGCAAAACAATATAAAAAGGGATTCAGACTAGCGTTTAACAAGAATCTCTTTGGTCCGAAGAGGCTTAACATTTAAAAACTTAGTGAATACAATTTTTTCTCCTCCTCCCTCCATGAGGCCTGTTTCCCTTATATATACACCTCCCCCCCATCATCTTCACCGCACACTTGTCCTTCATCTAGGTGTCCACTTGAGTATTAGTCACATCAGAAGTTTGCTTTAACCTGCAGTGAGTGGTGGTGGTTGAGGATGCACTGTTCAGGTGTCTTCTCCACATAAATGCGGCCAGGAAAGTTGCTGCAGTGCATTAAATGCGGTGGTGGCAACTTTATCTGTAAGATATTTCATGATATCCACGCAGTTGGGCATGCCCAAAGCTCGATCCTTACAGGGGAATCTTCAGCGTATCTACTTGGTCAAGTTCTCTGGAGATCCGTTGAGTAGAATCTCTTTGGACCGGCCAGGTTGTCTTCGGACACCACATTTGTCCCTTATTGGTTGCATTCTCACCAGGATGGCAAAGCATTGATCCTTTTAACCTCTTCGGACAGGAAGTTGTATTCAAACTGGGCCTCAGGCCCAACATATGGCGTTGGGTTTTATCACCCACAATAGCCCCTCAAAATTTCAATTTTTTCCCTCTCATCCGAAGGGAAAAAAGTGGGGTTTTGAAATTTTACCAAGTAAAAGAACTGAGTTTCTGTCTCTGCATGTGTATGCGCGTGAATCTAGGCGCCTTCTTTATTACCGCTGCTGTTGCATCGTTTTCGAGGCTTCATTAATGGCTCTAGGCGGCGTCTTGTCCGCGAGATCTAATGACACGTCGCCAAACCAACGGACGAGATTTTTTCAAAAAACTCGGGCGGGGTAAATCTCACCCCTTTGCCTCCCTCTATATAAAGTCCCAGAGGGGGTCATTTTCTCACCTTGCAAATTTCACTCTCCAACGAACTCAAGCCTTCAGAATTTCAAAGCCTTTTCTGTCATCCACCTCAATTCGTCCCAGGATCCACTACGATTCTCCCGTGAGGCTAAAGGACATCCTCCAACTCGATTCTGCGTAAGTTCTTCATTTGAGATTTTCGTATTCTTTTCAGTTTGCTTCTTCGGCGTTTGGACATTCATTTCCCCACCATCGCTCTATATCACTTCCCCCTTTCTTAACTGAAAATGGGTAGGCTCGAATATCTAGTGGATAGTCCTTCCCAGATAGAGAAGTTTAGGGCGATATATCGCATTCCCCAAGATGTAGGCTTAAGATATTGCTCTTCGGAAGGGATACTGTTAGACCGAAAAGAGGGCGAAGTTGCGATCCCCATCATCGCCTTCTTGGAAGGAGGGATGACCATTCCCATGGGTCGGGTCACCAGAGATTACCTCCTGAACCATAGACTCTGCCCTGAACAGTGTGCGGCTAACGTATTTAGGATTTTAGGGGCAACCGATGATCTGAACCATCATATGGGGTTGGGGCTCTCCTGGCTCGACGTGGTACACATGTACGAATATCGTTCCAAGCAAGGGTCGGGATATTACCTTAGATCCCGATCCGATGAGGTCAGGCTCTTCTCTTGCCTCCCCAAGTCTAACAAAGGGATGAAAGACGACTTTCTGATCGTCTCGGGCGCATGGCATGACGGGCTTCATTGCCCTACTCAGCCAGGAGACCCAGGTGGGATATCCCCCATATAGGTTTCCTCACGATAAACTTAGGGTTTTTGTTTTCAATAATCTGTTCTTCTTTACCGTGTTTCATGTTTTCTAACAATTCTATTTTGACGTTCCAGATAGGGACCATGTCACTCCTCGGCTGAGCCTCACTAACGCCGCAGCACTTAACTTCCTTCTTCGGTCTGAGATATTTGCTAGCAAAGACGGGCAGCTTAGGGCAGTGCATCTCATCCTTGGCTATACTCCGAAGACCAAAGACTTCCAACCAGTTGGCAACGCGATAACACTTGGAGACCGTCGCCTCAATCGTATCGACGTTGCTCGGAAAGGTTTTCTGGCCCCGTTTGACCTTGCACCTGTGCCGCATCCGAACCCACAGGGCGTTCCACTGCTCGTCCCCCCTATTCGGCAGGTCCCCCTTCGGCCAGAAGCAGAGGGAGAAAAAGTAGCATCATCGACCCCCTCGCTTGACGAGCAAATCGACCAGTTTAAGTTTGAAGAGGAAGCCTCGGAAAAGGTTCAGATTTTGGCTGCCGACGAGGTATTTGATAGGCACTCAGTTGCCTCGCTCTTAAACGTAGCCGTGCCAGACGACTCTGAAGAAGAAGATATGCAGAGTCTAGACCAGTTGATGAAGAACAGGAGGCCGAAGGTCGCGACCAAGGGTACTGGTACATCCCAGCCCTCGGTCAATCTTCCACCACCCCCCCCTCTTCCTCCAGTTCCAAGAGATCCCGGCCTAAAGGCGCTGCCTGATCTGAAGAAGAAAAGGGTGGTGACAGATGTGACAGATGTCGAAGAAGGGGAAGTGGTCCCTCCGAAGGGTCCCAAGCAGCAGAAGACGACCCATGATACGAGAAGTAAACGGGCTTCTTCTACTGAAAGCAGATAAGAGAACTTGGCCGCAGACGTGCGGTAGGGGACTCGGGTGTGGTCTCCAAAGCTGACACTGGATGGTGCAGCCATCCCCTATGATGCCTCTCTCCGAAACTACGCTGGAGGGAAAGCTGGGCACATTGCAGAAGCGCTGGAGCAGCCTCTCCTTCTTCCGAAGGATATGGAATCCTATCGGCGCTTTAGCCAAAAGGAGCTCTTTCTGTCCCTCAAAAGGGATTTAGCCATGGTGAGATAAGTGATGTTTCCTTGTAGTTCTTATGCATGTTCGCAACTTAATGTAGAACTCTTTGGTTATCATGCAGATTGCCCAACAAATTTTCGTGGCTGAGGAGTGGAATAAAGAGAAAGATATTGAGGTGCAAGCCCAGGTTCGATCCAGGGAGGAGGTCGAGAAAGCTCTGGGCAATGCAAAAGATGAGTGCACCTGCATCTTCGACCAGCTGAAGGAGGAGGCGAAGGCAAAGAAAAGCGCGGAGGCAGGCCTGAGGAACACTCAACAGCAAGCCGAAGAACAACGCCAGAAGCTATACACCACCGAAATCAATCTGGAAACAGAGAGGGTGTTGGTGAAAGAACTTCGGGCTGAGCTGGACAAAGCCAAGGACGCTGCTAAATTGGCCAAAGAGGACGCTCAGTTGGCCAAGGAAGCAATTGAGGCCGAGAAGCAAGCTGCCTACCTCCTGGGGGTGCAAGATACTCAAACGAGGCTGACCGAGGAGTTTGCCAAGGTCTGCAGGGATTACTGCGACATTACATGGGGCAAAGGCCTTGATGCGGCTGGAGTCCCTGCAGAGTCTGCCCTAAGGCGGCCTGGGAGTGTCTACTATTACCCTGATATATGCGACCTGCCAGATGCCTCGGAAGCTTCCTCGGCCGGTCAGAATCCTCCAGTCCCAACCGAGACAAGCCAGGTGCCCCTTCAGACCGGAGATGCGGGCGAGCTGCCAAAGACTGATCCAGTGCCTCAGAATAGGGCTAAGGATGTTCAGATTGCGTAGTAGATAGGACCCCTTATCATCTATTTTTGTAACGAAATTACCTCTTTAATGAATGAAATAGTTTGCTTTTTGTTCCTTGTGGCTTTTGTGGTGTATGTTAGATTGTCACTATGGCTAACAATGACAGTTTGATAACTAATAATCAACCAAAACCGCAGTAATCTTTCAAACATAGCTAATCAAGGCCTCGAGGCAATAACAGTTGACGTAAATCAGCTTAAGTTTGCGTGTTTCGCGAAACACTAGATTAGACTAATAACGTGAACAAGTATTAACCGAGATTACCTGGTCCGAGGACCGCGGGCATGATTGGATTTAAGTTTAAACACTTGTAAATCGCAAAGGAGTGCTAACTAACCCAATTCATCTGGTCCGAGGACTACAGGCATGATTGGATTTAAGTTTAAACACTTGTGAATCGCAAAGGAGTGCTAACTAACCCAATTCATCTGGTCCGAAGACTACAGGCATGATTGGATTTAAGTTTAAACACTTGTGAATCGCAAAGGAGTGCTAACTAACCCAATTCATCTGGTCCGAGGACTACAGGCATGATTGGATTTAAGTTTAAACACTTGTGAATCGCAAAGGAATGCTAACTAACCCAATTCATCTGGTCCGAGGACTACAGGCATGATTGGACTTAAGTTTAAACACTTGTAAATAGCAAAGGAGTGCTAACTAACCCAATTCATCTGGTCCGAAGACTACAGGCATGATTGGATTTAAGTTTAAACACTTTTAAATCGCAAAGGAGTGCTAACTAACCCAATTCATCTGGTCCGAGGACTACAGGCATGATTGGATTTAAGTTTAAACACTTGTGAATCACAAAGGAGTGCTAACTAACCCAATTCATCTGGTCCGAGGACTACAGGCATGATTGGATTTAAGTTTAAACACTTGTAAATTGCAAAGGAGCGCTAACTAACCCAATTCATCTGGTCCGAAGACTACAGGCATGATTTGATTTAAGTTTAAACACTTGTGAATCGCAAAGGAGTGCTATCTAACCCAATTCATCTGGTCCGAGAACTACAGGCATGATTGGATTTAAGTTTAAACACTTGTAAATCGCAAAGGAGCGCTAACTAACCCAATTCATCTGGTCCGAAGACTACAGGCATGATTGGATTTAAGTTTAAACACTTGTGAATCGCAAAGGAGTGCTAACTAACCCAATTCATCTGGTCCGAGGACTACAGGCATGATTGGATTTAAGTTTAAACACTTGTAAATCGCCGAGAAGTGCTAACTAACCCAATTCATCTGGTCCGAGGACTACATGCATGATTGGATTTAAGTTTAAACACTTGTAAAATTAGCATAACAAAATGGTATCATCATTGAAGGGAGAATTCTTTTAATAGTAGTACCTTTTGAGGTTATTTACATTCCATGGCCGGGGCACTACACGATTATCCAGGTCTTCTAGGAAGTATGCTCCAACGCCAGCCCTCGAAGTGATGCGATACGGACCTTCCCAGTTTGGCCCTAGTTTTCCCCATGCTGGATTCTTTGCATTACCTACCACCTTCTTTAGGACCAGATCACCAGGTTCAAGGGGTCTCAACCTCACATTGGCGTCATAGCCCTGCTTGAGTTTCTGCTGGTAATGCGCCAATCGGACCATTGCGTTTTCCCTTTGTTCTTCAATCAGATCCAAACTCTTTTCCAGTTGCCCATCATTATTGGTTGGATCAAAGGAGCTGGTCCTGTATGTTGGAAATCCAGTTTCCAGAGGTATAACGGCTTCGGCTCCATAGGTCATTGAGAAGGGGGTCTCTCCAATAGACCTGCGAGGCGTAGTTCTATATGCCCACAACACGTGGGGTAGTTCTTCTACCCACCTACCTTTTGCATCATCCAGTCTCTTCTTTAGCCCGTTAACTATGACTTTATTAACTGCTTCGGCCTGCCCATTCCCCTGAGGGTAAGCAGGGGTGGAGTATCTGTTTGTGATCCCCAGCTCGCTACAATAACCCCTGAAAGCTTTGCTATCAAACTGAAGCCCATTGTCCGAGATCAGGGTATGGGGGACTCCGAATCGAGTGACGATATTTTTCCAGATGAATTTCTTCACATCTACATCCCTGATATTCGCTAGAGGTTCGGCTTCGACCCATTTGGTGAAGTAATCTGTTCCGACCATAAGGTACTTCTTGTTTCCTGCTGCTTTAGGGAATGGGCCTACAATATCCAGTCCCCATTAAGTAAAAGGCCATGGGCTAGATAGTGGATTAAGGGTACCACCAGGCTGATGTATGTTCGGCGCAAAACGTTGGCACTGGTCACACTTTTTAACGTATTCGTGTGCCTCTCTTTGCATATTTGGCCACCAATAGCCTTGAGTAATGGCCCGGTGAGCTAGAGATCTTCCTCCAGTATGGCTCCCACAGATCCCTTCATGCAATTCTTCTAACAGTGACTCAGCCGCTTCAGGATGCATGCACAGCAAATATGGGCCCGAATAGGATCGCTTGTACAGCTTATGATCCTCGGATAACCAGAACCTCGTAGCTTTCCTCCGTATTTTGTCTGCTTCCCCTTTTTCTTCGGGTAACGCATCGTCCTTCAAGAACTTGATGATGGGGTCCATCCAACACGGGTTGGTTCCGACACAATGAACTTGGGATGCTTTTTTCCTTAACTCCGTAGGTCTCTGTACGTCCTCGATGAGGATAACCCTTGGCAATTCCTGTGCCGAAAAGGTGGCAATGGTGGCTAAAGAGTCGGCATGTGTATTGCCACTTCTGGGGATGTGCCGCAGGTTGAAGGACTTGAATTCGGATTGTAGGGACTTAGCCAGGCTCAGGTATCCTTGCATCCTTACGTCTTTTGCCTCGAACTCTCCCAACACTTGGCCGATGACTAGCCTTGAGTCCGAGAACATCTCAATTGACTTTCCTCCCATCCTTCGTACCATCTTCATCCCCATTAACAGAGCCTCATATTCTGCCTCGTTATTTGTTGCTGAGAAATCTAGCTTTAAGGCTTTTTCAATGATAATTCTCTCAGGAGATATCAGCACTAGCCCCACTTCTAAGCCTCTCTGATTTGATGCGCCATCAACGTACACTTCCCAGGACAAAGTGCTCCGTGAAGAAACCATACCAATGTGCCTTCCTTCCGTGCCTAGGATTGGCGTTACTTCCTCTAAACAGGGTTCTGCGAACTCGGCGACCAGGTCCGCAAGGACTTGGCCCTTCACTGATGTGCGAGGCATGTACTTGATATCAAAAGCCCCTAGTATCGTCCCCCATTTGGCAATCCTTCCCGTGTAGTCTGCGCTACGAAGTATTGCCTTGAGCGGAAGCTGGGTGAGGACTATGACGGTGTGGGCTTGAAAATAGTGAGGCAACTTCTTCGTACCGAGTACCACAGCTAGGATGGCCTTTTCTAGTGGCAAATACCGAACTTCAACTTCCTGCAGCGATTTGCTTACGTAATAGACTGGTTTTTGCACTCCACAGTCTGTTCGGATCAGCACTAAACTTACGGCATTAGGAGCCACAGCGATGTAGGCAAACAAGACTTCGTCTGGCTGGGGACTGGACATGATCGGAGGTCTAGCCAGGTAGTCGTTAAGTTGCTGAAAAGCAACAGCGCATTCTTCCGTCCATTCGAAACCCTTCCACTTATTGATCAATGAGAAGAAAGGCCTACACCTGTCTGCTGATCTGGAGATGAACCTATTAAGGGCAGCGGTCATCCCAGTTAGCTTTTGAGTTTCTTTTGGGTTCCGAGGAGCTTACAGGTTGTGGATGGCCTTTATCTGATCAGGGTTAACTTCAATTCCCCTATGGGTGACCATATACCCTAGAAACTTGCCTGATCCAACTCCAAACGAACACTTGGATGCATTAAAGCGTAACCTGCGCGCCATCAGGATTCCAAAAATGTCCCGGAGATCCTCAACGTGCTCAGCTATGACCTTGCTTTTCACCACCATGTCGTCAATATAAACTTCCATGCTTTTACCCAATTGCGGCTCAAACATCCTGGTCATCATCCTCTGATAGGTGGCCCCTGCATTTTTCAAGCCGAATGGCATTACCTTGTAGTGGTAGTTCCCCACAGGGGTTACGAAAGCTGTTTTCTCCTGATCAGCGAGGGCCAGTGGTATCTGATGATAACCTTGAAATGCGTCGAGGAAACTTATGCGAGGGTGTCCAACAGTAGCATCAACTAGTTGATCTATCTTCGGCATGGGAAACGGATCCTTCGGGCAGGCTCTATTAAGATCGGTAAAGTCCACGCACACCCGCCATTTCCCGCTTTTCTTTTTTACCACCACATTGTTAGCCAGCCATTCGGGGTAAAAAATTTCCTTAATAGCCCCTGCCTGCTTGAGCTTCATCACTTCCTCCCTGACCGCATCGGCGTGTTCCCTTGATGGACGCCGGAGCGGTTGCTTCTTGGGGACGACGGTGGGATTAACGTTCAGATGGTGGCAAATAAAATCTGGGCTTACCCCCGGGGCTTCCGCAGAGTCCTATGCAAATACATTAATGTTTGCCCTGAGAAATTCTATCAGCTCTTCCTTCTCTTGAGGAGGCAGCATGGATCCGACTTGAAAAAACTTCTCTGGGTCGTTATCCAGGACTACTCTTGCCAAGCTTTCGCACTCTGCTTCTCCGGCCGAGGTTTCGATGTCCAGCACCGAAGGCTTTAGTTGCTATAAACTCTCTTTGTTACATCCCGAGGGCTCAGCTTGAGGTTGGTGCTGGATAGCTGCCACTAGACATTGCCTGGACGTAGACTGATCCCCTCGGATCTCTTCGACCGTCCCTTCGGATGGGTACTTTATCTTCTGATGAAGTGTAGAGGATACGGCCCCGAGGGTATGAAGCCAAGGTCTGCTGACAATTGCAGTGTAGGGTGAGTAGGCATCCACTACTATGAAATCTACTTCCACCGTCTCAGGTCCGGTTTGCACAGGTAGTCTGATTTGACCCTTCGGAATAATCACTTTGCCATCAAAGCTGACTAAAGGGGAACTGTACGGAGTTAGATCCTCGGGGGATAAGTTCAACCCCTTATATAGGTCTGGGTACATTATTTCTGCGGCGCTGCCCTGATCTACCATCACCCTCTTCACGTCGTACCTCCCTATTCTCAGGGTAACTACCAGAGCGTCATCATGAGGCTGTATAGTCCCGATTTTGTCCTCGTCCGAAAAGCCCAAAACTGGAACCTCCATTCTAGGCCTTTTCAGCTCTCTGTTAACCCTCTCCGAGGGCGCCCGAGCAACCGACAATACTCTGGATGGGCAAGACCCCGTCCTTCCTAGTGCGGCAAAGATAACATTGATCGTACCCAAGGGAGGTTTTACAGAATCACCTCTCCTGGGCCCCGGGTTTGCGTGATTTCCCTGACCGTATGAGTGGTGTAGAAGGTGCTTTAATTTGCCTTCGCTGGCCAGCTGATCCATATGGTCCCACAGGCTCCTGCAATCCTCAGTAGTATGTCCATGGTCAAGGTGATATTGACAGTAAAGATTGTGGTTGCGCCTTTCAGGGTTTCCGACCATCCTGTTTGGCCTTTTGAAGAACGGTTCGTTTTTTATTTTGTCTAGGACTTGGTGCACTGGCTCACGGAAGACAGCATTGACTGTCTGAAAGTTCGCTGTACTTTGCCCGCCCCAATCTTTTCTCGGCCTGTTGTGGCTCTGCCGGTCCGACCTAAAATCCCTCCTCTCCTGAGGGATAACCTGTCCTTTCCCTTGCTCTGCTGTTGGTCTTCTTCAACCCTTTTGTACTTGTCAATCCTATCCATCAGCTGACGTATACTAGTGGCGGGTTTGCGCATTAGGGACGTTCTCAAAGGGTGTTCAGTGGGGAGGCCCAGTTTGAAGGAGCTGATGGCCACCAATTCACAATCTTCCTCTACCTCATTGTACGTTTCCCAAAATCTATCCGAATATGACTTCAAAGTCTCACCCCCTTTCATGCTGACAGACAACAGAGAGGCCATGGACTGAGGAACCCTTCGGCAGGTGACGAAACGAGACCCAAAAGCCTGAGTTAGCTCTTGGAAAGAGCTAATAGTGTTTGCTTTTAGACTATCGAACCATCTCATAGCTATTGGTCCCAAACTAGAGGGGAAAACTTTGCACATCAGGGCCTCGTCCCTGGAGTGAATTGCCATCCACTGGTTAAAATGACTAACATGTTCCACCGGGTCGGTCCGACCATTGTAGATGGTGAATGTAGGCTGGTGGAAACGCCTGGGAAGTCTGGCACCCTCGATGTTACGTGTAAAAGGAGACCTGGAGATTTGATCCAGAGCTTTGCTCATAGCATCGTTCCTTGCGCCCCTTGGGAAGGGGCTCTGAGGGTTCCTCTCACGATGGTACACCTCCTCATAGGGGAAGGGCTCACTGACTGGTGTTCGAGACCTCCGCCTATAGTCGTCGTTTCGTTCGTCCTCAGAATCCTCATCAGAGTATGAGGAAACGCGCTTCCTCTTTGCATGGCGCAACTCTTTTCTAAGCCTTTGAATCTCCAACAGCATGGTTTGGTTTTTCTCTGCATGGGACATGTGGCTCTCTCCATGTGATCGATTTTGATCGTCGCGGGTGGTGTGTACGCTGCCTTCACGATCCTGTCTCCGTTCTAGATGAACAAAAGGGTCAGTGTGCTGAGATGATCTGGACTCCATTGGTCGTTTCTTCAGTTTAGCCGTTTCTGAGGTGTTGCTCCCACCTTTGCTCAAGCTGTTCCCCACAGACAGCGCCAATTGTAGGGTCCAAATTTGTTGGGCTAGGTACCAACTCTTTGTATTGTGAGCCCAACAAATTCCCAACAATAAATTTGTAGAGAATGGGTTAAACAACTGGGCTGGTTATGGATTTAACAACGGTTCATACAAGCAAAACAATATAAAAAGGGATTCAGACTAGCGTTTAACAAGAATCTCTTTGGTCCGAAGAGGCTTAACATTTAAAAACTTAGTGAATACAATTTTTTCTCCTCCTCCCTCCGTGAGGCCTGTTTCCCTTATATATACACCTCCCCCCCATCATCTTCACCGTACACTTGTCCTTCATCTAGGTGTCCACTTGAGTATTAGTCATATCAGAAGTTTGCTTTAACCTGCAGTGAGTGGTGGTGGTTGAGGATGCACTGTTCAGGTGTCTTCTCCACATAAATGCGGCCAGGAAAGTTGCTGCAGTGCATTAAATGCGGTGGTAGCAGCTTTATCTGTAAGATATTTCATGATATCCACGCAGTTGGGCATGCCCAAAGCTCGATCCTTACAGGGGAATCTTCAGCGTATCTACTTGGTCAAGTTCTCTGGAGATCCGTTGAGTAGAATCTCTTCGGACCGGCCAGGTTGTCTTCGGACACCACATTTGTCCCTTATTGGTTGCATTCTCACCAGGATGGCAAAGCGTTGATCCTTTTAACCTCTTCGGACAGGAAGTTGTATTCAAACTGGGCCTCAGGCCCAACATATGGCGTTGGGCTGTATCACCCACACTTGTTTACATGACCAATAAAATACAAATGGTCTATTATTTTTAAGAACAATTAAATTTAATTTGGATGAGTTTAATAGGGAAATATAATGTACTATACCTTTGTTTTATCTTTTTAAAAAATTGAATGAATCTTCTAAAGGAAACTAAAACTAAAAATTATGACTAAAACTTAATTGGAAAAAAGTTAATTAAAGATATTAGATATGGCTGAAGTGTTTAGAGGATGAGTACAAATAGACAAAAAGGTGAAAATGTGAAAAGTTGGAGTTGGTTCACAACAAAGCAAACGCCCCCTAAATGCAGCTCCTCTTAAATTCTTCGTCCAAATCCCATCCTAATGGCTGGATTCTCTACCTTGTCCCTTACCCACCC
Organism: Quercus glauca; assembly: GCA_023736055.1. Lineage (NCBI taxonomy): Eukaryota > Viridiplantae > Streptophyta > Magnoliopsida > Fagales > Fagaceae > Quercus > Quercus glauca. The sequence goes on along the minus strand of CM043316.1, from coordinate 10,400,936 downwards.
CATCCCTTTGCTGCATTATGCATGTTCTAAATCATTGTAACTCAATCAAAACTTAACGTTCATATTAGTGAATATAAGAACGTTGCTTAAAATCATATGGGACTGCCACCTGCTCATTTGTGGGGGTACCTTCACCAGGAAATTCCAATTTGTTGGGACATATGTGTTTCACTTGCTAGGAACATATGTCATTCTTTGATGTAATTGGCTAATCCTTTGACAAAACGCGCTTTTCTTGTAATTGGGTAGTTCTAAGTGTTTTTAATATTTTAAGAAATAAGGTTTCAAGATCAAGTGTTGAAATCATCAAGTCTGTCCAAGAAACAAGCGAAGAAGTGCAAGTTCATTAAAACTCGACAACTAGCATGTGTCGAAGTTTAGAAAGCTGCTCAAGCCCGTAAGCTCGACACCTGCTCGACAGCTTCTCGACACCTCCTATTTGTCGAGGTTTAAGAAAAACAGATTTCTTTGTTATGTTTTCTTGGGATTCGTGAATATGTCTTTGGGCCTTCTTTTTTCCTAACCCTAGACATATAAAAGGATTGTTTTAAGGGCTGTCAAAGAGTTCATAAGTTGTACAAGTATTGAGCAAACTCTGTTCAAGCAAATTGTGACCCGATACAAAGTTTCGCCCAATTTCATTTCTTCTGAAGAAGTTGCTGTGTATGTGCACCTTTGGGTTTTGTGACCGAGCATCTTTTTGATCTTCATCGTGTGGATGAACTGAAGAACTTTGCAGCCAACCATTCTTTCTAGTTGGTGATTGAAGTCGCGTACTGAGATCCGGCAAATTGGTTAGTCACGTATTTGGGAGCCGTACATTAAAAGGGGAAACTATCACTACAGAACAAGTTCAATTGGATATTGGGGTAAGGGTTCAACTGTAGGTTGGTAAGGTACTTGGGATTTCTTTACTTGTAACTGCTTGTTGTGATAATAGTGGAGTTTCAGGAGTGGTGACCTGAACATCACTCGGTTGGATTTTTGCCGTTAGGTTTCTCCCATTCGTAAACAAATTACCGTATTATTTATTTTCTGCTGCATAATTAGTTTATTGGTAATTTGTTTGTGCTGCCACGTGTTTGCATGATTAATTTGATTAATTAATAACTTGACTAATTAATCAATTAATTTAAATAACAAGGGATTAATACGTTTTTGGCCTATCACAATTAACCAAAAGGAATACTTGAGCTACTGACATTTTCTTATGGCCAAATTATTATTCACCCACCTAAAGTTAGCAATGCAATTATAAGCGTTTATCTTCAAAGAGCTATATACCTGCAGGTTGACCATAGAGATGGTGCATGAGCTGGATCAACATGAAGTGCCTTTTGTACCGAAGGTAAATTGAAGTAAACAGCTGCGTGATTCTCAGTGCAAGGATCATACTTCATACCGATGTGACCAACCATCTATCAGATGACATTACATATCATTAACCATCTGACCAGATATTTTAGCTATTTCAGAGGCATCATGAAAAATCTCTTCAGAAAAGCAAAAATATATGTATGTATTCAATTTCAAATTAGATTTGGTGACTATTGAGGCCTAAGCTGATTAAATAAGTTAACAAAGCTCTAGAACTAAAAATAGGAGAAGTTTGATCCAGGACTTGATAATTCCAAACTCTGAATATGGCAGAGAATCTATACACTACTCGTTGAATGTGCATCAATTTAGCACGGAAAATAAATGCGAGGACATAGATTATAGATGACCAAAACAATATATATTGCTATTTTCAAATTTTATTATCTATAGCCATATATATAATTTTGTTTAGCAAGAATGCTTTCTCTGTCATTGAAGTACTGCAAATTAAGTTTAGATTACCGTTGTAAACATATTTGATCTAATCCTTTTAAATTAGTTGAGGAACAAAAGACAAAGTCAAGGAAGCTTCCAGGATGGGAAGAAGAGTTTGACCTTTGAAAGATGATACTATATAGTATATAACTACATATATATGGTTTGGTTAATGTGTGCTCCTAAGACATACATTAATAATTCATTTTAGTAAATTTTTTACCGAAAATTGAAAAAATTACCAAAAAAGTCGTCACTTTTTCACTTTCTCATAATAAATTTCCTAAAATAGTTTTACTAATATATCATATATGCCTGTTACTAAAATCCATATATATATTGATGGTTTAGCATAACTCACATGATTCATTCTTTTCTGCAGCCGATTTGACTGGCTTACGTTAGCAGGGCAGGGGGGAGTGAAGATGCTATATGGGTCAATGTTTCCAAGTTCTGTTCTAGCAACGACTAAAATATAATTACATGCATCTGAGACGTTAAGAATTGGCTGAAAAGCACAGAGAAGGTTCAGCTGCTTGTATGTTTGATCAGAAATTAAACCAGTAGTCCACAAAAACTGGAAAATACCCAAGTAGTCATGGTGATTGTCAGTTAGAGCATTTCCAACCTGCATAACATATAGACTTTGATGTTGTAATTGTCAACATAATACATAACAAATCAGGAACTTTAGCTATAGCAAAGAACAGAGTCTATACCATATATCCTTTCAGCTTAATTGCTTTTTCCTTTAATGCTGTTTTGTACCTTACAATGGCTTGGCTTAGTTGAGGAACATAATGTCCTGAAACACAGATTTCAGTTATTAAACCATAATACACAACCTCCTTAGCCATCAAAAGAAGTTATAAATATAAATGCAGAAAATAAAATATGACAAACCTCTTCAGCCCTTAGTCAAACTAATGAACAAAGAGCTACTTCCCTTGTTTTACATAAGTGTTGTAATTACTGCCATTTCAATGATATAAAATAATCTTATACAATGGGATGGATGTGGAGGCTAGCAAGGTCAGATTAATGATGAAATTACTAAAATAATTCCACATTATAAGCATAATATATTACTTTGTAATTTTTTTACAACAATGATACCATTTTTTATGAACTAAGCAGTATTTAGATAAAATTTGGTCAATCTAAGGGATTTATCCTTAAAATTTCTTTCAGATGGGTGGTAGGTGGAAAGCCTTTGTATGTCCATCCTTGTATTATGACAAACACTATGTTTGTATCCTTGGATTATTAGGAGAAGTTTTTCCTTTTCCTATATTAAACAACAGGATCCGAACTCATGGCATCTGCTTCATGAGGGTTGTAAAGAATCAGCAGAAACAAGATACTTGTATAAAATATTCATATACAGCATTTTCACCAAACGCTCTGAACTATGGAACGCTCTGAACGCTCTCTCTCTCTCGAAGAACAAGCGGAACTTGCCCGCAATAATAAAAAAGTTAAAAATGTGAGCCATGTTGGATTCTGTGAAGGCCATAGCTCGAGTCATTCATCACCTTCCTTCGCTGGGGGCTCTGGCAGCCAAAATGTTTCATTCAAGGATAAACTTATGGGTGAAATACCAGGTGCATACACGCAGGCTTTCTGTTTTGAGGAGTTCATGGAAGATGATGCCGAGTCGGATGACGAAGTGGAAACACTCAGGCAAGGTATGGTAGCTGTGAAGTTTTCAAAGGAGCTAAAACAAGAGATTCGAAGACCATGGGCAAGAGCTTTGATAGTTAAAGTGTATAGTAGAGTTGTCGGATTAAATTTCCTGCAAGCTAAACTACTGTCTATGTGGAAGCCAGCAGGGCGATTGGACGTTGTAGACTTAGAACATGGCTTTTTCCTCATAAGGCTGTCCTTGAGAGAGGATGTAGAGCATGTTCTGAAGAAAGGGCCTTGGTTTATAGGAGATCATTTCCTTTCGGTTAGACCATGGGAACCTGATTTCAAGCTTGAGTCAGCCAATGTGTCTTCCATTGCAATGTGGATAAGACTCAGTGGATTACCGATTAAGTATTACAATGCTAAGGCTCTTTAACATATCGGGAAGGCTATTGGCAATGTGTTAAGGATCGGTACTTTTACGGCGACTGAATCTAGAGGCAAGTTTGCAAGGTTGTGTATCCAAGTTGATGTGGATAAGCCGCTTGTCACTACGGTGATGATAGGAAAACTTCAGCAAGTTGTTACATATGAGGGTATTCATAACTTATGTTTTGAATATGGAAGATTGGGCCATAGGAAAGAGCTCTGTCCATTTGTTATTAAACCGATGCCGCCGTGCGAGGAAGCGGATTTGGGAGGTGCAGGTGAGAGAGGAACAAGCCCACACGTTGTGCATGCTGCTGATGTTGTTGAGGTAAAGGTGGGACCACATGGTAAGGAGCATGATGCGGTACACAAGGACGAGCATGAAGAATTGTATGGCCCATGGGTGGTCGTGGCACGTAGGAAAAAGAAGACAAAAATTTAGAGGAGTGGTGGGTACTTACCTGGCCACGGCCTAGCTTATGAGCAGAGGAGTAACGGTCTTCAAGTAGCAAATAGAAAGACTTGGGCTAGTGTGGAGAAGGTTGATGGATCCAGCGGGCTGAACAGTGAGACAAAGAGAAAGCTATCTTCAGTGAGGATTTTGAAAAAAGCCCAAGTGGAGCAGGTGATTCATAGAATAGGAAAAGAAGCCCATACCAGTCCGGCCCAAACTTTAAGTTTAAGTTTAAAAGGTAAAGAATCAAAACTTAAAGTTGACAAAGCTCGTAAGGCCAACTCAGTAAAGGCAATGAGGGCTGTTGCGCATACAAGGGCTATTCAGAATTCTCAAAGTAGCGCCGCTGGAGAGTTGAACGCGCCGCTGCAAGGAGCTGAGATGCGAAGCAAGGAGATGAATGCGCCGCTGCACATGAAGGGTTGTTCTTACCGTGAAGTTGGCAGTGGAGATACAAGGACGAGAGATGATGGAGATTTTCAATTTGCTGTCGCTGCTGTGTCAGATATGGGTCAGAATCGAAGAGGAAGCAGTGGTTTAAATTCTGATCAGGTTGGCCGTGAGGTGAGTTTTTTGGAATTGGATCATGGAGTGGGGCAGCTTAAAGACCAAGAAGGTGTGGAAGGAGAGTTGGCTGATACGGTCCGTTTGGGCATGGAAAATAGTGATGGCTTGGGTGGTTTTCCTAGTAAATGCGCTGGCATCGGAGAAGGAACACAGGAAGCTCAATATATACACGGGTTGGCAAGTGATGAGAATGGGGGTCGTGCAGCTTATGGTGCAGATAAGATGGAATTGGAAGGGGGAGAAGATGGTGAGGCTTCTCTTTGATGTTGGTCAGGACACATTTCTAAATAAATTCTCATGAATAGCATCATTTGGAATTGTAGAGGTGCTGTGAAGCCCTCCTTTCAAAAGCGTGTTAGGGAGTTGGTTCTAAGTCATAATCCAGCTATCCTGGTGGTCATGGAAACCCGCGTTGGGGGAAACAGAGCAAGGGAAATCACTGAGAGGCTTCCTTTTGATGGAGTTATTCACTCTGATGCAATTGGGTATACCGGTGGAATTTGGGTGCTGTGGAATACAGACAGAGTTGTTATTGATCATTTGGCTGTCACTGAACAGGAGATTCACTTCACGGTTAAGGTACGAATTTCTAATGTAACTTGGCTTTTCTCTGCTGTGTATGCTAGTCCTAGGAGTGCTGAAAGGAACATTTTGTGGAATAACCTTATGGAAGTTGTTGACCTTCACAATATGCCTTGGGTTATAGCAGGAGATTTTAATAAACCTTTGGTTAATGATGATAAATTTGGGGGTAGAGCGGTGAGTGTGAATAGGTCTCTATCGTTCAAGAAGTGTTTAGATAAATGCAATATGATAGATATTGGTTTTGCGGGGCCTCGATACACTTGGACCAATAGAAGGGAAATTCAAGCATTGATACAGGAGAGGATAGACAAGTTCTTTGTGAATCCTAAGTGGTGCTTACTATATCCGGATGCAAAAATTACCTATTTACCTAGGTATCATTCTGACCACTGCCCTGTCTTGTTAGAGATGCAACCAGGGTTACGCGGTGGAAAGAAGAGGCCTTTTAGGTTCCAAACATGCTGGCTGTTAGACCCTACTTTCCCCGATGTTGTTTCTCGAGCATGGGATGGTGCAAATAATCTTGTTGAGGCTGTCGATAGCTTCACTAGGGATGCTGTGGATTGGAATAAAAACCAATTTCGGAATATTTTTACTAGGAAGAAAATTCTGATGGCTAGGATAAATGGTATTCAGAGGGCTATTGCTACCAAACCCTCTTTTTTTTTTTTCTTAAGTTGGAAAAGGATCTTCTTAGGGATCTTGATCTTGTTTTCAATCAAGAGGAGGAGTTATGGGCTCTAAAATCTCGGGTTAATTGGATGGTTCAGGGTGATCGTAATACAGCCTTTTATCATATGTCGACGTTGGTTAGGAGGAAAAGGAATCAGATCATGGCAATCAAAAATGCAGTGGGGGAGTGGATTCATGAGGAAAGTGACATTAAAGAGTATATTAGAATTGGTTTTAATGAGATTTACTCGACATCTCATGAAATTACTTCAAGGGGAGATTCTATCACCTTGCATTGTTCAGGCTAGATTGTCGGATGGGGATAGAGAGAGCATTGGTGGGGAGGTTAATGAAGAAGAAATAAAGGCTGCCTTGTGGTCTTTAAAACCTTTTAAAGCCCCGGGTCCAGATGGGCTTCATGCGGGATTTTTCCAAAAATTTTGGCTAGTAGTGAAGGACTCCATGATTGAGGAAGTTAAACAGATTTTTAGGAGTTGAAAAATGCCTGAGAATTTGAATAAAACTCTCATTGCACTGATTCCTAAAATCCAAGGCCCTGAGACTTTAGGTAATTACAGACCTGTTAGCCTATGCAACACGGTGTATAAAGTGGTGACTAAGATTATTGTGGCAAGATTGAGACCTTTCTTGGATAAACTTATATCTCCCTTACAGACGGCTTTTGTTCTGGGTAGAAAAGGTACTAACAATGTTATCATTGCTCAGGAGATAATTCATTCTCTTAGGAAAAAGAAAGGGAAGATGGGGTACATGGCTTTAAAGATAGATTTAGAAAAGGCTTATGACAAGCTTGAGTGGGGCTTTGTTCGTAACATGCTTGCTAGGATTAATCTTCCCACAAAACTCATAGATGTCATAATGAGTTGTGTGTCGACAGTCTCCACGTCCATTTTGTTTAATGGGGAAGCATTAGATCCTATTTTGCCTTCTAGAGGGATAAGGCAGGGTGACCCGCTCTCCCCTTATCTTTTCATCATTTGTATGGATTTTCTTGGGCAGCTTATAGAAGAGAAGTGCATTATGAAAACATGGCAGCCAGTTAAAGCCTCTCAAAGTGGTCCGGAATTTTCTCATCTTTTCTTTGCGGACGACCTCATCTTTTTTGCTAAAGCAGATTGGGTAAATTGTTCCGCCATTAGAGATGTTCTTGATGAGTTTTGTGATTTATCCGGACAATCAGTGAGTGAAGCTAAGTCAAGAGTGTATTTTTCTCCAAATGTGGACAGAGACACAAGGGAATCGCTTTGTGACATGCTTGGATTTGCTTCCACCCCTTTCTTGGGGAGGTATCTTGGTTTTCCTCTAAAGCATCCTGGCTCTTCATCTCAGGATTACAATTTCATTCTTGATAGAGTGAAACAAAAACTCGCGGGTTGGAAGGCTAACATGCTCTCTTTGGCGGGGCGGACTGTTCTCATTCAAGCCTCTTTGGCTGCTGTCCCTTCGTATGTTATGCAATGTACACAATTACCTGGAAGAATTTTGGATGGGCTAGATAAAGTGAATCGAAATTTCCTTTGGGGTTCTTCGGAAGCAGCCAAGAAGATTCATTGGGTTGGTTGGGATAAGGTGATAAAGTCTAAGGAGGAAGGGGGGCTTGGTTTGCAATCAGCAAAGGGCAAGAATATAGCTCTCTTATCAAAGTTGAATTGGAGGTGGCATAATGAAAAGGAGGCCCCTTGGGCTAGAGTGTTGAATATGAAGTATTGCAATCAAAGAAGAAGGAGTGCAACCAATGCTAATAGGCTTCCTTGTTCTCACATATGGGCTGCTATGAAAAAAGGTATGGATACTTTCAATAGGGGGAGTAGCTGGTTGGTTGGTAGAGATAGTGGGCTAAATGTGTGGCAAAATAATTGGACAAGTGGAGGTTCCCTTAGAGGTTTGATTCAGGGTCCTATCACGAGGGAGGCTAGCCATTTAGAAGTTAAAGACTTCATGATAGACACGGGTTGGGATTGGGGGAAGATCCCTTTTGAACTTCCCTTAGAAGTTAAAAGGGTGATTCAAGCAACCCCAGTGACATTATTGAGTAGAGGTGTTGATATGTTGGCTTGGTTGGGATCTCCTAAAGGCACCTTTGATTTGAAAAGTGCTTATAGGATTGCCATGGGGGCTGAATGTATAGTACCTTTCTCTACGCAATGGATTTGGAAAGTGAATACTCTTCCAAGGATTAGAACTTTTCTTTGGAAATGCGTTCATAACAGCATTGGAGTCAAAGTTTGCCTTGAAAGGAGGGGTGTTAGTGGTGATACTACATGCCCTCTATGTCAGGAAGGAACTGAAAGCATTTTACATGCCCTAAGGGACTGCCCACTATTAAGATGCTTGTGGAACCAGCTGGGGATTCTACCCTCTAATCAAGCCTTTTGGAGGAGCAACCTCCAAGATTGGCTAGTGTTAAATAGCAAACTCAAGCATAATTTACGTGCTTCTTATCCGCCTTGGAAAGTTGTGTTTCCTTTTGCTGTGTGGAATGTTTGGAAGAGTAGAAACAATTTGGTTTTCAATGGCAAAAGTAGGAACCCGAATCTTGCTTTGGTGATTGTAAACCAAGCTGTAGAATTTTTTCATTGTCTTTCGTCTCCAAGGTTGCTGACTCGGAATGTTATGATGAGGATTAGATGGGAGAAGCCGACTCAAGGGTGGTGGAAGCTTAATACAGATGGCTCATGTTGTGGCAACAATTGCTTGGCAGGTTGTGGAGGAGTGGTTAGGGATGATGCAGGTAGGTGGGTTATTGGTTTTAGTAGAAGTATTGGCATCAGAAACAGCTTTGCTACTGAGTTGTGGGGTTTAAGGGATGGCCTTCTCCTATGCAGCAACCTCAATATTAATGCTCTTGAAGTAGAACTTGATGCCAAGGCTATTGTGGATGCCTTAGGGAATCCCTCATATGTCAACAACGTCATATCGCCGTTGTTGGATGATTGTAAGCTTTTGATTTCTCGCATTCCTCATGTTTGTATTAAGCATTGCTTCCGTCAAGCAAACAGGTGTGCTGATAGTCTTGCTAGGATGAGCTATTGTTTAGATGCTAGTTTTTCTACCTTTGATAGTCCGCCTGTGGACTTAATAGATATTGTTGAAGATGATCTCAATGGGATATCTGTCAATAGGGTCTGTACTGAGAATGTTTTTGTTTGTTAGTTGGTATTGAATCTTTCTTCACCAACAAAAAAAAAAAAAAAAAATATTCATATACAGCACCACAGAATAACGTGACACATACCAATAATTCGTTGTCCCTAATTTTAACCCAAAAATAAGTGATGCTTGAAAAAGGCTCATATATCATGTTGCTGGAATAAAAGAGCTACAGAGGCATTTTAGTGTCATCTATTGAACAGTGCAGAACAACAACATTGCTATTACTTTAGAACTACATACAAAGATTGAACACTACCTGCATAGCTCTCTCCTGTAATATAAAAGTCCCTTCCTTTGAACTGAGGAAAGCGCTCAAACCACTTCAATACAAATGCTAGAGAGTCCTCGGCTGCAAACCAGAAAATGATGAATTTTTAGGTACAACAGCTAGCAGCAATAATAAACTGTTCAAAGCAGAAGCACGATATTAAAATGGTCCAAGCAATACCAGTTCTTTTATCTCCATTATTCAGCAAATCGGAGGAATTTTTCGAATAAGAATAACCAACTCCGACAGGGGAATCAAGAAATATAAGATTGGCAACTGCAGAAGGGTAAAAGTAGTTTGAGTAAACCATAAGGAATACCTTGATGTGATTTTATCATTCCATAAAATGTAAAGCACAAAAGAGCAACATGTAAACAATAGTCATGCCAGCAAGTTGTAATGTTCAACCAATTAGGTCCTCATAAGTAGAAGATGAACAAGAGAAAGAGTCTTTAAGGAAAGAAGCATATATGCCTAATAATCTGTGTTTCTCAAATAAATTCGTATAATTATTTAAACTAGCATGTAACCCGCACTATGTGCAGCTACAATTCTACATTCACTAAGATTTTGTAGATCATATGTTTAGTTTATAGTAGTTTTAATATTTTTAGGTTGTATTTTTTAATTTTAAGCCTCTTTAAATTTTTTTAACTTAAACCATGATAATTTCATGCAATTTTTTATTAGCATAATATTCTATCATATAGCTTTAGGGATGGATTTTGATCTGAATTAACATGCATATAATTACAATTTGGTCAATAAAAATATTTATCATTTTTTTAGGTACTAAAACAAAACTTATCAGTTACCCAAATAGTGCTTCTAGCATGTTACATAGTCCATAAAATGTCACTTATTATCCCAAAATCAACCTTAAGGTGGTTTAAATCATAGGTATTTATGAATAAAAAAAAGATTAGATTAAGTGTATGATTGGTTTTATAGATGGTTCACTTAATATTGGAGTCTTTGTTTTTTTCAATGAATAATTAATTAACTTGGTACAAAAATTAAAAATCTTAAATTAGACACATGGCACAATATTAGACCTTAATTGAAATCAAATTTAGAATCTACAAGAAATTTAAAACATATAAGATATTAGTTCAACCAAGATATTTGGAGGTACTAAAATAGTTTTTTCTTGCAATTTTCATGATATAGGTTACGCCGAGTTTCTCATTACACTGCTATTATGTATATAATTTTGAAAATCATTATTAGATACTACATATACAATATTAAGTCACAATCATTGTTCGTGAAATTCTACTAAATACAACATAAAATAAAAGAATAAATTGGTCCAATAGTATCCCTTAGATTGACTGGGATAGGTGAACGGGATCATTCAACTCAATTACAATTTGTTACGTTTAAGATCCTGACATACAATATCTAAATAGAAAGAGTATAAAAAATATGCTCATTAGTTCAGAGAATAAATAATAGCAAAAATCTAAACAATTTAATTTTTATGAAAAACTAACAAAAGTAAAATTCAATTTTGATCACAAAATTCAGGATCCTATCATATTCCACTGTTCAAATACAATTTCACACATTTTATTAGGGAAAGAACAAAACAAAAGAGCCTAGTCATTATTTTCAATCACCCACCTAATCTAAGGGAAAAATAGACATGTCCAAAATTGGATAGAGTGGAGACCTTGCAAAGAATTCAAGCATAACTTAGTGTTATATGTTCTAAAAAATTTAAGCATAACCCAACTTGAACCTCTAATGGATGTGGCTGCGGCTTATTACCCACAGCCTCCAATTCTCTCTCTCTCTCTCTCTCTCTCTCTCTCTCTCTCTCTCTCTCTCTCTCTCTCTCTCTCTCTCTCTCTGTCTCTTAATACTTCTCTTTGAAGGTGTAAGTTTTGTTTGACTTTGGTTTACACCAAAAAAATGCAGGAATTCAATCATTTAGTTCATGTTATCTATATCTATATATTACTAAAAGCTGAAACGTAGCGTTTAATGCAGCTGCTCTCACGTTGCGCCACATCAGTTGCCACGTCATTTTTTTTTCTTTTTTTTTTAAATATAATTTTCCTACAATTTTAAAATGATTTTTACAATTTTCAGCCCTATAAATGCAGTCTACTACTTATTTATTTACTTTCACTACTTATTTACACTTCTCCAACCTTTCTCTCTCCCTTACCATTTCATCTTTCCACTACTTATTCAATCTTTCTCCCTCCTTTACCTTTTCATCTCCCTACTACCCTCTACATTAATATCATTCTTCCTCTTTCCCATCATCTTCCTTTATTTTTGTCTCTTCTTATTCACTCTATATATTACTAAAAGCTGAAGCGTAGCGTCCACGTCATTCTTTTTTTTCTTTTCTTTTTTAAAATATAATTTTCCTACAATTTTAAAATGATTTTTACAATTTTCTGCCCTATAAATGCAGCCCACTACTTATTTATTTACTTTCACTACTTATTTACACTTCTCCAACCTTTCTTTCTCCCTTACCATTTCATTTCCCCACTACTTCTTCAATCTTTCTCCCTCCTTTACCTTTTCATCTCCCCACTACCCTCTACATTAATATCATTCTTCCTCTTTCCCTTCATCTTCCTTTATTTTTGTCTTTTCTTATTCACACATTTTTACTATAAATTTGTCACTATCTCTTCTATTCTATGCATAGTTTTCCCTCACAAAAAAAGGTTCCCTCTCTCTCTCTCTCTCTCTCTCTCAAATTTTTGGTGGATTTTTTTATTTTTCTTATATCTCTACTTTAGGCTGATAATTTTTTATATTCTTTAAAACTCTATTTTGGGTTAATGCGATTTAGTTTAGTTTTTTAAATTATTGTTGTTGTTTTTTTTATTTATTTTTTATTCTCTTTGAATGTTAAATGTTATCCTATTGCGTTCTAAAGAATTAAATATAGCATATAAAAATATAATATTATTCTATTACATAGCATGATTTGGATAATTTGGTATTTATTTTGTTACATAACATGATTTTTTATAGTGCTCAATTTAGATGTTAAACTATGAGACTTTACTAATTTTTGTTTATTTTCTAATCCTTTGTGGTGGACAAAGTACTCTTAATAGTTGTACTAGAAGTACTTTATAATGCCATTTATTTAAAGAAAAGCAAAGGTTAGCCAAACAAAAGAAAAGCAAAGGTTAGCCAAACAAAAATAATCGGATAGGTGACAAATTTTAACTTTTGCAATTTTATTTTAATTATTATTATTTTATAATAATGCATGTATAGAAATTTAATTCTTAGATTTTGCTAATAATTGTTTATTTGGTAATATGTTTTGAGCGGCCGAAATTATAATTATTTAGTTTATGTTTTTTTGGTGTTTTGGATTGATCCTATATTACATTTATGATTGTTCTTATAATAAATAAAAATATAATTACGAAATACATTACTCATTATTAGATTAGTTTAAATTATAAAAAAAAATTTAATAAAACCACCATAAAAATAATTATCACGCGCAATGCGCGGGTTCGCGGCTAGTATATATAAAAGGACAAATCATGCTCTATAACTATAATCATGAAATTGTATACTAATTTAAGCCATCAAAAATTTGTCAATCAATTAGCTCATGTTAAAGGTGAGTTCAAATCAACAATTTTATTGTACATTACATGATATTACATCCCTATTACTCTATACATAGCATCTTATAGAAATTTACCAACTTAAAAGCTCTGCAAAGATTATTATAGTTTTGACATAACCAATTAATGGTAACCACCCTTCACACACCACATACATCATTCATAGTAGGTTGACAATTTTCCTTGAGCATTAGGGTGTGTACATGACTAAATCTAAGAAAAGAGCAACAAATATAATGCACCTTAAAGAATATCAGACAATCAGAAATATATTATTGTCTTATAAATGCAAATGAGGTTAAAATTCAATTCAATAAACATAAATGATAATAATAGTGTACGGGTGGGGCCAAGATTTTCTGGACCTAACCCACTAATCCGTTCTCTGCCATAGTTTGTAATACGACCTTTTCTTTGCAACAATTTGCAATTCGAACTTTGTGATACATATTTGTATTGTAAATGTTATTGATGGATTATTATGGTTATTTATTGTTATCTTTTTACTTATCTTTCAAATATATTGGTAAGAAATGATGCTTGTGCTTTCTGCATGTGTGTGTGTTTATAATAACGAAGAGGTGAAATCCAATTCAAAGACAGAAGGGTCTTGTTTATCATAGGGGAAAGTCGAAGTTGTGGAAGGTTCATGAAGACCAACCAACTGCCAAAGAATGAAGCCTCCCAAAGCCAAAACTTATCTTCAAAAATCAGTGAAACCCAATTAAACCAATTAGAGCATTTGGTTTCAAGCATTGATTCGAATTGAGTAACTTAAGGAGATTATCTCTGTGTTTAGCTCTTTAATTGTGTAGTTGAAGAGATATGATCCAATATTTATCCCCAAGCCATTCTCACTGTCTCATTCTAATTTAAGAGCCAGAAGTGTCAGAGTATGGATTAAGTACGGAAGATTAAGGTAGAGAATAAATTCTGGTGAACACTAAGAAAAAGAAAAAGAAAAACGAACAGTTGGTGCCCAAAGACAGAGAGGGAAGGAATTGTTGTCGACCACAATTGTTTCTTTCTCCATCTTCATCGGGTAAAATTGATGGAGCGAAAGTTAAGTAAACAATGTATTGGTTACCCACTGGAACGGTGTGGGTTTGAAATAGTTAAGACTAAATTTTTGGTGAAATGTGTGTGAGGATGAGAGTGAGACATTAAGGTCCTGTTTGGCAGCTCTACTCAAACACAAAACTATACATTTTAAACAATATTACACATTTTTTCACACTTTTTCACCTACATGTATATCTTTTTACTCCCTAAAAAGGCCTACTTGGTAATTTACCACAATTTTTGAAAAGTTTTTTTTTTAATTATTTTTTTTATCCTGTAACTACTGTCCAAGAGAGACAACTGAACACCAAGGGTAAAAGTCACAACTATTCGATTTTTAAATGTAAGCGTGAGACAGAAATTTATGTAGCCATGTGGCGCAATGAGGCGCCGTCAACAAAGTCAAATATTTTGGCTATTAGTTATTTTATATATATATATATATATATATATTACCTAGTTAGTAATGGGCTGTATTTTCTACATTGAATTAACTCACTTGGTACAAAAATTTAAAAATTTACATTAGATGAGACACATGACACAAAATTAAACTCTAATTGAGTTCTAATTTTTACATTGAATTAATTAATTTGGCACAAAAATTTAAAAACTTAAATTAGATAGGATACATGTCGCAAAATTAGACTATAATTGAATTCCAATTTAAAATTTAATTAAATTTTTTCTCAATTTTGCATATATATATATATATATATATATATATATATATATATAGATCGGTAATTTATCTACAAATAAACTTCATATATTATATCACCGTGCTATAAATATTATTTATTTATAGTTGATTTATGTTGATGTGTGGAGAGGAATCTTATGTACACAAGATGTGTACAAAGCTCTTTTAAATACTTACATTCTAAATGACAGTATAAAATCTACATTCGAATGCATATCACTAGTGCCAAGAGTGCAGGACCGCTCAAACAATGATCTCGAAAACAAAATTTTAGTTCAATAACTGATACCTGCACTTCAGGGTTCAGACTTTTTTTTATGTAATTCATCCATTTTTTATGAAATCTTTAGCATCACTTAAAAGCCAAGATAAAAAAGAAAAAGAAAATAAGCGTGTGTATCGATCACCATGCCATTGTATATTAACTCACATGGAACTTCCTCCCCTTTTAACAGCAAGGTGGAGAATGAGATCGTGGGTTCAAGACCCACCAGCTCATCTACATTCGGTTATTGGCTACTTGGTTTTTTGCTCAAATATTTGTTATAGACAGAGTTTTGAAAAATTTTCAAAATAGTAGATGTTTCTTACCTTTATTCCAGAGTAAGGGTTCAAATAAAGGGTCTTCCCATCAGGCTTAATGTGAAAAGGGCCAATTTCCTCTGCCTCCCCATAAGCAATGGATGAACATCCAGGCCCTAAAGAAATTAGTCTTTGGTCAGGAACTTATTTCAAAAGATTGTAATATATCAATAGCAATTTGAAAAGTAGACGAGCTATAAGTTCTCAAGAGACAAGAGGGTCACAAAGCAAAAAAAAACAGATCAAGTTAGATAATTCTATGTTGTGTTGTTTGTAAAATCCCTCCTTCATCATCCCAAAAGAAAAAAAAAAAGCATCAAGATAGAGAATCATTTTAGAAATAAAGACTTTTTACTATCACATACTGTTCTAACTTATCAATCTAACAGTATAGAATAATTTAAACAGTAAAAGTATAACCATATGTTAATTCAAAAAGAACGTCAAAAACAAAATAATTTATAAGGATAACAATAACTACTATGAAAAGGGTATGAATAATATTGAAGTTTGACCTCCATTAAGCCAAAGAACAAGAGGCTTTGAGTCAGGATCCTTAGTAGCCTCAATGAACCAATAGAAAAGAGCTCTCCCAGAATCTTCATTGACTGTTATGTAACCAGCATAGTGTGCAAAGCTCACGTTAAAGTTCTGTCCTGGGAGTTGTAGAACCTTGTCCAGTCGTTGTTGGACAAGTGGGTGAGTAGAAGAGGTTGCGATAGTGATGCCCAGATAGACATATATGAAGATGGTCAAGATTTTGTTAACAAAACCAAAGGGTCCTCTTGGATTGGTCATTTCTTTGCAGGGGTTGGGGTTGAGGATGAGGGTATTGGATAGGAGTAGAATGATATATAAATGGTTACCATGACGTTGACTTTGTTTGTTTTACTGACAACAAGAAGCAAAGCCTGGCTGGTTGAGGATGTGGGTATTGGGTAGGCCTTGGGAGTAGATGATATATAAATGGTAACCATGATTTTCACTTTCTTTGTTTTGCTGACAACAACAAGCAAGCCTGGCTGGTTTTGCCGACAAAATCTTCGGTTGCAAATTTCTTGCTCCACCCAATTATCCACAAATTTTGAGTTCAAATCTTCTACTCCACTTTTCTTAATCCATTTTATGCTCCACAAAAAAAAACGTGGCAAATGTTGAATTATTTAATTAAACACCCTAGTTTTTTGTCTTTTACTTATTTAAGTTATCTAAATAAAATAAATAAATACATAAAAAATCCAACACATTCCCACCAGCACAGCTTTTTTGTTTTATGAGTAATGCTACAGTCCTCCTGGCAGCTAGGCGTGCTGCTTTTTTTGCCAGAGAATTAGATCTCCACAGAGTTGTCCTTGAAGGTGACTCCGAGTTTGTGATAAACTCTTTAAGGTCTGGTTCAAATCTTGGATCCATATATGGTCACTTGATTAAGGATGATTTCTCACTTGTAAACTATTTTCAGAGTATCTCTGTCTCATTGTTATAGGCAATTTAATGAGGCTGCAGATACCTTAACCAAGAGAGCTAGACTTTCTTTTTTGCTTTTAGTTTGGATGAAGTGTGTTCCCTCCAATGTAGTCCAATTTGTGCTACTTGATTGTCCAGCGCTTTGATTAATAAAGTTTTCGAGGTATTCCTTCTCAAAAAAAAAAAAAAAAAAAAAAAAAAAAGAAGAGTAATACTACAGTCACAAACTATCTTACAACAAATCTATTAATGTGGCAAATTCTTACTAGCTCTAATCTAGGTCCACCACTAACTTTACATTTTTTACTTACTAATAACTATTTGGAAAATGCTAAAGTCACCTCAGCAGTTTGTAAAATATATATATATATATATATATATATATATATTTTTTGATACAAGATATAAATTCTACTATAGCCTAATCTAAGTGTATATGTGTGTGAAACTCCTTCCTGGAGACTTGAACCCCAGTTTTTGCCTCCCTCACCCATAAACACTTATACTTATAGAGTGACCATTGCACCAAGGGTGTGCAATGGTGTAAAAATGTTGTTAAATAGTTTGTGTCTATAGCATTACTCTTGTTTTATTTATGAGTTCAAATTTGGTAAGGATGAGGTGGGGTGTAAAACCCATGTTTTACACCATCCAATAAAAGATTGTCACATTAGCATTTTACTTAAAATTCAGTACATCTTAACACACCTAAAAATATTTCAATAACTCCCTATTTGGTTGGATTTATATATGGGTATTAGAATTGATTGGGTGAGGTTGTGCTTATTCTTAAATATGTGATAAGATGATATAACATGTTGAGATTTGAAAGATAAAACTTAGGTTTTACATCACGTCTTATTTATTTTATTTAGATTATTTAAATAAGTAAAAGGTAAAAAATTAGGGTTTTTAATTAAATATATTGACACTTGCCACTTTTTTATTTGTAAAGTATAGAGTGGAGTAGAAAAAGTGAGATAGAATATTCAAACCCAAAATTTGTGGAACATTAAGTGAAGCAAAAAAAATGGGTCTGAAGATTTGGGGTGAGTGCAACTGCTGAAAGGTATTGCTGTGATGAAAAAGTTAACTCCCCGCACGAGAGACTATTTAGTATCATTTGGAGAGTGCATGTCCACGAGAATCTTTGCAGCATATCTCAATAAAACTGGTGTTAAAGCACGCCAAGTACGCATATTCTTCTTCACTTGTGTATTCTTTGTTTGTCAAAATGCCAAACCGTCAATTTTAGCTGTAGCTCACAATGTCTCTACTTAATTTTGCAGTATGATGCGTTTGATATTGGTTTCATAACCACAGACGATTTCACAAATGCAGAAATCTTGGAAGCAACTTACCCAGCTGTTGCCAAGAGATTACATGCTGATTGGATTAATGATCCTACAATTCCCATCGGTTCGTGCGGTCCAACCCCGGTTTTAAGGGTTTACAGAATTAACTAAAAATCAGGTTCTTTATGCTTAAAAAACCGGTTTTCATCCCGATTCCCGGTTTTTATGGTCCGACCTTCTAGTATGGTCTGAGTCTGAAAACCTTGCTAAAAATAAGGCATACTTTTTTCTGTTGACTAAAGATAGTTTTCTTTTGACTTATTTTTTTTATACTACCAAATACTGAAAAATACCAAAAACTATCTTTACAAAAGGTTTTCTATCAAAACAAATAGAGTCTTATTAATTTAGAGATTTTGTTAACAAATTTCATAAAGATATTTGTTTAGGAGATGCTTTTAAAAATTTTTATGGTAAAGACAAAAAACGACGGATTTTTTTAACAGTTTTTATATTTCTTATAAAAATTGTATCAAAACTTTTTGAAAGTAGTTCTTTAACAAATGAGAATTCATTAACTAGACTATTAAGGAGAGAATATGCATTCATTATAATCCCCAAGAATTCTATATTTTTCCTCCACAAATAAAAATTCTAAACTTTTTTCGCCGCTTGCTTTATATCATCATGCTAAGACCTAAATTAATTTTTAGTATTGGTAGATTTGAACCTCATATCTTATTTGACGACAAAGATTTGACCAATTGAGCTAAATTATTGTATCCCACATTTTTCCACTACACTTGAGAATTAAAGATTATCAGGATGGATACGTACTTTAAATAATATCAGTCATTAATCTATATGAAAATAACATTTCACCGATCATAACTTATTATCAACCAAAATCGCTATATAATGCGTTTTCTAGAAGTGGTCCATTTTGTAAATTAAATAAGTTTAGTAATACCAAAAAAAAAATCACAATTTTTTCTTCTTCATAAAATATAATGTTGTGATTGGTGTCTTAGAAAATAAATATTAAGAAATATTCACGTGAAAGTCACGTTGTATTAATTATACAACATGCCAGTTCAACAATATGGCAAAGAAAATTTACGTAAACATTGCTCACTTGTGTGAGAAGCAAGGCATATCTTACTTAACATATACTCTGGACAAAAGGGGCTTTTGCCCTTTTCAAGAAAATTAAATAGGAAAATACCCCCCTTCTCAAACTAATTAGGAAAATATCCCTCTTTTGAAAATCGAGTTTCTCAAAATCGATTTAGACCCTATAGCGGCGTTTTTAAGGAGCCTATAGTGACGTTTTAAAGACCTATAGTGATGTTTTTTAACTCGATTTCAATAAAATCGAGTTATAAGCAATGAAATCAACCTATAGTGGCCTTTTTTTACCTATAACTCGATTTCTTTAAAGTCGAGTTAAAAAACATCACTATAGGTCCTTAAAACGTCACTATAGGCTCCTTAAAAACGCTGTTATAGGGCCTAAATCGATTTTTAAAACTCGATTTTCAAAAGAGGGGTATTTTCCTATTTAGTTTGAGAAGGAGGGCATTTTCCTATTTAATTTGCCCCAAAAGGGCAGAAGCCCCTTTTGTCCCATATACTCTTACTATATCTATTAACTATATAAAAAGAGGCAATGCCTCTACAGTGCCATTTTTATTTATTAAGCCACTTTTTTTTTTTCTTTTCAGTCTTCTATTTGCATTTTTTTTTCCTTTTATATATATTGTTATACTGACACAACAAATTTCACAATTATTGAGATGTCAATTTCTTATAAGTCAAAATAAAATAATAAAATATGAAACTGTGACCAACCACAACTGAAAATAAATATTTTGTGAAAATATTGTGATACTTGTTAGGTGAATGTGTAAAAATTACAGTATTTTTGGTTTGTTCTATATGTATTGCGTTTTTTTTTAGTCATCGATTTGTGCTCTTTTTTCTACTTAACTATATAAAAAGAGGCAATGCCTCTACAGTGCCCCTTTTCATGTAGTGAGCCATTTTTTCCCCCAAGTTTTGAATAGTTGCTACATTGCCACTTTGGTTTGTTTAAGTGGCATTGTAGCTACAGTAGCACAGCTTTTTTTTTTTTTTTTTTTTTTTTTTTTCAATCTTCCGTTTGTAATTTTTTTCCTTTTAAATATTTATAAGAATCTGCATATATATTGTTATACTGACACAACAAATTTCACAATATTTTTATAATTATTGAGGTTTCAGTTTCTTATAAATTAAAATAAAATAATAAAATATGAAACTGTGACTAACCATAACTGAAAATAAATATTTTGTGAAATGTTGTGACACTTGTCGGGTAAATGTGTAAAAGCTATAGTACTTTTGGTTTGTTCAATATGTACCGTTCATCGTTTTTTTTTTTTTTTTTAGTTATCGATTTGTGCTCTTTTTTTCTATATATAAAAAGAGCAAATAGGCTCATGAATAGTGTTATGAACAATATTTTTGGTTTAGTGACTTGCATTTTTTCTCTTTTTTTTTTTTTTTTTTTTTTCCTTCAAGTTCACAAACTTGATTTGAGCTTTTTTTTTTTTTTTTTTTTTTTTTCTTTTACAGGATCTTTATATGTTTACTTTCTACTTGTAATGTAAGCTTACATTATATACACACAAAAAGCAGCAAATATTATATACATTTGCAAAAAAAAATTGTACAAATTTTGCAAATGTGTACAACATTTACCAATTTTTATGTGTTTACAATATAAATTTACATTGTAAGTGTAATGTATATTTCTATATATATATATATTTATATATAAAAAGAGTGAATGGGAAAAGTTACAGTAATTTCGCTACAGTAGTTTTGGTTTGTTTAACTTTCACTATTTTGCTGGCCTTTTTTTTTTTACTTTTTTTTTTTTATGTGAATGTATAAAGTTGTAGTATATTTGCTATATTATTTTTGGTATGTCCACAATAATTTTCACAACACTTTCATAACAAATCAAATATGATAAATTGTTATTGGTTCTAATTTAATTTTACCAATGAAACTACTTTTTTGCCAACTGATAACAACTTGTAGTAACCTACTACTTATGATTTGTTGTGAAAATGTCATGGACATAACATTTTTTTGTGTGAAATATGTTAAGACATCTTGATGTTGTTACAATATTTTCAAAACTGCTGAGCTGTCAATTCTTTACAAGTTAAAATAAAATATAACAAAATTATAAAAGTATTATGAAAATTTTACGTCATTCTGTTGTGTTTTTAGAAATTTTGTGTTGGTTTAATCAACTTTGTTGAGCCAAAATTCACTATTCCACATTCAATTTTTTTGGATTGACTTTTTGTATATTTTTTTCTTTACATATTATTTTAAGTAAAAACACGTAGTTTTGCTCAAAAACAAAAACAAAAACTTAGGAAAAAAACATTTTTCATCCTTTATGTTTGGGGTAGTTTACAATTCTTCCTTAAACTTTAAAATCAAGCAATTTTTCCCTCAATATTTTGGAAAAGAGCAAATATGTCATATTATTATTCTCTCAGTTAAACCCTAATGAAAACTTATGATTCTTAAAATATTTTATTGTGTAATGTCTAAATTACTCATGCTAAATTTTAACATCCTAAAAATCTTTTTTACGTATTTTGAGTTTTGAATGATAAAAATTCTTAGAAAGTTAGAATGATGATATTAGGTGTTTTATTTGTTATCTAAAGAATGTTGATTTTCTAGGTTTATATTTTCAAAACTTCTAATTTATCTAATGAAAAATTCGATGACACATGCCTTTTGTTATCTTTTTTATTTTATTTTTTATTTTAAATTTCTTAGCAAAACTCAGTTATTTATTGTTGGAAGATGATGATATTTGTTATCATTCTTAGAAGTTTTAGAGAATAGATATATTATCTTTGGCAAGTAGGTACTAAAAAACTATTATAGTTAAATAAAAATTTATATGTTAAATTGCTACTCTAACCCTATGGTTGATCAAAATTCTTAAATGAATGGGATTAACTTTTTACGACATAATTATCAAAATTCTTAAAATTAATGTCTCTTTTGATTAATGTAAATTTTTATATACTTTAAAAATCAAATAATTCATATATTTGTTTTGTAATACAAATAAAATCTAGAATTGATCTTAATTATTACAATACGTTTTTTCCACGGCAAGCACGTGCTGCCCTAACTAGTATATAGATATAGTCCTACTTCTTCAAAAAAACACTTTTACTAAATGGAACCAAACAAGTCTTTATCAGTTTTCGACTATTTTGACTGTTTGTTGTAAACGGATTTGGGTTCATATCATAATAAAAGGGCCGAGCTCAAACTAGCTAGAAAGCCTGGAAGACTAATATATGAAGGCCCATCTCCGTATCACTAAGGGAAAAATCTTGTGATAGGCCTACCACTCCAGAGCCCAGCGCAAAGCCACATTACTTTTCTTTTTCTTTCTTTTGGGTAAAAAGAAAAATGCATTGAACTCAGAAACAGGAGCTACATCAGAGAGTCAGGGCAAAGCCTGAAACGATAAAGGCCAAACAAATCCGAAAGTAAAACATCCAAAAGATTAGAGGGGGAGAATTAAATTATAATACAAAACATTAGAAATTTGATAGCTTCCTAATCTAGCAAGAGCATCAATATAACGAATTGGCTTCCCGATGGCAATGAGGCACCTTAACTTGAGGAATTTGGAAAATCAAGAGCCTGCAATCAACCACAAGATAGGAAATAGTAGCGTTAGAATTTTCAACATTGTCCATCAAGTCTGCAACTACTTCAGCATCAAATTCAACTTCTAGAACATTAATCTACAGGTTTAAATACATGATTAAACCTTTGGATTAATGGTCCAGAAGTTGGAATTGAATGCTAAAGTAGTTGCAGACCTGATGAACAATGTTAAAAATTCTAATGTTGCTAATTCCTCTCTTGTAGCTGATTGCTTTACCACTTAATACGAAGTTAAATAAAAAAATAAGTAAATATATATATATATAGAAGAAAATTTTAAATATTTAGAACTGAGAGGACATTTGTTCACGTGGCCTTTTGGGTCACTACACATGCATAACATAAACAACGCTGACATAGGGTATTACAGTAAAGAAAGTGTCAAGTTGCTTACTAGAGGGATTTACTTCTCGAATTTGGGGATTGCGTATTGACTCACTACTTGAGCCAATTTTGGATTCACTTCTTGAATTCAAAGATTGCACATCAGCCCACTTCCTAGGCTAATAAAGACTAACTTCTTGAGTTCAAAATGAATTCATTTTGTAAGTTAGTGCCCTTGAGAAGCATGCCAATCTATTTTTTGACACTGTTGAGTTGGTATGACATGTGGTGATTTGTTAGAGAGAGCTAGATGAAGGAAATAACACAGTTTTTTATTTTTTTTTAATAAATATAATAAGCTAGAAAAGGGAGAGTTTATGCAGCAGAATAGTTATGGAAAAAAAAAATGTAATCCACCAATGACGTTTTGACATGATGGGAATTCCAACTTTGTGATCTTACCAATGGCAGCAAATAACATATACCCTTGTTGAAACCACTTTTATTGGACAAAAAAATAGTTGACACTACTTTTATTGTACACAAATCATAACATACCAACTTAGCAGTTGTACAATTTGTTGTCCCTGAATCGACTTATTGTACATTCTGAAACAATGTTAGCTGGATGCAGTGGACACAAGGAAAAGTAATCTTTCCTTCTTATTCCTGGAACAAGCTACAGGAAAAAGGGGGACTTCATCATGCACTGGCCAGTTTCGTTGAGTTCCCTGACAAGAAGGCTTTAATGAGTGCCAAAGCTAGTTTGGGCTTATGCAAAGGAACTTCATGTCCTGCTCCCCGGACTGTTACATAGGTAAGCCCAGCATAGTCTTGAGTCCATCCACCCACCTGTTCAACAAATTTTCTTAATTTCTAGTGTCTAATGCCATATGTGGTAAATTTACATATTGGGTACATTATAGAGATGAAGCAAGTAGTCTATAATTGAAAAACAGATTGTTTTTAAATCAAGAGAGAAGTATATAATAACAACAACAACAAAGCTTGGAGAAGAAAATGGTTAACTTTATGTACCTGTCCATCATCATACCAGGCACGCCAAGGTCTCAAAGTCGCAAGCTTAAGAGCATCTATACTCATCCGGGTCGCTGTAACTGGGATTACACTATCTGTGTCACCACTGTCATACAGGAAAGATGAATAAAACTTGGATCATTACCAGAAGTTTTTCTGAAATAACTTGAATCAGAAAGAAAAAAAAAAAAAAACCATTTGCCAGCAGAACCAGCATGATGCAGGAAGCATGAAAACAATTTTATAGTTCAATTTAATTTTAGAAATCAATTTTTATTTTTACAATTTTTCCATTAGACATGCATGTGAATTTTTGCAGGGTGCTTCCTAGCTTTGATACCAGTTAAGTAACAAGGAAGCAAATGCATGTGATTTTTGGCAGGTACAGGTCAATGCAAATGTTCATTACACATGAAAGCAATACTACAGGCAGTAAATGTATGTGAAAAATATGCTTAGATGTCAACAAGAACCTGAACATCCATATACGCAGTCCTGAATGAATCAGCTCATGGTAAACGTCCAGCATTGTCGGAGGAGAATCCTTCCAGTTAGTATTTACCAATTCGCTACAAAACAACATAAGTAAAAATTATGAGGACTTCCATCTTTCTATCACTTCAGTCAAGGTTATCTAAGTACACAGAACTTATGTACATAGAAGATCGCAAGAAGAAGATTTATGTCAAGTTCTTTAGGGAGAAAAAACTCATAAATTAAACATAATATGTGGCGCACAGAGCAGATGCAAGCTACAATTTCCACAAGTGACATCAAAAGACCAATTTCTTTTAATTAGTAATATCTAAATAAAAAATTAAAACTTCCAGCATATCACCTTTTAAGGTGCTCAGTATGGTAAGTTACATAAAATTTGAATGACTAGTATATAGAATGGGGAGCTGATGATATCAAGTATAGTTAAAAATATGAGACATCACATCACACTAGGCAGTGTTTACTCAGGTATATACTAATATCCACACCTGGGTTTATTAACTACAAGTTTGTAACAAAGATGCATGACCTCCTCACTCAATTTAATAAGTCACAGGCAGGCTAAAAAGCCAAAGGGGGCGTTTGGTTCACTTAATGTTACATCAAGGTTTAATGCTACATTTTTTTAATTTTAGATTCATGGAGTCACATTGCCTTAATGTGCTATTAAAGTTTTTGGTTCATTAGATTATATTCCAATCATAATCTTTGATTACGGTAATGTTAGCAGGGGCTAAATTAGGAATTTTTTTTTAGGGTGGCCAAGGTAAAACTATCATATTGATTTGTAATTTAAGAAAAATTCAAAGTACAATATATACATACATATATATATATATATATGTCTTCATGCATTAGTTATTATTTTTTGAAGAAATCCAAAGTAAGTCATAATTCATATATAAATAGAAATTAAACTGAAATATTAATGAAAAAGAAGAAAAAGAATTTATATCTCTCAAGATTCGCTTAAATTTAAAATAAGAAAACTTTTTGTTAAGAGCCAGAAGAGTTAATTAAAATTTGACTATGTGAGAGCATCGTAAGGAAGAATTAATAACTTGAAATTGAAGAGAGAAAACCAGTAATGAGAAGAGTTTTTTTGATGGCTATAAAGTGTAAGGGGATATCATAAAAGTTTGGAAAATGACAAAACTTCATAAGGATGGTAACTTTTTTTTGAGAAACATAAGGATGGTAACTTAATTGTAGTACATTAGGTTTTTTAGTTAAATTCAAATACTTGTTTACATGACCAATAAAATACAAATGGTCTATTATTTTTAAGAACAATTAAATTTAATTTGGATGAGTTTAATAGGGAAATATAATGTACTATACCTTTGTTTTATCTTTAAAAAAAAAAAATTTGTATGAATCTTCTATAGGAAACTAAAACTAAAAATTATGACTAAAACTTAATTGGAAAAAAGTTAATTAAAGATATTAGATATGGCTGAAGTGTTTAAAGGATGAATATAAATAGACAAAAAGGTGAAAATGTGAAAAGTTGGAGTTGGTTCACAACGAAGCAAACGCCCCCTAAATGCAGCTCCTTCTCTTAAATTCTTCGTCCAAATTCCATCCTAATGGCTGGATTCTCTATCTTGTCCCTTACCCACCCCATCCCTTTGCTGCATTATGCATGTTCTGAATCACTGTAACTCAATCAAAACTTAACGTGCATATTAGTGAATATAAGAATGTTGCTTAAAATCATTTGGGACTGCCACCTGCTCATTCGTGGGGGTACCTTCACCAGGAAATTCCAATTAACCAAAAGGAATACTTGAGCTACTGACATTTTCTTATGGCCAAATTATTATTCACCCACCTAAAGTTAGCAATGCAGTTATAAGCGTTTATCTTGAAAGAGCTATATACCTGCAGGTTGACCATGGAGATGGTGCATGAGCTGGATCAACATGAAGTGCCTTTTGTACCGAAGGTAAATTGAAGTAAACAACTGCGTGATCCTCGGTGCAAGGATCATACTTCATACCGATGTGACCAACCATCTATCAGATGACATTACATATCATTAACCATCTGACCAGATATTTTTGCTATTTCAGAGGCATCATGAAAAATCTCTTCAGAAAAGCAAAAAAATATATATGTATTCAATTTCAAATTAGATTTGGTGACTATTGAGGCCAAAGCTGATTAAATAAGTTAACAAAGCTCTAGAACTAAAAATAGGAGAAGTTTGATCCAGGACTTGATAATTCCAAACTCTGAATGTGGCAGAGAATCTATACACTACTCGTTGAATGTGCATCAATTTAGCACGGAAAATAAATGCAAGGACATAGATTATAGATGACCAAAACAATATATATTGCTATTTTCAATTTTTATTATCTATAGCCATATATATAATTTTGTTTAGCAATAATGCTTTCTGTGTCATTGAAGTACTGCAAATTAAGTTTAGATTACCATTGTAAACATATTTGATCAAATCCCTTTAAATAAGTTGAGGAACAAAAGACAAAGTCAAGGAAGCTTGGATGGGAAGAAGAGTTTGACCTTTGAAAGATGATACTATATAGTATATAACTACATATATACGGTCTAGTTAATGTGTGCCTTAATCATTCATTTTAGTAAATTTTTTACGAAAAATTGAGAAAATTACCAAAAAAGTCAGTCACTTTTTCACTTTCTCGTAATAAATTTCCTAAAATAGTTTTACTAATATATTATGTATGCCTGTTACTAATCGATGGTTTAGCATAACTCACATGATTCATTCTTTTCTGCAGCCGATTTGACTGGCTTACGTTAGCAGGGCAGGGGGGAGTGAAGATGCTATATGGGTCAATGTTTCCAAGTTCTGTACTAGCAACGACTAAAATATTATGACATGCATCTGAGACTTTAAGAAATGGCTGAAAAGCACAGAGAAGGTTCAGCTGCCTGTATGTTTGATCAGAAATTAAACCAGTAGTCCACAAAAACTGGAAAATACCCAAGTGGTCATGGTGATTGTCAGTTAGAGCATTTCCAACCTGCATAACATATAGACTTTGATGTTTTAATTGTCAACATAATACATAACAAATCAGGAACTTTAGCTATAGCAAAGAACAGAGTCTATACCATATATCCTTTCAGCTTAATTGCTTTTTCCTTTAATGCTGTGTTGTACCTTACAATGGCTTGGCTTAGTTGAGGAACATAATGTCCTGAAACACGGATTTCAGTTATTAAACCATAATACACAACCTCCTTAGCCATCAAAAGAAGTTATAAATATAAATGCAGAAAATAAAATATGACAAACCTCTTCAGCCCTTAGTCAAACTAATGAACAAAGAGCTACTTCCCTTGTTTTACATATGGGTTGTAATTACTACCATTTCAATGATATAAAATAATCTTATACAATGGGATGGATGTGGAGGCTAGCAAGGTCAGATTAATGATGAAATTACTAAAATAATTCCACATTATAAGCATAATATATTACTTTGTAATTTTTTTACAACAATGATACCATATTTTATGGACTAAGCAGTATTTAGATAAAATTTGGTCCATCTAAGGGATTTATCCTTAAAATTTCTTTCAGATGGGTGGTAGGTAGAAAGCCTTTGTATGTCCTACCTTGTATTATGACAAACACTATGTTTGTATCCTTTGATTATTAGGAGAAGTTTTTCCTTCTCCTATATCAAACAACAGGATCCGAACTCATGGCATCTACTTCATGAGGGTTGTAAAGAATCAGCAGAAACAAGATACTTGTATAAAATATTCATATTCAGCAACACAGAATAACGTGGCACATACCAATCATTCGTTGTCCCAAATTTTAACCCAAAAATAAGTGATGCTTGAAAAAGGCCCATATGTCATGTAGCTGGAATAAAAGAGCTACAGAGGCATTTTAGTGTCATCTATTGAACGGTGCAGAACAAAAACATTGCCATTACTTTAGAACTACATACAAATATTGAACACAACCTGCATAGCTCTCTCCTACAATATAAAAGTCCCTTCCTTTGAACTGAGGAAAGCGCTCAAACCACTTCAATAAAAATGCTAGAGAGTCCTCGGCTGCAAACCAGAAAATGATGAATTTAAGGTACAAAAGCTAGCAAAAATAATAAACTGTTCAAAGCAGAAGCACTAAATTAAAATGGTCCAAGCAATACCAGTTCTTTTATCTCCATTATTCAGCACATCGGAGGAATTTTTAGAATAAGAAAAACCAACTCCAACAGCGGAATCAAGAAATATAAGATTGGCAACTGCAGAAGGGTAAAAGTAGTTTGAGTAAACCATAAGGAATACCTTGATGTGATTTTATCACTCCAGAAAATGTAAAGCACAAAAGAGCAACATGTTTGCTCAAAAAAAAAAAAGAAAAAAGAGCAACATGTAAGCAATAGTCATGCCAGCATGTTGTAATAATCAACCAATTAGGTCCTCATAAGTAGAAGATGAACAAAAGAAAGAGTCTTTAATAAGGAAAGAAGCATATATGCCTAACAATCTGTGTTTCTCAAATAAATTCGTATAATTATTTAGGTTGTATTTTTTAATTTGTATGGAAAACTAACAAAAGTAAAAAACAAAAGTAAAATTCAATTTTGAATCTAATTAAAATTCAATAGTAATGGAATGTATTTTCTACATTGAATTAACTCACTTGACAAATTAAAAAACTTACATTAGATGAGACACATGGCGTAAAATTAAACCCTAATTGAATTCTAGTTTTTACACTGAATGAATTAACTTGACACAAAAATTTAAAAACTTAAATTAGATAGAACACATGATGCAAAATTAGACTTTAAATGAATTCCAATTGGAAATCTAATCAGACTTTCTCTCAGCTTTGCCTATATATAAAAAAATTACCTAGTTAGTAATGGACTGTATTTTCTACATTGAATTAACTCACTTGACATAAAAATTAAAAAACTTACATTAGATGAGACGTGACGCAAAATTAAACTCGAATTGAATTCTAATTTTTACACTGAATTAATTAACTTGGCACAAAAATTTAAAAACTTAAATTAGATGAGACACGTAGCACAAAATTATACTCTAATTGAATTTCAATTTAAAATCTAATTGGATTTTCTTTTAGTTTTGCCTATTAATATATATATATATATACATATATATATATAAATTTAAAAACTTAAATTAGATGGGACACGAAACGCAAAATTAGACTCTAATTGAATTTCAATTTGAAATCTAATTGGATTTTCTCTTAGTTTTGCCTGTTAATATATATATATATATATATAGATAGATAGATTGGGAATTTATCTACAAATAAACTTCATATATTATTTCACCATGCTATAAATATTATTTATTTATAGCTAATTGACTTATATTGATTGTGGGGGGAAAAATCTCATGTACACAAGATGTGTACAAAGCTCTTTTAAAACTTACATTCTAAATGAGAGAATAAAATCTACATTCAAATGCATATCACTAGTACCAAGAGTGCAGGACCACTCAAATAATGATCTTGAAAACAAGAATTTTAGTTCAATAACTGATACCTGCACTTCATTAAATGTGCAGTTGTTCCTCTCCCCCTATATTGCGCCATCGATTTCTCTAGGCTTAGGGCTCAAAGAGGTTGTGCATTTTGAATGACATATGATCAATTAAGTAAGGAAAGTGGATATGCTTGAAGGTGTGAGAATTGTTCAATTTGAGAAGGTGAATGACAGGGGCGCTACATGTATGAGTGGGGGGCATGGCCTTCAAAAATTTTGAAAATATTTTAATCCTATATATAAATATTTAACATTTTAATTATTAGCCTACAAAAAGGGACTTAGCCTCCCAAATATTTGATCTAGTCCAATGATACTCTTAAAAAAATTGTACAATTGATCTAGTAGTTATAAAGAATGTTTTTTTTTCTCACATTTATTTTTTATTGTAAAATGTGTTCTTGTGTTTGTTAAAATTTTGCATCATTCATATATCTTTGAATACTTCATTGGTTCAATTGAAATTTTTTTACTCACTTTGATAGACAATTCAGTAACTTATATTAAAAATAAAAACCTTAAAAGATTCACTACGAAGGATTCTAAGTTACATGTGTATAGATTTATATGTTTGTGCATGTTTATGAAAGTTTGTATAAGCTAATAAATTAGTATCATAAGTTGGCCCACAATCAAAAATTTCTTGCTACGCCCCTAGAGAAGGATGAGCTCATTTTCAGTGGGAATGATATTAAACTTATTTCGTGCTCAGCTACCCTTATAAACAGGTAATATGTGTTTATTTGACCTACTGCTTTGCTTGTCTTGGATGCATATTACTAATACATTACATTAATCATATGATATCTGTCTCAAATGAAGTGCAGGAATGGCAACCAAATTTCTTTTATCTCCCTCTCTCTCTCTCTCTCACATTACTCATAGGGGGCTATAAATATAATTCAGATATTTAGTCTGAGGATGTGGCTTACATGTAACTGAGTAAAAAGATGCTCTAATTCCAATCCATAACAGTCATGCTTCAGCTAGTTGCAAATATCTCCAATTCAGGGTTCAGTCTTTTTTTATGTAATTCATCCATTTTTTATGAAATTTTTAGCATCACTTAATAGCCAAGATATAAAAAAAAAAGTTAAGTGTGTGTGTATCGATCACCATGCCATTGTATATTAACTCACATGGAACTTCCTCCCCTTGTAACAGCAAGGTGGAGAGTGAGATCGTAGGTTCATGACCCACCAGCTCATCTGCATTCAGTTATTGGCTACTTGTTTTTTTGCTCAAATATTTGTTATAGACAAAGAGTTTTGAAAAATTGACAAAATAGTAGATGTTCCTTACCTTGATTCCAAGAGTAAGGGTTCAAATAAAGGGTCTTCCCATCCTTTTTAATGTGAAAAGGGCCAATTTCCTCTGCCTCCCCATAAGCAATGGATGAACATCCAGGCCCTAAAGAAATTAGTCTTTGGTCAGGTACTTATTTCAAAAGATTGTACTATATCAATAGCAATTAGAAAAGTAGACGACCTATAAGTTCTCAAGAGACAAGAGGGTCACAAAGCAAAAAAAAAAAAAAAAAAAAAAAAAAAAAACAGATCAAGTTAGATAATTCTATGTTGTTGTTTGTAAAATCCCTCCTTCATCATCCCAAAAAGAAAAAAGAAAAAAAAAAGCATCAAGATAGAGAATCATTTTAGAAATAAAGACTTTTTACTATCACATACTGTTCTAACTTACAAATCTAACAGTATAGAATAATTTAAACAGTAAAAGAATAACCATATGTTAATTCAAAAAGAACGTCAAAAACAAAATAATTTATAAAGATAACAATAACAACTATGAAAAGGGTATGAATAATATTGAAGTTTGACCTCCATTAAGCCAAAGAACGAGAGGCTTTGATTCAGGATCCTCAGTGGCCTCAATGAACCAATAGAAAAGAGCTCTCCCAGAATCTTCATTGACTGTTATGTAACCAGCATAGTGTGCAAAGCTCACGTTAAAGTTCTGTCCTGGGAGTTGTAGAACCTTGTCCAGTCGTTGTTGGACAAGAGGGTGCGTAGAAGAGGTTGCAATAGTGATGCCCAGATAGACATATATGAAGATGGTCAAGATTTTGTTAACAAAACCAAAGGTTCCTCTTGGATTGATCATTTCTTTGCATGGGGGTTGAGGATGTGGGTATTGGGCAGGAGTAGAATGATATATAAATAGTTACCATGATGTTGATTTTGTTTGTTCTACTGATGACAAGAAGCAAAGCCTGGCTGGTTGAGGATTTGGGTATTGGGTAGGACTTCGGAGTAGAATGATGTATAAATAGTTACCATAATGTTGACTATCTTTGTTTTACTGATGACAAGAAGCAAAGCCTGGCTGGTTGAGGATGTGGGTATTGGGTAGGACTTCGGAGTAGAATGATATATAAATGGTTACCATGATGTTCACTTTGTTTTGCTGACAACAAGAAGCAAGCCTGGCTGGCTTTGTCAACAAATTTCTGTCCCACTTTTCTTCCTCTTCCTCCCCCCAATGCTCCACAAATTTTGGGTCCATTTTGTGCTCCGCAAATAAAAATGTGGCAAGTTTCGAATTATTTAAATAAACACCCTAGTTTTTTGTCTTTTACTTATTTATGTTATCTAAATAAAATAAAATAAATACATAAATACATAAAAAAAATTCAACACTTTCTCACCACCATAGTTTTTTGTTTTGAATAATGTTATCGTCATAAACTATCTTACAACTTAACTATTGATGTGGTAAATTTTTACTAGTTCTAATCTAGACCCACGACTAACATCACATTTTTTACTTACTAATAACTATTTGAAAAATGTTAAAACTACGTCAGCAGTTTGTAAAAATGTTATAAAATAATTTGTGTGTAACATTACTCTTGTTTTATTTATGAGTTCGAATTTGGTAAGGATGAGGTGTAAAACCCCTGTTTTACACAATTCAATAAGAAATTGTCACATCAGCATTTTACTTAAAATTCAATACATCCTACCACACCTAATAACATCTTAATAAACTTCCAATTTGGTTGGATATATATATGGGTATTATAATTGATTAGGTGAAGTTGTGCTTATTTTTAAATATGTGATAAAATGATGTAAATGTTGGAATTGAAAAGGTAAAACATAAGTGGATAAAATATAAGTTTTACACCACGTCCTTATAGAATTTAATCTTTTTATTTATTTATTTTATTTATTTATTTTATTTAGATAATTTCAATAAGTAAAAGGCAAAAAATTAGGATGTTTAATTAAATATTTCGATACTTGCAACATTTTTATTTGTGAAATATATAGTGGAGTAATAAAAATAAAATAGAAGATCTAGGCCCAAAATTTGTGAAGCATGAAGTGAAGTAAAAAAAATGGGACTCAAGATTTGTCAGCAAAAGCGGCTAGGCTTTGCTTGTCGTTGTTAGCAAAACAAACAAAGTCAACATCATGGTAACCATTTATATATTATTTTTGTTGTTGTCAGCAAAATCTTTTTTTTTTTCTTTACCATACAAAATTTATAAAAGTATTTCTTTAACTAGTGTCTTTATGACATCTGTTAACAAAATATCATAATTAATAATAACAATATTTATTATATAAGAGGAGAGATAATGTATTTATTTTACCTATAATTACCAAACCGAACGTGTTCTTAATTAAGATTCCAAATCTTAATTGGTTAGGAGTTGAATGATATATAAATGGTTCCCATGATGTTGACTTTGATTTTTTTTTTTTTTGGCTGACAGCATCAAGCAAAGCCTGGCTGGTTTTGCTGTCTAATTTGGAGTCTCACTTTTCTTACTTCACTCAATGCTTCACAAATTTTGAGTCCAAATTATCTGCCCAACTTTTTCAGCTCCACTTTATGCTCCACAAATAAAAATGTGACAAGAGTCGAATTATTTAAGTAAGGGTCAATTACGTTTTTCGTCCCTATCCTATACAATATATTTCAATTTGATCCATAACTTTTCAATTATGTCAATTTGGTCCTTAACCTTTCAGTACCGTGTCAATTTAGTCACTGCCGTTATCTTTTGGAGGATGAAAATTGATGACGTACTTAATGGCTAAAATAAAAAAATTAGCTTCTGTTGATGTGAGAATAAACTAAAATTTTATTTTAGTTGTTTGCCATGTTAGTAATTTTCATCCAAAATATAACGACAGAAACTAAATTAACACGACACTGAAAGGTTAGGGACCAAATTGACACAATTAAAAAGTTAGGGACCAAATTGAAATATGGTGTAAAAGATAGGGACCGAATATGTAGTTTATCCTTTAATTAAACACCTTAATTTTTTGCCTTTTACTTATTTAAACTATCTAAATAAAATAAATAAACCAAAAAAAAAAAAAAAACCATCACATTCCCACCACCACCAATCCACAGCCACAGCTTTTTTGTTTTATGAGTAATGTTACAGTTAAAAACTATTTTACAACATAACAATTGATGTGGCAAATAATTACTAGTTTTAATTTGAGTCCACTACTTACATCACATTTTTACTTACTAACAAGGCAATAACTATTTGGAAAATGCTAAAGCCACATCAACAATTTCTAAAAATGTTGTAAAATAGTTTTTGTGTGTGTAGCATTACTCTTGATCTATTTATTTATTTTATTTAGAGAACTTAAATGAGTAAAAGGCAAATGTAAGGACTGGGTTTGAGCACTTCTCCTATTGGATGAGTGGACTCAAGCCCAATTAGCCTAATACAATAAATTTGTAGAGAATGGGTTTAAGAACTAGGCCTTAGTTGGGATTACAATAACTAAACATGGTTACGAGTGGATTGAATAACAAGGAGATAGTTTTAAAGAGTGAAATTTTGTCCTCGGCCCTCCCCTGAGGAACTTAAAGTCCTTATTATTTTCTCAATGCCTGGTTACGAAAGTTTATCAGATAGTCCCAACTACTACTACAATGTTTTCTGCTTCTAAATTGTCTCCCCTCATTCTGGAGGACTTATTACATTATATACTCCCTCTTAGTTGATCTTGGTCCTCTATCTGTTAATCATGCAGGTTACTACTTGAGTGCTTGTCCCATCAGCCACATTCCTCACTTTCTGTGAGCTGCAGCAACCTAGACAACACTGTTCAGGGGTCACTTCCTCGTTAATGCGGCCAGAATGTTAGTTGTGGGCATTTAATGTGAAGGTGACAATTTCTCCTTGAATTGCTCCTCCACCATGCTTCCATAGCTGATCCATTGTACTTGCCCTTTTCTTGGGATGCCTTGGGAGGTTGCCTTTGGTGGCGGGCTGCTCTTCCCTTCTATGATCTCGGCTGGCCGAGGACAAGATCGTCCTCGGCAATGATTTTTGGCACTTCGGACTCCCTTCGTTCGTCCTCGAACGTTAATTTATTCTTCCTCGGCGTGGGCCTTGGGCTTGGTGTAAAATGGGCCGGGGTTGTCAAATTCTTAGGCCCCACTGCAAAAAATTAGGGTGTTTAATTAAATAATTCAACACTTGCCACATTTTTATTTGTGGAGCATAGAGTGGAGTAGAAAAAATGGGATAGAAGATGCCTCCCACTTTTTGGGTCCAAATCTTCTATTTCACTTTTCCTACTCTACTCTATACTCCACAAATAAAAACTTAAGACATGTCCATCTATTTAATTAATTTTTTTTTTTGCTTTATTTATTTATTTTAGATACCTAAGAGACATAAAAAATAAATAACCCAACACATTCTCACCACCACTGGTCACCACTAGCAGAGATCACCAGCACCATTAGCAAGAGATTGTTGGTTCCACAGATACGGCGAATCACAGCCATCCACCGCCTCTATGGTCAAGAAACCCAAATATTAAATCCCTATTGTTTTGACAAAGAAGCAGCCCTCTATGTTCTAAAAACCCAAATAAAGTTTGATTTTTGTTTGTAATTAGGCGAATATACACTTTTGGTCCCTATATTTTGGGTAAATTCTCGTTTGGTTCTTACTTTTTTAGAGCGCCTATGTTGGACCCTGAAAATCAAAATCATTATCATTTTGGTCCCTACCATAATCTCAGTAACAAAAATTGCCTACGTGGCAGACGAAGTGCACCGTTGGCATGTTAAATGCTAACATGGCTAATAAAATAATAATAAAAATACCACTTCGGCATCCACATCATCATTTGATTTTAAAAAAAATTAATTTATCAATTTTAACAAAATTAAAAAACATAAAAACAAAATTAAAAACATAAAAACACGTAAATTCATGTCATGTTCAAGAACATGAATACACAAAAACATAAACCCAGACCACAAGATCACAAACCCATATCACAAGAACACAAAAATGCAAATGAAAAAAAAATTTAAATACTAACTAGAAGAACGAAGGACATAGTACTCAAAGAATTTCTAGTCCAAAATTTGTATACATTCTTCCACAAAAATCAGTTATACATTCAACCAAAAATTGTTATCCTAATACAACATTTCTCATAACATAAATTCAACTAAATACATAGATTCCATCCCAACATATCTCCAAAACTAGTAAATTGAAACCCAACCAAATCAACAACAAAACATCAAAACCAGCCAAAATCAACAACAAACAAGATATCACCTAACAAATCAGCAAAACCCAACCTCTTTGGTTCCATAAATTTCAGTCAAAATCATCAAATCACAAATCTGCTACATACACCAAAGAAAACCCAATCCAATTGACCCTCCTCTAACTCGGATGTCCTCTATGCTTCTCTCTCTTTCATATCTGGACCAATCAAACCACCCAATCACTACCAATCTGAGTTTTTGGCCATGGGTTTAAAGAGAGACACAAAGATAATGAATTAGAGAGAGAACGAACTAGACATCAAGAGCTTGAACCTACAGAGCCTTAAAAATCTAGGTTTTTGGTAATTGGTGGGGGTAGCGGTGGTGTGATCTATGACTCGGCTTGTTTGGTCACAATGCTCTGAGAGAAAGAGAGGGGTCGAGAGCTTGAACCGAGAAAATGGGAGAGCTTGAACCAAGAGAGAGAGACAACCAGCGGGTTAGCCCGTTTGAAGAGAGAGAGAGAGAGAGAGAGAGAGAATCCATCGGGTTGGGGACTCAAGGGTTTTAATTTGGGTTTGTGTGATGTTGTGTTGAATGACTAAGAAAGTTCAAGAAAATTTGAGAAAGTTGCTATAAAATTTTTTCTCAATCTTTAAAATTGAAAAAAAAAATTTATTTGAATTTTTTCACTTAAAATTAAAATTTTTTTTAATTTTTTTTTTCATTTTATATGCTGCCATGGCTTTTTTAAATGCCAAATAATTTTTTTATTATTATTTTATTCGTCACGTCAACATTTAACATGCAAACGGTACACTCTGTTTGTCACGTATGTAATTTTCATTAATGAGATGACGGTGGGGACCAAAATGGTATCGATTTTTTTATTTTCAAGGACCAAAACAGGCATTCTAGAAAAGTAGAGATTAAAACACGAATTGACCAAAAATGTAGGGACCAAAAGTATATTTTCGCCTTATAATTATTCATTGCCTTTACTAATTCTGTAGCTTTCCTCTTCAATCATCAAGGCCCCAATTTTTTTCCTTTTTCCTTCTTAAATTTTAAATCACAATAGATTGCAAGCCTAGAAAATTTATGCTTTCTAACTTTCAATTCAAATCAACGAAGCAATTTGGCTTGGTCTAGTAGACAAAGTCGTGGATCTGGAGGGAACGACGAGGTGGAGGTGGGCTTTTTTTGAAGGTAGGCTAATGGCAGTGGTTACACCAGAGAGAGAGGGAGAGAGAGAGAGAGAGAGTGGTTGGAATGTTGGTTTTTAATTTTATTTATTTATTTTAGTTATCCAAAATAAGAAAAACAAAAAAATTAGAATTTAATTAAATAAGTAAAGAGTGGAGCAAGAAAAGTGAGATAGAAGATTTGGACTCTTAATTAATGGCATGTTTGGTTTGGTAATTATAGGTTCAATAAATACACTATCTCTCCTCTTACATAATGAATATTGTTCTTATTAATTAAGAGATTTTGTTAACAGATGTCATAAAGACATTTGTTTAGGAAGTACCTTTTAGAAATTTTTATGGTAAAGAAAAAAAACTGATTCAATTTTTATATTTCCTACAAAAGTTGTATCAAAACATTCCCAAAATAGTTTATTAACAAACACTCTAAAGTCATCCGTTAATCGAACCTTTAAGGAGAGAGTACGCTTTCATTGTAATCCCCAAGCATTCTATATTTTTCCTCTACGAATAAAAAGTCTAAAATTTTTCCACCACTTGCTTTATATATCATTATGCAAAGACACGAATTTGTTTTTGGTATAGGTGATGTTTGAGCTTCATATCTTATTCGACAACAAAAAATTTGACCAATTGAACTAAATTGAAACTCAAATTTTTCCACTACACTTAAGAACATAAGATTGTTGAGATAGATGCGCAATACAAATAGTATCTTTCATTAAACTATATGAAAATAACATTTCACCAATTATAACTTGATATAACAAATGTGAGGAAAATTTATACCCCAAACATTTTTTCAGCCAAAATCTCTATATATTGCAAGTTCTAGAAGATTTGGTATATTAAATTAGTTTAGTAATAAATAAAGCACAATTTTTTTTCATAATTATTAAAATATCCGGTGTCTAAGAAAATTCATGTAAAAGTGACTTTGTATTAATTATATAACATGCATTTTTAATAATATAGGAAAGAAAAGTTGTGTAAATAATGCTCCCTTTTTTTTTTTTTTTGAGAAAAAGTTTCAAAATATGACATCCATTCCTAATAATAGCTATTTATTATCAGACTAAAATACTAGATTTTGGTGTAGATAGGGATTGAAATCCGGATATCTTATTCAATTGTAAGAAATGCAAAATACTTTTTACTTAATGGAACCAAACACGTCTTATCAGTGGTTTGACTCTTTTGAGTCTTTTGACAGTTTGTCGTAAACGGATTTGGGCTCATAACATAATAGAAGGGCCGAGCTCAAACTATCTAGAAAGCCTGGAAAGACTAATATATGAAGGCCCATATCCGCACCATTAAGCCTAGTGTTAGGCCTACCACTCCAGAGCCCAGCTCAAAGTCACATTACTTTTCTTTTCTTATCTCTTTTTTTGTAAAAAGGAAAATGCATTCAACTAAGAAATAGAAGGAGCTACATCAGAGAGTCAGGGCAAAGCCAGAAATGAAAAAGGCCAAACAAATCCGAAAGGAAAACATCAAAAGATTATAGGGGGAAAATTATTATACAAAACATTAGAAATTTGATGGGTTACTAATTTAGCAAGAGCATTAGCATAGCGATTGGCTTTTCGATGGCAATGAGTCACCTTAACTTGAGAAACTTAGGAAATTAGGAGCATGCAATCAGTCACAAGTAGCGTTAGAATTTCCAACATCGTTCATTAGACTCATCAGGTCTGCAACTACTTTAGCATCCAATTCAACTTCTAGAACATTAATCTGCAGATTTAAACACATAGTAAACCTGCGAATTAATGCTCTAGAAGTTGAATTGAATGTTAAAGTAGTTGCAAACCTGATGAACAATGTCGGAAATTCTACTACTACTAATTTCTCTCTTGTTGCTGATTGCTTTACCACTTAATACGAATTACAATTGCCAGGTGTGTGTGTGTATATATTAAGAAGAAAATTTTAAATAATTAAAATTTCCAGGACATCATTGCTTGATATTCAGGTTGAAGTCATGAATCATAATAGATGTCTCATATTGTGGCATTTGAGTTGCTTTTTAGTTTTTATAAGTGAAGATACTTGAGAGAGCCAACTAGCTCTGTTGCCAATTCTGGTATTATGATTTGGACATTTTATTTATTTATTGGCTTTGTTAATCTCTCTTACCGACAAAGCATCTCACTACTTACACAGATCAGAAACTTAATTTCAGGGCATCCACAAAATAAAAATAAAAAAAAAGTAAAATGCATCAAGTATAGAAATATTAGCAAAGGGGTTCATTGTTTCATTTTCTATGGGACAACAGTCGTAATTTATAATGCTAGCTTAAATATTATGCACGGTTTTGGCTCTTGTATGGATGAGATTTTCTATAATGTTTATGTAATGCAATTGTTTTGTTTATTTATTTATTTTAATTTTTTAGAAACTAGGTCCTCCAGACCATGATTATTTCCTTGAGCATGTGCAGTCTTTCCGTCCTACACATACACTATGTTATTACATGGAGGAATCTCTTGAGAGTGACCCCCGCAAATGACAAGAGGTTTCAAACTCAATTTTTCATGAATATTATGAGATCTTATGAACTACTAAACCAACCTCTTAGAGTTTGTACAATATAATTGTAAGCTTTGAGGATCAAGGCACAATTAGGTTGTGCAAAAATGGAAGAGCATCACAGAAATGCAGTACAAAATTTGCATTGTCACACTCACCGGACAATCGGACAGATGAGAAAATTAGGGAAGAATCGGGCCATTTATTACAAAACTTATCACTGTGTGTACGAACACATTGAATATTTAGAAAAAGAGACGTGGCAATAGCTTTCTCTTACGTTAATTTGACACCGTATAAACACAAAATTGACAATAAGAGAAAGATACTAATCTTGATAGCTGTAGGACAAAGGCTACATGTCACTTTGATTGTAACCTTGTCTACTTAGATTATCCGAAAATTTTTTGTTGATAACTATAGCATGCATTATTTTCAAGAAACATATGCCTCTTTGTTATTGGTCTCGCAAATTTTTTTTTTTTAATTATTAGTATTTGTTACTGGTCTCAAAGTTGTGGAATGCTCAATGGCTGTGTAGGTTTGGGCTGTTTGCTAGATAACTTGATGGGAACGACACGTAATTATTAACAGGTAGTGTTTTGCGATCGGTTGCTTAAGTGGGTATATTCCTTAACAGGTTCGTTATATACATTTTGAGCATAAACTATGAAAGAGTAATGTTACAAATACAAACTATTTTACAATTTTTTTTATAAATTATTGATGTAGCAAATTCTTACTTGTTCTAATATGAGTCCATCACTAACATCACATTTTTATTTACAATAAATATTTGAAAAATACTAAACCTACATCAGTAGTTTATAAAAATGTTATGAAATAGTTTGTGTCTATAGCATTACTTAACTATGAAATATGGTTAGTAAACTATTATACCATTTAATATATTATTAATGAAAGCATTATAAAACTCTTGCTTACCATAGAAAAAAATATTCTGAAAACATACCCTTTTTTTAATTAAAATTTAAAAGTATAAAATATGACACGTATTAAATGTTGTTTGTATAACTCTAATATAAAAATAAATAAATAAATTCCAGTCTGACTATTACTATTAATACTCATATGGAGTAATATAAAAACAAAAAAACAAAAACAAAAAATACTCATATGGAGTACTAAGATTTTTTATATAACACAATTAAAAAATCAAAGTTTTTTTTACTTCTATGCATGTGTTACTATTTATATTAAACATCAAAGTTTCTTATTTTATAGTTTATAACTAAAATAAGAAAAAAAATTAAGTTTATAACTAAAATAAGAAAACTTGGATTTTTAATATAAAATAAAATATTTTCATTATAGTAGTATGAGAAATTAATAGTTTTATTTGTTTTTGTTTCTTGAAAACATGGTGAAATTTTCAACAAATATATACAATTATATTAATTACTTAATTAGTGCACTAAAATAGTTAGTTTGTTATAATATCTTATGAAAATTTAAATTACATACCCATACAACTAAATAAAATATACTAAAAGAAATTTTCTAACATTTATAAATTAATGTTCTATCATTTTCGTATTATTCATTCAAATCTGTAATATATTCCACACGTATATTACTAACTGCTACTACAAAATAATACATCTAGAGCTATTCTTTAAATGGTATTGTTGCAATTAGTCATTCTATCATTTGGAAACAAAACAAAACAAAACAAAAAACAAAAACCTTTGCAATTGATTTTGAATAAGTACTACTTTCCTTCCCCCTTCCCCTTTTTTTTAGCCATTAATAAACCAAGTACGGATTTCATTTGTGTTATATAAAGAACAAAGAGATAGTGTGAGTTCCAATTAGCTCAACTAGTAAAGTCTTTAATAATTGTATAAGAGATTTGGGGTTTAATCTCCGCCTATACCAAAAATTGATTGTGTCTTGGTCTGATGATAAAGAGCTATCATCAGGAGCGAATGCCATAGGTTGAACTCTCTCAAAAAAGGAAAAAAAAGAACAAAGATAGCCTGCTTAAGACATAAAATAGCCAAGAGCCTTTTAATTATTGAATTTATTAAAAACAAGAAATCTTCTAATATTTTCAACGAGAACATTCAATATTCAAGTCTTTTGTCTCTCATTGTAAGTTTGTAACTATCGGATTTAAAAAAGAAAAACATAAAATAAGAAAACCGTAAAACAAATAAAACAAAATAGGCGTAAATGCACTTTTAGTCCTTACATTTTGACTTTTTTTCCATTTTAGTACATACATTTTAATTTTACCACTTTTAGTCCTTAAATCAATTAACGCGTTCCATTTTGGACATTTCTGTTAGCGCACTACCGGAAATTGCTTAGGTAGCAGACGGAACTATTAAAATAATAATAAAAATTTTATTTTACTATTAAAAATGCCACGTCAGCTTATAAATTAAAAAATTTTATTTATTAATTTTAACTAAAAAATAAAAATAAAAACAGATCATTTAAAAAAGAAATTAAATTAAAAAAATTTCTTTACATTATGTTCTTCCCAGTCATCATGAAGAACATGTTCTTCCTCAAATAATATGTTTGGTTGCCAAGGAAATTAAAAAAAAAAAAAAAAATCAAGAACATGCCAACATGGAACACGTAAAATCAAAGGGCACAAATCTATAAAATACAAAGACCTTCAAAGATTCAAAACACAAACCCAAACCTAACCCTCAATCTCTAGCAAACCCAGAACATCACATGAAAAATCAAACCCTCCATACAAACATCAAACCCAGAAACAAACCCATAAATTTCAAACCCAAATTCAAGAAACCCGTAAACAAACCCAAAAATTTTAAACCCACCGATCTAATAGAGACCCACTGATCTGTGAGAGATTGGAGGTAAACCACCGCCGACCTTAGCCCTTCCACTGTCACGCACTCAGCCCCACCCTCCTTCACATCGACACAAGACACAGCCCCAACGTGCAGCTCCTTCACGAGGACTGAGCACTCAGACTCAAGCAAGGCGTCGATAGCGTTGGTGAAGAGGAGGTGGAGGGAGCCGGAGAAGGTGGAGGCAGCAATGAGGGGTTTATGTGTTGGGGTTTGGAAGGTCTTGAGGGAGGAGATTCAGGAAGGCGGAGAAAATGTGGATTGAGGGGTTAGGGTTAGGGTTTGGGATTGGGGATTGAAGGAGTGGATTTTGAGAAAGGGGGTGTTGGAGTCGAAGTCGAAGAGAGAGAGGACGGCAAAGCGGTTGAAGGTGGAGAGCTGAGGGAGCCAGCGGACGGCGTCGATGTATTTGGTTTGTGGGAATCTGTGGATTTGAGGTGGGTCTTGGAGAGCTGTGGGTGTGGGTGTGGCTATGGCTGTGATTGCCATTGTTGGAGTTCCATTCTCTTTAAACCACCGCCGGCCCTCTTCCACTAGATCTACTCCAAACCGCCGGCCTCATCTCATTCTCTCCTCTTTCTCTAAACTCTTTTTTTTTTTTGGTAGAGCTTTCTCTAAAATCATATCATGGTTTAAAAAGGTCTGATAATAAT
Organism: Quercus glauca; assembly: GCA_023736055.1. Lineage (NCBI taxonomy): Eukaryota > Viridiplantae > Streptophyta > Magnoliopsida > Fagales > Fagaceae > Quercus > Quercus glauca. The sequence goes on along the minus strand of CM043316.1, from coordinate 10,356,677 downwards.
ATAAAAAAAAAAAAAATTCTTTTGATGCTTTTGACTAACTCATTAAAAGAAAAGTAAATACACTTAAAACTAAAATGATCTAATGATAAATTTTTGTTTGGTTGATTGAGATGAGAGAATAGTGTGCTGGTTTGATGATCTCTGAGGTGTTGAATTTGGGTTTTTTTTCTTCTTATTTTCATTTATGTCCTAGTGATCAGGGTTTGAGTTCTTGTGATGGGTTTGATTTCTTGGTTGCTTGGTTTGATTTGGGAAGAATATAAAAAACAAGTTGTAAAATGAAGAACAATCTTAATTCATGTGAATTTTAGTTTTTAATTCTGTTTTTATTTTTATTATTTAGTTAAAATTAATAATTAATTTTTTAAATTTATATGCTGATATGTCAGGGGTGATATGGCATTTTTATAATATTTTAATTCTTCCGGCAGCCACCTCAGCTATTTCCATCGGTTGACTGATAGAAATGACAAGAATAATACGCGTTAATTGGTTTAGGGACTAAAAGTAGTAAAATTAAAATGTAAGAAGCAAAATGGAAAAAAGTCAAAATATAGGGACTAAAAGTGCATTTATGCCAATAAAGTATTCCCATAATGGGACCAGAAGTATATTTGGGTGTTAATATTGACCGAATTTGTCGGTTTCACTTAAATCTAGGGTTCAAAATTTAATTTATACCAAAAATCAATTATTGTATTGACTTGATGACAAAGACCAATCATCAGTGTTTGAATACGATAAATTGAAATTCTACCATTAAAGTATTATATATAATTAATGGATAAAGTTTAGCTACAAAATTGGTTGTAGGATAAGGTTACGATCTTACTCAATATTTTTTTATTGAAAGTGAATTTTGACAAATCCACCATTGGATTGCATCTTCTTCTTATATCATCCATGCTTACAAAATTTTTAGGAAATTAAAGATCAATAGGTATGTCATTAATAAATTATTTAAATGACAAGTTTTGGTAGTTTAAAATTATGTATAAAATATAAACTTACGTATCATATAGTAAATAATATCTGATTTATATAAAATTTGACATGTGTATTCAACAGTTAGATTTTCAAAATATGTAGTAATATTTATTTTATGGACAAAATTTAGGTACAGTAACTTAGGTATTGTTCTTTAGGTTCCCTTCATAAGATTTTGTCATGCGGCTACTTAATTAAAAAATATACTTCATTTCCATGAGAAAAAATTTACATAGTAAAATTTTAAGAGTGAAATCTAAAAAACAATACTTAAATACTGTACCTAAATTTGTCCTTATTTTTTTAAGTAAGAAAGTAAATTTAGACTACAATTAATTTTGTTGCTAATTTGTCCATAATTAATTTGCTTTATCCTGCCGACCCATATTAGCTGCACCTGTTTACTTATTAATTGATATGGTCCGTTTAACGGTATCATTGCGTAACTAATCGAAGTTGATTTTTTAGTTGAAGATGTGACTAGCTGTGAATTGTCAACAGTTTTTTATTTTTAATATTTATACTTTTGGTATAATTGGGTTGCTTAAACTCGAATAGGATCCACAAACAAGACTGACAAGACGTGTAAAATCAGAAGCTTAAAGCCCATTGGTTCCTCTCATGTGGAATGCTCATTGGTTTATTTGGCAAGTCAGGCTAAGATTTTTCTTCCATTAATAATTAATGAAAGATATTTACTCTTGCAATTGTAAACTATAAAGTAATTCTACGAAAAGAAAGCTAAAATGGACTTTGTGGCGTATGGTGCTTTGTTTCGTAAACTGATAAACATAACTCCTAATATTAAAATATTGTTCTTTTATAAATATTTTGTTAGACAGTTTCAATTTATAAAGTTTACTCTTAATAATAACTTTTTATCATCAGACTAAGATATCAATTAGTTTTTGACGTAGATAATGATTAAATCTCAGATCTCTTATTCAACCATTAAAAATTAACTAGTTGAGCTAACTTAAACCCATTAAAAATTATTATTTTATATTAATTTGTCATCATTGTAATATTATGCGTATGTCATGTATCTTGGTCTAATAAAAATTTAAAATCACAATAAAGAGATTTCATGAATTCATATCTTACACTTAAAACATTAAAAGAATTTTAATATAGTATTGTTGGCCAAAATTGGAAATTAACACTGTTTGCCAAACAATATAATTAGTAGACATTATTTTCAAACTATATATATTACTAACATCTCGATTTTAAAAGACTCAATTTATGGCCTATAAATTGAGTCTCAAATACTCGGTTTCTATGGTTTGATCACGTCTGATGTAGCGTTTTTTCCACGTGGCGTCCATTTGAAAATCGAGTCTCTAAGACTCGATTTATAAGCCGACCCTTTAAAAATAAAGCCATTCTATGTTTAGGGAAAAAAAAATTAAGATAAGATTGAAAACATCTCTCGGTCTCTCTCTTCTCTTGTCCCTCTACTTCTCTCACATTAACAACCAACGGTGACCGCAACCATCGCAAAAACACCAACAACCACTGCATCCACACAAAACAAAACAACCACTGATCTCAATGCTACCATAAGCAACCCACAAACTCACTGATCGCAACCCACGAAAACCCATTCACTGCCAAAACACCAACAACCACTGTGACAGACGAACCCCAAAATCCAACCCATCATGACCACTGCACACAGCCCAAACACCTATATATACTGCCGACCCAAAACACCCAACTCGCAGACCCACAGTCGTGAACCCACGACCAACTAACCAATAGCCAAAATCAAACGTCGCCGCCTCCACAACAACCCCACCACCATCAAATCAGTGAACCAAGTAGACTTAGTGGCTGGGTTTCTGCAGTTCATAGTCAAAACCACCACCTATCCACGTCATCGCCGCCACCTAGCAACCCAGCATCTTTGGTCTGTGCTCCTGAAAGAAGAGAAAGCAGACATAGTGAAAGAAGGGAGAGATGACTGATGTGAGGAGAGATGTCTGAAGGGAGAGAGGACTGATGTGAGGAGAGATGTCTGAATGATTGGGAGAAAAGAGACGTAACTGTGCATTGATTTATGCTATACAACTTGCTAGCACTGATAATGTTTGAATAATATTAAATGTAAAGTGTTTTGTTTTGTTTGCTACCACATACAAATCGATGCTTAAAGGGTCGGCTTATAAATCGAGTCTTAGAGACTCGATTTCTAGGTGGGCGCCACGTGGAAAAAACGCCACATCAGATGTGATCAGACCATGGAAACCAAGTCTTTGAGACTCGATTTATATGTTTAAATTGAGTCTTTTAAACTCGAGATGTTAGTAATATATATAGTTTGAAAACAGTGCCTACTAATTATATTGTTTGGCAAACAGTGTTAATTTTCAATTTTGGCCTAATATTGTTGGGGGACCATAATTTGACTCCTACAACCACTTTAAAAATAGACCCGCATGGCGTAATGTTGAATGCCATAAAAGATTTAAGTGTGTCTTCCTCATCACCAATTAGTTTTGAGGTGGAATGGTATAACTCATAGTTCGACAAATGGTATCAGAGCTAAGGTTATGGATTCGAGTCATGAGAGTGTCATTGTAAGGAAGGGATTGTTGGAGGGACCACAATTTGACTCCTTAGAGTCCCTACAACCACTCTAAAAATAGGCCTACGTGGCATGATGTCGAATGCCATAAAAGATTTGAGTTTGTCTTTCTCATCACCAATTGGTTTTGAGGTAGAATGATATAGTTCACAGTCTGACAAATATAAATTTAAAAAAAAAAAAATTCTCCATCTACCCCCCCCCCTTTTTTTTTCTTTTTTTGGTTCCAAATGGAAATGAAACTAGCATATAAAAAAATAGAAATATTATTCATTTAAAGGAACTGGAAGATTTACTTACCAAAAAAAAGTTTACCACAACTGTTATCTTTCTTTTAATATTTTATATGTTTTAGTTTTGAGTTTTTAATATTTATTTTGGATAAACTGAAAATTTTGCCTTTAACTATGATACAGTTATAATATTTTCTAAACTTAAAAAATGGAGAAATCAATGTTTTTAAAAATAGTATTGGGCATAAGTTTGAATATAAATTTTGATTTTCTTGTTAAATTTGACAGAAAGTTTAATAATAAGAGGCAAACCGTTTGGTACCAAACATTTTGAAAGAACCTTTACTTGGTTTTAAAGTTTAGAAAGACTTGAAGTCAAGTAGTATTATTTTTGATATTTCCAAACATTAGGGTTTACACCCTCTCTACTTAAAATGGCCTTTTCTTTTTCTTTTTTGAATTTTTTTTTTAAAAATAGGTTAAAAAGAAATTGTAAAATTTCACATATGTTTTTACCTAATATCATATATTATTTATAACCGGTCTTAAGTTCGAGAAAAGGAGGAAGGATGTGGTAAGTTGACAATTAGCGTAAAAGTTAATCACTCTATTATGAACAGATTCACTACAAATTCGTTGTTGTTGGTAGAAATTACAAGTTTGCAAATGGATCATTCCCAGTTTTGAATGGTGGGAGTGATGAGATTTGTTACAGAATCCAGACCAAGCTTTTTTGTTGTTGATCAATTGAGATTTGAGATTCTTTGGCTAAGGGATGAGCACGTGAGAGCTGCAAAAAATGACGAGCAAATTGAACAACTTGCAGGCTGCAGTAAATAATTTTACATTAAAGATTTTTGAAAGACTCAATCTCAATAATGTGGTCCTCCTCAACAAACTGTCTCTGTAATCAGTATGCACATATATATTGTTGTTAAAACATCACCATCACATTTTGCTCGTCCCCATGTGACAGTCCAGGCAATTTATAATGTAAATAAAGTACTCCATGAGGCTCTATGAATATTCTTTTGTTTGCATTCCATTGATTTGGCTAACGACATTGCATTTGGGTCTAAAACATTTCATCTTGTTGCTTATTTAAGAACTATATAAACTATTTGGTTCAATTTCTTACATTGACCATTCAAATTAAGTCATTTGGATTTTTTAATTTACAATTATACAACATCACAGGGATATATATCATGTATAGTATATGATGTGAAATTGAAAAGTGTTAGAGAGAGAGAGAGAGAGAGAGCTCCACTTGTCTGACATTATTCAATTTCAAATCAAAATACTAATGAGATTTTGTGGATCCTTCTTATGTAATTAATTAATGTTAATTTAATGTACATATGGTACGAAACAGTTTCCCATTAAACTAAGGGAAATTATAATCAAAGACCACCAACCAGCATTACCTTGACAGATACTCCAGCACTATTGGAGTAAAGGTGCTTTACCATTCACCAATCCCATAACAACAATTTTTTTTCTTGTTTGTATTTTTGTTAATTGGCAGCAGTTTGATAAAACTGGTACTTCCATTGTGTTTCTAATCAAAACGTATAGGATTGTTCAAATTCCTTCTCCATCTAAGATGTGTGTATATATACATAGATATATCACTTCCTGATATTTCTAATATATATGTCTAAAGTTCAACTCTCTATTTTCTACTTAAAATGTGTATTACATCCCTAAAGGTTTTACGAAATGACACTTCTCCACTTCTCTCTCCCTTGAGATTTATAGATTTATATAAATAAAAAAGTTTAAATTTTACTAATAAAACATTCTATTTTTTAAAAAGGATTTCTATTAATTTATACATGGGTCATCTACAAACTTCAAGGGAAGAGAGTATCCTTTTGCATGTCCATACTTTGAGTAAGCATTTTTTTAATACAACATTTCATTACTATAATAACATTGCATTCCATGAAACATTTGAGAGTGTAATTTAGTAAAACAACAAAGAAGAGTGTTGCAATTTACCCAAAAACTAAACTCAAACAAGAGAAATTCAATAAGATGCTACAAGATTTCAAGTTTTCATTTCCTCTCTATAGGCAACCAAATGATGAGTAATGTATATCAGACATCAATGATTCATTGCAATATGAATATCCATCACCAAGGCCCCATCGGCAAGTGCTTCAATTATGGCTTGCATAATGATGCATGTGGATTGTGGAGACATTTAGACATTTTTTTTTCCTACTTATTTAGGAGTATTTGGTTGAGATCAACATTCAACAACAGTACTCTTTTAGAGAAGAGAATAATATTAACCATGGTCCTATCATATGCTCTATGTCTCAATGAAAAAAAGAAGATGCAAAATGTACTTGTGAATGAGATGCCAAGATTGCAATAGCTTTCCCATTCCTAGTAAAAGGTTTTACTGGCTTTCGAGCTGCATTTACAAAAAGTGTGGATTATCCACACAAAAAAAGGCATTTACAAAAAGTGCGAGATGACAACGATATTTATGACTGTTGAGTGTTGATGCATACGTATGCAGAAAGAGTGATGCTTCTGTTTGATTGATCATAGGATTCTGTTTTGATGGTGGCTTGGGATTTGCAATTCACAATGTCTCAATAAATGTGTCATTAAGATTTGCGTAAAAATTAAGAACAGCTTTATTTTATCTTAATTTATAACTTAAATTTTATAGTTTTGTTTTCAATTGGGTGTAATATATAATCGTTAAATATTTCTATTAAAAAAATATAATCGTTAAATATTGACCTCTAAGACTAAAGACCAAGTTGCCAAAAGTAGTGGCATCAACTTTTATTTTCAAGAATTCTGCACCGTTGGTCATTTATTTAATGGTTTCTTCAGGGAAAGGTAAACTTTAGTTGGAGAAGCATAATTCCATTACCATATGAACGGTACAAAAATGAAAAATCTATGTTTTTTTTCTTTGCTGAGAAAAAAAGAAAAAGAAAAAGAATAATCTATTTGACTTGTCATAGATTGCGTCTTTATACCGATTTGCTTTTAAAACCTTATCATGTTATTGCATTTTAAATTTTTAAGTAACAAGTTGGTGTTATACTTTTATTGGTTTTTTAATAAGAAGGTATCTCATGAAATAGTCTCATGAGACATTTTTTTCCAAACAATTTGGACCCACATGCTCTATTTTACTATTTAGTTGCAAAAATGACCCAAAAAAAAAAAAAAGTGAGAGACAAGAAATATAAAGTCTAAAAAAAAAGGAAAATTTAAATTTTGAATTTGGTAGAAGGGAATGAAAAAAAATAGAAAAAATATATAATTTACTTTTGTGGGGCCGGTTGTCCAAAAAGATGACATAGAAATCATAGGAAATGAGCTTGTGGCCCAACGGCCCAGTCCGAGAACATTCACTTATCCGAAGATGGTTAAAGAAAGGCATTTTGGGAGTAATATAAGACAAAGGGATGTAAGTCGTGTATAGTGGCCCAACCACGTCCGAGGATAAGATCCACATCAGATACCACGGTCTGAGGTGGATGTAACTATCTTAGTATTCAAGGTACTCCACAAAGTTGTATATGAACTGAAAAGTAAATATAGAGCAAAGGAGGAACCGGGAAAGATAACAAATATCTTCTAAAGCTGCTACCTCCACATTAAAATGTTTCACAGCTAACTCTCTCTGGCCGCATTAATGTGGAGGTGATATCTGAACAGTAACCAAGCAGCCTTATGGCTACTGAGCGAAGGTTCCGAGAGGTGCTGGATGGGACAGAAAGAAGTTTCCAGAATAGAACCTACATGTGTACGATGAAAATGAAGTGAGGAACGCAGTATATAACAGGAAAGTTGGTGACATTAGAGGGGACTTTTGGAAGAAAAAAGGAAGAAAACGATAGAATCCAGAAAGATATCCCCTGAAACCTAGCTGAGGAGAGTTTTTATCATTTAGTTAGTTTGAAGCTTCCTTTGCTGCATAACAATCATGACTTTTTCTACCAAACGGAATTAACTCTTATACCCACTCTCTAAAAATTTTATTGTTTGGGCTTGTTGGGCTAAAAACCCATCCCTATTCTGGGTCTAATTCAATTTGAGTCCCTAGAACTTTTATTTGGTTGAGAGGGAAAAAATAAAGAAAATAAATTATAATTTTGTGCTAATTACAACTTCACCTTGATTACATAAGAAACTATTTATTTTTAACTTTTTTTATAGTACCTAAAATTTTATTACAATAATATATTTTACTAACTTTTTTTTAGAAAAAATAATATATTTTACTAACAAATGAATATTAGGATTTGTAATAGTTCCTCCAGGATTGATATTCAAAATCTATCATAGGGTAACAATATAGACTTAGTCATAAAATATGTATAATATAACATAATTATTTTTACTAAGAAGAGTAACGAGATATTGAATTTTTTTTTTAATTCCATATTACCCACAAAACCAAAGCAAATACATTCCATAAGTAACAAAACAAAAAGAATTAGTAATCCCAAAACATAACAACATTTATTAGAAAACAAAATTGAAAAAGTGCATTTAGTCCATAGAGGGACAATGTAAATGTATAGTCCCCCCTATTTTTTTCTCTTTTCTCTTCAATTTTGGGATTAAATTTTGTGGGTCCAGATGAAAAATGATACCCATCCCAATTTTATTGTTAAATTACCAATTATCCCAATAACTTAAGTTTTTGGGAGAATTGGTAATTTGACATAGTATCAGAGCATAAGATCCTAAATTTGATCATTATCTTCTCCACTCTATCTCTCATTTAAATTCCCACGTGTTGGGTCTTACCAATTAAAAAGTAATTTTGGCTCACACGTGAAGAAGAGTATTAGAAGTATTGGTTAAATGATTAACTTTACCAAATTTTTATAGTTTAAACTTTGGAGAGAATCAGTAATTTAGTAACCTCCTATTTTCATTCTTATTGAACTTACTATAACATTTGAGTTTTTGTTCACCATTTAAGTGTGAGTGAGATTGTTGCTCATTGTAGTCATCTCTAGAGTTCTTTACACCTAGATAGTATTTGGAGTCTAGGACCCTTATGCCCGACCCTTGATCATATAATGTTGCACCCTGTGAGTCTGTGACCCACAACTCAAAATGAGCCTTGCAACAAGACACATACATTCCCTTTGGACCTATGGTGTACATGTGGTTCCCTTCGGTCTATTTCAAGTTTCTAGGTTGGGTTAGGGAAACATCTGAGTGATTGCTTTATGTGGATCCAAACATGTTCACAAAGCGCACAATAAAAATAAGATTAATAGAAACTTTAAGATCATAACGGTTAAAATCTTATTAACTCCCATTTTTCCATCTTCTCTAAAATCATGCAAATAAACAAATTCATATGTAACAGAAAGGTGTGTTCAGCGATTACCTACCTTCTCACCTAAGTATTCAACTCAAAGCTAAAGTTAATGGCAATTTCCAAAATCGATAATTTTTTCCTTTAGTGGCAAACTAACGCATTTGTTTTTGAAAAGAAGTCCAAATGATAGGACTATTTCTTTTTACTTTCGTTATTTGTCCTAAAAAGTAAAAAGTAGGATCACAATCTTCAAGAACATTATATGGGTAGGTGGTGCTAATTTTGGAAATACACAAACCTAACTCCTATACATTTATTAACTTCTTGTAAATATGTCTAGCTTTCATTTTGTTTCAATTTTATAAATGTTCGTATCAAAAAATTTTTTTATAAATGTTCATTGAATGGAGCCTCTATGATGCCAAATATTATACTTGATATGGTTTATTGACTCTATTCACATTGTACCATATGCATGCGTAGGCAGTAGCTAGCTGGTTGGAACCAACTTCAATTTGCTTCAAGTATTTCAATAATGAAATCTATAATTACTGGCATCGTGGACCAATGTACGATTGAATGGATATCAGTTCTAGCACAGTTATTGTAGCAAGCTCAAGTTGGAAATGTATCAATCATAGTGACACGGTTTATAATTATGCCTAAAGGTTCAATGAATCTCATTAAAAACAAACCAAAATGTAGGAAATTGTGAGGGTTAATGTAATATTACCTAATTTTGTGGCCTTATTCATTCCACGCTTTTCCTTCACCAACCGCAAATCCAATTTTTCAAGGCTGTCCAACTGGCCGTATTTAAAGGCTTTCTTAGGTAAAAAACAAAGGAAGTGAAAGGTAGTGTAATTGTGTGAAACATTCATGATTCATTGTCAAACAACTATAACAATTTTTTAGTTCCTCAACAATAAAATAATACCAACATATCTTTCCCCTCTGTCCTCGGACGTGGAATTGACCTTGCTTTATTCTCCAACAACTAATTAATTAACACAAAAGTTTGTTAAACGACAAAAACAAAAAACGTCAAAACTTGACAAGTGTTAGATATTGAAACCACTTTTTTTTTCCTCTAGTGGTGGTAGAATTTACAAGTTATAAACAACAAAATCAGTGAATTCCACGTGTTGCTTATTTGGCCAACCAAGAAAAAGCCATTGGAAATTGCTTACCCTGACAATTTGGACATTGAGAATCTAATGGCAGACATCAAAATTCCACCTTTAAAATTTTCATACACATGCAAACAGTTTCCATTATAAGCAAACCCAGAAACCAGGGAAATTACCAAGAACTTGCCAACTAATTTCTCAATGACCTAATACTTTGGATTGTTTCATCCAAAAAAATGTAGACCCAGTTCATATTTTCTGGCCCTTCATTAATAGTTTTGATCATTCTCTATTGAATACTAATATTAGTCCCTATCCTAGCCTACCAAAATGGACCTCTTCCTTGGCTTCCTCTATATACAACACACTACACATGCATGCACGAGTTCTTGGTCTACTTTTTCTACAAGAGTCCACCATTAAAATTTCTTGATGACCAAGGTTACACTATTTTGTTGCAAAGAAGGCGGCAAAATATTCTCAGCCGTTGAGATCTTTAATTATCATCTAGAATATATGACTTTACAATCTGAATTTATTCTTTTGTCTTTGCTAGATGCTAGTGACCCTTTTATTATTTTCTTTTTAAGGGGGCAATGATCGAAAATTAGGTTCCACTTAGATTTTCATCGTACGTTCTGGAATTAAACTATCTAATTATTTTTAAAAAAATTAAAAAGATTATCGAATCATGCTAAGTTCTAGTATAACTCTTATTCTATTAAATTAACTCATCTTATCCACTACATGCAATTTCAGTCTTTAATTTATAATATTTTTCATTTAATTTTCTTTTTTTTTTCTCGAAGTAATAAAATTGCGTATGTCTAGACACATATTTTCTAATATAAACTAGTTGAAACTGCACAGACAATGCATGTGCAACATGGTTGGGAAGTGTCAAATTAGGCAATATATGATGTAGCATCAGTGTTTGCGAGAGCTTGCTCTAGTGAAATTATTGATGATTGAGTTTGTGGGTTGATGACACTAAATCAATATTGATGATAGCCTGATGTTTTTAGCTTGTTCGAGATGGTGATGAAAGTAGTGAGAGGTTGATTAAGTGCAACATTTGTGATGGTGAACCTAAAGAATAAATTGTTATGATGTTATCGGATCACTATAATGTTAGCATACAGAAGCCAAAGAATAATAATAATGATATATAAGTTACTTATGGATTCGGTGACATAAAGCATCATTAACATATAAAAAACATGTACTTATCAAAAAAAAAAAACAAACATGTGTTACATTAATAGACGTGCATATATCAACAATGCCAACAGATAAAGATAAAGATACATATAATTTCAATTGTTTGATGTGATTGAATGTCATCATTACCTTAAGCTGCCATTATTGATGATGTACATCTAAGAACAAGGAAAATAGGTAATAATAACATATATATATATATATATATATATATTCTTCTGTTTTTATTTATTTTTATATATTGTGATAATGTGATATTGACTTCTAAAGTTGGTTAGGTTTGAACCAAAACCTTAATAAAACCTAAAATTTAATTTATCACCTTTTTCTTTAGTAACGAGTAACCTCAAAATCAATGACAACCACACGTTTGAGACCTAAATGTTTTAAATTTGTTGACACCAACCAACGTTGCATTTAGATTTTATTGCTATAGGACTTGTTAGAGGCTACCAAGAAAACAAATAAAATAAAATAAAAATTATATTTTATATGATAAAAGTTGGGTTATATATATCTTAGTTGAGCCAATTGGCTATCTTTTCTATTTGACAAGTGGATATGCTCTCATAAATTATTTAAATAATTTAATTTATTAATTGTTAGGATATAGTTTACTTCAAACAAAACTTTATTACCTGAGTTTCAAGAAATTTGTTAAGGGCCTTGTAGTCTAATTGGATATCACCTTCAACTGTTTTCAATAAAGACATTCAGGATTCAAATACTTCCTCCCCCAACTATCGAATTATAAAAAAATATTTTTTTAAAATTAAAAAATTTGAAATTCTACTCAAACTGAAATCATGTTGAAAAAAATATTTAAGAAATTTAAAATAAAATTTAATATCTTTTAATAATTATTTTGATAATCTACTATAATTTTGTATTTTAATATAGTAAAACTTACGCACTAATGCCATCATAATGCCAAATGACTCGATATTTATTTGTATGCATGTATCATGTATGTATGTATTAATTATGATAGTTTAATACAAGTGAAACTCTATTTCATTGATTATTAACATAGTTTCAATAATATATATTGTTTTTAGGTTGGACTCAAGTTACATCTGGTGTAACTTTAAACAATATTACACCACTTAATAAATTTTTATTGGATTAATAAATTAAAAATCTTTCCGTTGGATTACATGTTTTTAACACGCATGCCAAATTTTGTGTTAATTGGACTTTATTTACTATTTAATCGTACACCCATCTTTGATGCATAATTATAAATTATAAAAACTTGAATTTTAAACATTTTATTGATAACATAGTTATTGACATTTGATTGTCTTGAAATTTTGCAAGCATAAAAAATATACAAAGATAATGTGTTCTAATAATGGATTTGTTAAAATTTGTCACCAATAAAATGATATTGAATAGTGTAATATTGTTTAAAGTTATACCGAGTGTAACTTTAACCCATTCCATCGTTTTCAGTATAAGAACTTACAAAGGAAAAACACGGATGCAAGCCATGTAGGATTGGATTACAAGTGTCTCGTTCCCATTCTATCCTAGCTTTTGGGCAGTGAAAACCTGTGTGAGACGAGAGCAAGGTAAGTCCAAGACAAAATCAGTTAGAAGTATTTTGCTATGACATAAATTAGATAGAGATGAAGGAAAGAATAAGGAGAGAGACAATCGTGAGACTACTAAGAGAGAGAGAGGGAGAAAAAAAATATTTTTAAGATGGTAAGAGAATATGTATAAAAAATAATTTATAAATAAGCCATCTATACAAAAATTAAATTATACATAAAAAAAATCTGAATATATATTAAATAAAATTATAAACAAATATATATATATATATATATATATATATATATAAAGAAGTGGTGTCGCTGCCTTTGACCAGTCTATTTCACTCATTATCCATGAGACACCTTAAAACTCCATAGAACAATAGTATGGTAGATGAAGACCTCCAAATTTACCTTGCCCCAACCAATGAACCCACTACCTAGGTATCTCAACGAGGATATTATCACCTATTTGAGACGCATAAAATTAGTGAAAATTTTCACCAAACATCCTAAGGTGACCTGTGGCATGTCAGGTTGGTATGTCTCGGGGCTTCCATTGAAGACATTTTCAGAGTTTGAATGACTCCTAAAATAAATGGTAGTTTGTGATATTTATTAGTCTAACAATTGTTTTTTCATAAAAAGCTAAAACTATAACTTTTGACACATTTTTTACTATAATTTATTCACACAATAAATTATAAATAATAATAAAAAAATAATAGGTCGACAATTTAACCACTCTCAACAAATATTGAAACGAAACGCAGCAAAATTGTTTCAAAAGTTATTAACCTGACATTAGTCATTACTCTTGGTTTTTTACCCAAGTAGGTTTTTTTTTTTTTTTTTAATCTGAGTTGAATAGTTAAATACTCTACTAAAAAACGAATCTGAAAAAATTGTAGCAGAATAAAATAGTGAAATAGAAAGAGTTCAATCATATCTAAACGATATAAAGCCGCTTCCTTTCTCTATTCCTTCCAAAGTTATTGTGAAGAGAGAAAGAGAGAGAGAGAGAGAGAGAGACAGAGTGAGACACAGAACAGAAAACACACTCTAGAGAGAGAGAGAGCTCTTCTGCTTCGCGGTGGTTACTTCCTGCAGAAGGTTCTCTGTGTTTGTTTAATGAAAAAGAAAAAATAGCAAAAAAAATCGGCGAAGAAGAAGAAGAAGAATAAGATAACGTAGATTACAATAAAATAACAAGCACAAAAAAAAAAAAAAAAAAGGGTTTCGTGCAAACCTTGTGCTAAGAGAAAAAAAAAAAAAAAAAACAAAAGAAAAAAAAATTGGAAGATTCTTTAGCTTCACGTAATCCCTTTTCTTTGATTATCTTCGTGCCTCTGTGCAAGTTTTTCTCCTTAACCCTTTCTTCAAAATTCGTTTTTTGATTCGATTGGTTGGTTTCGTGTGGTGGTGGTCATTGTTGGAGGGTGGAACGAATTGGGGCTTTGCCGGAAGTGAAATTGGGGATTTCACGGTGAAAAACTTGGTGGGTCTTGTTTGATTTGGGTTAATTTTGCGGAATTGAATGGTGGGTCGGTGATGATTTTGGAGTTTTGTGTGTAATCGTTGGTGGGTTCGTTGGGAATTTGGGTATGTTTTCGAAGATTTTTTGTTGTGGGTCGGTGTTGGTTTGAGGGGGGTTTTGGCAAGGATTGGTGATCAAAGTTTTGGTTTTTGTGGGGGGGAAATCTGTGTTGGATAGGTTGGTTTTGCTGGTTTCACTGATGGGTCAATGGCAATTAGTGCTTTTTGGGGGTAAAATCCTTAGTGGGTTTGTGTAGAATCGGGCTGCTTCTGCAGAATTTGGTGGTGGGATTGTGAGAAATCGGGTTTTTGTCGACGCTTAAGCTCGGTTAGGCGTTGGGGTTGAGAATTGGATTGTGTGAACAAGGTGGTATTGGGGTTTTGATTGTGTTTATTGGGAATTTGTGGTGGAGGATAGTTTGTTCTTAGAGGATAAGATGAGTTCTACTACCTCAGAAGGTGAAGGCAAGCTTGTGGTTCGAATTGCTGAGAATGGGCACACATATGAGCCTCACTGCAGTGGAAACACGCCGGTTGAGGTGGTTATGAAATATGTTGAATCCGTGGAGAACATTGGTTTACACGAGCAGGTTGTTCTGTGTTTGGAGGTTAGACTTGACCCGCAGAAGTTGTTATCAGCATATAATCTTCCTTCGGATGACAGGGAAATTTTTGTTTTTAATAAGGCAAGACTGCATATGAATTCGCCTCGTCCTCAGCCGGAGCAAGTTGAGAACTTTGATAGCGCAGAGATTCCATTGCCGGCCTCTTTGCATAATCCTCATCCTTTGGATAATGCTCCTGACCCTGCTTTGAAGGCTTTGCCTTCATATGAGAGGCAATTCAGGTACCATTTCATCCAGGGAGATGCAATTTATAAATGTAGCCAAAAGAAATATGATACTTGTGTGAGGTTTTTGAAGGAGCAGAAGGTTCAAGAGAGGGCATTGGAGGTTGCAAGTGGTAATTTGGATCAATTCTATAAGATGACTAACCAAAATTACACAGAATTCATGAAGCGTTATTCGCAACAGCACCGGTTTCATTCTGATCTCCTGGGAAATTTTGGGAAGGATATTGAGAAATTGAGATCCATCAAGCTTCCCCCTCCTTTACAGACTTCCACACGCAAGTGCTTACTGGATTTTGTCAAGGAAGAGACTTTGCGGAAGTCAGCTGAGAATTGTAGCGGTTCCCACAGGCAGTTTGAGAACAAGGTTTCACAATTTAAGCAAAAGATTAATGAAGCGAAATACAAGGTTGAGGAATTGTTTGCTAGCAGGATATCTTTTCCTGCTAGAGATTTGGAGAGGATGATTAGGGAGCACCAGCAATTCATCAATGAACAAAAGAGCATACTGCAGTCTCTGAGGTGGGTTCTCTTTTATTTTGGCAGTAGTTTCAGCATTACCTATATATTTATCTTTTTTATTATTTGTTTGGTCTGGAAATGCCTATTTATGCTGCTCACTTCAGGTCATTTACGTTTTTCCTGGATTTGATCTTTTCAAAACTTTGTTGTGGCTGAGCTACATAATTTCCAAAAATTGTTTGAACACAATGCTAGTCTTAGGGTAATCTTATAGTTGGTTGGCACTTCCCTCATGGAGATCTATTTATGTGTGGTTGAAGATTTCGATTCCCTAATTAATTAAAGGTTCATACTTTCTAAGCATGTAGTCTTTCATTTTTTGGTATTTGTTTACTCCAAGACACAGCCTCATTACTTGCTCTGTGCATGTATGCCTCATTGATTTGTGCTACACTGTTCCATTGTTATGCTAGTCTTAGGTTAAATTTTTACTCAGCATATCTCAAATGGAGAGCATTTTCTGGACATATGGTTGAAGATGTTTATGTTCAATTTAATTTAGAAGTGCATACTTGCCAAATGTGTGCGAATTAGCTTTTTTCCATATGTACACATTCTCCAACAGACACACATGATGCCTTGTTCATCAGGTATACTTGGAGTGGTTCAGTTTACAATATGATATACCATCTGGGCTAGTAATGCACCTGGTCTGTATGGTGTATTTGTGCATGCATTCACCTGTGTGCTTTTTATTGTATAGAGATCTTTGGTCCATGTCATGATGTTAAACGTTTTGAAGCCCTGACCTAGATTATATCTATATACACACAAGGAAACTGGATAGCATGGCGTTTTTTTTTTTTTTTTTCAAATAGAATTTGTGTGCTTTCAATAGGTGGGGGGAGAGAGATTTGAACCTAGGTTCTCCTCATAGCATAGCAAGGGATTGCGATACAGATAAGGGAACTACCTTTATGGTGTTTTGGACCTCATTTGCTTGGCTCTACTGCCTATAATGCTAAATGCCTAAACCCCAAAATTGAAAGCGGCCATGGAGTCAAATTCTTGGTTTAAGCAAGTTTAAAGTACACAAGACTTTGGATGTTACTTGGCCAATGGGCTGACTCTAGCACAAAAGGAGCTTTTTCCTAGCTTAATAATGGGATGGAGGGTAGTTCATGGGTTCAAGACCCATTGGGTGTGTGTAACTTTAAAAAATGTCATATCCAATACACAAGGATCCCACTTCTATGTGGTTTGGAAATAGTGGTTGGTAGACAGCCTAATCACTAATGTGTGTGTAACTTACCAATATAAGTAAAAAAAGACTCTGGATGTCACTTGTGTCTTTTGTATTAAATATTGTATTTACTGTTTGTATTCCGTGGTTTGTATGATCATGATACCTGTTTCTGCTTTAATCATGTTATTTCTAAAAGCCTATGAATACCTACATGTGTCTATTCATGCAGCAAAGATGTCAATACAGTGAAGAAACTAGTGGATGAGTGTCTGTCCAGCCAATTATCTTCATCCCTCCGTCCTCATGATGCAGTTTCAGCCTTGGGTCCTATGTATGATGTCCATGACAGGAATCACCTGCCTAAGATGCAGGCTTGTGATCGTGAAATTTCTAAGCTATTGGACTTCTGCAGGGATAAGAAGAATGAAATGAATATCTTTCTACATAATTACATGCAACAGATAACAATTGTCACTGTTGTCGTCAAAGATGCTAAGTTACAGTTTCCTGTTTTTAGAGAGGCAATGATGCGTCAGGATGATCAGTTTATGGAGTTGAAGTTACTCCGTGGGCTTGGCCCTGCATTTAGAGCCTGCCTTGCAGAAGTTGTGAGAAGAAAGGCTTCTATGAAGCTTTACATGGGCATGGCTGGACAATTGGCTGAAAAGCTTGCTACAAAGAGGGAGGTTGAGGTTCAGAGACGGGAGGAGTTTCTGAAGTTTTATAGTTCTTACATACCCAGGGATGTTTTAGGATCCCTTGGATTATTTGATACCCCCAATCAATGTGATGTCAATATAGCTCCTTTTGATACTGGTTTGCTTGATATTGACATTTCAGACCTAGATCGATATGCTCCTGAGCATTTGGCCAGACTGCCTTTGAAGGGTGAGAAGCATGGAAGCTCAAAAGGTTCATTTTCTTTGTCTAATGACAGTTCCCATTCAGCTGAGTCTGAGGAGATTTCTGTGGACACCCTTGAGAAATATGACTCTGAGGAGCTTCTTGAAGGCTGTGAGTTGGTTGAGGTTGCTGGGACTAGCAAAATGGAAGTTGAGAATGCAAAACTGAAGGCTGACCTTGCTTCTGCAATTGCCTTTAATTGTTTGCACTGGCCTGAAGTTGAATACGAATCTCTGGATGATGATAAACTGGATCACTTATTGAAAAATGCTCAAGAGAAGACATCTGAAGCCTTGCATCTGAAAGACGAATATGTGAAACATCTGCAATCTATGCTTAGTACTAAGCAGACACAGTGTCTGTCTTATGAGAAGCGCATTCAAGAATTGGAGCAGAGATTGTCTGATCAATATTTGCAAGGGCAGAAGCTTTCAAATAACAAAGATCCAACTGACTTTGCACTTTTGGCTGAGAAGGTTGATGGCAAGCGAGAAGTCTTAGGCAGTGAAGCCCACATACCTTGCATATCTACCACTGAGCCCATGGATGAGGTTTCTTGTATCTCAAATTCTTTGAATGCAAAATTGGGGCTATTAACTGGGCAACATGGCAAAGCTCGAGAAGGAGTGGATGAGAATATGATGGATTCCTTTGGAATGCAAAATTCTCAGCTTGATTCCTCAATGGTGGAGCCAAATCGTGAAGAACTTCTTGTCAGTGATAAAGATGGGAAAGATAAGATGATAGGACAGTTGGGCATGTCCCTTACAAACAGTTCCACTGCTGAGAGCATGGCAGGGCCTCTGAATGCTTTACCTTCTGATACACAGGCTGAGCTGGGGTTAAATTCCAAAGTCAGTAGTGATCTTTTGTTGGAATTACAAAGTGCACTTGCAGACAAGTCAAACCAATTGACTGAAACTGAAACCAAGCTTAAAGCTACCTTGGAGGAGTTTTCCTTGCTTAGGAGGGAGTTAGAAACGAGTCGGAAGCTCCTCGATGAATCTCAGGTACTAGCTAGCTGAAATTTAACATTTTTTTGTGGTTTCTCAGTGTTTCTGTTTTAGGAGATTTTGTAAGTATTAATTGATTCAAATTTCTATGAAGAAATGTACATTATTTCTTTATCAATTTTAATCTCTCTCTCTCTCTCTCTCTCTCTCTCTCTCAGACACACACACACTGCCCCACTAATTTTTTACATTCTTGTCTTTCTGAATTTCTACTGAATGCTGTTATCTTTGAAATATTAAAGACTGAATTATATATACTCATTTTTAGTATAGAGTGTCCATTAGGCAAGCATATAAAAACACTCAAACTAAAGTATGCGTGAGTGTGCCTCCGAAAGGACAGTTAAATGTCCCTTTTTTTGAATATGTTAGCACTTAATGACACTAGGTTATCATGATTACTCTGGAAATTGAGTTTTGTGTATGGTTAGATTCTAATGATACTGCAAGCATTTGGTGTTGACACTGAAATTCTGTGGCATGACATGATGCATACTTGTGAACTTTCTATGACTAGGTTAGGGTTGTTAGCTTTAGTTGCAATGGGGAAGTGAAAATGTAGCATAGCTTGTTAAGTATTAATTGTTCTTTAACACACCTTTCTCATAAAGAGTAATGCTAGATTCCAATTAAATTTGGACATGCTAAGAGGGTTAAGGAGCTACATTGTCAATTGTAGAGATCTTCAACATGTTTAATATTAGGAAAGTGTGAAAGGGGTAAGGTAGGAAAGTTTATGATTGACAGTCTGTTCAGCTTGGATTTAGTTGTTCTATGGCTTTTTTCTGAAGTGGGAACAATGTACAATTGAAACAATAACAAAAGTTTCAGATCCCTATTTGGATTCCTGTGGCTGAAACTTTACCCTCTTTTTTAGTCCTTGCCCTCTGAATTGGTAATTATAGGTTCCTATTGTCTTACGGTGACTTTAGTCAAGTCCTTTGGATAAACTAAAGTTTGTAACTAATCTTTATTACAGGCGAATGAAATGTTTTGCATTAAAATAATTCTTTGTTCATATTGGTTGGCTCTGTGAAGAGATTATCATCTATATTCTTTTCTCATAACTTTGACATTTTTCTTTGTTATGGAAAATTATTACATTTTTAGCGAAGTTTGGCATGATGTTTGTTATGCATGAATGAAAATGATTTAAAAGTGAAACTTACAAGGTTTCAGGTTGCCTTTCCTGATATTGTGGCCCTGTGGGATGACAATATTGGTTTGCCTGAATAGGAATATCATTAGTTGGTCCGAGTGAATGCCTCTTCAGATCTTCTATAGGAATATCTGAATTATCCAAAAAACCCCTGTTTGTTGTAAGATCACTGAAGGAAAGGTTGGTGATGGCTATGTTGCTAGTTCTAAATGAAAACCTTATCAGGGGTTATCTATTGAAGGAATGGAAGAATTTTTTACCTTTTTAGTAAAATAACAAAATTTTTAAAGTTTTTTGTTGTTTTAAAGGAAGCATTTTTTGGAAAACATTAGCTGGAAAAATAGAAGAGTTGTTTATTGTTTTTGCTTTCTAGCTCTTAGAATTTCAGAAATGATCCTTGGGCAACTGATTTGAATTGAACTAAAAAGATTTGGAACCCTAGGGATACGGGAGAACAATGAAATTGGATAACCTACCTACTTTGAGTTTCTAATTAATGCCATTTGCTGCTTCACATATGGTAAAATAGTAAATGGAAAAAAAGAACAGAAAAGAAAAAGAAACAGCATTTGACTCGTGTATCTGGAACTACTGAATTATAAATCAAAGTTGTCTATTGAAGGAACAGCTCATTTGGAGAACTTAATTTTGCTACACAGTCTTCAGAAGGAGATGCATGCTAAACCAATTTTCCCTTCCTTGAAGCTAGCCAGCTAAGCAATTCTCTGACAATTTTTTATTAAGAAACTAATAATACACTATAAGAGAAAGCAAAAAATTCCTCTGGCCTTAGTGGCCGTTACTTATTAACTTTGTGTGAATCAGATTAAGAGTATTCCATTTTTTTAACCATAAAACTACTGAGCAGACACTTGCAGCTTCCTTAGATCAATCCTCTTTGCTTTCTTTGCTATTCTAACAACCTACTTTATTGTTAATTCAGCATCACAGCATCAACATAAAATGTGTGAGGTGTAATTGTTATTTGACATTTAGATGCAAGGGAAAATCTGTAGTACTTTTTTATATATTAATGTATATATGAAATTTTTGGTTGGGAACCAAATGCCTTTGTCTGGTTGCGTTATTGGTGTCTCCTGTAAATCATCTTCATGCAACTGTAATTTTCTTGTCTATTTGAGAAACGTGCTTTTAATAATTTTAACTTTTTATCCCACTAACTCTGTTTTTTCTTATTACATTTTTTCCCCTGCATGACAGATGAATTGTGCTCACTTGGAAAACTGCTTGCATGAGGCAAGAGAGGAAGCCCAGACCCATCTTTGTGCAGCTGATCGGAGGGCCTCAGAGTATAGTGCACTGCGTGCATCTGCTTTGAAAATGCGTGGCCTTTTTGAAAGACTTCGGAGCTGTATTAATCCACCTGGTGGAGTGGCCGCTTTTGCAGATTCCTTGCAGACCTTAGCACAATCTTTGGCTAAGTAAGACTCTTGCCAGAAGACTAATATTAGTGTTTGTGAAAAAGCTTCCATTGATCCCCCTCCCCATTTTTCTCTATTCCTCCTTCAAAGGAGGGATTCTCAAATCGTCCAAAGTGTTGTGGATGCCTCACTAAACTTTATCATGTGTGAATACTTCAATTATCATGCTGACACTAAAATCAGTTAATTAATTTGCAAGTAAAAAGGGGGTGATAAGTGCCTCTTCTAAAACAATCGGTACATCAATTTTGTAGATTTTAATTTTCTGATGAGTTTGTTTTGTTGTCAAATATGTCCCCTCCCCCTCTCTCCTCCAAAAAAAAAAAGGGCAAGGAGAGAGGTGGGGGGTGTTTGCACTGACATCCTTATAATTTTGATTTTTGTTGGTTTGGTTTGAATCCTCAGTACCATGAATGACAATGAAGATGATGATACTGCCGATTTTCGAAGATGCATCCGGGTCCTTGCAGAGAGAGTTAGTTACTTATCCAGGCGCCGTGAAGAGCACCTAAAGGTTGAAGCTGCAGTTGAACAACTTAGAAAGGAATTGGATGAGAAGAAAGAGCTGGTTAAAACTTTATACACTAAGCATCAACTTGAGAAGCAGGTAATTTTTTAATTGATTTGTTCGCAGTGTTTTTATGGTTTCTTCATTGTTACTTGAAAAGAAAAATATTGAATGAATGAAAATAATGGGATGCGGTTCTGATTGAGCCACCAACTAAAATTGGTAGTTATCTTTTGATTGTGATTGTGTTACAGGCGAACAAGGAAAAGATATCTTTTGGCCGCTTGGAAGTTCATGAGATTGCTGCATTTGTTCTTAACTCTGCCGGGCATTATGAGGCAATCACTCGGAACTGTTTGAACTATTACTTGTCTGCTGAATCTGTGGCCTTGTTTGCTGACCGTATCCCATGCAGACCTAACTACATTGTTGGGCAGATTGTGCATATTGAACGCCAAATTGTGAAGGCGTTGCTCCCTACTCCAACTCGGCCTGAGCATGGTAGGATGGATCAAGCAGAAAACCTGACCTCTGATACGGGGACCGATCGGTTGACCTTGAATTCAGGATCAACCTTGAACCCATATGGTCTCCCCATTGGCTGTGAATACTTCTTAGTGACGGTAGCCATGTTACCTGATACTACCATTCATTCACCACCTCCTTCCTGATCCCTGCTCCAGGCAGATAGATGTGATGGAAGAATCCAAGTGTACATACTAGTATAGCATTCAAAAGTTAAACCAACCTGGTGGGACTTGGAACTTGATTTCTCTTTTGTACAGCTGATCGTCCAATTAAGTTAATATCCCCTTTTGTGTATATAGCTACTCGTATCTTAAAAAATGAAAAAAGAAAAAAAAAAGTTGTGAATATTATCCAGCTCTTGATCTTTATTTGGTATTTATGTGTCAAAACATGATCAGTCAATTATTTAGGAGTTGTAAATTAAATCCGTCTCATGCGAGAAAGATGTGCAGCACCTATGATGCATTATGTTCATTTAAGCCCATCTTACGCCACTTGTAATATAACTTTGCATATATATAGCCTTTGATGCTTTAGGGTCTCTTTGAATGCACTGTCTAAAAACTGTTCTTTAGGGCTTCTTTGAATACATTGTCTAAAAACTGTTCTGGTCCTAACTTGATTTCTTTTTATTGGTAATATAAATTTTTTTTTTCAAAAATAAAAATAAAAACCTTTTATATATAAAAAGATTTCACATTTACAAGACTGACTTATTAGTTGGAATAAAAATACTTATGGTAATATTTTTCAAAAGAAACTGTCATATTTTGGCGAAGGAATGGAATTCAATTATCTCTTTTCGCCAAACCATCAGTATTCCTTCCTCTATTATCAAATTATCCAAAAAATAAAAATGAAGAAAATGCTGTTACAATTTTCTTTTTCATATTTCTTCCATGCTAAAGACACTCATCTAACATTTTTCAACTTTAAAAAACTATGACAACATTTGGTTTAGAAGGTGATCCATTCAAAGAGCATTTCAAACAACTGTTTCTCCTTTGGTAATCCCCCCATTCTCCAAACAACTTTGCACTTCCTCATCTAAACTCTAGTCCAAGATCTAATAAATGAACTTCATTCTTCTCTCTTTGTATACCATCCAATGATGAGAAATAAAATGTGTTATTGTATCTGTTGAGAAAGCCAGGAATTTCTACTTGAGCTACAAGACTAAAAAATTAAAACAAAAAGCAAAAAGAAAAAAAGGAAGGTGAAAAGTAGGTCGGTCTGAATGTTTTTGCTTTGTCTAAACCGACTTTTGGTAATGTTATGGTATGCACCCCACACCAAAACCTTTAAAAGCCAAAGGCCTCGGCACCTAACCTATCACACTCTATTGCTGACTGCCGCTATACTTAGAGCTCCCAGTAACAAAATTTTCTGTTTGTGTGTCAAAAACCCAGCTTGGGTTGAATTTTTTCTGTAACAGGTATTCTATATTTCTTCTAATATACTTATATATGTGAACTTATATATGTGTTCTTTCTTCATTTATGAGATTTTTTTTTCCTCTCAAAAAAAAATATTTATGAGATTTTTGTAAGGCTTTAGAGGGTCATAATAATTGTGTAAGAGGAATAAAAGTATATTACTTGACTAGTTATTATTCATAGAATTATACCAAGTATATTGTGGTTGATTTTATCTTTGTTGCATCCTGTTCAAATTTTTGTTCTCTATTTGTTGTTAGTATGTCTCTTAGTTTGTGGTATTTGGGTTGGTTTCTTTCACCATAATTACAAAAGCTGTAAATAGAAAATTACAACTGCTGTCTCTGACTCTCTGTGATTTTGTTAGTAATGGAAAATTTCCCACAGGAGAAAAACAAATTCTAGGACTGATGCAATAGATCTTTTCCTACTTCCAGCAATATTTTCACGGGAAACCTGTTTTTTACGTTTTTTTTTTTCTTTTTTTTTGGCTGCTCAATGATGTGAAAGTAGCATATTCATAAATTCTATGGTACTGAATATTGGATTGTTAAGAAGTGGCTTATTCATAAAATAAGTGTAGTGGAAATAAGAATGTTAAGTTGGATAAGTAGATATACTAGGAATGATAGTATTTGATAATGCTGGATTTTGCTTAAAGAAAGGGGTGGCCTATTGATGAAAAGATGAAGGAGAGTTGCTTGAGATAGTTTGGTCACGTTCAAAGGAGAGCAATTAATGTACCAGTGAGGAAAAGTGAGTTGAATGAAGTTGGAGAAAAGAAAAAGAAAAAGGTTGAGGAAGACAAAAAAAAAAATAATAATAATAAAAGTTAATAAAAAAAGATACGTCAATTAATGAAGTAATAGATGATATGACTTCAAATAAAATAGGATGACAAGAAAAAAAATACATATAACCGACCCTAAGTAGTCTGTTGAGGATCCATAGTCAACCCTAAATTGTAGGAACTAAGACTTGGTTGTTGTTGTTAGCAATAGTATGAAACTATTGTGGGTTGCAATGATTTTTTTTACTAGAAAAAATTGAGCATTACGAGAAAATTTTTGGTTAGAGTGCAGAAAAATCATTGGTAGCCTTGCCTCACTGGATTTAATGCTGTTACAAATCTCTTCTTCTTTTCTTTTCTTTTCTTTTTTAATGAAGTTCTACTTTTTAAAAAAATTGTTTAAAGTTTTGGTAATATATTGCGGCTTGAAAAGGAGTATTTGATCAATTCTTATGTATTAATGTTAATCCAGAATTCATTTTTTTTAATGGAGTGGGGTGACCTTTACCAAGTGGGAATTGCACAAGAAGATTACCAAGCTAAAGAGATTCACATTTTACAAAGTGAAGGACAAGACTACTCTAGGCCAATGAATTCCATGGGAGTTGACAATGTTCAAAGACCTACCTTATATATACCAGCAATTGCTAGTCCACACCCGAGAGGGTACATGGCCAATACATATCAATCTCCCTCTGGTACAATGGTGAATGCAGCTAATCTTCTGCAAGCTCAATCATATTATATTCAGCAGCCACAGTTTGATAAAAATATAAGCTTTGGAAGTCATTTTCCAGCCACATACTATCTTCAAGATTCTAGGGAACCAAGCACGTACAATGTCCACAATGAAGTTCAAAATGGTAGTCTTTACCATCCGAAGAAGATTGATGTAAGTTCTCTTCCCCTTGGCTGTGGAGGTAACAATGAAGATAGATATCAACGTAATGTTTACAATTATGGACTTAGCATGGGTGGCCAGACTTCGTCTTACATTGATTTTAGAAGGATTAATGGTGCATTTCACAATTGGGACTCTAGTTTAGGAGGTCTTGGAGATGCAGGTTATGTAAATGCAGATCATTATAATTGTCATCAAGGCCCTGAAGCTGCTTCAAGAACCCATAGTCACCAAGAGGCTACTTTGCCAAATATGAAGCAGGTTAATTTATATGGGATCAGATCAGAAAATGCTACTGTTACAAGTATCGCCAAGGGACAAAATTCTACTGTCAGGACCTCCCAAGCTGAATTGAGTGATCAGGGAAATGTGTCTAAAATGAGCTCAGTCATTAAGAAACGAAATTCCGGGGCACCAAGTGCCTACAATGCCCACAATTCATTTCAAAATGGTAGCCTTTACCAACCGAAGAAGATTGATCTCAGTTCTCCTCCCCTTGGCTGTGGAGGTAACAATGAAGATAGATATCAACGTAATGTTTTCGGTTATGGCCTTAACATGGGTGGCCAGACTTCATCTAACAATGATTGTAGAAGGACTAATGGTGCAGTTCACAGGGGGGACTCCAGTTTAGGAGGTTTTGGAGATGCAAGTTGGGTAAAGGCAGATCATTGCAATTGCCTTCAAGGCCCTGAAGCTGCTTCAAGACCCTATAGTCACCAAGAAGCTACTTTGCCAAATATGAAGCAGGTTAATTTATATGGGATCAGATCAGAAAATGCTACTGTTTCAAGTATCGCCAATGGACAAAATTATACTGTCAGGACCTCCCAAGCTGAATTAAGTAAACAGGGAAATGTGTCTAACATGAGCTCAGTTCTCAAGAAACAAAATTCTTCTAGATTACAGTATGGAAATAGTAATACTGTCTGGGCCTCCCTAGTTGGATCAGAGAATCAAGGAAATTTGTCTAAAATAAGTTCAATCCCCTATACACAAAATTCTTCTGAAGTGCAGCATGTTAATGACAATGCAGCCAAGATCTCTCAAATAGAATCATATTTAAATTCTCTAATAATCAGGGCCAAAGGAGGCGCCAAGTTGAATGCTCACGAAGGTAATGCATAAACTGACCCTTAATCTTCAGTCCATTTTATTGTAACTTTAATCAAACCTTTTTATGTATCAGTTATGTTTGACTTTCGTAACATAACGAAGGTCTTCTAGTTTTGCAAAACTAGAAGACCTTGCCCACCCCACCCTCCCTCCAAAGTGGAAAAATAAAAATTACTCTGTTTACTCATCAAAAATAAAATAAAAATAAAAAATCTGTCATGTCTTTTAACATTCCTTACATGCATAGGAGCTTGAGTTCTATACTGATAGGGAAATCACATGTGCTCCTATTCATCTAACAACTTTTTTATTGCATTTCTCCTATAGGTAAACCAGTTCATGCTCCACGATATTGCTGTTGCTTAATTTTTTTTGTAATTTTTTAACATAATCAGCTAGGGCCAAGCAGGCATCAACACTAACATTCACATAGGGTAGTGTACAAAATCTTGACCACATCCAACATCTCCTCCCCAAAAGAAAAATATACTACAAGTATTGTTTTGTCATGTCTTTAGTATCCGTTACACATGTAAGAGTTTATTTTTGTACTGGTATGACAATAACATATGCCCCTATACTAATTTATGTACACCTTTTTGTCATTTGTTAAGCTTATGAATGGGAGCACTCATCTTTAGCTTATTTCAATGCACTAGATATCAAGCCTTGTTTGTTTTAGTCTAGTACCAGAATTAATCTTCACATGCAAGTAAACATACTATTAAGGATCACCCTTTCAATAATAAGCAGCATTTTATTGTTTGTTACTGTTTCCTGTAGGTAAAACGGGTCATGCTCCGCAGTTTCAGTCTACTCCGAAGAGCGAATTTATGTCACATGTTAAGAAGAGTCAAAACCATAGCACTCCTTCATCCCACCAAGTTCGGCAAAGTAAATTTAAGATTAAGAGCCAACCTCCCCAAAAGTCATCCAAACAGCCCTCAAAACAGAAGGTTCTGAAGCATCATATCATGTGGGATGGTACGTCCAAAGGAAACATTTTACTTCTCTCCATGTTCAAAAATTTACCCAAAGAATATTCATGATGTGCCTAGTTATGTGCGCTGGTTGTCTTAGATAGAATCTTACACTTTAGCTTTGGTACCATGCATTTTACTTCTTGTGTGAGATATGTATCTTGGATAAGTAACAGGCTTAGAATGTTGCTTAGCTTAGGCTCACAAATGTTCACAACATGCTTTAACGGTCAGTGCTTAGTTGAGTTTATAACTTCATTTCACATTATTTTATGAACTAGACATAATTCTGTAAGTGGGAATCATGACCATTTTGCATAGGTCACCCTTAATAATGTTGTCCGGTATAAGGATAGATAACACTAGATAAATACACCAACAGCTTCATGCATCTATAAGGACACTGACACAAGTGTTGTCCTCAAATCATGATCAAAATAATTCATTTTTTAGTGAAAGTTGGAGACCGGTCTCTTCAAGTAAATTCAAAGTTTAGCAATAATTTGATGTGTATGGTTGAAATTGGGAGTGTAGAAAAGCTATGCTGCTTATAATAACTTACTAAAGAAGAATAGGCCATTATTATGGAATTATGAACCATGAAAGGTTTTACATATAGGTAGAAGATAGTGGTAATAATCATGAAATTTCTGTTATAAATCAAGTAGTCTAAAAAGTGAATAGTAAAAAACTAGATATAGTCTAGTGATTTCAAAAAAATGCCATTCTACTTATAAAAGCATGCAAACATAAAGTGAGTGGCATTAGAGAATCCAAAGTTCTATACAAATTCGGTCAGGATGTTTCCATATTACAGCAACAAACACGTTCATTCGTATCAGTTCATTAACATATGCCACAGAAATTAGCTAACATAGTTATTTTGAAACCTCAATTTGATGCTTTTATCTTCTTTATTGTGATATAAACGTTATATATTTTGGCACCATAATTTATCATAAGAATATGCTTTTTTTTTTCCTTCTTCAGGTTTTCATAATCCTGCCACTCAACCATTTGGACAAAACTGTCGTTTATGTAATGGTGATCTTGCGTTTTCACCAACAGATGATAAAGAATTATATTCTTCTCTTCTTCCAGAGGTTGCTGTTCTTTCATGTGGACATGTCTTTCATTCCCGATGCTTACTGCTCAACACATGTAAAGAGCAGCTCATGGATCCACCGTGTTTTATATGTGTCAATGGCTAGTCTTGAATGTATCATGTCTATTTTCTCAGCCATTTAGCTCATTTAAAATGGAGGTGAAAAGAAAAGGAAAATTTGTGTAGGAAACTAGGAATTGCTTGAACAATGATTTGAGGAATCATATATGCAGAATGGCCTTCATTGATTAATTCCTTAGAAAATTCGTGTTTAGAGATGTATTTACCCATTCACAAATCACAAGCCTACACTATTTAGGCTTGGTATTGATATTTTCGTAGGTGTCTCTTTCCCTTTGCTCCTTTGTTCCTTGGTATATTATATAGACATTTGGATATGCTTCATTGTGATGAACTAGAGGGTATGTCTTGCCATATTGTTGAATCTAGTGTGCACGCTATCATGTTAAAATCCTTTGTGTGGGAGAGAATTCAATGAACAAAACCTAAGCTACTTTCCCTTAACTAAGTTTGAGGCTAAGTTATGGAGTTGGAATATATTAGGGGTTCAGTTCGCTATGACGTGCCCTTAATGTAATACACATTACGATGATGTGACATTAAGGATTTTGATTTATTTTACTTTTCCTAATATTACCATAATCCAAAATTACAAATTATATCACATCACCTTAATCTCATAACTTTCCTAAACAATATAATGTTGTATTCTTATATTGATATTATATTAATGTAAGATTACAATAATAAAGTATTACGATGTAATGTAATATACGGCGAACCAAACATCCCCCAAGGCACCAACCCCACCTAGTATGAGAATCAATCTCCTAGGATTTAATGGTTAGACCTGGAAAATTGTTCGGATCATATATGTTAAGAGTTTGACCATGTTGGGTACAGAGCTGCTTTTTTTTGGGCGGATAGAATGTTGGGTACTAGTAGGGGTGTGCATGGGTCGGGTTGGGTCGGGTTGAGGAAATTTTTTGATCCGACCCATCATGGTGGGTCAAAAAAATTTTGACCCAACCCAACCCATCACATAAATTTAACCCAACCCAACCCAACCCACATGGGTCGGGTTGGGTCGGGTTGAACCCATGGGTTTGAAAATTTTTTTTTATTATTATTAAATTGAGTAGAAAAAAAAATAAAAATATTAATATATTAAAAAAACCCAAAGATTAGTATCGATGTAATTCTTTAAGGGCAAACAACACCAATAACTAAACAACAATAATAATTTACTAGAGTTTGTGTGAATTAATTGGCTTTTATATAGGATAGGAAGAGTTGGTTATTTTAAAAATTTTATTAATTATATAATACATATTATATATATAATTAGTATTTGTAGGAAGAACTGAGGAAGTACTGCTCTATAGCTGGTTTTTTTTTTAATTATTAAATATAATATATATATATATATATATTTAAATATATATAAGTGCCCTGGTTTTTTTTTTTAAAATTTAATATATAATTTATTTTAAATATATATTAAATATCGGTGGGTCGGGTCGGGTTTGGCGGGTTTGTAATTTTATGACCCAAACCCAACCCGACCCGCTATAAAAAAAAATTTTTGTAACCCAACCCAACCCACCAAGACCTAAAAACCGACCCAACCCGGTGGGTCGAGTTGGGTCGGGTCGGGTTTGGCGGGTCGGTGGGTTTTCTGCACACCCCTAGGTACTAGTCAAAATGAGTACTTGTTAAAAATGGGTTATGTTTTTTATGACTCTTATCTAATCTTTTGATAGTTCAGGTCAGCCTTCTGAGTGTCCTTATTTTTTCACATTAACTAAATAAATAAAATGAAACTTGAAAAATATTCTTTTTGTTTTTCTTTCAATACCAATAAAAGAACAAAGAAACGGAACCAATAAAGAAAAGTTAAATAATAATTAATCCTTAATTTAACATTTTGATAATTTACTCTAATAGCTCACTAGTTTAATAATTTTACAGAAATTTATAAAAAATAAAAAATAAAAAAAAATATGCCATAATCTAATGGTCAATCTCAGACTCTCAGGTGCCCTTGTCATATGTAAAACATAAAAATAAAATTCAGTAACCTATTAAAATAATTAAATACATAGAGTTTATAAGAATAAAATTTAAAATGTTAGCTAAAAAAGTAAATAACTAATAAAAAATTTATAACTTTATGAAAAACTAATAGATTTTATTTTAGAAATATTTAGATTTAATAATTGTACCACAATTTAACATCTTTTATATGTACCACATAGAAATTTTAATACAACTTTAGTATATAATGAAAATGGCCAAATAATACGTTAAAATTTTAAATTTTAAAAATTTGTTCTATAAATAGATTAAATATTACCTTCTGTGAGGGTCTTTTTTTGGACAGTACCCAGGCCCACGTAGAAGCAAGGACCTTGGGCCCTCTTACTTGTTGCTTTAAGGGACTGGACTTGGTTCACTGCAGCTAAATGGGTTGATTACGAACCAGATGGTGCACAGAGCAGGAATCCTACAACACATACATACTAGCAAACAAGAAATATATGCATTGAACAGCAAAAAACAATAAAAGGGCAATAAGATAGAGAAAGACACAAAGTAAATGTTAGGGTTCCTCAAGATACTGTGTAATATTGCATTAATTTTTCAATTGTGTAATACATTATGCTCACTAGGACATATCACAAGGTCCAAATAAGTTCAAAAATCACAAACTTAGATGGCTCTTCAGGCCTCTATAACTTGCAAAGTTTGAATCCATTTGAATCCAAGTGTTTTCTCTGGTGGCTGTTTGAGGATACCGGGCGGTGTTTTCCTCTTTTTTCTTACTTTCTTAGAATTCTAACAGAGTTTTCTCAATGATTCTACTCTAATTCACTGTTGCTGAATGCCCTCCTTTTTACTGTTGGCTGCTTCCCCCTTTTATAGTGTCATCCTAGGGATTCGGGGTACCACTGATTCCCTCTATTTGCTCTCCTGGGTACCAAAATCAATGTTGTGCCAGCAACATTGGTGGCTGGTCCCTTCCTTATTTCTCATAATTTTCTCCTTTTGGCGCGTCTTCCCCGAAAGTCTCCTGCTTACTTTCTATTCTGGGGTGTCCTTAAAGAGCTGACATTTGGTCCTTCTTTCTTCAAGGCCTCTTGCTGATAAAGTGATCCTGGTGTGATTAAATCGAGTCATTTATATGTAAATACATACACAGCTGATGTTAGGCCAGTGATATAATTTTTAGGCCACCTTTTTCAGACTTAGTTTTTTACTGCCTTTCCTTTTGTCATTTTTCCCAAGTGAGCTGATTCTTTACTGCCAGGTTGAAAGTCTTCCCAGCTACTTCCCTTCATGGTTCTTCTTTCTGGGTTCCCCGAGGTACCAACCCCTAGCTTATGAATTGTTGGTTTCCGAGCTTTCTGGTTCCTTTTTGCATCATTGGGTGGTTGATAAGGACGTATCTATTCTCATTCCATGTGTTTCTTGGCACTCCTTTTGAGCTGTTTTAATCTTATCCCTGCTTTGTTGCATGTCCCGAGGATCTCAAGCCTCTGGCAGTCCCTAGATATCTCAGCCTAGTTCTTACCACTGGACTACCTAGTGATTTTTTGATCTTGGCGGGCTGGGCTTTTTTTCTTCTTCCCTTTGTTCCATGAATTCTAAGGTCCATCCATTTGTGGGTCTGGATTCTTCCTTAAGTCCCTTAATGGAGTTAGGCCTACCATATTTTTTTTCTTTATTGCAGGCTCAAGTCCTTTATTTTTTTTTTTCTTTTTTTCATGGAGTTCAACTCTTTGTGCCATTTTGAGCCTTGGTGAGACATTGGGACTTTTTAGACCTCAACACCTTCAAATCCAAAATTAACGATGATGAGTTTTTTTTTTTTTTTTCTTTTTTTTTTTTTTTTTACAAAATATAAGAAAGAAAGAAAAAAGAAAAAGGGATCAACCCTTCTGAACTACCGATCAACCCAACTCAACCCATCATTTTAAGGAGTCAAGTACGAGTTGTCATGTTTATCCACATATCGAAACATTTTTACGCATATCAATTTTCATTCTTCAGCTTCAAGTAAATCAATAGATTTGGGTTAGGGTTCAAATTTTCAAGCTCTAACAATGGCCAATATAAATAGTCTATCAATTCATTCCATCATTAATTAAAAACATCCATGAAATCAAAATAAAAAGAACCTAACAACAGTCACATGTATATCATAAAAATTAAAGTCAATTAAAGATAAATGAAATTTAACTCTCAAAATTAACACATAACTTAGATCAAAATAAAATTGTACCATCCACACTTTACACAAACAAATGCCTCCATCCCTAAAAATGCGAAGAGCATCTGTGTGTGGGGGGTAGAATTTAAAAAGTATAATATTTACTCTATAATGATTGCTAATTTTATCAAAATAAAACACTAATTGATTTTTTATATAGAATAATAAAAAATGTTATCAGTTAAACTAATTGAAATTTACATCATTATAAGAAACTTAGACGTGTACTTCACATAATGCATAAACTCTTTTTATTTTTATTGGGAAAAACCTGTTACACACTTTCACACACGGTAGAATAAAAATAAAAAAGTGTTATGCCACATCATCCAATTTATTCACTTTTTTTTCCCCTTGTTTTTAATTTTTTATTTTATTCCGGCGGATTCTTTATTATCTTCTCTAGCAAGAAGACTAGGATTGACGTGGTTGTATGAATCAACAGTATCAGCACCGTCCAATCACAGGACTCTAAGATCTGGCAAACTCACACCGCCTAACATCAACGGCTCTCAAACTCAATATAAAAAACATTCAAAGTCGGTTTCATTAGTGAGAGTTCGACTAGACTTAGGAAATACTTCGTGGACCCCATACCAAGCAAAAACCTTTAAAACCCAAAGCCCCCCTCTCTCTCTCTTTCACGCCGCAAAATCTCAAACCCACTTTTCTTCTTCTACTTCTTCTTCTTCTTCTTCTTCGTAGTTCAATGTTCATAGTACCAACCAAGAAAATCTACCAACCAAGTAAGATTTTCTTTCTCTTCTCTTCTATTCTCTCTTTTACCTTCAACTTTCAATTACCATATCCATAATTTCCAGTTCTATTTGTTTTCCCAAACTTATAAAGAATTACATATTACTTTAGCTACTGCTCTTGATCTTTTTCTCTTAATTCTGGACTTTCTTGTTAAAAATTTATCTCTTTTTTTTTTTTTTTTAGTTCTGACTAAAATATTTTGCTTTGTCTTTCTTGTTTTATTTGAAAATTTTGTAGTTAAAGGGCATTAAGGATTGTGGGTAAATTTTATTCTTATTAGCATATTAAAGTTTGGTTCTTTTGTTGGTATATGTTTCTGGGTTGTTCTTGCGTTTTTTTTTTTTTTTTTTTTTTTGGTTCTTTTACAAATTTTATCTTTATTAGCATTATATGATTCTATGTACCATTGTTCAACAAGGATACTTTACGAAAAGATAAATTTTAGAAGTGAAGCAACATATCTCTCCGTGATACTACAAACCACAGTGAATTTAGTTTCCTACTGTTATCAATATTTTCAAGAAATCCTGTATTTGCATGCCAATTTTGTCTTTTCTTCTTGGATATTTTTGTTCTGTTTTGTAGTTAATAAATTGAATAGTATGAGACATACCCTTTGTGGTTTCTTTTTTGTTTTTGTATTTAATTTTCGTATTTACAGCTATACTTCAAAGATATTGTATATGTTGTAGTTTCAGAACGATAATTTCTAAGTA
Organism: Quercus glauca; assembly: GCA_023736055.1. Taxonomy (NCBI): domain Eukaryota; kingdom Viridiplantae; phylum Streptophyta; class Magnoliopsida; order Fagales; family Fagaceae; genus Quercus; species Quercus glauca. Next base: position 10,321,911 of record CM043316.1, on the reverse strand, counting down.
GTTGTTGTTTTTCAATGTATTTTCAGGTAAATATGTCTAGGATGGGATCTTCAAAGGACATTGTTACAAGGAAAACCAATGAACAAAATTTTTGTGATGTACAAAATGGCAATAATACTACTGTCAGAGCCTCCCGAGTTGCGCCAAAGCATCATCAGGGCAATGTGTCTAAAATAAGCTCAGTTTCTTATAGGCCAAAATCCTTAGGACTACAGATTGGCAATAATGGTACTGTCAGAACCTCTCAAGTTGAACCAAAGCATCAAAGAAATGTGTCTAAATTTAGCTCGGTTCCTCCTAATAGAGCAAAATCATCAGGAATACATTATAGCAATAACAATCCTGTCAGTACCTCCCTTGTTAGACCAAATAATCAGGGTAATGTGTCTAAAATAAGCTCTGTCTCTTATAGACAAAAACCCTCGGGAGTACATTTTAGCAATTACAATACTGTGGGGAACTCCCAAGTTAGACCAAAATATCAAGTTAATGTGTCTAAAGTGAGTTCAGTACTAGATAAACAAAATCCTTCTGAAGTACAGCAGCATGATGAAAAGAATGCAGTCAAGACCTCCCAAGCTGAATTATCCTCAGATTCTCCAACAGCCAGGGTCAAACGACGCATTAAAGCTTACATTCAGACAGGTAGTGTACAATCTTAACCTTAACCTCAATCCACTTCTAACCCAATTTCCCAAAAGAAAACACATAAATATGTGAAAGATGCCAATGCCCAAAGCTCTCACTTTTGCAGGGTTTTTGAGAGGTGATTCGTAGCTAGAATTACCCCCAATTTAAATATAAATATAAATATAAACACACACACACACATATATATATATATGCAAGTATTATTGTTTTGTCATATCTTTAACATTGCTTACATAAACATGTGCTCCTATGCTAATTTATCTACCAGTATTTGTCATTTGTTACCAGGAGATAGCTTAGCTCAATGCACTCAATGTTGAGCATTGTTCTGTTACAGTTTAGTACCAGCATTAGTCTTCACATGCAAGAAAACATAATATTTAGGATAATCCTTTGAAAAATTAGCAGTTTTTTATTGTTGTTACTGTTTTCCACAGATAAAACAACTTACACTCCACAACATTGGTCTACTCAGAAGAGCAAAGATTTTATGCCACCTGTTAAGAATAGGCAAAGACATAACACTCCATCTTCCCAAGTTTGGCAAATGAAAGTTGAGATACCACCTTCTGAAAGGCCATCTAAGGTCACGATGCAACCTTCCAAAAACCAATCTGGACAAAGCCATAGCACTCCATCTTCCCACCAAGTTTGGCGAAAAAAAGTAGAGACACATCCTTCCGAAAGGCAATCTAAGGTCAAGATGCAACCTTCCAAGAAGCAATCTATGGTCAAGAAGCAGCCTTCCAAAAAGCCATCCAAACAGCTGTCAAAACAAAATGTTCCATCATATCATATTGTGTGGGATGGTATGTCTAAACAAAACCTTTTACTTTTCTTTCTAATTAAAATTTTACTCTTGAGAATATCCAACATTGTGCCTACTTTTGCACTCTGATGTGTCTTGGAAAGAATGTCGTGCTTTAATTTTGGTACTATGCATTGTACTTGCTGTGATGTGATATGTATCTTGGAGAAGTACCATGCTTAGAATGTCTAACTAGTCCTTTTTGCTTAAGCTTAGGTACCAAATGTTCACATCTGCTTTCATGGTCTGTGCTTAATTGAGTCTATAACTTTATATTTCACTGTATCTTTTAAACTAGACATGGTTACATAAGTGAGAACCAAGACCTTTTTGCATAACCACCCTCTTGCATACTGTTTTCCTGAATAAGCAAAGTACATAACAACAGATAAGCACATCAACAGCTTCATACTTCTTGTAATGTATATGGATGAAATGGGGAGGGTGAAAAAGCTATGCTGCTTTATAACAATTTATGTAAGAAGCATATGCCGCTTTTTTGGAAAATTTAAGTTGCATGATTTGACAAATTTAAACAAATATTCTTGAATTTAGCAGTGAATCATGACATTTTTGTTATAAATTAGGTCATCTACGAGTACTTGAAAAACCAAGTATGGTCCATTTATTTAAAAAAATGACATACTAAATTTGATTAACTCACATAAAAATATAAAGTGAGTGGCATAATGGCATTACAGAACCCAAAGTTCTATACAACTTTTAATAGGATGATACCAAATTACAACCACAAATCCATTGAATCACATCAGCTCAATAAAATATAACATAGGAGGAGCTTTCATAGTTTTATTGTTGTTCTATAACCTCAATTATCAATTTGATGCTCTTATGTTCAATATTGTGATATCTGGCTTCCTATTTTTTGATAAGTTATCTGGCTTCCTATTTTGGTACCATTATTTATCATCAGAATTCCATTTGCAGGTTTTGATGATGATGATGATTCTATCACTGAACCATTTGGACAAAATTGTCCTGTGTGTGATGACGATCTTGCATATTCACCCACAGATGAAGAAGAATTATGTTCTTTTGTTCTCCCAGAGGTTGCTGTTCTTTCATGTGGACATTCCTTCCATTGCCACTGCTTGCTGCTTGTCTCATCTGAAGAGCAGTCCACGGATCCACCATGTTTTATTTGTGTGAATGGCTTGTCTCTAACAAATCAGGGCAATTCTCTCTGATATTCTACTCTTATGTTTTTGTACACATTCCTAATGTAAGTAGAGCAGACGAAAAGAAAAGAAAAATTAGTGTTGGATTGTTTGAACAGTCATTGGTTGATTATTGCAAATGTACGTACAGCTTTGATGATTCATAAAAATGACAGATAATTATGTATGTATTTTACTTTGTTGTCAAATCTAGCTCAATTATTGATTATTATAATATAACTTTTTACAGATTAGCTAATCCACCAAAAAAATTGGTGCCACAGAGGCTTCTTCTACTCCTGCCCTTTTTTTTTTTTTTTTTTAATTTTTTGCGTGGGTGAGATGGTTAGAATTTTTTTTTTTTTTTTTCTTTTTCGGCTACTGACCTTGCAACTTGAACCTCTACCCCATGCACCCTATGCATGAAAAGGTTTCATCCACCTATTGGCAGGGATGGAGCCACACTAGGGCCCCAAACCTGGCCCCACCAAGTTTTTTCTTTTTTATAGATATATTAAGGCTTAATTTGAATTGGGCTTAAGGAAAATAAAACTCGGCCCTCCTCTCCAAAATCTTGTTCTCTCTCCTCAAATCAGCTCAAACAACTTCACAAATCAATTCAAATAACATCACAAATCAGTTCAAACAACCACATTCCACATATCAGCTCAAACCACCACAATCCATAGATCATCGACCTCCCGTAACTCGAAACCCTAATTCCATCCTTGCCTACAAGGGCTCGTGGTCCCTGCTTCATTGTAACTTGTAACTAAAACTGATGAAATTAGTGCTGTTTGTGTACTACTATCATGACCAATAATAAAAATGAACTGAAGGCCTTGAATTAGGGTGAATCTGAATTGTCCTGGCACTTGAAGGTCGTGTCCTGCTTTGCTGATTGCTCCTAAGATGGAAGTGAGGTATCCTAGTCCTCATTATGGTGATATTTTGATCATCAAAATATTCGTTGTTTCAACTTGTTTACATGCCCAATCAGGTCATGGCTTCCTAGAAAATTGGCAAGAGAAATTAAATTCAGATCCACAAAACTTGAACCAGTGGCTTGACCACTGATCTAGAACCCTTCTAGCCTCAATTAATTGTCACTATTTAATATTGGTTAGATTTCTGATCTTTACGGTGTTAAGCATTTAGAAATTTTAATTCTCTGATGGAATTGTCATGACTCATGACTCATGAGCCCTTTGTTCACGTTTTTCAATCTCTCAAAGTTGCAACTATATTTTCCTCTCCTTTTTTGAATTCTGTAATTGATAAACCATGTTGGGTCATGTCTTAAGTCCCAGTAAGATCTCTTATAAGTCGAGCTTCTTTTCTTCAAGTGGAGGTGAAAACAATGTTTTGTTTACATAGTTGGTTTGCCCATGCTTCCAGATAAGCTTTACAAGATTTGCGAGGGGATGAAGAAAAAGAGAGAGACCACTGTTTCTTTCCTCATGTATTTATTTCTTAATTCATACGGCCAAAATGTCAGAACCCTATTTAGAACGAAATACTGAAAACACTAGAAATAACAATAATATAAAAAGGAAGATTTCCTATGTCAATGTTTTCCTACAATCAGCCTAGAGCCGGAAAGAGCTTCCGTACATAATTGATTAAACCTACTTAAATGATGAGGGTTCAAAGCTCTCACAGCTAAAACATATAGGTGTGTCCTGGGTGTGAGATCGTATCGGTTACTCCTTGTTCAAACCAGAATATAACATCCTCAGAAAACATGTGAAACCACAGGACAAATTGCTTAATAAGAACCTTAAAATACATTGATCTTTGCACGATTTGTACAAATAGATGTAGCAAGCTGTTCATAGAACATGAAAACATACAGTTATGAAGCTACATCTAATACAGTAATTTTTACAGGGGACTTGAGCAGGATTCTTCATCAAAACAAATTTCTGAATCCCAAAACTTCCCGAGGTTCAAGTGAAGGACAATCACCCCATTGGAGTGATCAGATTATATTAAACAGCCAGTAAATCTTTAACAAGAGAGAGACAGAGACAGAGAGACAGAGAGAAAGGAAGAGAGAGAGTTTGAGAGAGAATTTGCAATCTTAGATTGATTCTTGCAATTTCTGGAATGTAAAACAACAGAACTATGTACATTAGCTCTCCGCATCCTCTTCGGAAATGTTAAACAAGAACTTTGGGAGGGAGGCAATTCTAGGAAGATGAAGTAGCAGTTCCCCAAACGAGTCTTTCCTTGACATACCGGCTGCCTGCTTGCTGCCAGATAAATCCCTAGTATCCTGGTCAGAAAGCTTCAAATCAGCTCTATATTTATTATCATGTATTTGTTCAGGGTTGTTCTTAACTTGAACACTCGTCCCACCATCAGGCCCATTGGTGCAACTTCCCCCACTACCCTGTGAATTCTGAACTGTGGCAGAGTCCTTCTGCAGAAGGCAACATAAGGAATTGACCCTTGTCATGAGGGATTTCTCATCAGAAGCTGCAGTAGACTGATTGTCATTGAGCAGGTACTGAGCAATGTCCTCCAGTATGTCTTGGTATTCAGGACTTTCGTTAGTAGCAGGTGGATTTCCAGAAGTCATCTGTTCTGAAAGACACTGTCCAATATGGCTCATTAGATCACTCATTGACATGGATGGATGGAACCCAGGCAGCAGTTTTATCTGGTCCCAGTTTCTTGAAGCCGCAGAATCAACAGCTTCAGAACTTCCATTACCTTCAATTGCACGAGCGTCCATCACTAAATATCAGAATACAATCAGAGACCAATGGACAACGCCAAGCAAGATATGTAATTACTATTTACTTGCAGCTTACAACTATACCAAACATCCTACTCAAAATATAAAATTTATGCACTCAAACCCTAGGGCTTAGCAGAATCTAGTATTCAGAAACATTAGAAGAATATAAATGGAAAACTGAAGGTCTTTACCAAAAAAATAATCACTTTCAAGTTGCAACATTTTCAAAATGATAAAGGCTTAAAAATTTAAAATGTAAACATGTCAAACATTCAGCCTTCTAAAAATAAGCTGCAATACACACAAATATAAAAATAAAACACAAAATATGAAATCGCCTTTCAGAACATGCATGCAGGTCCTTAACGGCCAATGTTATGTCTAAAAGATCCATTCAGATTTGACAAGAATAGATCTAGACAGCACATCATTCAGGCATGCACCTACCATAACAAATAACCACATAAATGTGGAAGCAAAGCAGGATAAATTATTTTAATCTAGAAATATTCATATGTTAGGCTACCATTAAGCTATGCATCATTCTTTACACTCTTAGTACTTAAGGGCTCTTAAACAGAACTTCTAATTGGAGTGTGTGCCATCATTAAGCTATGCACCTAGCAAATTCGGATAGCAATGATTTCACAAGATGTTAATTAAAACTAATAATTTAGGACATAAGGAGCATCATCAGAAGCAATTATCAAACCTGCCACCATATGATAATGCCCAAAGTTAAATTACAAAAGCCCAAGAAAAAAAGGTGAAAACGATCAATCACCATGCCCAAAACAACACTCATTGTACCTGAACTGGGAGAAGGAGCTTCTCGTAACCGATTTTCCAATGCCAAACCAGCAGAATCCTGTTTATGTTCAATTTTCAGCGAAGATGATTGTGTTGGAGTTGGTGATGCTACATCCTGGAAACCAGACATGGATCCTCCACTGTCCATTTGATCAAAACTATGCTCTTTAGATTCTTCTGGGTCCTCAAATACAGAAGGTCGCGGTTCAAAGAATGGTGAATCCACAACTATCTCTGGTTGTCGGCTTAAGAAATTAAGGCGCATGTCACACTGGATAAGCTTTTCAAAATGCTTATTTAACAACCCTTGCGGGCATTGCAGAAAATGTTGCCTAAAAAACCATAAAAGTAAAATTTTCAATCAATACCAAAGTTACAAAAAATTAAATCTTCATTTATGAGATGTTTGTTTAAGTGGTCTAGTACTCTTGGAACCAGTGATGAGCATTTGATTGTAGAATTCTCTTTCTTTTAGATGGTAATTTTTCTCTCTTTGTAATTCTTTAGGAGAGTTTTGTGCAGACATGGATACATAAGCTTTTCCTATTTTCAATAAAATTATTACTTATAAAAAAATGGTAAGGAGTTCTGTGTGTATCAATAATGAGCATATATGTTAAGGAAAAGTGAGAGAATAGAAAATGTAGGATGGATACAAAAGGTTTCAATTTTCCCTAGTGCGTGTTTGGTATAAAGGATAGAATTATTTTATTTTATTCTTTTGATAGGTAAGAAAATTATATTTAAGAAAGACTACTTCATGAAAATAGACACGAAGTAGCCTAATATGTAATTTGAATAGATTTACTGTACCCTTGTTACATAAGGAGAGGATAAAAAAGATTAGAGAACATAAAAAACAGTTTTCCCCTACTTTTATTCCCAAATTGGGAGGATTTTTTTGGTGGTCCTGGGTAGAAAATTCTGCCCACCCCTTTGCCATCCTCCCTCTTTTCCACCACACCAAACAAAGTAAAACTTCCATTTTCCATCCTCCCCATTTTCCACCCAACCAAAAGGAATGAAACTGTAAATGCACAACTGGCACAAATGTCTTTTTACTATAAATGTTTCCTCCTGTTTGTGGGATAGATCAATTAAAAAAATGCTTCAGATACACACGCACAGAGAGTCAAAAAGGACAAGAAAATGTAGTTGCAAGCAGCTAGAACCAAAAGGGAAAATAAAAGAAACAATAGATCTGATTGCATGGAGTTATGAGAATAGTAAAAGAATATGGGAACAAGTATGGATAAGAGAAAGAACACCATCCAGCAAACAAGAAGCTACCCAGAACAACCCAAGTCAGCACAAGACTTTCTAGGCTCTAGCCAAGGCTAAAGTATAGAAGAAGCAGCAGACTTTTTGGCAGTCTTGCTTTCAATTAAAAAGAGAGAATACAGGATAGACCAAACTAATCTTACCTGTTTATGCTAGCCTGCCCATCAGTAAAATCTGCCGTAGCCTGCCATAAGGTGTGCTTTCTAGGCTGAGGGTTGGTCTCCCTAAAGAAAAGGGGCTGTCTAGCCAGCTGCACAAGGAATAACCAGTGTCTTAATGAACCATTTATATGTGAACACACCTTAGCATTCTAACACATTCATAAAACTTACAAACAGGTACACACGCTGCCACAAACACATAGATAGAAAGCATAAGAACACCATACATACCACGACATTCAATGTACCAGGTCCATTATCAGGACAATTTGCCTTCAAAGCCATAATATCTGACCATTGGATTTCTATTTTACTCTTCAACCCACCTTCAAGAACTTCCCAAACAAGCTTATGCTTAGCAAAGTAACATTTTGCAACTAAATCTCCTTCATATCTTGATTTATACTGCCACCAGAAAAAAAAAGTAGAGTTTAATGACAAAAAAAAAAGGTCTTCCAAGGGATTTGAGAGAGATGGCTGGAACTGACAAGTTATATGCCAAATTCCACAAAATTTTCTAAATTTTTCAGAATGTTGGCGAAAAGTAGCACAAAAGTAAATAAGATACCTCCCAACCGCCAATTTTCAGAAGTGAAGCTGGGAAATTTGAAGCCTTTAGCTTGTCCGTAGCACTAGATAAAGCAGCCCCCTTACTTTCCTTTTTAACTACCGCATTAAAGTTTTCACCCAGAGCAGCTCCATTACTAGAAGCACCCCCTTGAGAAAGCTTCATTTGAATTAATTCTAACAGAGATGGGCTCTTCCTCAGCCGCAAACCCAGAGGGCTAGGCTCATCAAGTGGGTTGTATTGTGAAGGAGGAATAGGGTATGCATTAGTTCCTGAACTCCATTGCTGATTAGGCAACAAGATTGTGTAAGACAAAAAATAAATAGAACAATAAAAGAATCCAAATTACTACTGAAAGTAACAGAAGCTCTTAGATTTCCAATGCAACCCAAATCTCAACATTGATAATGATCTATAAAAAAAAAAGTCCGAGTAACCAAAATTATTTTAATCCAAAAACCTCAACAAGCTCAAGAACTACTATTAATGCTTGACATAGTTGCATCGAAAGCCACATGTAATTTAAAGATAGCTTGAAATCTCAGAAGATGCAAATTTTGTCAGAAAACCAGAAAGTAAACAACGAAGTTCTTAAGTTTTCCCCCCCAATAAAACCAGAAACTTAAACCCCATCAAAATTATCACCAATATAACTATTTTTTCACTTTCCTGCGATCTCCCAGGGATCAAACAGAAAATATCTGACTCGTATTTTTTTCAAGCAAAAGAAAATACATATTTTATACAGAAAACACAGGGAACCCAGTAATTCTATTGATTGCCATATCACATAAAAATAATAATAATAATAAATAATAAATAATAAAGCAATACACAAATAAAGCAAAACTCCAAAAAAAAAAATGGATAGGTAAATAGGCAATTTTATTAATCAGAGAAAATATAAACTTTGAGTTCACGATGATGAACAATCAGAAAAACCCCAAATCCTTGACCAATCATAAAAACTCAAACTTCTTATAAGAAGATCATATACATAAATCACCAAACCCTAATCCACCGTTTGGTTTCCGAGAAAACAGAGAATCAAACAAAAGGAAAAAATTCACTTTTGACTCCCTGATCTTTCATGCAGTTCCGATTTAAGACTTAAATCCACTCAAATAAGCAAAACCACTTTAAATTAGGCCTTTTTCGATATATTTAATCTCAGCTCTGACTGAGTCTCACGATTTTCTCACCGTTTCCTACGTTTTCCCCAAAACCAAACAACCAAGCCAAAAAAAAAATTTTTGAAATTCAGTACCTCCTGAAAAGATTGAGAAGGCTTTGAACGCTTGTTGAGAGGTCCGTGCTCTTCTTCTAGAGAGTCCTCGATCTCTAACTTCACCGGAAGCTTCGACGACGCTGTAGTCGTAGTCGTCGTCGTTGTTGTTGATTCGGGCTCAGGCCTCATATTCGTCGATTTCATGAACTGTACCATTAAAATTTTCTTGGAATTTTCACAAAGAAAATCGATAAATTTTCCCAAGAAAGTTAGAAATGAGAAAGTATAAAAAGTTTGTTGTGATCGAAGGAGTTAGATTCTGTAAACCCTAGGGGGAAAAAAATGGTTCGGCAATCTTTTAACGGTGTTAGAGAGAGAGAGTGGTGGGCTTGACGGCGAGCACGTGTCGTTTCAAATGGGCCCTGACCAAATTACCCAATTGTCCTTGCTGTTTATTTCCCTTTTACTGAATTTTTTTTTTTTTTCCTTATTACTTTGTTGCTTAAAATTAAAATTCATAGAAATTGGTTGAATCATGAAGGCTCGATTTACTTTTTTGGAAAAAAATATAATACTACAAATTATTACAACTTTCTATAACAATTATACTCTGGCAGGGTGTGAGTGGTAAAGAAAAAATTATAAGTCCATATATAAGTAATTGGTAATCATTTATAGTTTGTCACATTAGAATTATAATAAAAAAATTATGTAATTAATTAATAGTTTGTGGTTTTAGAGCCATTGAATTACTGGAGGTGAGAGTTTACTTTCCAAAAAAGTGGGGGATTTGCCAAAAAGCACTTAAGTTCAACTACCACTTACTAGAAATAATAGAGATGTCTAAGTTCAAATCATTCATCCTCCAACTATCAAATAATTTAAAAAGAAAAAAATTACATGAGAATTTTTTTTTTTCTAAATAATTCAAACAACCATTTAATTGCGCTTTTAATCACATGATGTATTTGTTAGCCAAAATTGCAAGATATTACCATATCAAAACTTATTTTGCCAAATAGCTCCCATCCAAGCTTATTTGAGAATTGAAAAGTCGAGTTTTAGTGCATCTTAGCTAACTTGGTTGCAGCTAATATAGCATTTTTTTAAATGCCCACTTGGAACTCAACTTTAGAGGGAACTTGACTTTTCTAAAGTTGAGTTCTCTATAAATTTGTGCTACCTGAAAATTGACTTTTTAATGATAAGATCTTTATTTTTTTTTTAAGTTTGATTTAAACAGAACAACTCTTTTGGAGCTAAGTTCTTACTAAAACATTAATATTTACAGCAATAAAGTCAATTGTGTGAGATATTTTCCTCCCACTGTTCTCAAGGATCTCAATTTACCATTTTGATCACAAAGAACAAACTAACACATTTGGCATTTCTCAACCAATAGTGTACATGTTTATTTAAATATAGAAAAGTCGAATTTAGCTAGCACTGATTTAGACCTTGAGCTTGACTGACTCAAGCTGAGTTTCAAATGGAGGCTACATACCCAAATAAGTTCGGTTGGGGAAGTTTAGCAAAATATGTTTGAAGATAGTAATATCTTGCAATTTTGGTCATTTTTAATGGATCATTTAACACGTTTAAATAATTCAATGAGTAATATAATTTAATATTTGCAAATAGCTTTATAGATCGTCAAATAATGAATTGAAGGAAATTCTTTTTTTTCAAAACAATTTGAAAGAAAAATTTTGTCTAATTTTATTTTTTTGTCCATTTCGATTTTCATCAAAAAAATATTTTAAATTTCGTAAGATAACACTCCATTATAAAATTTTATAATATCATCAATATTTTAAATAGAAATGATAATATATCGAATCCATTTATTTTAAAATGAGGTTTTTATTTTTGTTGGTCTAGTGTTGTAATTTAAAACGCAAGTGATGAAGTTTTTTTTTTTTTTTTTTTTTTTTTTGTCTAGTTTCATATTTTTTCTTTTTTTTTAAATTTTTTTTATAAGTTTGTTTTGAAGAGATTGATTAATAGGAAAGTGTCCTATTTTATAGGCACTTTAAGTGGAGTTGGAGAAACAATTTTACTGAGTTGTCCTCAAGTTTTTTTTTTTTTATCCTATTAAAATAATGTTTAAGAGTATTTTTGAATCACACAAAAGTTTAGTATTAAGAGGAGAATTTTCTTATATTCTCTCATAGAGAGCATACACAAAGAGAGAAATTATTTAAGAAGATGGATTTAGAAATTCTACTTCCTTACTAAAAATTCATGTTAAAGTACACAACATTTCACTCGTTTTGTACCACGTAGTCTGTACTCTGTACTGCATTTTTATGAAGGCTAGTTTGGTCATTTGCTCGAAGAATGTGCGAGCATGCGTTGGCGACACGTATGAATTTAATGGATAAATGTGGGGGCCCAGGTTTGTCTATAAATGACGGCGGTGGTTGGTCTAGTACGACACGTGGCAGCAGATCCCGCAGTAGCTTGTCACACATGGTTTCGTTTTGTCGGCACGTGGATTGTTGAACTGGATGACATAAAAATATATGATGCGGGCTAGTGTTGGTGGTCACTGTGGGCTCTTGGTTCTTATAGTCTTTATATTATTATTATTTTTTTTTTTAAAAGTGTTTCAATTTAGTGTCTATTCTCGATAATAGTTTTTTATTATCAAATCAAAATAACAATTAATTTTTAGTGTAGGTAAAGAATTCATTTAACTATCCGAAACTTTATTAGTTGAATTAACTAGAACCCACCTTATGGTCTCTTTGATACAAAATTAAAGAAAGTAATTATTTATTTATTTTTGTTGCTTTCCAACTAGAACCCACCTTATAGTCTCCTTGATACAAAATTAAACAAATTATTTATTTATTTGTTTTTGTGGCTTTCCAATATAATAGGATTCATTGAATTCTTCCTTAAGGAATGTGTGAATATACTCATTAACAAATCCCATTATGCAATTTTGGAAAATACGACCAAATTCCTTTTCTTTAAAAAAATATATATTTATATAAGACCAAATTCTATGTATAAAGCATTAAAATAAAATGTATATGATTTTGGAAATCTTAGTTCAAGTGTTTGCAGATTTTGTTTTTTTAATAAGACCAGATTATGAGTTTAAAGAATTAAAAGAAACGTATATGATTTTGGAAATTTTAGTTCAAGTATGAAACTTTTATATGACTTTGTATTAGGAGAAAAAAGAAGTATGGTAAAAAGCATTGTTATTCAATTGGTTGACACATTTTGATGTTTCTAATGAATTATTAAAAAGAAAGTGTGAAACTTTCAAAAAAAAAAAAAAAAATCTAAATGGACTGCTTCCTTTTTTTTTTCCCCCTTAATTAATTGAGTACAAAGTCAACTTCCTAAGTTACAATGATTTGAAACATTGCAGAAATAATTTATTTAAATAAGAAAAAAAGAAAGGAATATAAATTAAGAAAACATCAGTTGGAAATAAATTAATTTTATAATTATATGCTAATAATCGACAAATTATTTATTTCTTTCGAGAATTACACAAATTATTTCTTTTAAAAGCTAGAGAACAATTTTGATAAGGAAAAATTCTCCATAATCGTAAAAACAAAATTGGCAATTAAGAAAGTTAAAACTTGAATAGTTGGCTCAATCTTATTGCTGTACAGATTTTTTATTTTTCTTTTTGAGTAAGATGAAGTGTACGTGAAGCTCAAAACAGTCGAAACAACAATGTTACTATGCTGAAGATAATACCTGTCTTTGCATTTTTGAGAAAATGTTAGAGATACCTTAATTCGTTTTACTTGCTAACACCATGATGATCTGTCCATAATTCATTGAGTTTATAGATAATATTTCATATTAGTGGATGTTTTACAGGATACACTGATATATTATAGGTTTATATTTAAACATTTTGGTTAAAATATTATTTTTGTCTCCAAAATTTGTAAAAAATTCATTTTGAGTTCCGATTGTTAAATTTTCAAAATATATAATAATGTTATTTTTCTATAATATTATCAAGGAACTTCCAAGCCATTTAAACCTTAGACTCTAAATAAAACTCTTAACTTTTAGATAAATTACAAAATTTAAAAAAAAAAAAAAAAAAAACCAGTTTTTTTCCATCATGTTTCTCTATATCCCATAAAATTAGGTACCACCTCTCCTTATACTTTCTAACTTTTTTTTTTTTTTTTGTGTGGAGATAATATCAACTTGGGTTTATTTATGATAGAATTGAACACTCATAAAAAGAAAAAGGTGAGAGAAAAAAAAAAGGAGAAAGATTTTATTAGTTTTTAGTTAGTGTTGTAGCAATTGCCTCCAAACAATGTTTGGAGCCAAATTTTGTCCATATTTAATTATTTTGATTAACTTAAGCACACAATTGATACGGGGCAAATTACATGGACTTATCATTTGCATTTATAATATTCTTAAGGGAGGGAGTGCCATCTTGTGAACCCTTAAGGTTAATTTGTCATTTTTTAAAAATAAATATTCTTGATTACAAATCTAATTACATGTGCTATAATTTTTTTTTTCCTTTTTGTTTCAATTGTTGCCAAAGCAACTAAATGTGAGCAAAAATGTCATATTTCATATGGTTTCATTGACCAATAAGCCACATTATTGAGTTTAATTGTAAAAGTGATGTTATAAATTTTGTCACATAATCCTTACAATTTAATATGTCACCAATAACAAAAAAATTATTTAGAAATTTATTTATTATATTGTTGGGAGTAGTAACAATAACAAGTATCGCAAGTTTGCCACATCAATTTGTAAAAAATTTACTATAAAATTGATAATAGTTTAAGCATTTTCCTTTGTTCTTGTCCAGGAAAGAGAACAATATATGTTGTGTATTGGCCAATGCAACTATATTGTTGACTTTAATTGTGAAATCTAAAGTAAAACACCAAGAATTAAGAATTGTTATCCTATTAAAAAAATCATATAAATTCTAGTGGGTAAATTAATTTTAGAATTTTGAGTAGGTTTCGTTTAAAGTTTAAAATTTAAAAATTTAAAATGTTTCATTTAAATCTTAAAATTTCTTAAATCATTTCATCTGGGCATTCTATTACATTTTTTGTTAATCCCATTAAACATCACACGAGGAACTAGTTTAAATTAATGAAATTAATATTCAAATTTTGGAGTTTAAATGAAGCTTACCCTAATTTTGGTTTAAATAGAACCATGTGAAACTATAAAATAAAATAAAAAATTTTAAAAAAAAGGAGATTTACTTGAAACATTTTGAACGTTTAAAGGTTTTTTAACCAAAAAAAATTAGGGTACGTTTGGTACGCTGTAATAGCTCCTGTAATAGAATAGTTGTTCATGTGTAATATCAATTCGGTCATTTGGTTGCATCTTTATTACATGGATTAGTTATTACATTAGAATAACTATTCTTTAAATTGAAGAATAGCTATTCTTCTTTAACATGGGTGTAATAGACATTCTTTAGTGTATATAATAAGTTTTAAAATTAATATATTTCCAAAAATATAAAGTTTCCATATTTTACAAGTTTTCCATATGTAACAACCAAACTTATGAATCATAATAATTATTCCATTACAATGACTTCTATTCCCAATAATAAAGATTACTATTCCTAATATAATTTACATTCAGTGTACCACATGTACCCTTAATGTTTAAATGGAACATACCCATAACTTTAACCCAATTATTATTACACTAATAAACAATTAATGTACCACAATTAATTCATAGAAATAAATGTATTTTTCCTATTAACACATATGGCAATTAATTAATAATTTAACATAAATTGGTAATGAAATAATAATTTAACAGAAATACAAAAATTTGTTGAAGTGGAAAGTTAAACAAATACTGTAATTTTTTCCTTTAAAAGGAGAGGAACACATGTCACAAAGTTTTTTATTTTATTTTATTTTAAATATATAGAATATTATAAAATTTGATACCTTCGCCGTGCATGGTTTCCATGATTGTTGTTTTATATTACAGGCAAAAGAGAATAACTTGCTTTTCATATTTCTCTGGGCACGATTACACGAAGCAAAGTCTGTTTTTGGTGTTACATTTTGTTGAAAGTTAAAAAATCTCCAAGCATTTTTATCTTTCACTGACTCCTTTAAAAAAAGAGGGCGAAGGAACACGAGGAATAAAATAACTGAATAATTAAAGAGAGACCTCGACAACATGTGTTTTGCGTGCTTATTATTTTTTTACTTTGTTTTGTTTATTTTCCCCAACAAAGGGTGCAACAATACAAAAAGTCTGCATAGCAAACAACTATATAGATTTGGAAGAAGGAAATGGAATCCAACCATTCTTAGTTTTTGACAAACCAATCACCATTCATTGGGGCTTTATGCATGCTCAATATTGTAGTGGATTCTTAGGGAGTTTCTTTTCCTTAGATACATGGAATTGTGAATATAAATCATATAATATAGAAAAAGTCTACTATCACAAAATTTTTTACAATTTCTTGTCACAATTGTGACGTGATAGAGTGTAATTGATAAAAAAAAAATATCGTTAACTATGCTTTCACAATCTGCCACATCAAAATTGCGACAAAAACTTGTAGAATAATTTGTGGTCTGGAACTACTCTACAATATACTATAATTTTTTTCCTTTTGGATCAGAGACTCTTGGGTTGTGTTGAAGTTTCCACAAATTGTTATGAAAAGCAGGAAAGGCATGCCCACATGCTATCTTTACTCTTTTTTTTTTTCTTCTTCAGTACACACACATATAAATTATGAATATCATGGATATGCTCTTGTAAGCTGTGTGCAATGATGCTCTTCCACATGAGGACAAATACAGTGAGGTACTTGTTGAATATTTGCTTTGGTCCACGCTGCTAAAAACAGCGTGAGATTGTGCAATTGGGGGCCGCCAAAGATGACTCTAGAGAGAGAGAGAGAGAGAGAGAGAGAGAGAATTGATAACTTCATACCAAAACTTCAACTGCTACACGGAACTTGACATTTGTTTAGGCCGTCAATCAAGAGCGAAATGTCCAAATCTTTACACACCACCTTATTGGTTTTTGCTTTTCAAACAATATGATAATCATTGCATGAACTCACTTTTTCTACCTTCATGTCTATTTTATTGCCATATCTATCATTAGATGATGGTGTATTAATTGGTGTTCTAGACTCTATAGAGACTAGATAGATAGAGTACTTACTACTTTAATTCTTAAACCTCACTCAATGGACCTTGTGTCGCGGACGGCATTTATATTTATTATTATTATTATTATTATTATTATTTTGGCATTCAACAGCAAATGTCGGGGATATAAACAAGAAATTTACGGCCCTTTCTTGTTGGAGAGCATTTGCAGCTGGCAATCTGGCATAGTATATGCCCTATTTTGTCAAAATTTACTAGTTTAGCACGAAAAAACATCAAACATCAACAATTGGTCTGTTAAAGTTAAAAAAATTTGTGATACTGCTATAGTATCATTACAAATTTACGATAATACTGTAGCAACCTTCTAAATCTAAAAATTATTATTTTATTTTACTTGTAAAAATCTGCCTCCTCTCTCTACTGGCTTATTTTCTCTCTTTTCAGAATATATTATTTTATTATGTAGATATATTATTTTATTGTGTAGATATATTATTTCAATATGTAGCATAGTAAAATAAAAGTTAAGATGTTGAGTGTATTGTAAAATTGTATTGTATAATTGATAAAGTAGTTTTTTGAGATGGTCAAATAAAATAGGATGAAATTATTGGATGGGAATGCACTTACCTGTTTGGATTTTTCTCAGGGGGAGATGTACTTACTCTTTTTCTCTGACTCTTGATTTTGTGGTTGTTGTTGTTTTTTTATTTTATTTTTTAATATAAATAACATTTATTTATTCAGCACAAATTTGTGGCAACCTCATGGCTCAAGTGTGTTCGGTATTGTATCACTATCCCTCCCCCCTTAGGAATCCAGTTGGATTTGAATATTAATTATAGATTCTAATATACGCTACAAAATTTAGGAGAAAATTATAATTTAAAAAAAAAAGATAATAATAAAAAAAAACTCATAGTTTTATCTTTGAGACACATTAAACGCTATACTTTTATGTACATATTTGTATGTGGGTGTGAAAGCCCAACGCTACGTATTGGGCCTGGGGCCCAATTTGAGTATCACTATGCGTTCGAAGAAGTAAAAGAGATTAGAAATGAGTCCGTATGGGGGAAATACACCTGGAAGTGAATGATAGGATATGTCCGAAGACAATCCTATTGGTCCGAAGAGATCCCTCTCATCGGATCAGAAGTGAACTTGATCAAGCAACTATACTGAAGGCCTGAGCGACCTTCCCAACTGACTCCACGATAAGGGCAAGCTCTGGGCATGTCCAGAGATGATGGGAACAGAAAAATATCTAAGAGGAAAAACTGCTACCATCATATTTAATGCACTGCAGCAACTTTCTTGACCGCATTTATGTGGAAAAGACCCCTGAACAGTGCAACCTCAGCTACTACCACTCACGGCAAACTAAAGCAGACGTTTGATGTGACATATACTCAAGTAAATACTTGGATGTAGAACAAGTGTACGGTGAAGATGAGGAAGGAGGAGGGTATATAAGTGGAATAGGCCTCTAGATAGAGGGAGGAGGGAAAAAAGAAAGGAAGAGAGAGAGAGGGAATTGTATCCAATTTTCCATGAATATTAAACCTCTTCGGATCTGAGTATGATCAATTCTACAATTGTTTTTACTTCAAGTTATTCTTACTGGCATAAGTGAATCGTTGCTAAATCCATATCCAGCCCAGCTTTTTCACCCACTCTGTATAAATTTATTGTTCTGGATTCATTGGGCTTACAATCCACAAAATTTGGGCTTGCCCTACCAAATTTGGACCCTACATTGTACATTTCATGTGTGAAAGTGTAATTTATTTAGATTTTTTTAGTACACTAGTGTCAGTTGCACGTGCAAGGCATGTGCTAGCTCTTTAGTGAGAAAATTAATATAGGTTTTTTTTTTGTTGAAGAAGTATAAAGTCATATACTTAAATTTAAAATAGCTATTTGAATATCTATGTACTATGACAATTTCTTAGAACTTATTTACTAAATGTAATATCTACTCACCAAAAAATGCTACAAAGAATAATAATGAATGTCATCATCTTTCTACAATATTTAAATTTTCACAATGAATGATAATATATGCTACAATTTTTTTGAAGATCTTCATTAAATTAAATATTTGCAATCATCTACAATGAAGATTTTGTTATTCAAATTTTATTCTTTATTATCTTATTTTATGAGTCTAACTACGATGTTTAGTTTACTTATTTTTAATGAATACCCTTTTAAGTAGGAAAATAAATTAAAAAATAAATTAGTGATCTCTAGGTAACAAATAGAACACCATATATCATCATTCTAACTTTCCAAGCATGACTATCAGTCTGCCACATAAAATTCAAAATACACAAAGAACTTTTTTGGGACATTAAAATTTAGTAGGAGTATATTAGACGTTGCACAATGGAATATTTTAGGAATTATAAAATTTTGTTAGGGTTTAACTAAGAGAGAAATAATAGGGGTATATGCACATTTACAAAATATAAATGATGAAATTATTCAAGTTTAGTTTAAGGGGGGAATGCAACTACCCCTAACATAAAGGAGGAAAGTGTTACTTCGTCAATTTGTGTGTGTATTATGTGTGTGTAAAACAATGTGTGTGTGTGTGTGTTTTTATTTTTATTTTTAAAAAAAAACTTGAAATAATGTGTAAAAAAAAAATTCAACCTAAAAAATTTATGCATTAAACAATGAATTTTAGTTCAACAAATTGAATAAACCAAAAAATAAGTCTAGAAACACAACAAAAAGTCATGATATTTTTACAATATCTTTATTTTTAGCTATGGTGGGTCCTAGTATAATATTTTATTATTTTATTTTAGAGTAATATTACATCCACAATATTTTCATAATAAATCTTAGGAGGTAAATTGCTATTGGTTTTAAAGTAGGCTAACCACTTTTAACCATGCATTTAAAAATGTAATAAAAAGCCAACTGAAGAAAATTGTGCCTAAAACAATGAGTTTTGACTTACTAAATTTGACTAAACAAAAAAAGAAGCGGAACACAACAAAATGTCACACAAAAAAGAAGTTTAGGAATATAACAAAATGTCACAACATTTTTCTAATATTTTTTATTTCCAGCTGTGGTAGGTCCCAATTTGATATTTTATTATTTAATTTTTAACTCCACAGCATTTTCACAACAAATTTTAGGTAAAAAATTATTACTGGTTTTAAAATTATGCATTAAAAAAAAAAAAAAAAAAAAAAAGACAATACAAGAAAATTGTGTGTGAAACGTACAGTGAATTTTGGCTCACCAAATTTGACTATATATACTAAAAAAGAAGTCTAAGAATACAACAAAATATTAAAACATTTTCACAATACTTTTATTTTTAGGATCCAAAAAGATATATTTTTATTTTATTTGAGAGAAATGCTACATCCATAACATTTTTAGAATCACCTCAAAAAAATAACAATTTTAAAACAAATTATAAATGACAAATTGTTATTGGTTTTAAATTAAACCCACTACTGATATCACTTTTTTATTCCTCAAAAATACCTTGCTATATAAAATTTGTTACAAAATTGTTGTGAAAATATTGTGGACATAGCATTTCTTTTTATTTTGATCTATAAGGAATTGAGATCTCGCGATTATGAAAATATTGTAACAAGAAGAAGATGTTATAACATTTTCATAATACATTTATTTTTAGTTGCGATTGGTCTCAGTCTCTTATTTTATTATTTTATTTTGACCTTTAAAAAATTGACACCTCAATAATGATAAAAATATTGTAAAAATTTATTGCATTAGTGTAATTGTGTATGCATGTATAATATTTAAAAGCATAAGCAAAACCAACGTATTGAAAAAAAAAAAAAAAGGGCCAATAAATAGTGCAAATTGTCAATAATTATGAAAATATTATAAGAATTTGTTAAGTCAGTGTACCTGTACATACACATATAAATATTTAAAAGAAAAGACAAAAACAGCACAACCAAAACTGACATACTGTGGTTTGTGGAAAAAAAAAAGGCCTAATGAACAATGTTATGAAAATGTTGTGAAAAATGTTGTAGATGTAACACTTCTTTTTTCATAATACCTTTAGTTTTAGTTGTGGATGATTCTAATATGATATTTTATTTTAACCTATAAGAAATTAGCATATCAACAATTGCAAAAATATTGTGACAATTTATTGTGTTAACTAACATCTTTATATATATAATAAAGAGTGGACAGGACGATATTACACCGGAAAAAAAAAAAAAGCAGAGAAAAAAAAAGAAAAATAAAAAAGAAAGTAGTGAAAAAAAAAAAAAAAAAAAAAAAAAAAAGAGAGGAAAAGAAAGCAGCAATACTGCAGAGGTTGAAACCAAAGCACTGTAGCTACAGTGCCAATTGAACAAACTAAATTGGCACTGTAGCAACTATTCAAAACTTGAAAAAAAAAAAAAATGATAAAGGGACTCAATAAACCAAATGTGTACTGTAGGGGCATTGGTGCTTTTTATATAGTTATTAGATATATATATATATATATTAAAGAGTGGACAGGACGATATTATGCTGAAAAAAAAAACAGAGAAAAAAAAAAGAAAAAGAAAAAGAAAAAGAAAAAAGAAAGTAGCAAAAAAAAAAAGAAAAAGAAAAGCAACAGTGCAGATGTTGAAACCAAAGTACTGTAGCTACAGTGCCAACTAAACAAACCAAATTAGAACTGTAGCAACTGTTCAAAACTTGAAAAAAGAAAAAAAAAGATAAAGGGGCTCAATAAACCAAATGTGTGTAGGGGCATTGGTGCTTTTTATATAGTTAATAGTTTTATGAAAGTCTAGATTTATAGTGTTTCAAGGATAAAACTACCATGTGTCTTAGTACATTTATGAAAGTCTAGATTTAAAGTGTCCCAATGATAGAACTACCATATGTCTTTATTTATACTTTCCCAAAAAACTACCAAAAGTCTTTTTTTTTTTTTTTTTTTCATTTAGGTGAGTTTATAGACATCTTTACACACAAAATTCCCAGAAAGTTTACTATGGAATAGATTAAAAAAAAAATTTGAAAAGTAAAAAGCAAGATTGAAGAAAGTTTCTGTTACTTTCACCAAGTTTTTAACACTCTAGATATTGGCCAAGTCTTATTGTTACAAAGCCTTCTTTCTCCTACGTCAAAATACTTTCATTCAATGCTCATATAACACCGCCTAGGCATCATGCAGCATCTACTTGCAAACACGGGCTCTTTGGATTGAGATAATTGCACCATGCAATTAACCCCATTCCCTTTACAAAAATTTTTACATTCTTAACTTTTTACTTCTTTTAATTTTTTTTTTTATCTAATGATTGAGATAAAAAGTTGTTCTTTCCAACTCTCAATCTCATTCATTGCAATTGCGTCAGGTGCAATACCTCCCAATCCAGTTTGTAGCCCTCTGATTTGATTTGATGAGATGTTTATTTATACAACAAATATGGGTTTCTCCCAGGCATGTGAGAACATCATATCAAGCTCTTTTCCATTCCAAGCCGCATTAGAAATTAGAGTGATGTAGAAATCTGTTCAGTCATGAAAACAAAGTGTACCCCAGTTGTTAAAGTCCACGAAGGGGACATTATCATTGATTTATAATGTGGCTCTTGCTTCAACTAACACAATACTTATACCTGATGTCATGACAAACAACCAGTTAACTCTGTTGAACCTACCAAATAAAGAAAGGGCCATTAGCTATGTTAGCAAATTTCATGGCAAACTAAATGACTGTTTATAAGTTCTACTTGGCATTGTCTAATCACTTGCCGTAGGCTGCTTGTGCGGCTGCTTGCAGAATACAAGACGTGCATCTAAAAATTTCTTCTTTTATTTTTTTGCTTGCAATAAGTGATATAACAAGCTATTTGATCAGAGACATTTTCCAACAAGCATTCCAATGCAGAAAAAAATAACCATCATTCTCTAGCAAATTCAAGTGACGAGTCCGCAAGCTGTGAGGGTTAAAGAAGGCAGAAAAGAAGTTTTAATATGATCAAATTAGATAGAAATTCCAGGGGATGGAAAACCAACTACCCTAAACTTGCTTGGGAGGATGCAATCAATCGCTTGTCTTTCACGCGAGTGAGAAATCAACATCTTACATACCAGATAGGTCACTCTCATAACATGTAAGCATCATATTTACTTTGCCTTTCTATTTACTTTCAGATACGGCAAGGCACCAATCACGTTGTCATAGTCACTCCGGCTAACTGCTTGCTGTTCATATGACAATAAACCAAAGCAGCATTAGAAAGCAATTTTACAGTGGCATTGAGACAATGATACTAAATCTGAGAAATAAAATATTAAAATTTACATGCAAATAGTAAGCTATGCAATTAATTTGAATTTATTTTTCCCTCATGACATTAATGCAAACTCTCTTTCTAGAAGAATCAGTCTACTAAGTTCTACCTAACCTTTGCAGTATCTGCATCAGAAACCAAATGTGAGTTGAAATGGAATGTTACACTGAGTATGTTGTAGTACCTCTTGGCCACATATCTTAATCAAAATTTCTAAGTGGCAATGTTAACATTACTTGATTGGAGGAATCCACAAAATATTTTTTATTTTTTTAATTGGTAACAACACTGCACCTGATGGGTTTTAAATCCATGAACTCACCCCACTTTGGTTATAAGGGGAGGCGGTGCCATTTGAGCTAGAGCTCATTGGCAATGAGATCTGATGGTCGGGGTTTGAATTGGTTTTGAGCCTTAGCTTTTATAATGCTAATTGATTAATCCAAAAAGAAAAAGAGTAGCAAACCATCTGAATGAAAAGGACTAGAAGATTAAAGATATGGAACAAGTTATAAGGGCCCAAAACTGATGAGAAGGCAATTTACCATTTTTTAATTCTGTAACAGAAGACAAAGATGATCCTCTTCTGTTAAGATAACCAATTTCAATAGGTGGCACCACTCAACCTAACCTTGAACAATAAAGCTAACCATAAATCATTTAACACCATTTTCTACAAGGCAACTATGGTTAATCTTTCTCATAGATATGAGGTCAAAATATTCTCCTCCTTAAAGATACATGGCAGAAACCCGCTCAATATGACAATAATTTGTGCTTTTCCACTAGAAGATAAAAGTCTTCAGGCTTCTCCTTTACAAACATTAACATTATCATTGCTCTCTATTACTCCTTGGAACTGAACACCTAAATATGACAACTCATGAAGAGGTCACCAAACAAAACCTATACCACCTAAAACTTCACAGCACAGGAAGTGAACATACTAGATATCAAACCCCAAGAAGGAAATTAAACAAGAGGTAATCCCTCATCTCTTTAAAGCCACAATCACATGACACTGTTGTAGGAGAATAATAAATAATTAGACCTATTCTGTTAATTAAAATGTGATGATATTTCCATCTTAAATATCCAAATAACATCAAAATCTATCACAGAAGCTGAGAGATGATGAATGAACAGATGAATTCTATGACAGAAAAAAGGCCCTTCATAATAAGCAAACCCTACCTATTTCTGCCTTGTTACCACTCACCAAAGTTATGAGGGAAAAGGTGGTTAGAATTTAGAAAGATATTTAGTGCCTAGGACCACTACTTGTTCAAAGTTTTCACAAACCTAAAGGTCTGAAAGTGAATATTAAGACTGGGTTTTTAACGAGCTCACAGGGACTCCTGACTTTCCTCGACAGCACAACAAATAAGGAAACGTCTCAATCAGAGTACTCTCCAGAGTATGTTCTCCATATTGCATAGAAACTCGTTCATCCCTTTTTCCTCACACAGTTATGTATTTTTGCTACTGTAATGTATTTATACATGTAGATATAGACAAATATGCACATGAAACATGAGAGACAATGCTTTTATCTCCTTGGCTTAACACATTGATCCAGTCTTTTTTTAACAATATTAAGAATTTAGAAAATAAAAGATAATATAATCACTCAACTTGGGTCAACCATGTTCTCATTGTTCATATTTTTTAATTATCAAAAACATGATAGTTTTGCCAAGATCCTTGTAGCTCAACTAGCACCTCCTAGTGTTTCTAACGGAGAAGTCCAACGTTCAAATCCCCCTCTCCCCCATTGTAATTATCGAATTATTAAAAATAAATAAATAAATAAGAGAGAGAGGATAGTTTTCTGTATTTTCTTCTTTTCACACTTATAAGCTCCTCGATAGAACCTTGGTTCCCTATTTATACAAACATGATCCACTAATTATATCCTACTCACATGTTTTCTGAATTCTACCTCTAACTCAAATTAATTTAAAAACTGAAACCCACGTGGTATCTGTGTGTGGTGAATTCTAAAACTAAGTAACTTTAAAAACTTCCATGCCTTAAAGACAGCCAAAGAAAAGATTATCCCTAAAAAGAACATTTGACTAAACACACTATTAATAGGCTAACAGCCAGTTTGGAAGGGGAAAAAGAATGGAATGAAAATGATCTTTAAAATACATTCAATCCATTCTCCTATTTGGGAGTTTAGTGGGGAAAAATTGGAATGGTTAAAAGGAAATTTCCATTCCATTCACGCTTTAAGCATTCCTCCCAAAAGTGGAAGAAACACTAATGTATTTAATGAAATAGAGATGAAAAATCGATTTTATCCCTATCTTGAGAAAATACAAATAAAAGATAAAGTGTATACTAATAAAATCATATATTTATTTCCTTTATAAACTTCCAAACACACTAGAAAAGAAATAACCGTATTCCGATCCATTCTTTTACAATCTACCCAACCCATTTCATTCCATTCCATTCTTTTATGAACTCCCAAGCTTAGTGTTAATTGTATAGTCTCAACACAAACTTAAAGCATGAATCATGAAATGAATATGTCTAGGGACACACCCAATCTTAGATGCTGAAGCGGTCGACTGCGAGTGTTGAACACTTTCTACCCACTGCATTTTACATGGACCCAAACTTTTTTTTTCCCACCACACTCACAATTGACCACTTAAGCAAGTTGTGAAATTGTGTGTCCGCACTATTATTCTAAATGACATAGAAGCAAGTGACATGGTACAACCAATAGATTAGATACATAAAAATCCTAAAGAAGAATTTTAAGAATGAACAGAGAAAATGTATATAACAAGTGAAAAGCATTGTGCAAAGAAAGGGTACCATTTTGGAGAGACGCAATTTCCTCTTTCCGTTCTTCTTATACAGCAAATGTTGCTTTCCAGCTCCCCTCCGAACTATTTTCCCTCTACCCGTCACCCTGAATCGCTTTGCTGACGCCTATCAAATAATTAGAAAAAAAAGAAGCTCATTTGAATTGCTGAGAATATTTAGGATAAAATTTTGCACTGGGTTTAATCGAGTAGAGCCAAATTTCGTTTGCAAATGACAATGCCGTGACATTTGAAATCCTAATTTACCGAACTTTGGGTCTGTGAATTTCTCATTCATTTTCTTTTCCCATGTTTTCTCAGCAATTCACAAACACAAACACACACACACACAGACCCAGAGAGAGGGAGAGAGAGGAGGGGACCTTGTGGGTCTTCATTTTGTAGCCTTTGGCAGAGACAACGGTGAGAGAGCGAGGTCTCTGAGGAATTGTGCAGAGGTTGTTGTTGTTGTGAGGAAAAAAGGAGCCGAACCCAGAAATGGAATTTGAGGAACTGAGTCTGAGTGAGCTCAACTTCTTGTTGAATGAAGCGAGCTTGATTGAGGCGTGAGAGGAACGAGTCGAAGAAGAAGAAGAAGAAGGAGGGCATAATGGGGAAATTCTGAAACCGAAAGACAACGTTAAAGTTGCAGAGCAACCCATGTTTTTTTTTTTTTTTTTAAGCTTGTGGTCTTTCTTTCTTTTGCTTCTTCTGCGGCAGAAGAAGCAGAAGCTGTGTCTGGAATCTGGATAAAGGCCGGAATAATTTGGACCTCAATCTTTCTTGGAATTTACGGATGAGGACACTGCCAGTGCCAGTTCATGGACTGGGTCCTGAGCTGGGCCTGGACCTGCTGTAAAATGGATCCGGGTTAAACCCAAACAATTCTCTCACTCTCTCAATTTACAAGATCCCTCCCAGAACTTGTCAAAAAAAGAAAAAAAGACCCCTCCTAGAAAGTACTTTTTTTCTTAATTATAGAAATATCATTTGATTACAAATAAATTTAGTGAATTTTTATTAATGAAACTTAGAAATGTGCATGCACACATTTTCAAAATTATTCCTTCTTTTTGGGTGATTTGAGGAGGGGGGGTGCTAATAAGAATTAGAATAATGATCTGATTACTGATTATGCCAAATTGAAAATGAAATTTTCCAAAGACACACCTTTTACAAGCTTTGCACAGTTTGTCTATTTTTATTTTCTTAAAAATCTTAGTTATGTGGGACAAGAGATGTTGTCGGTGAAGGACGTAAGAAAGAGAGTCATAAGGGGCCTTTAATTAAGTGCATGTGAGGATGCAATGCAGCAGAGAGAGATGAGAAATTTATGGTGAGGGATGAGCCACATCCAGGAGTTCCTCCATTTGGTCATATGGGCTGTTATAGGCAAACGCAGATGAATGAAACTTGTGTAGGTGTTTAAAGACAAACGGATAACATGTCCTATAGGCAACATTCTCTTCTTGAGATATCATATAACCCACCCACCAAATTACATAAATGCTCCCCCTAAGCCATCTCAATTCTCAACCGCACCTTTGGTCACATTTACAATCAGGTCCTACTATTCAACCTTTGTCTCATGACCCACCAAACCATAACCTCCTTGGAAACCCCAAGCTAATAAGCTTAGAATGACATGACTCCCTTGCCCACAGGTGCTCGTCGGGCTCGTCCAATCACCCATGAATCAACGTGGCTTATATTGGCTGTCTTGGGCCAGAGGGATGGGACTCGGATGTTAAGCAATACGACCCATGCTAACTGCTGAGCAAGGCATTTCTGATGGGATGCAGTGAAGAAGAACAAGTAGAAACTGCTTCCTTATTAAAGAAGAGCAGTAACCCCAGCAAGGATTATAAATGCAGCCTAATGAAGAATTTGAAAATGATAACAGAAGCTGTGCCTCATTATCTGTTGAAGAGTGAAATTACATTGATGTAGCATCTCTCATTTTGGCAAGCATCTTAAAAATAGCTTACCCAAGCAAAATGGTTTTGAATTGTCAAGCTGCTTTTCTGGTAACAATATTTCTCCACAAGTACCTAACAAAAAAACTTTCTAAGCTATATATGTTAAAGAGATAACTAGAAACTACTACATTAGTATTTACTTCAATCTTACAATCCAGTCACACATATGCTTAACGAAAAGAAAAAACAGTGAAGTGCTCCATACATCCTTCGTAGGCATGATCTGATCTTTCAGCGCAGAATAGTTGGGCAGAACTTCATTCCTTGAGTAAGTGCAACCAAGAAGAGAGACAGAGTAGAATTTTAACTGCAAAACTTTTTAGTTTCCATTTCTGGATATTATGGCCTTGTCAAGATGGCTATAGACTCCCACTCCAAACTACATATCATGTCCTGTATAGCCAAACATAGAACCATCAGAAAATTTTAAGTGACTAGAGGGTTGGGGAAATAGATAAAATAACCACACTTGTTTACCCTTCCACAAAGTTCAAACCCATATTAAAACAATTTTCACTTACCGAGGGGTTTTCCCGGTCAATGTCAAAGCTGTTGATTGCACAAGGTTCTGCCAATAGCTCTATGGGTTCTTCATCTGTGCAATATAAATAGTCAGTCAGTCCCACTTCACATTTTGGAAGCAAATTTCTGCTTCTTTAGAAAAAACAAAACAACCACTTCATCTTTTAGCAAATGAAATAACACAGGATTTTATCCGTAAAAGTGATCACTCAACAGTAGTTACAACAATTCATACCTTGTTCAACAACAGCAAGGATACCATCCTCTGAGCATATAATAGCAGGTAAAATCCGTGAGGATGAGATGTTGCCCATGTTTGTAGACTTGGTATAGCAGTCATACTGAACCTCCCAAACCTCACTTTCACATGCTGAAGGGATTGCAGCATCACCTGCCCCAATCCCAGAAAGAATAATTGGCTGTTGTTGCCACCTAAGATCCCAGGCAAATACAGTGCCTAAAGAGCCTCCTGCCTATATAATTACAATAGCATAAGATTCATGCAAACCAAATTTTTACTCAAAAAGCTAGCTCAGCTTTGACATGATCGTGCAAGAATCAGACAATTATGTTGAATATCAGTGTATTAAAGAGATCATGGACAGTTATTTTGAAGTTTAAAAACCATTTGAATGTGATATCATTCTGAGCCATGATAATGTGAGATGGATACTATAAAAACACATATCACATCAAATGTATTTCATTGGTTAATAATTACCATTAGATTGTAACAATTGCTTCCATTATTGCTGAAATGAAAGAGAACACACCAAATTGGACGTGTTTTGACTTAAATAAGTATCATTATTGGAACATGACACAAGTCTCACAGTCACAAAATTCTATGCAAGGAAAGCAATGTTATAATTTTTAGAATCAGTACATTAAAAAGTCCAGTACCCCATCACTTTATGATGCATAAGCATGTTGATTCTATTGCTTGCATATGTACCCAGTGGTTGCCCCAAAAATAATTAGACAATCAAATACAAGAGCTAACCCTTTGGCAAAACAATACACATTGATATGCGTTTGAAACAGCAATACAAGCAATAAACAGTTAAGAACTGATAATAAGAAGATTACTAAACCATTTTCACTAGCATCCAGATTCCCTTAATTTTTAGTTGAGTATTTGGTTTCCATTATAGTTGGCAAATGGTCACATTTCATTTGCAACTTCAACTTCAACCCAAGCATTACAGGATGTCTTGGCAGATAAGGGCAATACATTGTGGGAAGAAAGATATATGGTTAACCACAAAATAAGTGTACAGAGTACATACAAATAGTTCAAGAAATATTGAGAAAATAGGAAAGAGAGGGTGAGGGAGATATTAAGGTAATGTGTCAGAGTTCCAACATTCCACCAATTAAAAGAAACAGACCGAGAGAGAGAGAGAGAGACGAGGCTCTCAACTCTTACCTAGCTGATACCAAGTTACCAACATCCAAGCCAATGGCTAGTGATATTATCATATTTTTTTTTTTTTTTTTTTGATAAGTAGTGATATTATCATATTATCAAATATTATTAGGATTAACCAGCTAAGAGGCATGGACACCCCAAAATCACTGGCATGTTTATGTCAGACATGTGTTACACAGACACGCTGAGGACACTCCTGCATGCATGTCCTTGGTGTGCTAGGAGGAAAATATTTATTTGATTTTAATAGTTTTTAGTTAAATCTGTGTGTACTTATTTTATTTATTGTTGAATTACCACCGAATACATTGAAATTTCTATGCTTTGATTTTATACAATAAATTTACCCTCACATGTTTATGCATATGAATTATTACTGTTTAACTAAGAAGTATAGACATAAAAATGACATGACCTAGAGAAACATCAATTCCTAAAAAATTAGAACATCGGTGGGGATATGACAATTAATTGATTAATATCTTTAGGTATATTTTATTTATTTTTAGGCATATTTTATATGAAAAAAACCACGAAATAAAAATTCTGCCCCACTAAATGGAAAGAAAAGAGGAGAGTACTAAGGAATGGTGGAGTGTACCAGACAAGTATGTTTTCTTGATGGATGAATATCAATGGAGTGTACAATCCCAGAAGTTGTTCCTTGAGTCCTGCAATATTACCACCACAAAATTTCCATATGCATATCATTTGAGATAGTATGGACAGCTTTCTTAATTCTAAAGGGTAAATTAATAAGCACGAGGTCAAAGAATGAATTGGCCTTCAACATATTTCTATTTATGGAGTTAACACACTTTAAAATACATAGATTTTGTTCAGATGTGGTAAAATTATATGTTTGAATAAAACTCAGATTTCCACCTGTGAAAGGTTAGAAGAGATGCAATCAAGTCATTTAGAATACATATTTACACAAACAATCTGTGAAATAGACACTAAAATAACAAAAGGTCAAAGAAAAATTGTTTTAACCAAATCAAATGCCTAATACCACCAACAATGCCTGGTACAAAATGACCTTTCACTAACCTTTTAGTCATGTCATTTGCAGGCAACATCCATCTAGGCACCCACATAGATACATATAAAACTATAACAAATACATGAATATATATGCATGTAGGTATATGTACGTTGGGGTAGTAGGAGTAATTGTTGAAAGCTACCAAGTATGCTGGTTTCCAGGATGCTAAAAGTAAAAACAATGTTGTTCTTTTTGTAAGGTCTTTTTTTTTTGGGGAGAGGGAGGGGGGGGGGGGGGGGGGGGGTAAGGTAATCTTTGCTTCAACATTTTTGGTGTTGTGGCGAAAGTAGAAAAAAGGAGGTGTCATGATATGCCGGCTGCATTGAGATGACAACTATACAAAGAACTGTTTATCTACTGTGTTCCAAACCCAAGAAGTTACCAATGAATTGATCAAAGGCAATCTTATATATATTCAAAAGAGGAGAGGTATCAAATGTACAAAGAGAGCACTCGAAACAATCCTAAAGAATTACAACGCAGGATTCAAAAGATATATGAAATCAAGATAAGGCAATGAAGTGATGCTACCCAAAGTAGTAATCCACTCATAAAATGATCTAAGCAAAAATTGTTAGATATTATGATTTGGGCATTCAACACCATCAAACATTTATTTGTTCTTCTCTAGCCAGATTGTCCACAGAACACAAAGAAGAGTTGTTGCTTTCCAAATCTTTTTTGACTGAAATGGTGGCAGGGAAATTTGTTTTGCCAAAACTGCAGAAACTGGAGCATGACCTTTGGCATAACCCAAGATACACCAAAGTTTTTCCAAATTTTATGAACATCGTGGGACTTATCCCATCCTCATTTTCATTAATCAAATCAGCCTAGCCAAGCCCAAATTTTAAGTTCTCATTTATTTTTAGGTTTCCACTGTTCTAATAATAACTAAACAAATAGCCAAGAATCTTGTAACTCAATTAGTTGGCACCTCCTAGTGTTTCCAACAGAAACATCCAGGATTTTTCTTCCTCCCCCAGCTATTGAATTATAAAAAAATAATAACAACAACTAAACAAATAGGAGCAAGCAGTAAATGAGCACACTAATTTATGACTAGGACAATCTTAAGAACATCCAACATCCTTAAATATTTGGTTCTTTTACATATTTGATACAGAAAATTATCAATTTAGGCCAATGTTTTTTCTTCATTTTCAACAATTACAATTTTAAGTTCTGAATCACTAAAACAGCCAGCTTTCCTAAAGTACCATCCCAATTTTCATACATACACGCGCAAATTAACAATTAAAAAGCTATATAAACTATAATGTAGCAAAAAACATAATGTTGGAAACTAAAAATTTATATGAAATCAAATAAACAAAGTCAAAATCACTAACCAATTGCCCTTGAACTGAGAAACCGCCCCGCCGGGCTTCCTCTGATCCCACCACTGAAGACTAAACCCATAACCCCCGGTGGCAAACTCCACCGGCGACGCCCATTTCGCCGCGGTATACGAAACCAACCCATCACTATCGAAAACCCGGCGACAACTCAACCCGGAACCCGTAACCCCAACCAAATTGACCCTCCCATCCTCCCCAACGGTCACGCACTCAGCCCCACCGTCCTTCACATCGACACACGACACAGCCCCAACGTGCAGCTCCTTCGCGGGGACCGAGCACTCGGACTCGAGCGAGGCGTCGACGGCGTTGGCGAAGAGGAGGTGGAGGGAGCCGGCGGAGGTGGAGGCGGCGATGAGGGGTTTGTGGGTTGGGGTTTGGGAGGTCTTGAGGGAGGAGATTCGGGAAGGCGGAGAAAATGTGGATTGAGGGGTTAGGGTTAGGGTTTGGGATTGGGGATTGAGGGAGTGGATTTCGAGAGAGGGGGTGTTGGAGTCGGAGTCGAAGAGAGAGAGGACGGCGAAGCGGTCGAAGGCGGAGAGCTGAGGGAGCCAGCGGACGGCGTCGATGTATTTGGTTTGTGGGAATCTGTGGATTTGAGGTGGGTCTCGGAGAGCTGTGCCTGTGGCTGTGGCTGTGCCTGTGATTGCCATTGTTGGGGTTTTTGGCTCTCAAATCAAATGTGTGTGTGAAGAAGGAGCTGTGTGCGTGTGAGAGACAGAGGGGTTTTGGGACACAATCCCTCCTAAACACTTTTTGTTTTTGTCTTTGAGAAAATCTTCCCTCCTAAATTTAACAAACTGTACACTACTACAGTAAGCTACACAACTTTTTTTTTTTTTTTATAATTTTATATTTTTCATAAAAGTTACTCTTATATTAAAATTTTTCTAAAATAGTCTATTAATAAATATTCTAAAAGCACTCGTTAACAAAAGTCAACTTTTTTTAGTGACACTGGGTGCTAGGATAATATAAATTTTATCTTGAAAGCCGAATTGATCATCTTCTCATCAATATTATTGATTGTTTCCATCCAGCACACGTTAGTACGTTACAACATAGTTTAGGGTGATGTTAAGAATATTACAAATTTTATTATATAAAATTTACAAATTAATGTATTACCAAATTCTAAAAAAACAATTCAAGCGTTCATTTGATTCTCAAAAAAAAAAAAAAATCAAACATTCATTTATTTTGTTTTAAAATTCACCAATCATAATATTATCACATACTCACATTAGTTTGTAAGGTTATGCAAAAAAAAAAAAAAAAAAAAATTGTAGTATTCTTAACATATTTCAATAATTTAACTATTTGTTTATTATGTTGTTTTAATGGGCATCACTTAAGCTACTTTAATTAAAATTTGTAGTAGTTTTCTTTTACCATTATATGACCATGTCAAGATCTTATTAAATTTTTTTTTTAAAGGCACAAACTCTTTTTATAAAGGACAAAATTTAGGTACAGTACTTTAAATATTGTTCTTTAGATTCCTCTCTTAGAATTTAGTCATGTGACTACTTAACTAAAAAATATATTTCCATCCCATGAGAAAAATCTACGTGGCAGAATTTTAAGAGACAAACCTAAAATACAACACTTAAATACTATACCTAAGTCTTGCCTTTCTACAAAATATGGTCACATTATTACTAAGTTTATGCTTTTAAAAAAATTAAAAAAAAATTCTTCACTGATTGCTTTCACATCTTTTGAAATTACAAGTTTGCCCTTGTCGGATAAAGGAATTGGATGGTAAAGATTGGTCAAAGAGTGATAAGAGAAAATGCAATGTCAATCACAGGAAAGAGCTTTGCCCTGAACAATCTATGAAAAAAAATCCACATGACTAAATTTTAAGAGAAGAATCTAAAGAACAGCACCTAAATATCTAAATCCTACCCTTTTACAATATTTATAAAGGACAAAATTTAGGTACAGTACTTTAAATATTGTTCTTTAGATTCCTCTCTTAGAATTTAGTCATGTGACTACTTAACTAAAAAATATATTTCTATCCCATGAGAAAAATCTACGTGGCAGAATTTTAAGAGACAAACCTAAAATACAACACTTAAATACTATACCTAAGTCTTGCCTTTCTACAAAATATGGTCACATTATTACTAAGTTTATGCTTTTAAAAAAATTAAAAAAAAATTCTTCACTGATTGCTTTCATATCTTTTGAAATTACAAGTTTGCCCTTGTCGGATAAAGGAATTGGATGGTAAAGATTGGTCAAAGAGTGATAAGAGAAAATGCAATGTCAATCACAGGAAAGAGCTTTGCCCTGAACAATCTATGAAAAAAAATCCACATGGCTAAATTTTAAGAGAAGAATCTAAAGAACAGCACCTAAATATCTAAATCCTACCCTTTTACAATATATGGTCACATTATTACTAATTTTATGCTTTAAAAAAAAAAAAAATCTTCACTGATTGCTTTCATATCTTTGGAAATTACAAGTTTGCCCTTGTCAGATAAAGGAATTGGATGGTAAAGATTGGTCAAAGAGTGATGAGAGAAAATGCAATGTCAATCACAAGAAAGAACTTTGCCTTGAACAATCTATGAAAAAAAATCAACATGGCTAAATTTTAAGAGAAGAATCTAAAGAACAATACCTCAATATTATATTTAAATCCTACCCTCCTACAAAATATGGTCACATTATTATTAATTTTATGCTTAAAAAAAAAAAAAAATCTTTAATGATTCCTTTGATATCTTTTGAAATTACAAATTTGCCCTTGTCGGATAAAGGAATTGGATTGTAAAGATTGGTCAAACAGTGATGAGAGGAAACGCAGTGTCAATCACAGAAAAGAGCTTTGTCTTGAACAACCTGAGTCACCTGACCTCTTATCCATTTGTGGTCACAAATGGCAGAAATATTGGAATCACATTTGCTAAAAAGAGAGATTTGTCCGAGAATTCAACCCAGCAAGAAAACATTTTCCCATTGAAAGTGTCCAACCCAAATACTGATTCCTTTGATATCTTTTGAAATTACAAGTTTGCCCTTGTCGGATAAAGGAATTGGATTGTAAAGATTGGTCAAAGAGTGATGAGAGGAAACGCAATGTCAATCACAGAAAAGAGCTTTGTCTTGAACAATCTGAGTCACCTGACCTCTTATCCATTTGTGAAGACCACAAATGGCAGAAATATTGGAATCACATTTGCTAAAAAGAGAGATTTGTCGGAGAATTCAACCCAGCAAGAAAACATTTTCCCATTGAGAGTGCCCAACCCAATTCTTGCTCGGTCTGTTGTTGCTGTGCTCGGGTTGGGATTTATCGATGCTGGGTATGATTTCAGAAATAGGAGTTTCAGTTCCTTTTGTACTGTTTCATATATCTTTTTTGTCAGAGACTATCATTATATTTCTAAATGTATAAAAATTTGAATGTTCAGGTATAGTGGAGACTGGTCTAGGATTGGTGTCATCTCAAAGGAGAATGAGGACTTGCTAAAGTTTGCAGCTTTTATAGTTGTTCCTTTGTGTATCTTTCTCATATTTTCCTTATCCAAGGAATCTGAGGATTGATTTTTTTTGTTTTTCATCCTGCTGGGATTTCTGAAATTTTCAATGTGAAATGCAAGTGATGATTTGTTTAAACTATTATTGGTAAATTAATGGCGATTTGTATTATTGAACATTTGAATTCTATCTTGGAAATTCATGAAGTAAAATCGAAAGAAGAAAATGATTTAGTAGACAAACAAAAAATTTGGTTGACTTAGAGGCACAATTGAATGCTATTTTTAGATAATATTTGTCCTCCCACGAGAATTACTAATGGGTTACTACAAATTTGTCTCTACACAAAAATACCAAATGAATATAAACCACTATTTATACCCAAATAATCATGGCTCTTCAATGGGCACCTTTGGTATATCCAAAGGGTTATGACCTTTTAATGAGTACTTTTAATATATTCAAATGGTTATGACCTTTTAATATACACATTTTAATTCAATAGACACATTTTCTTCAAATAGGCACCTTTTATATATATCAAATCTTAAAAGTTATGACATTATAATAGACACATTTTGGTTCAATAGACATCTTTAATATATATCCAATTTATAGGGTTATGACCTTTTGTGGGTGGACAAAAACTAGCCCATGTGGTATTCTCCACGGATCACTACTATAATATCTCACACAACTACTTGTAAGTAAACAATAAGGAATAAACACTCCACAAAGGAAAACTCAAACAATTGATTTCTTTGACCACATATATTTCAATTTTTACTCAGATGTTACAACAGGAAATTCTTTCGTTCCCATGGTGTTACACACTCTTTCTCTCTATCTTTCTTTCAGATTGTTCCCCTTTCTCTTTTTCTCCCTCCGACCAAGATCCCCTTTCATTTGCCTCTCTCCCTCCTTTTATAGCTACATTCCTTGCTCTAATCTCTACAGTTGCCTTATTGCCATCTACATTCCTTGCTCTAATCTCTACAGTTGCCTTATTGCCTTATTGATTTCTTTGACCACATATATTTCAATTTTTACTCAGATGTTACAACAGGAAATTCTTTCGTTCCCATGGTGTTACACACTCTTTCTCTCTATCTTTCTTTCATATTGTTCCCCTTTCTCTTTTTCTCCCTCCGACCAAGATCCCCTTTCATTTGCCTCTCTCCCTCCTTTTATAGCTACATTCCTTGCTCTAATCTCTACAGTTGCCTTATTGCCATCTAGTTTCTCAGGGATATTTTCTTTTACTTTATCAGTTTCCTCCCACCCTTATCTTGGAACTCTAACTTTTGGGGGTCGGTTGTACTGTTCAGGCTGTCTCATATGCATTCAATGTGGTAGAGGTTAGGTAAGAACCCCATCATTAATGCGGAGGTAAAAATCTTCAACCTTCTTGCGTATTCTGGAAGTTTCCTATGGTTCCAGGCATCTCCTAGAAACCATACGTGGATCATTCGTGTACCATTCCTCGGGTAAGGCTAGTTCCTTGCCTTCTCCATGGGAACGACTTTCCCGTGTTGCTCTCTTCTTCCGTAGTACTTAGGATGGTCTAGTTTCCTTTCTTTCATAGCCCATTGTCCCCTGGGCCTTCCTTCTAGCACATATGCTGGGCCCATTCCCCGCGGCCCAGTTACTTCTTGGGCTTAACTCCTGGATAGGGACTCTTCCACTCCCCAACCCTTTCAATAAACACATTTTGGTATATACACATATTATAACCTATTTTGTATATACCTATATATACAACATTCTATACGTACAACTTCTTAGCTTCGTTAACGTGAAAAATGAAAACAAGAAAAGTTCAAAATGAGAATGGCTTATTTAATGCAAATTTTAGAATTGCCAAAACTCTTGAAGCTCAACTAGTTGATATTTTCTAGTGTGTCCATTACATTCATAGTTCAAATCCATTTCCCTCGTTATAATTATCAAAATATCAAAAAGAGAAAAAGAAAATTGTGGAATTAGTGGGTCATAATATGGATAATGAATGAGAACAAATAAATATCATTTTGGATTTGCTTCATTTCATACATGTCTTTTAATAAGTTTCTGTTAAGGTTTTGTTTGATTGGATGATGGAAAAGTAGGAGAATAAAAAAAAATTTTGAGAGAGTAAAAACTATTGTGTTTTCCACCTTGTATGTCTGATAGAAAGGAAGAAAAAGTAAAAAGATAATTACTAATTTTAATATATATATATATATATATATATATATATTAATAGACACACATGTACCTTTCACTTAAAAAATATGCAAACATGTAAATGCATAGAAATAAGCATTATATACCTATATTTTTTGTAGGGTTAAGGGCCTAAATCATATATTGGCCCTTGAGCCTGGGCCTAAAACACGAATGGTTCAAGGAGGAATAAATAGTTATGAGGGATTCCGGTTTAGAGTCTCATAAGCAAGGAATGAATGGAAAGTCGTTCGAGGAGGAACTCTTCCTCAGATATGATGAATGTAGCTCAAGTATATACTCCAACGATTAAAGTGACCCTCCAAGAAGCTCCAGGGATAAGGACGCGCCTCATGAACACACGAGAAGGAAGAAAGCCCAAAAATATCTAAGGGAAAGCTGCTACCACCGCATTAAATGCATTGCAACTACTTTTTTGGCCACATTTATGTGGAGAAGACCCTTGAACAGTATTGTCTTGGCTACCACAACTCACAAAAAGCCAAAGAGGGTGTCTGATGGGATATGTACTCAAGTAAGGGCTCAAACGATCAACAAGTGTAAGATCAAGATGGTTCAAGGGGATCTATATAATGTAAGAAACCCTCCATGAAAGAGGGATCGGAAATACAAGAGAGAAACGTTGTAGCATTCAGGAACTAAATTTGTAACCGGACTTAACAATAATATATAAGAACAGACCCCCTCGGATCTTGCCGCGGACAATTTTTCTTCAACCCAAACCTTCTTCTTTTCATTCTATTATCATCTGAACCCATTCTAACGTTTGTTTGATTAAACTAAAGCCCAATTTTTCAACCCACTCTCTATAAATTCATTGCTTTATGCTTTTTGGGCCTAATTCCATTCACGTGTTGGGTTAGGAATTCAAATCTGGCCCTTACATTTTTTATAGCTTGTTTTTTAGCATAATCTATGTTTATTTCGGTTGAAAATATTTGTTTAGAAAATATTTTCAATTTCAAGTGTTTGGTATAGTTAAAATTGTTGGACAAGCTGAAAATAATTTTTGATTGATTGTAAAATAACCCCTTTTTTGGCTTAAAACTATTTATGCCTCATAGTTTCCTACTAGTCTCCCCACCCCCTCCCCACTTGGCCCACCTTCCTAGCTCCTCCCTTTAAATGCCACCATTGCAACCAAAAAACAAAAACCTCAACCTTAGCTCAATTTCCCCTTCCCTTAATCTTTATTTCATGACAACCCTCCCCCTAAATTGATTACTGTTTCACAACCAACGTCACTCTAAATCAACTTCTGTTTTGTGATCAACACCATCCCTAAATCAACCTCTCCTTTGCAATACCCCAATCTCAACTTGTGTTTCACACCACCACCCCCAATTTATTAGTGTTTCACAACCCCCCCCCCCCCCCCCCCCCCCAAATCTTGACCTCTATTTTGCAATCATTACCACTAAATTAATCTTCGTTTCATGACCGCCACCACTACCCAACCAATCTTTGTTTCTAAATCCCCAAGTGATTTTTATTTTGTGAAGCTCTTGCTTTTGGTTCTATCTTTGTCAATGTTGCTCCTTTTGGTTTGTTAAAGTTTGTTGAGATGTACAAAATTTTAAGATATTTTTTGGTTGTGTTTTGTATTTGGTGAATATGAGTTTTATATTCATTGGAATTTTTTGAAGAGATAGACACATGATAATATTTTTTGGGGTGTTAGTTTTGAGAAGATATTTGGTATTAAATGATACCATGTCATCTGTATCAAAATACAATAAGTGAGAAACATGTCTGCAAAAAATAACTACTCCACTAACAACTAAAAAGCATGTGTTAGTGAGTAGTTATTTTTGTACATGTATTTCTCATTTATTGGATTTTGATATAGATGGCGTGATATTATTTTATACAAAATACTTTTTGTTTTTTTGTTTTTTTTTTTTAAGTTATAAACAAATAGGTGAATATAAGACATTTTTTTGGAAATATTTTTTTTCAATTGGAAAATATTTGCAATTGAAACAAATGCAATGTTAGCCTAACAATTTGTGTGAATAGACAGATGTCGGGGACATTTTTGCGGCAGGGGCCAAAAATGCAAGATTAGCCCAAACTTCCCCTTGGGTTCTTTAGAAGTGATTATTTGTAGAGAATCGAGCTCAAAATTCTAAATGTATAATGAACAAAGGCTAATGATGCTTTAACAAGAGAGAATCAAAATGCCAATAACAAAATTGAAAAAAAGTGCATAAAAACAATATGCTTGAAACTTCGACTCATAGTTAGCGAGAAGAAGAAATTGACAGAGGTTGTGAGGAAGAGAGGGAAGGTTCTCCTATACCCATATTTCCACCCTAAACTTTAGAATTGTGAGGATGTTAACTGGCCGAAGGGGCTTTTATTCTAAAGTTTCAGCTCTGTGGGGGAAAACGTGGTTCTTTGGTTTTTTAGCTGAAGAGAGACTCTTGCATTGAGCTTGGGGTGTTGCTCTTAGAGTAAAATGTGATCACTTTTGTTTTGAGCTGAAGGGAGAGTTTTATATCGAATTTGAAGTGTTGCTAATGACTGGTTTTTGGGTAGAGAGAGAGGCTTTGGACCTCCTAAGTGCTATTTTCATGATTTGGTGTAATTTGCTTTATGCTTAGGAAATGAGTTGGTTGCTTTTTACATAATTTTGGAAATAAAGGAGTTTGCTCTAATTAGTTGCCTTTTGTCAGCCATTTCAGATTATTGGACCACCAAAGTGAGGGCTAACAGCTGTAGTTGGTCAATGAGAGCCAACTATGTTTTAAAGACAAAAAATGGGTTAGGATAGAAACTTTGGGCCACAGTTAGCTAGAGAATAAAAGCTACTTTGGGGTGAAAATTTTGGGTACAAGGCCTCCTCCACGAGCTTGAGGTGCCACCAGTGTCCCTTACCCGCTTGGTAGCACGCATGTGTTGGGCTCATGCAAAAGGTCCAAAAGGAACCGATCCATACATTCCAAACCACATTTCCTCAATTTCTCCAATAAGTTGCATGGACTTGGGCTATGCTTAAAAGAATAAAATATAATATAATATATGAATTGAGCCCATGAAAATGGGTATCAACAATAGACTTATGGAAAATTTGGTCCCATACCAAAGGTTTAGTAATTCAGCTAAAGACTTTAACCTAGTAAAGTACGAGGATTTAATAGTGTGTGGGAGGACTCTTACAACTTACAACACTGCGCAACCTTGGAGAAAAAAAAAAAAAAAAAACCATCTAAGCCACATGGCGGCCATGTATAGGTCTCACAAAGGGAAGTACAACATAAGAGATGACGATAACTCTCCTATATTCTTTACCCTTGCAAAATTTTTGAAAAATCAAAGATCATTAGCTATGTCATCAATCAAATGTTTAAATTTCAAATTTTTGTCGAATAAAATTATATATATAAAAAAATTTTATGGATCAAATAGTAAATAACATTCGATAAACCCAAAATTTAACATGCATTTTAAGAATATAAAAAATATAAAACCAATAGTTATATTTTCAAAATATATAGTTATATTAATATTTTTTAGTAGGAGTTGTAGCAAAACTTTTTTCATACATAAAATAAAAATAAGAGGGAAAAAAAAAAAGAGGAAAAAAAGCTACAAATCTAAATAAGGATTGCAAGATAGTTCGAGAGAGAGATACTGGGTGAGAAAGGAGAAAAAATGAGAGGCTCGAAATCGCTAGCGTTATACTCTTCTGTATAAGAAGGACTTGGCTTAGCTTATCCTATCCACTTCTCTCTCTCTCTCTCTCTTATATCTTCCTCTCTCTCACACTCTCACCGTCTTACCCTCACTCTCTGTCCCTAGCAACCTCTTTTACTTAGCTCCTTTAGAAAGCTCAACAATATCATTATTCCCTCTTCAATTCAGTTCCCTACCTTTTACGACTCTGTCCCTTTCCAAATCTTTTCCATGTAAAAATACCTCCTTCTAAAGTAAACCCAACTCCCACTCTTTCCAATCTATCGTTCATTCCATTATAGTTATTATTAGCAATTTCAACTTTTTTATATACATATGTATTTGTTAATGCTTAGTTTTGGAGTCAAATGGAGCACTTGTTGATGAGATTAAGCTCTCCAGCTACTGTTTGCTTTTGGTAGTTTAAGAACAAAGTTCTCAACTTTTGGAAGGAGAAAGAAATTACAAAAGCCTTTGTGTTGTGTGCTGAGGAATTTGTTTTATTCTATAAATTCAATCCTAAGTTATAGCTATTTCAGTTCAAGAACCAATTGAACCAAAAAGCTTTAAATTAAACTAACCCAACAGGCAACAGTTTGAGGTGCAATGGCTCCAAAAACAGGCAAGGCGAAACCACATAAAGCCAAGGCAGAGAAGAAGAAAAAGGAGGAGAAAGGTGTACACTCTTTTCAGTCTTTTCAACTCATTTTTTTTTCTTTGGATATTACTATTGCAAAAACACAAAACAAATTTTGGAGTGTAATGTTTTGTCTTCTATATATGTTCCTTACTAGCGAAATTCAGCTCAAAATTTCGAGCAAACTAATAGCTGGAACCAAATTGTTATGCTAAACTTTATAAGTTGAACTGGATTTCGTGCATTCTCGTGAATTAAATTAGATGTAATTTAAACCAGATAGTCTCTGCTTTAATTTCATTGATTATAACAAAGTTTTGATGTTTATATCCAGTTTTGCCAAATGTAATTGAGATTCCCATTGAAACACCAGAAGACACACATGTGACCCTCAAGGTATGAATGTTCATCTACTCTTGTTCCAATAATGCACGTACTTGGTACGATTTTTTAACACCTAATTACGAGCAGAGGCTAATCTAAGATGCACAATAAGGTTCGAGCACGTGTCACGATAAGATATATTTATTTAATACGTATTTTTCTTGTGTTTATTTTAATTTGTTTGTGTTTATTTCTTTGGGTTTGCAGGGAATCTCTACGGACAAGATCTTAGATGTGAGAAAACTTTTAGGTGTACATGTCGAAACATGTCATTTAACCAACTTCTCCTTATCACACGAGGTACTCATCCTTCACTAGTAATGTACTTTTTTTTTTTGGATAAACTGAAATTCATTAAGCAGCAAAACTAAGGGAAAACAAAGTATCAGGACAAAGCCTGTTATGATACAATCCAGAGCAGTCCGAGCGTATAAGCTCTAGTAATTCCATAGGAGGATCAACATAAACAATAAAATCTCTATCTTGAGTAATCCCTTTCTTTGCAAGAAAATTTGCACATCCAGGGGCTTCGCGATAGCCACTAGTAATGTACTTTCATTCTTTGTTAATTCGTGACGATGGTAGACCCGAGTTTATATATATATTTTTAAAAAAATAAGATTGTTAATTATAGTTTCTAATTTGTGTATTTGTGTTAGAACTTTATTTTCTCCATTAAAAAAAAAAATTTTGACCCTCTAAATGTTTGGAGGAGTTTATTTTTAGTAATTAATTTTGTTTATAATATAAAATTAGAGTTGAAAAGATGAAAAACTGTATTTTTTTTTCAGTTTAAGATAAAACTTATAAGCTTATCCAAAAAGATGTTACTTACGCGTGTAATATTGCGAAACGTCTCGGCATTATTAGCAAGTGTTTTTTTTTTTGCTTGTGACCACACAAAAATTAGAGATAAAAAAGACCAAATAAAAGCTTTCATTTGCTAGTCTTAAAGCTAGAAAAAGACTCCAACGGTAAGGAAGAATGGGGATTTGTTTGTCTTGACCTGTGGAGAGTTTTGTCATTAGTCATGGATGACCTTATTGGGTCATGTCATAACATAACGAGTCTGTTTGGAAACTGTTTGTTGTTAAAAATTGAAAATTAAAAATATTGTAACAAAATAATTTTTAAATGTGTGAATAGTGCCGTAGGACCCAGTTTTAATTAAAATTTGGCTGAATTAGACAACTTGTGGGTCCCGTGAACAGTGCACGGGACCTACTGACAAAGACGCAAAGGCGCTTAAATGAATCCAAACTCTCTCAACATGTGCACCACTTGGCGTCTTGGACCTTTTTATTTTTACAATTTTAAAAGGAGATTTTTAGACTTTCCTAAAAACAGAAAGCATCAACACATAAAGGGACCTACATGGGTGTGCCTCTTCTTCTAACTAGTCTTCCCTGGCTTAAAGGATTGAAGAGTTCATGGACCCAGGTTCAAATGGTCCTAGAGTGAGAAGGGGTTGGATAATACTGTCAATTGTCTCAAAAAAGAAAAAAAAAAAAAAGACATTAGTCTACTTTGATTGTTTGATAACATTATAAAATTAGGCTTTGAGAACCTATTTACCTACCCATCCATGAAATAGAATAAATAAAAAAAGAAACCAATATGGAAACTAGATCGAGTTGAATTGGACCTAAGAAGGCTCAGCCCCTATTGGAGTGATTTTTTTTTTTTTAGGGGATAATTTAATAATTATAATAGAATGGAAGATATTTAAATCTTAAACGTGTCCGTTAAAAATATTCCGAAGTAATTGATTGGAGGCCAAAGAAAGTGGGCAGACGCAGGTGGGTCTCACGTTGGTGTGTTGCTTTTGAGTAAACGTGGGACTGAAGGTCATGTAGTTTTCACTTTTCA
The DNA here is from genome assembly GCA_023736055.1 of Quercus glauca. Classification (NCBI taxonomy): domain Eukaryota; kingdom Viridiplantae; phylum Streptophyta; class Magnoliopsida; order Fagales; family Fagaceae; genus Quercus; species Quercus glauca. The sequence continues at coordinate 10,277,556 of CM043316.1, read as the reverse complement.
GTCAAACATTAAATATGGCCAACCCATTGATATTGGGCCATTCCATGCCCAATTTACAATTTACGTCTTTCCCCGAATTGGGTCATGTGGTTTTTCAGTTTTGAGCTCTCTCTCTCTCTCTCTCTCTCTGCTTGTTGGTTTTTGTGATTGCGGCTACCACTAAAGTGCATCATATATTTACATGCATCACAACAATAATATTTCCTTTTTGTTGTTTTGTTTTAGATAGGATTAGGATATGGAATTATTCACTGTAACGTTCATATTTTCTTTTCCATCTTTCGTTTGTGTGTGTTTTCCTTCCTTAAGAAATCTCAAAAAAAGAAAAAAAAAAGAAAAAAAAAAAGAGGTTTAGATGGGACCCACCAGTCCTAGAGTAGTAACGAAATTAACGACCAGAAAAACGGCTAATTTTCTTTTGTGGCTTGTCTTAACAGGTGCGAGGACCACGTCTGAAAGATTCAGTGGACATCCTCTCGCTCAAACCCTGCCATCTCACCATCGTTGAAGGTACCCCCACCTCTTTTCCTCCAATCCAATGGTCCATATCTATTCTCAATCCCAAAACCACAATCTTAACCCTATCACCTACTTCACTGGATCACTACCAAATAGGGTTCTCCTCATGCATGCTCTTATGACATGCATTAATAAATTGTTTTGGAAAGAAAAATATTATATTTACAACACTTTTTAAAATATTTTTATAAAAAATTCTAAATGGCAGGTTGTTATTGATTGTTATGAATGAGCAAAAAAATAATTTAAATTGTGAATTCAAATTAGAACCAATAACAACTTATCAATTTTATCATACATAATTTTTTTTTAACGTTTTCATTTGCATTTTTGAAAACCGTGTTTTACTGTTTTATTGAAATAAGATTGATTTCATGTAGCTTTGGGCCCGTTTGATACATGTGTTTAAACACATATTTTCAGTTTTTAAATAATATTACATGTATTTTTACACGTTTTTTCATGAAAAATTATAAGATCTATATGATATTATTTAAAATTGTTGAGTTAATAATTAATTACTGTTTAAAAATCTTTTTCTAATTAATAATTTTAAACAAATAATTTTTTTTTAGTAAAACAGTGATCTAAATTACTTATCCACCGAATGGATCATATAAATTCCCCTTTCTCATCCACGCATATTTTCAAAAAATACTGAAAAGATGGTTTAAACCCAACTATCAAATTGACCCTTTATAGCATAGACTCCGTACACACTAGTGTGCAATAATCGATTTTTTTTTTTTGTTGGCAGAGGAATACACGGAAGAGTTAGCAATCGCTCACATCCGGAGACTCC